>CP092878.1:37756341-37775598 GCA_030710605.1 Cordylochernes scorpioides
GCTAAAGGGAGGTTCTACTGTATTAGTCAAAAATAAAGTCTCACACATTTATACTTTTTATTGCTTTTAAGGTAAGACTTAGATTTAGAACGGGATGTGTGTGCGTGTCATTCTAGAACTGCTCGTAGGACGGGCTAACTGGAATTGGATCCCTCTATTGATAAATTTGCATAGTCTTCTCCCGACATGATATAATGTTTCTTCTTTCCTTACCTTAATCTCTTTTATATTTTGCTTTCTATGAATGAAAATACTGTAAAAAAGTTACTCTTCAAATCCTTATAACCTTCATTCATCAGCTGAGAAATTATTTTATTAAGACGAAAAATCTAAGTGCATGTATCATATGTAAATTCCAGTGTTCATTCATTTATTTTGTATCTTTTTCTTTTCCTCGGATTTATCCTTTCAAATCTGCTTATGAGCTCAATTGTCTTAATTACAATGTATAAATTTCATTATCTCAATATTGATTGTGATTAGCTTTTGCTTTTTACCTTCATTTGCGGTGAATCCGTGGTAAAATCCATGTATAATCAATTTATTTTCCTCCAATTTACCCAGACTAATCTATTAGCTTGATTGTCTTTATATAATTTTTCTTGTATATAAATATCATATTACCATTAAGGTACTATTACTGTTATTCCTGTATGTATCTTACATTTCTGCTTGGAGAATCTGTATAAGACTAAAAGGTCTTAATAAAGCTCTTTGTTGTTGTTGTTGTTGCACAGTCTTTTTAGATGTAATCATGCCCAGTCAGAATCTTTGTGAAGATGAATCTATGCTATGTAACATGGAGAGCAAAAAATCAAATTTATTCTTATTAATTTGGTTATCTTAGGTTCCTGAAGGATAGAGTTCACGGTTTGGTTTTCATTTTGACAATGGGACAAATTCAATACCTATGTACAGTGGAACATTCTTGTAAAAGACACCTGATTTCAGAGACAAAGTGTCCTTTAGGGAGAGATGTCTTCTTACCAGAGAGTTACTAAATAGTAAAAATGGTATTTTGCAAATATAAACTGTTTTATAGAGGGGATCGTTTATAGTTAGAACTAGGGCGGTATCTGATCGCCTTCGAACCTCTAACTTTCGTTCTTGATTAATGAAAACATTCTTGGCAAATGCTTTCGCAGTAGTTCGTCTTGCAGCGGTCCAAGAATTTCACCTATAGAGAGGTGTCATCTAGCGTGAGTGTCCTCTCGTGGAGGTTCTACTGTATTATCTGTCTGAATGCCATCATGATCAGATAGAATTGCTTGCTGTTTGGTAGCATTGAAAGCAGAAGTCCTGGAGTAATAACGAGTATTTGAGAATTTCTGGTGAAGTTTGTCGTCAATCTTTGTCCACATTGTCTCTGAGGACTGTCCTCTTTTACTGCGGCCCAATCACGCTTCACTTGACGAAAAAAAAAACGGGAATACTCCTGAATGAAACTTCCCTATTTTTTTGTGTTTGGCGTGCGCTTGTCTTGTTTTCTTCTAAAACACAATGGTTAATACGCTCTGTAAGAGATGAGTTTTCCTTATAATTGTCCTTTCTAGTGTATTTGGTAATACCCCTATCCCCCGATTTACACGGTACTTGTTTTACACGTTTTCGCTTTTACACGGTTTTCCAAATAAGTTTTTTTTTTTCGTTTTTATCGCACTATACTAAATGCTACTGTGATTGAACACATGCGCTGTGTACACATCTCACGAGGAATCCCGAGCTTATGTGCTGACTACATATTTTAACCTGTCAATGCATTTTATTTTTATTTCTGTGTACACCTATCCCCCGATTTACACGTTTTTCTCAGGAACGTATTTACCGGGTAAATCGTGGGATAGGGGTATTTTAAAAATTGTGGGACATATTTTAAATAAAAAAATTATTATAATTATTTCAATATATTTTCTTTTTTTGAATATACAGACGAGAAATAAAAGTTACAAAAGAAATATAAAGTTAAATGGCGATTTTTTACGGCGGGCCGCGGGTTGGCCAGGCCTGCTTATAATTGTCCTTTCTTTTGTGTATTTGATAATATTTTAATGAATATTCTTAATTTTCTTCTCAGAGTTAAAGTAGATGCTTATTGGCTGAGTGATAGGTCTTGAGTTACTATTGGGTGGTAGTTTTTGATTTCTTGGCAGAGGATATACTTGTATTCAATAACCCTTTGTATCACCATTGAATAAAAATAAGGCCTCCAGGGAAAAGTATCTTTTCATTTTTTTTTAAATCTTAAAAAAAACATTTTTATTCTCTAGATTTCAGGCACGGACGTCCTTCTAAAGGAGAAAACATGGTATAATGAATCGCCAATAGAACACGAGTTGAAATCTAATCAAATACTATTTTACATAATTTTATAAAAATTCTGGGCAAAATAGTTGTTTTTTTAGTCATAAAATGATGATGACAATATTGATGTATCATGTTTGATTATCAAATACCAAATTATTTTAGGGAAAAATTCCATAAAACAGACCACGGGTGAAGACAGTTCATAAAAAAGTAAGCAGGAACAAAATCTAACAGCAGAACACTCATTACAAAGAAGAAACGGAGCACCTCCTCGGGCTACTCACGCCTGAAGACAAGATTCTTCTCGACAAATTCTTCGACATTATCATCAAACATGTTCCGAACATGAACTCTCCAAATGGCAAGGATCTGTCTAGATTCAAGGCGGCTTTAAGCTCCTGATCCAGACGTGCCCTCGGAGAGGGCTACGTCGATTGTATATATCTCTCTTCATTCCTACCATTATTATTACCTTATAACTCCCTTTGAGTGTAAAGATTGACGAGATGTCAATAAAGTTGTTTAATTGTCAAATTGTCACTCACTTGAACAGAAGACACGAACCTAGGCCAAGACATAAAAAAATTAATATATAACTATAATACAAACGGAGACTAGCTATTTTAAAATATATATCTAATACAGAGGGTGTTTCCTTTCAAATGAAACGATTTCAAACGTCCGTTAGAACTTTATTTTTCGAACGTGAATTTTTTTCATGTGTTCTATGTGCTTCCCCTTCTTCTTGGCTATCTCCCTGCATCGGACTTTCCAAGCTGCGAACACTTCCTTGACTTTGGAGAGCGAAACATTCGACCACTCCTCTTGTGCGGCTTTCCAAAGTCCGGCCTCAGTTTTGGGACGTCGGTTGAAGAGCCGTTGTTTCAACATACCGAACCCGTAAAAATCCAGTGGGCTGGCGTCGGGAGACTTCACTGGAATGTCCGAGTTCCTGATAAAATTTAGGCCTAGGGTGTCCTTCATTTCTTGTAGGAACTGTTGGGTTTTGTTGGAGGTATGGGAAGAGGCTTTGTCGTGATGAAGGAACACTTTGTCCATTTCCCCTGGGTAAAGGTCCTTCAGTTGTTCGATGACAGGTTTCAGAACGCATTCTATATAGAATTCTGAGTTCACCTTCACCTTCGATGGAACCTTTATGAGCGGAAGGACTCCACGGCCAGTCATTACCCCGACAACCATGAAACCTTTAGGGAAAGTTTCGGAGCATTGGTGAACCCAATTATCCGGGACCTGATTGCCTCTTTTGATGTAACAGATCTTCCGGATTCCATTGCAATACGTCACATACATCCATGCTTCGTCCAATGTTGCAGTATATTCCGATCTGGAACCGGCCAGGTGTTCCTCGTAGAGCTTCCGGGCATTCGTTGCACGGTTTTTCATGTGGAAAGGGGTGAGCTTGTGAACCTTGCCTTTTCGTCGGGTATCCAGTTCCAAATCTTTGTGAATGATGTTATTTATCGTTTTTAGCGATGTTCCACACATTCTGGAAAGTTGGCGCTGAGATGGTGGATTTTCAGTAGTTGCTAGCCGCTTTACCTTGGAAACCGTGGCGGGGGTCCGCACCGGACGTGGTCGATCGACTTGATATTTTTGCCCATTGGATTCAGCTTCCCTTTTCTTTCCGATGCCATTTACTACCCTACATATTGTAGCTTTGCCAACATCTAGTCCTTCTGCTTTTAGCTTTTTCACTATGACGCTATAACTGTTTCCTTCTTTGGAAAGGGTCCGAATTGTTTGTTCGACTTGGAGCGTTAGTCTCTCTCCCCCCATGTTGCAAAAATCATGATACCTGATGAAAATGAATTCTCCAGAAGATTCTAGATCTATTGGAACCAGTGTCGTGTGCAGCATGCCTGCACGTGCAAAACGCGAGCGCTCGAAAATCGTTTCATTTGAAAGGAAACACCCTCCGTAAAAGGACAAATAAATATATTTTCCATGGAGGCCTGGTATTTTTGCTCAATACCTGTGTTCGTTTTAGCGAAGTTTTTAGAAATTCTAGTAAGAGTCCCTATTTTAGTTATCTAATTATGTAATTATATTGTCGCGGAGATAAATAAAGCAAAGGAAAAATTTGGGGATAATTAATTTATTATAAAGGGCATTTACCTTTTAGTTCTCCAATAAAAATTATTTACAAGAGGTATTTATAGGGAGAAAGAGTCAGATGATAAAAACAACTTATCCCCAGGTAAAGATAATAATAATGAGCGGCGTCAGCCACCGTCCCGTTTTTCTTATTTACAGATCAGCTTCCGAGAACCCCTCACACCTATGGTCCCCCCCAGGGTCCAGGAATGATTGACAGGTGTCCCATCTGGATGGAGCTTCTTGACAATATTATGATGCATAGCGCGCCATCTGTTATCAAAATTCGAAACTATTATAGACGCGTATGATTCTTTTTAAAAAGTAAACAATTTCTACTGTCCTTACTGCAATGGAAAAATTAATGGGAGGGCTTGTCTCATCAGTGGTGAACCCTCCCAGCGGTTTCGCTAGTTTAATCTACCATACCGCTGTTATATTGCATTTTTTCGATTTTCTTTTTATAGTGATACTGATGCTAGACTCTTTGAATGGGTATTTTAGATGAACTATGGACATAAGCTTTGAGGACAGCAGAATTACATACATTTATAAATATATAATATGCTTCGGGCAATCGCTCTTCCGCAAATATCAAATTGTCTTTTATTATAGAAATTATATTATGATGCATAGCTAGCCATCTGTTATCAAAATCAATTATGTAATTATTTATAATATATAATGGTTATTTTGAGTATGTTTCTTAGAATCTTTGGTTCCAATTGTTGGAAGTTTGGTTAGGTTAATTTCACATGTAAGTGTTCTTTGGTACCCATATGTTAATATGAGTCTTTATCGTAGATTTATAAATGTTTAATTTTGACTTTTTTTTTCAGTAACCATTGATACCTGTTGAATAGCCCCAACTTCCATCTCTGTAAGCATGTTTTTCTTCTCTTAACAGATAGATGTTTTCGGAAGGTAAAATCTGCAATATATATAAATAATAAGGAAAACAGTTCGAGAGCAAGTTTCTTGTTTTATTGTACAGTTAAACCTGTCTATAGCGCCCCCTCTTGGGATTCACCAAAATAGGGTGCTATAGAGAGGTCACTTTTAATGTAAATCGCATCGTACTACATATTTAAAATCGGGCGCTATAGAGAGGGAGGTGCTATTTAGAGGGGGCGCTGTAGACAGATTTAACTGTATATATATTTATATAAAATGTAGATACAGTTAAACCTGTCTATAGCACCCCCTCTTGGGACACACCAAAATAGAGTGCTATAGAGAGGGAGGTGCTATAGATAGATCACTTTTAATGTAAATCGCATCGTACTACGTATTTAAAATCCGGCGCTATAGAAAGGGAGGCGCTATTTAGAGGGGGCGCTATAAACAGGTTTAACTGTAGATATTTTTCAATGTCCATTTATAGTGATTTTTGACTATCAGAGTTTCTTAACCGGGTAGTTGGCGATCTGAGGATACGCTCCGGGAGCCTGGGTTACCTTTATGTTACTACTACAGAGTTTCTCTAGTGTTGTTTACCAGTCAGATAACAGTATGATTATAGTCTTCAGTTTCAGAGGGATTCAATATTTGGGAGTGAGAAATAACCCGGGTTCCTGGAGCACAGAATGGTCTGTTTAGCTCACTAGTACATAATAGTACTATGCGCTTTCACTCGAGTCCAGAATGTATTGATAAGCAGAAATCGCCAACTACCCAGCCATATATGTACAGCTAAACCTATCTATAGCGCCCCCTCTTGGGACTCACCAAAATAGGGTGCTATAGAGAGGAGGTGCTATAGACAGGTCACTTTTAATGTAAATCACATCGTACTACGTATTTAAAATCGGAGAGGGAGGCGCTATTTAGAGTGGGCGCTATAGACACGTTTAACTGTATTTATAGCATTTTAAGTGTGAATTCGTCACTTCAAAAATAAATTTGTCACTTTTAAAAATTTATTTGTCACTTTTTTAAAATTAGTTCGTCGTCTTTAAAAATAAGATTGTTATGTGTAAAAATCAAAAGACAATATCATAAAGATTAATTAAATACATTTGAGATATTAAGTCCAAAACACTAATATAAGAACAAATAACCACGAAATAAATTAGAAACAGATTTTATTGGATAAACTGGTGTTCTTGTGTGGCCACATTAAGTGCACCACATGTCTACACATGTGAAAGGCAGTTCGACTTTGCACTTACAAGTCTTCACAGTCAACAACAACAACAAAAAAGCTTTTATTAGGGCCCATTGCCCTGTATGGATTCGCCATACAACAACAAAATAATACAGTTATTTTTTTCTCACATGGGTAATATGCACGTAGCCTTTGTTTGAAAAGGGATTTATTTACACATCTGTTCTAAAACTTTCCTCACTACCTCTTTTGTGTATGAATCTATTTACAATTTATCTGTAGAAATTATAGAGTTCTATTGCTATATTTTTCTTTTCTGAAATAGTTCTCAGCGTCTTCAGTGGGTTGCTAAATCTCCAGAAGGTGTTTTTAAGAGTTTTTTTCTCTTTCTTCACCTAAATATTTGCATTCTATGATATAGTGAGAGATTTCATCAGATATCATATTTCCACAAATCCTGCAGTGAATGTTTTCCTTTTTGATAATGAGAATATGACTTTCTCTATCTAGAGTTGAAGTAATTCTAGTCCGTGCAATGAAGGCTATTATCTTCGATGACAGATTCCATGACAAGTATCGTTCTGGCATAAATGAATTACAGAGAAGTTTATAGTTTGAAAAAAATTTCGAATTGTCGAGTCTAGCGAAGTCTTGTTGAATAAGCTGTTCTATTTTTGTTTTCATAATTTTAGGAAATTCTTTTTTAATTGTATCATAGTTCGGTGGGAGGTTCAGCCATGACTGACCACAACAGTTGATTATATCATTAACGGTTTTGTATAATCCTATAGTTTTTTGACATTTGATGTACTTCTTTCAGTCTGTTCCAGCATAATTTTGGCAGTCTGTACTCGTCCATTTCCAGTATTCTCATGTAGTATTTCAATGTTAATTTTGTGGCGGTAGCAGTAAGTGAGATTCTTCCAGTTTCCAATCTTAGTATGTGCCCCGGTATATATCTAGGTAAATCAAGAAAGTTTTCTATAAATAAGGATTGGAGTTGCTCTTCTTCACAGTCTCCTGATGTAATTCTACTGATTGCATCAGTGATAACCTAACGTGATGTCACCTCGAGGAAGCAGTGACCTTACCAATGTTTTAATTTTGTTAAATGAAAATTCGATTGGATTTAGCATATATGAATATGGTGACAAAACTTCACACTGCTTCTTAGCAGACTAACAGATGTTTCTGCGGATGTGTGCGCGCTCTTGCATTATCCATATAGAAACCTTAAATCCATATCGCGTGGCTACAATTTCATCAAGCTCACGTAAAAATTCAATGAAATTTGTGCTATTACAACCGCTAACTCGAACAACGAACTCATTTTTAAAAGTGACGAATTCACTCTAGAAATGCTTTATAACTTTCTAGATATTTTAAAATTAATTAACCGTATTAACATACAAAGCGCCTTTACAATATACGGAATTACAGGATATCCTTGCTGAGAAGAGACCAAAGATAAAAGCGACGACTTATATATTTATAATTATATGTAATTCTGCTGTCCTCAAAGCTTATGTACATAGTTCATATAAAATACCTATTCCAAGAGTCTAGCATCAGTATCACTATGTGGCGACCACTACACATACGGGCAGTAGTGAAGCTTTGTCTCAGTTCGCGCTCGCTGAAGCAAAGTGTGGTCGTCACACTACTGCCCGTAGGTGTAGTGAAGCTTTGTCTCAGTTCGCGCTCGCTGAAGCAAAGTGTGGTCGTCACACTACTGCCCGTAGGTGTAGTGAAGCTTTGTCTCAGTTCGAGCTCGCTGAAGCAAAGTGTGGTCGTCACACTACTGCCCGTATGTGTAGTGAAGCTTTGTCCCAGTCCGCGCTCGCTGAAGCAAAGTGTGGTCGTCACACTACTGCCCGTATGTGTAGTGAAGCTTTGTCTCAGTTCGCGCTCGCTGAAGCAACGTGTGGTCGTCACACTACCGCCCGTATGTGTAGTGAAGCTTTGTCTCAGTTCGCGCTTGCTGAAGCAAAGTGTGGTCGTCACACTACTGCCCGTATGTGTAGTGAAGCTTTGTCCCAGTTCGCGCTCGCTGAAGCAAAGTGTGGTCGTCACACTACTGCCCGTATGTGTAGTGAAGCTTTGTCCCAGTTCACGCTCGCTGAAGCAAAGTGTGGTCGTCACACTACTGCCCGTATGTGTAGTGAAGCTTTGTCTCAATTCGCGCTCGCTGAAGCAAAGTGTGGTCGTCACACTATTGCCCGTATGTGTAGTGAAGCTTTGTCTCAGTTCGCGCTCGCGGAAGCAAAGTGTGGTCGTCACACTACTGCCCGTATGTGTAGTGAAGCTTTGTCTCAGTTCGCGCTCGCTGAAGCAAAATGTGGTCGCCACACTACTGCCCGTATGTGTAGTGAAGTTTTGTCCCAGTCCGCGCTCGCTGAAGCAAAGTGTGGTCGTCATACTACTGCCCGTATGTGTAGTGAAGCTTTGTCCCAGTCCGCGCTCGCTGAAGCAAAGTGTGGTCGTCACACTACTGCCCGTATGTGTAGTGAAGCTTTGTCTCAGTTCGCGCTCGCTGAAGCAAAGTGTGGTCGTCACACTACTGCCCGTATGTGTAGTGAAGCTTTGTCCCAGTTCGCGCTCGCTGAAGCAAAGTGTGGTCGTCACACTACTGCCCGTATGTGTAGTGAAGCTTTGTCCCAGTTCGCGCTCGCTGAAGCAAAGTGTGGTCGCCACAACTATAAAAGGAAAACCGAAAAATGCAATATAACAGCTGTATGGTAGATTAAACTGGCGAAACCACTAGGAGGGTTCACCACTGATGAGCTAGGTCCTACCATAAATTTTTCCATTGCAGTAAGGGTAGTAGAAATTGTTTAATTTTTAAAAGAATCGTCTATAATAGTTTTGAATTTCAATAAAAGCGACGAGTTTATTTATTGAAGAGATGTTGGCGACAATATAACATACTTCAACAGGCTGTAATACGTATACAAGTATTGACGTCACAACCTGTTGAAGTAAGTTATTATCCGAAAGTTTGCATATCTTTAATAAAGAAACTCGACACTTTTCCTTTGATCTCTTCTCAATAAAGCGCCTTGTTTTTTTTTTTTTTGTGCTTATCCCTAGTACACGTGGTACAGGCCATGATAATCATGATGGGTAGAAGTAGGTGACTGCTAAGACACCACATGTCTACACATGTGAAAAGCAGTTCGACTTTGCACTTAAAGACCCCCATTGTAAATAACATAAGCTAGGTTGCTCTTTTTAAGCATTACCTAATAAAGTTATTTTGGAAGAGGAGGAGAGAGAGTGTAATAGCATGTAGGGAGGTGCAGAGTACATGAGAAGAGAGACCACAAGATGGAGGGTAAACTTGGGAGAACATAGGGAAACTTACTCTTGAAGAGGTTGACATTCTTCCTGATCTGGGCATCTTCCTCCAGGTCATCCATGAAGTCATCCAGGTCTCCCCTGAACATCACAAGTCATCAGCGATAAAGCAAATCTACCCCACTTGCCCAAAATGTAGCTTGGCACCTGCAGCTCCAGAGCCCCGTTTGGTTACTTGCACTTGCTAATGGGGTTGGACTTTTGCAAGAATCGGGGGCCATTGATAATCATGGTGGGTAGAAGTAGGCGACTGTTTTTACTGTAAATGCACCCCATGTCTACATATATGAAAATCAGTAACTTTGCACTTACAAATGTGTCAGAGCCCTGTTTGGTTACTTGCACTCGCTGGTGGGGTTGAATTTTTGCAAGAATCGGGAGACATAGGCGCATTTTTTTTTTTTTCTATTCAGAAAAAGTGCCCAATGCGGGAATCGAACCCGGGTCATAGCGGTCGAAAACCGACGATTCAGATCACCCTTCCACCGACCCCCTAAATCGCCTTGTAAATATCGACCAAAAAAATCATTAAAAAATTAACTGAATGACATATAAAGCTTTATAAAATTAACTTTCTGTCTTCCACTCCAAATGTGATTAAAAGCGCTTAAAATATTTTTGGTCCCAGAGGCTTCTTGAGAAACCAAGAAATGGGTATTTTATGGCCAAAATTGCCTAAATACGCTTAACATGTGAAAAATTCATAGAAAAAAAAAAATAAAAGTGTCAAGTGTTGATTATTAAAAATAAATATTTTTTTAATCTGTGATAAATTTGAAATTCGAGTCATCATTTAAAATTAATATTTTAGGTTTCTCTCTCTTAATTATTAAAAGAAAAATCAAAACTTATTATATAAATATCATTTTAAAAAATATAGACAATAGAAGGATATTTATTGTGTAAAAATTACAATGAAATTTGAAGATGACCTCAGAGAATGGAGTTACGAAGAGAAAGATTCGAGTCACAAGAAGAAGAAACACCATAAGAAAAAGAAGCATCGTCACCATAAGAAAGAACATCGTAACAAGAGCAAAAGTCCAGAAATCCTTGAAATGGATATAAGTCTACTAGAGGAGAAGAAAGCCATGCTAAAGAAACAATTGGAAAAACTCACTAACGAAAATGAAAACAACACTGAAGAGTTCTCAAGAAAATCGAATCTAAAAGAGGATCCGCAAAAGATTTCGAAACGTTCTTCGTCTGAAAAGTCGCACAGAAGAAGTCACAAAAAGCATACTTCGGACGAGGATGATCATTACCGATCCAAGAAGGATTCAAAACATCGGAAGCGTCATCGGGAAAGAAGTCCTATAAGATCGCCAAAAATGCGACGTTTGTCAGAGAGCGGCCATCGAAGATCACCCGATTTCCTTTATTCTGAAAGGTACCAAAGACGAAATGATAATTTCTATGAAGATAGGCACCAAGACAGAGCTATGAGGCAAAGAAGTCCCGAGTACCAGAGGCATGATGATCATTTTTGGTCATCCCATCGAGATGAAGCACGCAGAGGTAGATCTCCTAACCATTCAGTTAGACCATTGTCAAATAGCAATGATGCCCATCAAAGAATACCTGATGTGCAGAGTTCAGAACGATCCCAGAAAAATGGTATCCGCGAAAATAATCACCAAATTTCCGCAGAAAAGAACAAGAGTTCTCAGCACCAAAGTCATGAGAATAAGCAAAGAAATAATTATTCTAACCAACCAAAGAAACAAGAATCATCTCGAAATCCTCAAGAAGAAAAACCTAAGGAAAAACACGATATATACAAAGATAGTCTTTCTGAGGGACTTGAAGACAAAAAGGAATCACCAGATGATGATGTAGACTATGATCTAGAAATTGAAGAAGATGAAGACGCCTTGATTGAAAAACGTAGAAAACAAAGACAAGAACTTATAAAAAAGCTTGAAATGAATAACAAAGAACCTGTAAATTATCCAGCAGCCCATACCGTAAACAATCATGATAAGTACAAAAAAGATGATGATCTAACATATAGAGCTGAAATCAAAATGAACCAAAGAATTCAGCCAAGCACCTCTCAACAAGAAAAAACTTTCAAAGTGACTTCTCTAAAGTCAGAAAATATGGAAATTGGTAAGCCATCTAGATTTAACATGCGTACAAACGGCTCCCTTCCGGATCGTGAAGATCGAAGAGATGGTAAAGCAGAAATCAAAATGAAACAAAGTATCCAACCAAACACATCGCAACAAGAAGTCACGAAAAATCAAGAGATGTCAGAAGATCTTGAAGTTGAGAAACCCATGTTTGACATTTTCTCCGATGATCCTTTACCAGATGAAAGCTTAGAAAAAAGATTTTTGAGAATAGCCGAGGTGGATAATTTTGACGATGAAGAAGGATACTATATGGTTCGAATTGGGGAATTGTTGAACAGAAAGTACAAGGTGTATGGTATTATTGGGAAAGGTGTGTTCGGCACTGTAGTGAGGAGCAAAGATGACTCAGGAAACGAGGTTGCCATTAAGATTATCCGAAATAACGATTTAATGCAAAAATCTGGATTAAAAGAACTTCAGATTCTTAGAAAGATTAATGAAGCTGATCCTGAAGACAAATATAACTGTTTACGATTAATCGATCATTTTTATCATAACGGCCATTTATGTTTGGTATCTGAATTATTGGGTATGGATCTTCGAGAAGCTCTCAAAATGTATGGCAAAGGGAATGGAATTAATATAAAAGCTGTATGTTCCTTTGGTAGACAATTACTAAGAGCACTTGCATTACTGGGAAAATGTCATATTGTTCATGCAGATATCAAACCTGATAATATTCTAATATCAAAAGATAGGAAGACTTTGAAGCTATGCGACTTTGGCTCAGCTTCGATCGTTAATGACAATGATATCACGCCATATATAGTAAGCAGATTCTACCGAGCCCCTGAGATCATACTCGGCTTGAAGTATGGACATGGCATTGACATGTGGAGTGTAGGTTGCACTCTCTATGAACTCTATACAGGGGAAATCCTCTTCCCAGGAAAATCCAACAACGAAATGCTTAAACTCATTCAGAATTACACAGGAAAGTTTCCAAATAAGTTTATACGTAAGGGATTCTTTAAAGATCAACATTTTGATTTTTGCAACAACTTTATCTCACGTGAAATAGACAAAGTAACAGAGAAAGAGTCTCAGGTTACATATAATGATATTAAACCTACCTTCAAAATGATCACTGAGCTTTTAGGAGAGGAAACCTTGAGTAAAGAAACCTTCAAAAACGCCAACCAACTTGCAGATCTTCTTGACAAGATTCTGGTCTTAGATCCTGATAGACGATTTAATCCTAAGGAAGCTTTGAACCATGAATTCTTCAATAACCTATAAACAAAACATCTTCATATTTCAAGCATTTTAACAATATACATTTGTTAAGGTAGAAATATCAGGTCTCCAAAGATAGGTTTTTCATTCTTAAATACCTAAATCTTAAATACCGAAAGCTAGAGAGATTTGTCAATATAATTTTCAAAAATCCCTTAAGGATTTATATTTCCACCTTAATACAAAGGATTATTTTTATTGTAAATACATTTGGTTAACCAAGTTTAATAGAGAATGTAAATATCTTCTTATTAGAAAATTCTTTTAGATATGTTTATATCCTTTAACTATAAACTTTTGTTTTTCATTGTAGATAATAAATATATTAATAAACTATATCTCTTAAATTCTTATTATATTAGTTTGGGTTTTGAAAATAGAACAATCCATATTTAAATCATTAGATAATAAAAATACATATATTAGATTGAATAAAATATTTATTTGCCAATATTTCGGTTGGCTGAATTCCAACCTTTATCAAGACATTACATTTTTGTATACACAAACTCAGTGCCGTATAGTGTTATAATATATAGTGTTTTGAAAATAGAGCAATCCATAATTAAATCTTTAAAGTAAAGGTTGGCGTTCAACCAACTAAAATATTGGTGAAATAAATGATATTTTGATCCAATATATGCCTTTTTAATTAAATATATAGTGTTATTATACAAAAATGTAATGCCTTGATAAAGGTTTGGAGTTCAGCCAACCGAAATATTGGCAAATAAATATTTTAATACATAGCAATAACACGCCATCTATATAATAAAAAAGAAAACACCAAAACACGAATGTTTCTTTTCACAAATAAATCAAACTTCTACTGTACTTACTGTGATGAAAATATATTGGGAGGGCTTGGCTCATCGGTGGTGATTAATCTTTTATTAAATCCAATATATGTCTTTTTATTATCTAATTAGTTTGTGTATCTCATTAATAAAGTGTCGAATTATAAAATATATATATTTATATATTAATTGAATTATTCCATATGCATAAATTTAAACGTTTATACCAACAAATTAGTTTAAGGTAATCCCCACTTGCATATCATGAAATATTCGTCTAATGAAGGATACGTTAAGTTTCAAAATTTCGTGGAATTTTTATATTTATTTTAAACGAAAAGAAGCTGAGAGAGCTTTCGAAGAATTAAAATATCTTTTAATGGTCTATATTAAGAAGATTCTATATATATGAAAGCTCTCCTTTTTTTCTTATTTCTGAAGAATTTTTTTAGATATTTTCCGAAAAGACGTAATCGAAGCATTATATCTTTCATTTGAAAATGTGAATTGTCGTAAATATAATGATCTAAATAGATTTATCTCCCTTTTTACATATTTCCCATTAATTCAAAATGATATTCTCTTCATACATTCTTTTATTAACAACAACAACAAAAAGGCTTTTATTAGGGTCCATTGCCCTGTATAGATTCGCCGTACAACAACAAAATAACACAGTAATTTTTTTCTCCCTTTCCCCATGTACACGTGAGCCTTTGTTTGAAAAGGGATTTATTTACACATCTGTTCTAAAACTTTCCTCACTACCTCTTTTGCGTATGAATCTATTTACAATTGATCTGTAGAAATTGTAGAGTTCTATTGCTATATTTTTCTTTTTTGAAATAGTTCTCAGCGTCTGCAGTGGGTTATTTTTATTATATAACTAGAAAATTGGCCCTTGTTCTATAAATGAACAACAACCATTTTATTTCTTCCTTGTGCACCATTCCCTTTATACGAACTCTACACGCTACGCCTTATTTAAACTATCTACAAAGGTTTATACGCCTTTTTAATAAAATCGGCCATGGTTCTATTATTTAAAATAGTGCCCAATAAAGATGTTCAAATAATTGCATTGTCATCTCGAGTAAGCAAGTAGTAACAAAATCTAAAATGGTCAAATTTATATTTAAAATTCTGTGTTGAAATCTAGCTAATGTTGTAAACTTAGTGAGATATATAGGGTCGGGATATAAGAAAAAATAATTGTGCGGTCTCATATATCAGATAAATAAATCCATAAATTATTATTTAGGGGTATATATTCATTTACCATAAACTTCAATATCTGCTTCCAAGCTTTTAAACGATGGTCAAATGGTCCATGTTGAAATATAGGGGGTCGGTGGAAGGATGGTCGAAATCGTTGGTTTCCGACCGCTACGACCCGGGTTCGATTCCCGCATTAGGCACTTTTTCTGAATAGAAAAAAAAATGCTCCAATGGTCCCCCTCGATTCTTGTAAAAGTCCAACCCCACCAGCGAGTGTAAGTAACCAAACGGAGCTCTGGCACATTTGTAAGTGCAAAAGTCGAGCTGATTTTCACATGTGTAGACATGTTGTGCACTTACAGTAAAAGCAATCGCCTACTTATACCAACCATGATTATCATGGGCTGTACCACGTGTACTAGGGATAAGCAAAAAATTTGAAATATTCGGCCAAAATTCTAGTTGTCACGCTTATCCTCTTACCTAATGACTGTGTTCCATTTAAATCTTTCTTTAAATGCTAAAACATAATGTGCAAATATGGATATGCTTGTTGATAGATATTTTCACCACATCTGAAAAGAAAGATATATTTTAATTGAAAAAAAAAAAGAAAAATTTCAATTTTTAAAGGAAAAATCCACAATAATTACGACACTTAATAAGAATTATCCCTATATATAGTCACGACCGTCATGGGCGGGCGGGCGGGCCGGTTCTGTCACGGATGCGCGCGCATCATCATTATGATCATTATCATTATCCAAATAATTTGGATTATAGATTAGAAGGTAATAAGACCAAATCTACTGATAAGGTACAATTTGGAATATCAACATATATAGTCACGACCGTCATGGGCCGGCCGGTTCTGTCACGAATGCGCGCGCATCATCATTAGTATAATATAAAAAGCCAACAATGAAGAATGAATGTAAGATAAAAAGCCAACAATGAAGAGTAAATATGATATAAAAAGCCAACAATGAAGAATGAATGTAAGATAAAAAGCCAACAATAAAGAGTAAATGTAATATAAAAAGCCAACAATGAAGAATAAATGTAAGATAAAAAGCCAACAATGAAGAGTAAATATAATATAAAAAGCCAACAATGAAGAATAAATGTAAGATAAAAAGCCAACAATAAAGAGTAAATATAATATAAAAAGCCAAAAATGAAGAATGAATGTAAGATAAAAAGCCAACAATTAAGAGTAAATATGATATAAAAAGCCAACAATGAAGAATGAATGTAAGATAAAAAGCCAACAATAAAGAGAAAATGTAATATAAAAAGCCAACAATGAAGAATAAATGTAAGATAAAAAGCCAACAATGAAGAGTAAATATGATATAAAAAGCCAACAATGAAAAATGAATGAAAGATAAAAAGCCAACAATGAAGAGTAAATGTAATATAAAAAGCCAACAATGAAGAATAAATGTAAGATAAAAAGCCAACAATGAAGAGTAAATCTACTTATATATTTGCCTTATTCTGTCTGTTTGTTTGTCTGAAGCTCACGGATGGGAATTTTCATAACCATCGGTGGTTCAGTGGTAGAATGCTCGCCTGCCACGCGGGCGGCCCGGGTTCGATTCCCGGCCGATATATATATATATTTTTTTACAATTTTTAAAACTCATTTATATATTATACAAGAATGACATCCACGGCGCCAATTTATAATTGTAACGAATAGTATTTGAATAAAAGCATTTAATCGGGTAAAACCCGGGCGTTGCCCGGGTCATTATATATAAGTACCTTTATAAGAATAAAATATGATATTCATTAAATAGGTATTTTAATTAAAACATATCAAAAACACACAGTTTGGAACGGGACGTTTCACAAGAGTGACATCCATGGCGCCAATTTATAATTGTAACGAATAGTATTTGAATTAAAACGTTTTTAAAATATATACGCACTCGGGTAAAACCCGGGCGTTGCCCGGGCCATTCGTCTAGTTAATATATATAGTCACGACCGTCTGTCGTGGCCTCTGTCACGGATAATATACAGTTATCATCGTCATGCGTTCTTAATTCTGTCACCGTTTGCTTTTGGTTCAGTGGTAGAATGCTAGCCTGCCACGCGGGCGCCCCGGGTTCGATTCCAGGCCGATGCATTTTTTTTTTTACAATTTTTAAAACTCATTTATATATTATATTTGCATTTTATTAATATAGACAAGAATGACATCCACGGCGCCAATTTATAATTGTAACGAATAGTATTTGAATAAAAGCATTTAATCGGGTAAACCCCGGGCGTTGTAGATTATAAACACAAGGTAATAAGACCACATCCATGATAAGGTACAGTTTGGATTATAGATTATAAACACAAGGTAACAAGACCACATCCATGATAAAGTACAATTTGGATTATAGATTATAAACACAAGGTAATAAGACCACATCCATGATAAGGTACAGTTTGGATTATAGATTATAAACACAAGGTAATAAGACAACATCCATGATAAGGTACAGTTTGGATTATAGATTATAAACACAAGGTAATAAGACCACATCCATGATAAGGTACAGTTTGGATTATAGATTATAAACACAAGGTAATAAGACAACATCCATGATAAGGCACAATTTGAATTATAGATTATAAACACAAGGTAACAAGACCACATCCATGATAAGGTACAATTTGGATTATAGATTATAAACACAAGGTAATAAGACCACATCCATGATAAGGTACAATTTGGATTATAGATTATAAACACAAGGTAACAAGACCACATCCATGATAAGGTACAGTTTGGATTATTACTATATATAGTCACGACCGTCTTTCCTCATCGGCCGCCTCTGTCACGGATAATATACAGTTATCATCGTCATGCGTTCTTAATTCTGTCACCGTTTGCTTTTGGTTCAGTGGTAGAATGCTCGCCTGCCACGCGGGCGCCCCGGGTTCGATTCCCGGCCGATGCATTTTTTTTTTTTTACAATTTTTAAAACTCATTTATATATTATACAAGAATGACATCCACGGCGCCAATTTATAATTGTAACAAATAGTATTTGAAACAAAACATTCAATCGGGTAAAACACGGGCGTTGCCCGGGTCATTCGGCTAGTATCATATACACACAAGGCTTTAATTAAGACATTCCTTTAATTAAGATTCTCCTGTTAGAAATAAATCTAAAAAGAAATGAGAAGCAGGGGAAGAAACTGAATCCTCGCTCATAAAAGAGAAAAAGAAGAAAAGGAAAGAATATCTATGTACAAAAGTGGAGAGAATATCATATATAGTTAAACCTGTCTATAGCGCCCCCTCAAAATAACGCCTCCCTCTCTATAGCGCCCGATTTTAAATACGTAGTACGATGCGATTTACATTAAAAGTGGCCTGTCTATAGCACCCCCTCTATATAGCACCCTATTTTGGTGAGTCCCAAGAGGGGGCGCTATAGACAGGTTTAACTGTATATGATATGTATATATGTAACGAAAGACTATGCAAAAGCACATCAAAAAATGTATTCATCCATATACTAATAATATCAAAAAATTAATAAGCGACCACATCTCTGAGCAACCACTTTTATAAACTCATAAATGACTTCTGGTCTCAGCCAACCTCTAATAAACAGCCACATCCATAAGAGACCAGTAGTAAGCATATCATTGGGGTGGTCTCTCATGAGAGATTCTTTTGTTATATATACACGCATGGACAAAACTTAAGGAAGTTGTACCTTTTAGTATGTATATCGGGATTCAGACAATAACTCTGAAAGATACTCATGGACAAAACTTAAGGAAGTTGTACCTTTTAGTATGTCTATCGGGATTCAGACAATAACTCTGAAAGATACACTCATAGACAAATCTTAAGGAAGTTGTACCATTTAGTATGTCTATCGGGATTCAGACAATAACTCTGAAAGATACACTCATGGACAAAACTTAAGGAAGTTGTACCATTTAGTATGTATATCGGGAT
>CP092878.1:37778073-37815663 GCA_030710605.1 Cordylochernes scorpioides
TGTTCCTGAGTCAATGAGCATATTCATATCTCGACCGCTAGTCCGTACTTTTACCATATAACTCCGCATGTTACTTGTGTCCTTCACTTGATTTATATTAAAAAGGCCATTAGTTGCCTCTGCCTCCTCGTCTATCGAGCAATTATTACGATCGCTCCTCCAGTTCCCGTTCTTACAGACCCTAGATATATGCCCTAACTTCTGGCATTTAAAACATCTCTTATCTTTAAAGAAACATTTCTCTTCTCTGTGATTTGTGTATCCACAGCGGAAACATTTAAGAATCTTCTCATTCCTCCGTCTCACCTTAACAGCTCTTCCCACTACATTCATTTCTTCCTGAGGTTTTCCATCTTTAATTTCTGCAACGTTCCTTACCGCAGCCTCATGTGCCAATGCCATCTCTTGAGCCACTTTAAATGTTAGCATACTGTTCATTAACAGCATTGATTGTATCTCTTCGTTTAGAATGCCGCATACTAGGGCATCACGCAACCTATCTTCCACATCAGGGAATTCACACTTCTCGGCAATTTTCTTTAGAGCTGTTATAAATTCAGATATTGTTTCATTTGGCATTTGAAGCCTTTTCGCAAATTTAAAACGCTGCACTATTATATTTGGTGTCGGATCAAAGTATTTTTTTATCCCTGCTACTATCTCCTCCCATTCTGTTTCCAATGGATTCTTGGGAGAGGTCAACGTCCGTATTAAATTATACGTTTCTCTTCCACATAGCGAGAAAAATGTTGCCTTCTTTTTATCAACCTTTACTATATCATTCGCTATGCAATAGGATTCGAAGCGCTCTAAATAACTTGAAATTTCATTTCCATTGTTTGGGTTGAATTGTTCAATGTTCATCATTGTTCGCTCACTTTCATTCACTTGTGTATAACGTTCTTTACTCGTCGCCACTGTTGTGTCTCTATGTTCATTCAACTACTCCTGGACACCGAGATCCATTAAGCGAAGATGAAACCTTTATTCCTTATCAACGCTAATATGACTGAACGAACTATTTACAATGGAATGATATATATATATATATACATAAAAATAATTAACATAGTAACACAAACAAACACTATGCAAAACCTTATTTGCATATCTCGACATAACTATTGTTATGCAAAACAGTGGGGATACTCAAAACCTTGATCACACACGCATTTGTTATATAGGGCGTTTTAAAGCACCCCTCATGCTTTCTAAAAACTTATGTAATATGTGGGTCAAGCAAATTGCTAAATCCATTCAGGGATATCGATTTAAGGGATATTGGCTCCACATCAGGGATATGTGAGGCTCCAAATCAGGGATATGTGGGATTGCACATTGGGGATATGTGGGGCTCTATATCAAAGATATGTAGCTCCACATCAGGGACATGTGGGGCTCCACATCAGGGATATGGTAGGGCTTCAGATCAGGGATATGTGAACTCCACATCAGAGATATGTGGGGCTACACATCAGGGATATGTGGGATTCCACATCAGGGATATGTGGGGCTCCACATCAGGGTATGTGACCTCCACATCAGAGATATGTGGGGCTCCACATCAGGGGTATATGGGACTACACATCAGAGATATGTGGGGCTCCACATCAGGGGTATATGGGACTACACATCAGAGATATGTGGGGCTCCACATCAGGGGTATATGGGACTACACATCAGAGATATGTGGGGCTCCACATCAGGGGTATATGGGACTACACATCAGAGATATGTGGGGCTCCACATCAGGGGTATATGGGACTACACATCAGAGATATGTGGGGCTCCACATCAGGGGTATATGGGACTACACATCAGAGGTATGTGGGGCTCCACATCAGGGGTATATGGGACTACACATCAGAGATATGTGGGACCCACATCAGGAATATGTGGGGCTCCACATCAGGGATATATGGGGCGCCACATCAGAGATATGTGGGGCTCCACATCAGGGGTATATGGGACTACACATCAGAGATATGTGGGGCTCCACATCAGGGGTATATGGGACTACACATCAGAGATATGTGGGACAATTTGACAATTAAATAATTTTTATTGACCGCTGGTCAACAATTACTCACGAGGAGTCAAAAGGGCAAACTATGTACATTGATCAGGAGGGCAAGGCTATCCTTAGCTTGTGAATACCCCTGCGAATGGTGGGATGGCTGTTCCGAGTTCGCTCGAGAGCAGCGTCAAGGAAGCCCGCGAGGGTACTCCCCTGCTCAGGTGAGAGATCCTTGAGTAGATCCAATCTATCCTCGCGGTATAAGATCGCAAACATGACGGCATCCAGGGAAATCCCAGGCTCCAGCAGGGGCCCAAAGCCGGGTTCAGCGATCATTTCATTGAAGGTTGTATCTAACTCCGGCATCAGGTCGTCGTCGTCCTCCATCGGGTCAGGCGGTGGAAGCGGAGGTGTAGTCGTGGCCGGTGTCGTCTTTTGCCCCTGGGGAGTGGGCGGTGTTGGCTCAGCGAGCCGAGGCGCAGGCAGTGGGGGTACACAGCGCTCTTCTTCCGTCATCGGAACGTCCTCCTCCATCTCCGTCGGGGCGGGCGGCGGGGGTGTAATCAAAGCAGGTGTCAGCTTGTTGGAAGTGAGCGGCGTTGGATGAGATGGTCGAGGCGCAGGCAGTGTGGAAGTAGGGGGCACTGCGGCTGGACTGGTCCTCAGCTCTGACAAGACCTGTCGCAAGACCTTATAAATGTTGCTATTTACTCCGGGCCTTAGGTCGAGGATTTGGTTTATTAGGCCGGCAAGAGCATTGCTCTGCGGAGGGGTTAGATGCTGACCGCGCTTTCGCGCCTTGGTCTTCGAGGAGAGGAGGTCCAGGACCTCCTCCCGCCCAAGACCAAGGGCGCCCGTTCCAGCAAACGAAACTCCGGGGTTTCTCTTGAGGAAGGCCTCAAGGTCGGGTCTCGTCTTACGCCCTGATGATGACGGGGAGGGCGGCACAAGGGTCCCCTGTGCATGCAGAGGACCAGGAGGGGCGACGGAGGCTGGCAGGGCTTGAAGCACTTCTCCGGGGGGCTGAGAGGCCGGAGGGCGAGGGTCCGCGGGTGCCTTTGGTGCCTCTGTTGGCTCCATTGCCTGTAGGGCTCTGTTGGAGGTGGGCGGCGCCAGCACTTCGGCTGCAATCTCCATGGGCTTAGAAGGAGGAGCCACGGCGTCTGAGGATGTTCTGGTAGGCAGGGAGGCAGAAGCGCCGGGAGCCGATGTCTTAAGCGCAAGGCGCTTTGGTGACGGGGCTGGAGCCGCTGGTGTTGGACGGCTCGGCTGCCGAGACACGGTGGACGATGCACCAGGTGGATGGGTTGCCGGTTGTGGCTGGCCGTTGTTGGGGGCTCTCCCAGGAATGATGGGGCAGTTGGCTCTACGGTGACCTTGCCGGCCGCATCTGGAGCACTTGACTACATAAGAGATGAAAACCGACAGGGCATTACCCTTATTTCGAATGACGACGCGGGTCGGGATCTTTTCCAAGGCAATGCCCTCTTTAAGGAGGATAAATGCCTCGCGTCGACCATCCGTGAAGGTGTACCTTCCGGCTCTCAGCCGGATGGGGACGATGGAGGTCACGTCACCGTAGGGCTTGAGAGCCTCGATGACGGCGGCGTCGTCCACGAAGAACGGCAAATTTCCGACGGTGATTCTTTCCGCCCTCTTTTTGAAGGGGAAGGCCCTGAGGTGGGTGTGCCCAACATCAAGACCGTCCCTTATGAGTCGTTCCGCCAGGGCCTTGGTGGACAGGCCGACCAGCATATGGCCGTCCATTTTCATCACCTGGAGGACATTCCCGGCTCCCCCGACTAGCTCTTCCACCGCCTGTAGGTAGTGGGTAAACCCGAAGTCCGGGCAGTGCTCCACGAAGACACAATTGTCTTCTGTTGAAGAACGCTGGCGTGCTCTGGCGTCAGCGATGTCGGCCCGGGTAGCCCTGATGACCTGGACCTCCGTAACTCCACCCGCAGGTGGCCGTCTTCGCGGGGTTGGGCCGGTCCTTCTGGAGGCCGCGACACCGCTGGAACGTTGTTCGACAGGGCGGCTCGGTGACTCCCTGCGTCTTCGCTTGTGTTTGACCACGGTGAAGCCATCTTCAGCTGATTCTTCAGCCTCCATTTGCTCGGCCCAGTTTGTCGCAGCGGCCAAGGCGCCGCTCGTTAATGGCGTGACGTCAGCGATACACGCCGCGGCAAAATTTACATGCTGTCTGTCGAAAGGTAGATTAGCATAGTCGCCGCTAGCATTGGCTATTCTAGATTTTTCATCTTGAGATTGGTTTTCCGCGGATATCTCCGCAACGGCTTGACTTTCAGAGCCGAGCCTTCCAGGCTCGTGTTCAGCTCGATGAGGGCTTCCAGCCCATACCAAATTCGTCGCTTCCAGCGACATTTTTCCGCTCGCCTGAGGCGAAAACGGCGGAGCTCGATTTATGTTTTGGGATAATTAAAAATCAATCAGTAATTTAGGTTTAATAGAAAAATATATGAAAGGGAAGGAAAACAAAAAACTAGGAGCGCGATCAAATCAGGGATATGTGGGGCTCCACATCAGGGATATGTGGGGCTATATATATCAGGGATATGTGGGACTACACATCAGGGATATGTGGGGCTACACATCAGGGATATGTGTGGCTACACATCAGGGATATGTGTGGCTACACATCAGGGATATGTGGGGCTCCACATCAGGGATATGTGGGACTCCACATCAGGGATATGTGGGACAATTTTTTTTTTGACAATTAAATAATTTTTATTGACCGCTGGTCAACAATTACTCACGAGGAGTCAAAAGGGCAAACTATGTACCTTGATCAGGAGGGCAAGGCTATCCTTAGCTTGTGAATACCCCTGCGAATGGTGGGATGGCTGTTCCGAGTTAGCTCGAGAGCAGCGTCAAGGAAGCCCGCGAGGGTACTCCCCTGCTCAGGTGAGAGATCCTTGATCAAGGATATGTGGGACTCCATATCAGGGAAATGTGGACTACACATCATGCTACCTCGAGAAAATGTAGACAGCAAGAAAAAAATAGTTTTCTTCCATCAACCGAAGACAGAGATGTCGCTAATAATAAATCCAGAAAATCGACCAATGGCTCATAATCAGAATTCGCCAATGGCTGTTCAGCCGAATCGACAAATTCTTTCAAATGACGCAAATATCCAAGTTCTTAAAGATATATTAAACCTATTCAAGGATATCAGCAAAACTAAACCCAATATAAATACAGAAAGGGGAACTGATCAAATGGTTATTTATAAACTACCAGAGAAAACTAAGAAAACGGATTTCATAAACTATCATAAAAAAGAGGTTGAAGGCCTTAAACAAGCAGTTTACGAAAACATCCAACCTTTTTACAAGCAACTTCAAGCACCAAGCCAACGTCTGGATGAATCCAGAATACTATCCGAATTGGGATATACTAATCCAAAACCTTTCAAGAAAGTGTATCACAAATTATATCCTAAAAATAACCATAAAAAGGATCTGAACAAATTATATTATACGAATGAAAATACTAAGTATAAACCAAATAGGCGCCTTGAATATGAAGTATCAACTTATTCTTTTTTACAGTACATGTGCAGTAAATACAATCACCCTCCAGCTATCTGCCAGCAATTAAAATCGTCAATACATAGCGAACATACCGATGTTTCCCCAATGATGGCGATAGTTATTCTTTTACTATCCCTTATTCTGATAGTTTGTCTGGTAGGACTGATCTTCCTAATGCAAAATAAGAAAAACGAGGGGAAAAAAGCGAAAGAACTTCGGTTCAAGATTAAAAACCTTGAAAGTTCAGATGATGATAGTAATTCAGAATGTCTCAAGAAAACCTTGATACCGGTTAATACAGGACATAATCTAGAGTATGCTGTTGAATTGGGGAATCAAGGATTGAGTAAAACGGATCTTGATGCGCCTCTAAGCGGTGAAGATGAAGAAATGGAATCTGGAAATCAAGAAAGGTTTTGCAATCACCAATCATCAAAGCATCCAAATATAGATTCAGACCTCTTCACAAGAGATTATAAAGGACGCCGAAGAATTTCGTGACCATTTCCAGATTTTCCAATCCCCGAAGCCATAGGATCATATGTACATAAAATATTTCTCTTTACAGTACCATTCAAATAATTTATTTATTCCCCTATAATAAAAATGATATTATATATTTGGGATATGTGGGGCTCCACATTAGGGATATGTGGGACTCCATATCAGGGATATGTGGGGCTACACTAAGGGATATGTGGGGCTACACATTTGGGATATGTGGGGCTACACATATCAGGGATATGTGGGACTCCATATCAGGGATATGTGGGGCTCCACATCAGGGATATGTGGGACTCTATATCAGGGATATGTGGGACTCTATATCAGGGATATATGGGGCTACACACATTAGGGATATGTGGGACTCCATATCAGGGATATGTGGGGCTACACATCAAGGATATGTGGGACTCCATATCAGGGATATGTGGGGCTACACATTAGGGATATGTGGGGCTACACATCAAGGATATGTGGGGCTCCACATTAGGGATATGTGGGACTCCATATCAAGGATATGTGGGGCTCCACATTAGGGATATGTGGGGCTACACATCAAGGATATGTGGGGCTCCACATTAGGGATATGTGGGACTCCATATCAAGGATATGTGGGGCTCCACATTAGGGATATGTGGGACTCCATATCAGGGATATGTGGGGCTACACATCAAGGATATGTGGGGCTACACATTTGGGATATGTAGGGCTACACATCACGGATATGTGGGGCTACACACATCAGGGATATGTGTGGCTCAACATCAAGGATATGTGGGACAATTGACAATTAAATAATTTTTATTGACCGCTGGTCAACAATTACTCACGAGGAGTCAAAAGGGCAAACTATGTACATTGATCAGGAGGGCAAGGCTATCCTTAGCTTGGATATGTGGGGCTACACATCAGGGATATGTGGGGCTACACATCAGGGAAATATGGTGCTCCACATCAGGGATATGTGGGGCTACACATCAGGGATATGTGGGGCTACACATTTGGGATATGTGGGTCTACACATCAGGGAAATATGGTGCTCCACATCAGGGATATGTGGGGCTACACATCAGGGATATGTGAGGCTACGCACATTTGGGATATGTAGGGCTATACATCAGGGGTCTGTGGGGCTACACATCAGGGATATGTGGGACTCCATATCAGGGATATTTCGGATTCCACATCAGAGATATGGGAGCACTTCATATCATTTCACCCCATTTGAATAGCCTGTGGCTACATCAAACTGTATATTGGTCTTCATTGGCATCTTCCCTTTTATCCAAGAGGTTTTCTCAATTATCAAGAGACTGTCAGAACTACATTCCTGGATCTTTACTTCAGGGATCAAGCCAACATCGTGCCTGTAAAGGTGTCTGCTTACACTGTTTTTGTCAACTACTGTTTTGTCAACACTGATATATAGTCACTGGATGCTCATCTTCAAATAAACTTCTAAGTGTTAGAGGAGTCCTTTTACATATTAATGAAACATGCATATGTCCGCTCGTGGGATATCCACTGAAGGGAGGTTCTACTGTAGTAGGCTTTTCTTTTTTTTTTTTAATAAAGAAAGACTATTTGAATACTTTTCTACACTAATTCAAAATTACTGACTAGTTCATATTTATTCTAACAGGTGGTGCAACCATCAGCCACTCTCTGTCACATTATCAAATGCTTTTTTTTTTACTGCAACCCACCTGATACAATTTCACTTCTGTTCACTGGTCCATAGTGAATGTCATTATTAACCTATACAGTGGACCCTCGGTTTGCGAGCACCTTGGAGTACGAGCTTTTCGCAGTACGAGCAAAATTTTTTGAAAAATTTTACCTCGGATTACCAGTGAAATTTCGCATTACGAGCAACTCGTGATGGTTGCCCGTAATCGTGATGGATGAAAATTCACTGGATCCCTCCCTTCAGATCAGATTCGGGAAATATGTAAAATGTGGGAAACTGTGCAATTGTTCGTAGCAAGAAGAATTGCTCGAGTTTCAATTATTAAAAATAAGAAATTAGTTTCGCACTATGAGCGTTTTGGAGTACGAGAATGGCTCTGGAACGGATTATGCTCGCAAACCGAGGGTCCACTGTATATATTTATTACATGTTCATAATTTTATTCAATATTATTTTCTTAAGTAACCCAGTAGGTTCCACGTACAGAAGTCACCAACTACCCGGGCTGTGTCTTCTTGGTTTTATTTACAACTAGACAAATGGCAACGCCCGGGTTTACCCGATTAAATGTTTTATTCAAACACTATTCCTTACAATTATAAATTGGCGCCGTGGATGTCACTCTTGTGAAACGTCCCGCTCCAAACTTTACATGTACATTAGGTCAGCTGATATTACCTCCCATCTTCACCGCTAGAGGCGCTGCTCGCGAGCTAAATAGAATAATTTGAATATATAGTTTTAATAATTGATTTATTTATTTTTTAAAATAGCCTATCGTCTTCCCCATATTTTTTTACCTATGTATGGAAATTTTGGTTTGAATTAGTGAACTACTGCGAATTTGTATACAGGACATACAAACAAACATACAAACATTAATTTTTATATATATAAATGTCATTGGAAGTCCTATTACTGAGGTGGTGCCAGGCAGATTTCTTTCTTGGGAGATTTTCTAGGGATACTGTACTTGGGTTGGTAATCCCTAGGAGAGTGGCTGTCAGGAATCTTTGGTATTGGAAGGTTGGGCAGAGGTGAAGTGGTCCATGGTTTGGTCTTCATCTTGGTAATGTGGGCAGTTGGGTCTTCTTTCTATATCCTTACATAGTCTGCCTGGATGTAACCATGACCAGTCAGAATTGTGGTTGAGGTAAATCCATATTTGATGTTTTGAAGCATTGAGAGCAGTAGTTTCGGGGTAGCAGAAAATCTTTGTAGATTTCTTGTGTGGAGTCATCTTGGGTATAGAGGTCTGTCCACATTTTATTGGCTATCTGATCTTTTTTACAGTGCACAATGCTCTTTGGGAGGATGGTAAAAGATAGTGGCAGGTTAGAATGTGCTGATATTTTTGCCGCCTGTTTCAGTTACTATATATCAATGTTTTTAAAATAAAGCAATCCATATTTAATTCATTAGATAATAAAAGGCATATATTGGATTTAATAAAAGATTTATTTTGCCTATATTTCGGCTGGCTGAACGCCAAACCTTTATCAAGGCATAACATTTTTGTATACACAGAGGGGCACTGACTTTGTATATACAAAAATGTAATGCCTTGATAAAGGTTTGGCGTCCAGCCAACTGAAATATTGGCAAAATAAATCTTTTATTAAATCCAATATATGCCTTTTATTATCTAAAGATATCTATGTGCTTGTTGAAATACATGGCTGCTTAAAGATATATAGAATTGAGACTATTGACCCCTAAGGATGTCATTGTCTCATATCTCATTACTGATGATTGTTGTGTATTTGCATACTTGGGATATTTGCATAAATGCAAATATCCTCTTTGCATACTCGATTCTGACTTAATGTATAGATAGCGCTACAAGTTGTTAGCAGTCAGTCAGTCCGTATTGTAGAAGTTAGCATACTAATAAATTCTAAGAGAATGTAGTGGCCTGGTAATGAGCAACCCACACAGAGGCAACACAACAATGATAATGCTCAACAATAATGCTAATCACTGATGTCTTTATGAATGGATTGGTCAACCAGATCCCTGGACCTTAATCTGATAGAACATGTCTGGGATGTCTCAAGAAGACAAATTGGAGCTCCTCAGTCTTCTCTCAGAATCTTTCTTGAACTAAAATCTGCTCTCTCCAATGGCCCCCGATTCTTGCAAAATTCCAACCTCATCAGCGAGTGCAAGTAACCAAACGGGGCTCTTGCACATTTATAAGTGCAAAGTCGAACTGCTTTTCACATGTGTAGACATGTGGTGCCCTTACAGTAAAAGCAGTCGCCAACTACCCACCATGATTATCATGGCCTGTACCATGTGTACTAGGGATAAGCAAAAAAAAAATTTAAAAATCTGCTCTTTTGTGTGGAGAAAGGAGATTCATTGCCACAAAACCTACTCAATCAGCATGAAAGAAACATAAGTTAAAAAGACCAAATCCATAATTAAAAAAAAGGTTTTGTGACAACTTGTTAACAATACTGTTACTGAAACATCACAGTTTATTTAGTTGGTTGTGATGTTCATTTTTCTAATCTATAATCCAAATTGTATCCTATCATCAATATGAAAGCTTGTTTTATAAAAGAAATAAGAAACAGTAGCCAAAACAAAAATAAACAAGAACTGGAGGATCCCACCTAAGCACAGCTGGTACAGTGGAGTGGACTCGGGAGTAGCTTTTTTTTTTCTTATCCTTTTATTAGTCTAAATTAGACAAGATCTTGGAGATCGTGCTCATAAAGAAGTTCAAGAACTCTTCTTGGTTCTCTGTACAGGGATTCTTTGTCCTTTCCAATACAATTTAGTATATGTTGGGGAGTGGCCTCTTCGGTTTTGCACCTAGTGCACATGGGGAAGCTTTTGGTTC
Source organism: Cordylochernes scorpioides (assembly GCA_030710605.1). NCBI lineage: Eukaryota > Metazoa > Arthropoda > Arachnida > Pseudoscorpiones > Chernetidae > Cordylochernes > Cordylochernes scorpioides. The sequence continues at coordinate 37,788,696 of CP092878.1, forward strand.
CCTCTTTATAGACTAGAGGGCAGGAGGAGCTCTGAACCTCAGACAGCATCAAACAACACTAACAAGATTTAGAACAGGCCATCTCAAGCCATTGAAGATAGAAAATAACAAAATCTATCCCACTTGCCCAAAATGTAACATGGCACCTGCAGCTCCAGAACATATTTTGGCTTGCATTAGATGCACTAAACAGGACCTTTGGGAAAGGCCACTGTTTATCATAAAATAGCTCGAGGAGCATGAACTCATGGAATTCGAGTAATCTTTACACAAGGGGATAAGAAACAACAACAATGAAAACTTGTTGTATAGCTGTTAGAGGTAACTTTACACCCAGTTGTATCTAATTTCTTGAAGTACATTGTATCATTTTGGTATTTGAGATATCTTAAAGATAAAGGTTGTTTAGCTGGTATTCATATTTCTTAAATAAAAGACACTTCGGCAAGAAAAGGTTTTATCAAAAATGTTTCTGGCCCAAGTATCTCTTATTCAAGAAATATGAATAGGTGGTAGGTGGAAGGATTGTCTAAACTGTTGGTTTACGACCTGGGATTGATTCCTGCATTGCGTACGTTTTTCTAATGTAAAAAAAAAATAAGCTCCATTGGCCCCGATTCTTGCAAAAGTTCAACCCCACCAGCGAATGCAAGTACCCAAACGGGGTTCTGACACATTTTTAAGTGCAAAAGTCGAACTGCTTTTCACATGTGTAGATATGTGGTGTACTTACAGTAAAAGCAGTTGCCTACTTCTGCCCACCATGATTATCATGGCCTGTACCATGTGGACTATGGATAATAATATTTTAAAAATATAAATATGAATGCTGGACTTGTAAACTCTATCTTCAAGATCCCTTACAACCTCAAAATCATTTTAAACACCTTGCCAAATGTTTTATTTTTCTTGATGAGGACAAAAGATTTTTGTCAAAACGTTGATAAAATAAAACTTTTTTCTGGCTGAATTATCTTTTATTTAAGAAATATTTGAGATGATTAATTTTTTTCTTTTTAAACCCATACAGCTAGATTGATTACTTATAGAATAAACTATTTGTATATAAAATTTTATCATTTTTGACAAAGTTCTGAAGTTTGTCTTTCCTAATTTTCTATGTTACAATATTTAAACAAAAAAAAAATGCTCCAATCGCCCCCGATTCTTGCAAAAGTCCAACCCCACCAGCGAGTGCAAGTAACCAAACGGGGTTCTGGAACATTTGTAAGTGCAAAGTTAAACTACTTTTCACATGTGTAGAAATGTGGTGCACTTACAGTAAAAGCAGCCAGCAACTTCTACCCACCATGATTATCATGGCCTGTACCACGTGTACTAGGGATAAGCAAAAAAAAAGAAACTGATAATTTATATTATGCTTATTGTATATATTGCCAGACACTTCTTTCTTTTGTACACAGTTCTTTTTTTCTCTCTCTTTCTTCTTGTTAACATCATATGACTATTCTATTCATGACCTAAAAATATTGTATATATATGTAAATATAGACAAATGTAAAGTCATACATGTATGACAGCGCAAGTGTCCCTAGGGGGACATAGCACTTTAAATTGAAATAAAATCTTAAAAAATAATAAAAATCTTATAAATGTTGATGCCTTAAATAAATTGCTGTGTCATTCTGAAGTTTGTCTTTCCTAATTTTCTACAATATTTAAACAGCCAAAAAAAAAGGGGAAAAAACCAAAATTTATAAATCCAACTTTAATACAACAATACACATTATGAGCAGACACATATATACATAGAGGATTATAATTATACACAAGAATTACAAGGTGAAAATCCCTAATCCAAAAAAGTAAATTACATATGAAGTTGTGGTAACAGGATTGTTACCATCGTTAAAGAGGATTTCTCTGAAGATTGTAACAAAATACTCACAAGGTAATAACACCAAATCCAAATAAATAGTGTGTGACGTAACAGTGTTGTTACTATCTTCAGACAAAAGTACTGAATGAGAAATTTTACCACAGCATGTTTTAAATAGTTACTGTTATCAAATGTGTACACAAGATAACAGATAAGAAGAAGATAGTTTTCGGAGAAACACAGAATATTAGAATTAAAAGTGAAAAAAAAAAAACTTTTTTTTTTTATGTAGTAAAATTTTTCATTTAGTACTTTTGTCTTTACTGAAACGTCATACACTATTTATTTAGATTTGGTCTTATTACCTTGTGTTTTATAATCTAAATTGTGCCTTATCATAACAAAATACTGTTATTACCAAAACATCTCAGTTATAATTTACTTGGATTTGTTACCTCTTGTGATTCTTCTATCTATAATAATCCTCAAAATTGTACGGTATCAAGAAAACATATATATTACAGGATGTTGTTGAGATGATCAATGACGAGATCTCCTTGGCTTCTTTTTGGGCTGTACTGAGTCCTGAATGTTCTGTTCTTCTCCTTCCAGTTCATCGTCCTCCATGTTCTCTTCCAGCATGTACTTGTCCGTTAGTACGTTCCAGGTGTCCTGTGACCATCACAACATATGGTTACTTTAGAGGGAGAACACCAACATATCTCTATAAATATATAACATTGACAAAATAATTTTATTGACATCTTGTCAATACATTGCAAAGTACACAGTCTGCACTATTTAAAAATATATATATAATTATATATAGATACAGTTAAACCTGTCTATTGTGCCCCCTCTAAATAACACCTCCCTCTCTATAGCGCACGATGCGATTTACATTAAAAGCGACTTGTCTATAGCACCCTATTATGGTAAGTCCCAAGAGGGGGCGCTATAGACAGGTTTAACTGTATATATGCATCATACTATGTACAAAGAACATGGCGCCTCTGCCATCGCTACAGAGTTTGGTGGAGAATCGCCAGCGGGTCTCCAGCGACACCACATATTTCGCAATCTACGAAGGATACGTAGATCACGTATTTCACCGCTGAGGAGATAACATAGATATTCCTTTTCAACACCTCACAACAAAGTGTAAATTTCCCATGTGTGGTCTTATTGGATATTAATCTTCGGGCGATACAAGTTAACACACATAAGCCTATGGCGTTCCATGGTCAGTTACCTGTTTCTTGGAGCTGATGTCGAAGTTCTGGAGAAACTTGTTGTTCTCCTGGAAGGCCTCAGAATCATCCATCAAGGTGAGCTTGAGTTTGCCATCAGCTGTCCTGCTGACTGAAGCCTTGGCCGCATTCTGTTTCTGGTGCTTGCCCACACTCTTACAGAACTGGATAAAGGCTCTGCACACATACTTTAGTGTGTTACAACCCTTTCTTTGTACAGTAGAACATACTTCATTAGAGGACACCTCTCTACAAAGGTCAGTTTTCATCCCCAAAATTACCATTTTTACTATTTACCAACTCTCCAATAAGAGGACACCTCTCCCTAAAGGACACTTTGGCTCTGAAATTAGGTGTCCTTTACAGGGAAGAGTTCTACTGTATAAATATTCATTCATCATAGAACCTACAGTAGAGGACACCTCTCTACAAAGGACAGTTTTCATCACCAAAATTACCATTTTTACTATTTACCAACTCTCCAATAAGAGGACACACTTCTCCCTAAAGGACACTTTAGTCCCTTATAGAGAGTGTCTATAGTTTATACAAAGGAGGCAGAGATGTGTCACCATACATTTGTCAAAATCAATTAACCAGTAAAAGAGAATAAGTTACACATAGACATTAAGATCTAACATTAAGGAATAAGGGATTCATTACTATGCTATCATTCACAAAAACTCTGACTCCTTCAAAACTTATCTCAAACTTTTATCCAGTTTGTTGAAAAAATTATACAGAATAAACAAGACAGAAATACAATAAAAGAAAATAAGACCTAATCCAAATAATTTATTAGTGTGTGACGTTTCGGCAACAACATTGTCACCATCATCAGATAAAATAATTTATATAATTTATTCTTTTGTCTGATGATGGTGACAATGTTGTTGCTGAAACGTCACACACTAATAAATTATTTGGATTAGGTCTTATTTTCTTTTATTATAATCTATAATCTAAATTGGGCTTTATCAGACAGAAATACAGTAGAACCTCCCTGGAAAGGTCACCTAATTGCAGAGCCAAAGTCTCCTTTAGAGAGAGGGTTCCTCTTATGGAGGTTCTACTATATTTCTGATACATATTCATCCCTGCCTTTACAATTTTACAAAATCAACAAGTAATCCAGGGCTAGGTTTCTTTCAACTATATTATATTTCTCTAATTTTCGGGCCAATATTGCCCTTCAACCGGAGATCTAGAAGTATGACTTCCAGGCAACTATACACGTCCAAAATAAAACATCTAAACATATTACTTTTTGTTACGATGTACTAGAGCGCCATCTGTTATCAAATTATAAAACTATTTTAGAGGCGTATATTACGCCTCTAAAATATTCCTTTTTAATAAAAGAAAATAAGACCTAATCCAAAAAATGTATTAGTGTGTGACGTTTCGGCAAAAACATTGTCACCATCATCAGACAAAAGAAAAAAATGATTTTTTGTATGAAGATCCTAAAAGAAAACGGGACTATATATTACTAGCGGACCCGGCCACGCCTTGCTGTGGCTAAATTGTAATATGTTAAATTAACATTATACTAAACTATTCAGTACAGTAAAGTCAATATTCACTTATAAAGATAAAATATATATGTATTGTATATTGTATATGTTATTATATGTATTGTTTTTTGTTTTCGAGATATTCTAATAGAACGTTCTCACATTTTCTGTAAAATATTTATATATGCACAAACACAGAATATAATCACTACGTCTTAATTTCGCTATATTTATTGCTATAAATATTATTCTAAAATAATTCGCCAGAAATCGTCCTGATAGTATACTACACAGCGAACCCGGCCACGCGTTGCAGTGGCTAAATTGTAATATGTTGAATTAACATTATACTAAACTATTCAGTACAGTAAAGTTAATATTCACTAATAAAGAATTAAATGTTTTAGCCGATCTAAAGCCCAACGGGATTGAGAATGGAACGTTACGTTAATATTTGAAAGTGATTTTTATATATATAGACAATATAGCCCTTCATTGTAATCATTGATTATAATCACTGCATTAATAAATGTCAGTCTTCCCAGTATTCTTTTACCTATGTATGGATATTTTGGTTTGAATTAGTGAACTACTGCGAATTTGTAGACGAATGACCCGGGCAACGCCCGGGTTTACACGATTAAATGTATATTACATATGGAAGATGGACGTAGTTCCCGGAGGGCACCCGCGAGGTCACTCTGCCCCAGCGCAACTGTCCAACCGGGAGCGCCCCGCGCCGTCAAAATCGTAACGCTTTTCTAGAGGGCGCTGCTCGGCCGTCAGCCGGGAGATCTCATTTACTCGGCGGGGGGAGGCAGGGAGGTCACGTGCTGCGGCGGCAGCCAATCGTCGCGCGCCGCCATCCCCCGTCTGCCGCGAGAGGGGTGCAGATTGCGAGTGAATTTACGTTTTATTGTAAATAAAAATGCAACGAAAGGTTATTTCTAAAGAGTAATTAGCCATAAACCATCCCGGTAGTATACTAAACATCTTCGAGCGTCATGCGTTCTTAATAATTCTTCGTCTCTGTCCCCGTTTGCTTTTTTTTTTTGGAATGGCGCTCTCCTATTGTTGGCTACAAAGGACAGTTTCTATTGCAAAAATTACTGTTTTTACTGATAAGGCACAATTTGGATTCAGTACGTTTGTCTGAAGATGGTAACAACGCTGTTACTGAAACGTCACACACTATGTATTTGGATTTGGTCTTATTACCTTGTGTTTACAATCTATAATCCAAATTGTACCTTATTATATTTTACTAGAAAAATAGGAGATCCTACTAATCCAAAATCATAAGTGCTAATTACTAGGGAACATGACTTTGAATTCCAACTCTATGGTATTTTTTAGATTTTAGGTTTTTTTGAAGAAAGAAAGATAAAACTTACAGAGTGGCCATGGATTTCTTCTGTCTTTCCTTCTCTGGGTCCCATTCGGAGATTTCTGTATGGGCCATGTTGTCCCATTTTTTTTTCTGACACACCCAACATCAGTTGTTAGAAACCAGGGAAGTTCAAACCTTTGGTTTAAATATTGTCTCTCTATGGCTGTTTTACAAAAATAATAACTTTTTAGCTACAAGAAAATAAGACCTAATCCAAATAAATTTGTGTTAAACAACACTGTTACCGAAACGTCACATACTATTTATTATTACTTTTTTAAATTCTTAATTAGTTATCAAATCATTTGCAATTGTAGTTTTCTTTTTTGTTTTGTTTGTGTTCCTTTTTAAGCAATAAAATATAAAGAACTAAGGTGTAATATTCAATTCAAGCATATGGAACCAACATTGATACATTTTTTTAAATAAAGTAAAATCATAAGCTTATACAACTTTCACTTTTTGATACACTATTAATTTATTTGGATTAGATTTTATTACCTTGTGTTTTTACCTTATCTAAATTGTGCCTTATCATATTTACCTAACTCAAGTATCATAAGGCAACAAAACCAAATTGCTGAAATGGATTTGGTCTTTATATCTTATATTTCTAATCTATAAACCAATTTGTACCTTACCATCATAAGTACAGGCCATGATAATCATGGTGAGTAGTTTGAGACTCTATGTGCACTACATACGTAAAAAGTAGTTCAACTTTTGCATTTATGAGAATGCCAAAGCCCAGTTTGTTTACTTACACTCACTGGTAGGGTTGGACTTTTGCAAGAATCAGAGGGACCATTGAAAAGCAAGTATTTCTATATAAAAGCTCCGAATGAGGAATTCTATCCTGGGTCACCTAAAATAGATGGTTTAAGAATCTTGAAGTCAGATGAAATAGGAGATTCAAGTATTCTTCTTCACATCTACAGTCTAACAGACTCCTAGCTGAATTCGACATTTAGTAAGGACACCTCTCTATAAGGGGGGGAGAAGTCCGACCACACCTCCTTGCGGTTCCCCCTGGAATATTTGACCAAATTCTGGTTCGTTTCCAAGGTGACTAACGTGGCAACGGCACCCATTTTCCAATGAAAAGCATAGTGGACATTGCTGCTGTGATAGAGATGCATGGAGACATCTAAGGCTCTTCTTTGGACACGACGGAGATGCATGGAGACATCTAAGGCTCTTCTTTGGACACGACAACAACAACAACCTCTCTATAATCCATAAGAAGACACTCTCACTAGAGGTCATCTCTCTACAAAGAATAGTTTTCATAGTCAAAAAATTACCATTTTTTACTAATTAGTTGCTCTCCCGTAGAAGACACCTTTCTCTAAAGGACACTTTGGCTCTGCAACTTGGTGTTGTCATTTCGGTTCTACTGTATTAGGATAAAAAAAAACCTGTTACTTTTGGTTGCCTTTTTGACATCTGGTGTACTAGAAGAATACTCAGGATCAATGTATACAGATAGGGTGAGCAAAATAAAAAAAAAAAGTCTAGAAAAAATGAGAGTAATGGCCTTCAAAATGAAATGAGAGTTTGTCCGACATGCATTCTGTGGGTCATTGGGGAAGATGTCGTATGACCATACTGGAGGGATACACCTTGAAGAATGATGGGAGAGGTGGACTGAGTAAGGATTGGTTTGATTCTCTGGTTCAAATCACATTAATAGGTACCGCTCAGCAAGAGCAACCTAGTTCATGATAATTGAAACAGTGAAATATATGTGAAGGTTATTCACATATTAAACAAAATTTTAACGTGGGATTCAATCTCAGTTCATGACTGTCGGGAATCAAGCGTGTTACCCTCTCATCCACCGACTTTTTTTTATTGGTTTGATTATATCTAATAGAATGGTATGGAATTGTAAAAAATGGAAGAGAATTGCTTGGAATATGGTAAATTGGTGTTCCATGATGATTCTGGTCAAAGTTTGACTTCCCCCCAAAGGTAACTTATTGCAAAAGTTCAACTCCACCAGCGAATGCAAGTAACTAAATGAGGTTCCGGCACATTTGTAATCGCAAAAGTCAAACTGCTTTTCATGTGTGTAGATATGTGGTGCACTTACAGTAAAAGCAGTCGACAACTTCTTACCCACCATGATTATCATGGCCTGTACCACGTGTAGTAGGGATAATAAATAATATTGACTCTTATAAGTAAATGGTGTTTCTACATGTGGAGAGATATGGGATACAAGTATTTATAACCAACTACTCATAATTGCACTTTTTTGCAGAAAGTATAAATTGAAGATTTTGCTGGGAGGATACACCAATACCTCGCTTTGCGTCGTTTTGCATTTTTTTCGAAGTTGCGTCCCTGCTTAATTTTTACTGATTTTCACTGTGCGTCGTTAGATTTTTGAAGTTGCGTTGTTTTTGGATTCAAGTCTTTAAACTTTTTTTGAATTTTTTTTTTTCCTAAAATATTGCAATACCTTTGTTTTTGATTGCGCCATGCCATCAAAATTTGGGGATTCCCTTTCTAACTAAAAATCAACGCAAATTTAATACAATTTTTAAAATGGTTTTCTATTGAAAATTTATTTTCACTTTGCGTCGTGTTTTTTTGGAACGTAACCCCGACGCAAAGCGAGGTATTGGTGTATTGACCTATTGAAAAAAAAAAAAAAAATTTTGCCTCTTCCATCAAATTAGACACTAAAACTATGCCTCTAGTATGGACCATCTTCACAAACTAGTGAAATCAGGTCAGTGACAAAACACCAGATTTGGCAAACTGAGAAGCCCCCACCATGGTTTCAGGCTAACAGCCCCCATCAGTCCAAGGCAAAATTGAGAAATCCCCAATGGATCAAATGAAATCTACAGAATTTTCCAAAGATTATAAACTATGTTGTTGTTGTTTCTTATCCCCTTGTGCAAAGATTACACGAATTCCAGTGGAATGGGGTGTAGGGGTGCAGCTTTCGTTGATCATGGCACCATGATCCAGGCACACTTTGGTGAAAGTCTGACTTTGCCTGTAGTTTGAGGCCGTTCCTAACATGGAAGCAGACGCCTTTGCTACCGACTCTAACATGAGTACAGACGCAGCTCCTCCATATCCCTGGAGTGGGACCCTTGCTGAGGTCTATCAACTGGGTCAGTTGAAGTCAGGATTTTTAAAGAGGTCTACTCCTCTTTTCTAACAATCCCCAATGGATGAAATGAAATCTACAGAATTTTCCAAAGATTTATAAACTATGATGCATTGAGGCACCATCTGTCAGAATAAATTGAAACTATTTTAGACACATATCATTCTTTTTGAAATTAAACAATTTTCTATTGCCCTTACTGCAATGATATTTTAATGGGAGGGCCTGGCTCATCCAATTGGGAGGGTTTACCACTGATGAGCTAGGCCTTCTCATTAATTTATTATCGAAGTAAGCGCAGTAGAAAATTATTTTAAGGATGAGTAGAGCTATAATCATCAATGAGTCAATATATTTATCTCCTTTAAAAGGAGAACATGGGAAATCCACTGTTATATAAACAAATAAGAAGTGGTTTATGGCTTAAAATATGAAACTTCCTTATGTTCTGTCCATGAGTATATATACAAATATATATATATATATACAGTAGAACCTCCCTGTAAAGGAAAACACCTAATTTCAGAGCCAAAGTGTCTTTTAGGGAGAGGTGTCCTCTTACCAGAGAGTTGCTAAATAGTAATTTTGCAAATGAAAACTGTCCTTTATGGAGAAGTGTCTGTCCGCTAGCAGGGTGTTCTACTGTATTTCAAGAAGAATGATATACACCCATACCTCGCTTTGCGTCGGGGTTACGTTTCAAAAAAACACGACGCAAATTGAAACGACGCAAAGTGAAAATATGTGAAGGCGCAATCAAAAATAAAGGTGTTGCCATATTTTAGGAAAAAAATTTCAAAGACTCAATCCAAAACAACGCAACTTCGAAAATTTAACGACGCACAGTGAAAATCAGTAAAAATTAAGCAGCGACGCAACTTCGAAAAAAATGCAAAATGAAATGACGCAAAGCGAGGTATTGGTGTACATCTAAAATAGTGTGAATTTCTTATTAAACTAGAGCTGTGTGTGTGTGAAGGCTCTCACCTTAAGATTCTTCTGCTCCCTCTCTTTCATGGCTTGTTTCCTTAGCAGACGGATGGTTCTCTTGGTCTTCTTCACAGCAGGGTCCTGGGGCAGAGGTTGTCCTGTGGCTGGGTCTACCACCTCCACCTGGGCCTCCTCCTTCTCCTCTTTCTCTCTGATAGCCACGTCCATGTCTAGTCTGGCTCGGGACAGCATCGGCTTCTTGGTGTGGAGCACAGCCTGGATGACATTCGCCCAGCCCCCTACGTACACAACCCATGGTGGAACATAGTAAAACCTACCATGAGACACCTAAGGTAAATAGATCACATCCAAAAAAATATATGTTATATAAAAATATTATTTTATTTAAAAAATTATAATTTCATAGATTCAAATACTCTGCTAAATCGACTGCCAGAGGTCACTCTTCCCCTATAAAAACTCATTGTTGTTGTTTCCCGATGGCCGGCTCAAACCTTTTGTACATTATGTAAATATGTTTTTCATTTTTTATTCTTACGCCTTAAGCCAGGCAGTACTTTTATCAAATTATGTTTTTTTTATATATTCTTTTAGTTCAATTAAATCAATTTCTTATCCAGACTATTTTTAGTATTATACTTTCAAGATTTCAACCACGACTGCAATTACCATAGTATAATCCTCAAGATGATCAAAAATCAACAGAAATCTAATCTTTTTTTTATATATAATATATATATATATATATATATATATATATATATTTAGCTTATCCCTGTACACATGGTACAGGCCCAAGGTAGTAAGACCAAATCCAAATAAATAAATAGTGTGTGACTTTACACATTTATTTTATGATGCATTAGCGCACCATCTGGCGAAACCGCTGGGAGGGTTCACCACTGATGAGCCAGGCCCTCCTATTAATTTTACCCTTGCAGTAAGGACAGTAGAAATTGTTTATTTTTTAAAAGAATCATACGCGTCTATAATAGTTTCGAATTTTGACACTATTTATTTATTTGAATTTGGTCTTATTACCTTGTGTGTGTGTGTTTATAATCTAATTGTGCCTTATCATGGTACAGGCCATGATAATCATGGTGGGTAGATGTAGGCAACTGCTTTTACAGTAAGTAGACCTTTGGGAGATGCCACTGGTTATCATAAAACAGCTCGAGGAGCATGAACTTATGGAATTCATGTAATCTTTACACAAGGGGATAAGAAAACAACAACAGTAGCACCACACATCTAAACATGCGAAAATCAGTTCAACTTTTGCACTTACAAATATGCCAGAGCCCTGTTTGGTTACTTGCACTCGCTGATGGGGTCCAAATAAATAAATTATACATGATATTTCAGTTAACAGTCTTGTTACCATCTTCAGAAAAAAAGTACTAAATGCACACTCATGAACAAAACTTAAAGGAAGTTGTACCTGTTTTTTTTTTACATATACACAGTGACCTTTATTGAAAACACATAGGATAACAAAGAAGAACAAAAAATTTCCTCTTTCTCTTTAAAAAAAATAGACGACTGGCAATATCAAAGACTTTCCACATCCATAAGTTTTGTCTATGAGTGTAATTCAGTTTTTACTGAAGTCAGACATAGTTCATTCATTTGGATGTGGTCTGTGGACTGCTTTTACTGTAAGTACACCACGGGTCTACATATATGAAAAGCAGTTTGACTTTTGCACTTACAAATATGCCAGAGCCCTGTTTAGTTACTTGCACTCACTGGTAGGATTGGACTTTTGCAAGAATCGGGGGCCATTGGAACATATTTTTTATATCAGAAAAAAAAAAAAAAGAGTCCAATGCGGGATTAGATCCCAGGTCATAGCACTCGAAAACCAACAGTTTAGACCATCCTTCCACCAACCCCCCTATAATGATTCCAATAATTTATAATGAGATTAATAAACCTTATTTTCTACAGTTTTCTGTTTGCCAATTAAGGTAAGGTTAGGTTTGGTTTAGGTTAGGTTAGATTCAGTTTACTGAACTAGGTGTATGTCATTTACTTCACACAAATCCCCTGTATAATGAATTTCAGTAATCTAGATTAGGTATTACTTTATTAATCATTTTTATAGCTTTTACATATTAATAGATATCAGCAATTTGATAACCTATAGTGACTAAAGGATGCCCCAGATTACCTTGTTCACATTTGATAACATAGGTTATGGTTAGGTTAAATCAAGAACGCTCATGACATCAAATATAAACAATTAATAGGTAGAATATTTGTTCATCCACCACCTATAATGTATTCAACGCATTTCTAAGGTGCAAAAAGTTGGCATGCTTTAATACAATTGTATCCTTTAATCCTGTAGAAGGGCAGCTTGCGCCCCGAAAGCTCGAATTGATTTTACAAATAAAGAAACTTATCCTTATCGAATCTAATCGTTATTATAATTTAATAGAATGTATAAACTATTTAAAATTCTCACCTTTTTCGTTACGGGATGAACCATTTTCGTCATTTTCTGCATCAGATTCCAAAAAATCATCTCCTAAAATGCCTTCATCGTCGTCACTTTGAGTGTTTTCATTTTCTAAATCAATATCAGATTTTTCTAATTCATTATCGATTTGTTTCTGGTAAAAATCAATATCTTTCTGATCAAACCAACTCATTTTAAAATTAATAAAATTGTATTTATATAATGAAAAGTCTATTTAAGTTTTTGTAAACTCAAAAACGTGACTTCCAAGATCAAAACAAACTAACAAATATCATCATAATAATGTTTTTATATTCTGTGAAATAAAAGTGTTATTTGCTTCTAAAAATAAATTATTTTGAATTTCTTTTTTTTTTAATATCTTAAATAAATATAATTTTTTCATAATTAAAAATTCAAATTACAGCTTGGGTGAGTCCCTAAGATGTTTCTATTTTTGGTCACGTGGGTAGAAGTGTAAGAAATGAAGAATAAAGTAAAATAAAATACATATAATTTTTTTCATTCATAACAAAATTATTTTATTAAAATTCAATTTTTTTGCATATGCTTGAATATAATACTTAATTTGTAATGAATGTTTATTAATATTCTCCACAAAAACAATAGTAATTTTAAAAATTCAGACGAAATGGCTGAAGATTTAGTTAAACATATATGCTATTAACGAACACTAATTCTCTTGTGTGGGAGTTGCGAAGATAGGGTCTCTCTCACCTGTCCTTGTCGAGTCCAACGATGGACGGGAGCAAGCAACTTCCTGAGACTGTAGGACGATACTGCCCGCTCCAACTATCCTTCCTTGTTGGTTCTGAGGCGTTTCCTCCTATCCAGATGTCGCTCTTTCCACCTTCACATACGACGACGGTAACGCAATCTCTTGGAACCAGCTGGAGGGTTTCCTTCTGGAACACTTAAGCGGTCGCTTCGCCCAGGTTCCAAATTCGGCAGAAGCAATCGCCGATTACCTCGCTGAAGTGACCCCTTTGAAGTTCGATGAGTGGAACCAGCTCTTTCTCGCCGACATCTAACGCACCAGATAGCGGCAGTCACCCGCCGCTTGCCAAATGGCTATGCTTCGGTATGGTATGGCACGCATTACCCTATGACTTTGTCAAAGCCTTTGAAAATTTCTTCGCAAAAGTTTTTTTAGAAAGTCTTCGAAGTTTCTCGACTCCTCGGGACCTTGCCTCCATTTTCAAAGTGCAGCAAGATGAAACTGAACGGTGGTTTGGGTCTTCAGGCCTTCCAACGACCGACTACAGGGCTCTCAGCGACCTGCTCATTGGCCATCTGCCCCATCATCTGCAAGACCTGGTGGCTGAGTGCCAGAATTACACTTCTGGAGCGATAGTCCTCCTGGAATATTGCATGAGTGTCTGAAAAAGTCGCCTGAGCAGTGAGACCTGACTTACCGCTTGAAGTCGGCGTTCGACACTCTGAGCAGAAGCTATATGTTCACCCTGTTGGAGAAATTGGATCTATTATCAGTCACCCTACTAGGTGGGTTGCTGTCCTCTACAGGAAATCAGACCCCACCATACAGGTTGGAAATGTTTATACCAAGGCCTTCCCGCTTCTCAATGGGCTGAGGCAGGGCTACCGCCAGTTGCATCTGAGTTGCCTCTGTTACTCCGCCTTGAGAGGATCTTGGGCCACAGTTGTGTGGTCGCTTATGTAGATGACATCATACTCTTCATCAGGGACGCTCATTTTGAGCTCTACCCCTGATCTTCAAAGAGTTCCGCATGGCCTCTGGGGTGACTCAACTTGCACAAAAGCTGCGGGATCTAGTGCAGTTCATGGAAGCATTGGAGGGATTTTCCTCTGGGAATCTCCTAGACCTCCCAGTTACTGATTGTCTTGGACTGCACTATCATCGCTGGGAGCACTCGCTTCTCAAGCCTCCCACCTGATGGAGCTACTGGAGGGAGCCATCGCGAGGTGGTTGAGGACAAGTTTGCATAAAAATGCTTTACATGTGAAAAATGGTCAGGTGTTGATTTTAAAAACAAGAATGACATTTCCCAACCACTCACATTATCATTTTATATGGCAGAGCGCAATTTAATTGAACAAAATTAACCAAATGTTAATTTAGCTTGTTCCAAATTTATTTGGCCAACCCAATTTCTTGTTAAACCAAAAAAATTAAACCACATGTTTCGGGCCCTTGTCAGCGTGGTGCAGGCAGTCATGTGAGCAGTCAGGTATTGCCTTTTTTGTTTTTAATATCAACACCTGACTATATATATATATGTTCTTATTTTTCACATGAAAGGCATATTTATGCAAACTTGGCCTTAAATACTCATTCAGGAAGCCTCTGAGACCAAATTTTTGTCGTAGAGATACAGCCTGCATCAGGCTGATGAGAGACAACAGCCTGAAACGTGTGTTGATTAACTCTTCTTCATATTTCAATAAATTGGGTTGCCCAAATATTTTTGTTCCACTAGATGGCGTCAGCTGATATTACATCCCATCTTCACAACTAGAGGCGCTGCTTGCAAGCGAAAGGGGAAAATTTGCAAATAACTCAAAGAATATTCAGGATAGAGACCTGAAATTTTCACTATAAGTTTTTCCAGATTCTACTCTATTTACTGTTAAAATTTCAGTCAGATTAGTTATGTATTGTGGACATGTAAAGCGAAAAACATACAAACATACATACACTGACTTTGATATATATATATAGGAATATATATATGAAGTTATAAGAGGGAGCAAGTAATGGTACAGAAATAAAATGTAGAGCAAATAAGTTGTTTAAAAGAAGAGTTTTTTTTTTTTTTCAAACTAAATATTGAGCACTAAACTTTTATGAAAGAGAATATTTCTAATAGGTAGAACCTCCCTTTAGCCGACACCTCTCCACAAAGGACAGTTTTCATTTACAAAATTACCATTTTTACAATTTAGTAGCTCTCTGGTAAGAGGATATCTCTCCCTAAAGGACACTTTGGCTCTGCAATTAGGTGTCCTTTACAGGGAGGTTCTACTGTATATGTATTTCATTTAAAAACAACAAATTATTACAGTAAGTCCCCTCTTTTAAAACTTCAAGGAACTCATTATTTTGGACTTTAAGGTAATAAATAAACTTGTTCCTGTATTATATATATTTTTGTTTTGTCAAATGTCGATATACACTAATTGAATCTACAAGCATGATAAGGTAGAATTAGGGAATATAGCTTAGAAACGCAAGATAATTAGTCACCAAATTCAAATAAATAAATATTTATATATTTATATTATATTAAATATAAACACAAGGTAATAAGATCAAATCCAAATAAATAAATAGTGTGTACCATGCTGTGGTAAAATTCCTCATTCAGTACTTTTGTCTGAAGATGGCAACAACACTGTTACCGAAACATCACACATTTTTTATTTATTTGGATTTGGTCTTATTACTTTGTGTTTATAATCTATAATTCAAATTGTGCCTTATTATATTAAATATGAATAAATATTTATTCATTTGGATTTGGTGTCTTATTACTTTGTGTTTTGAATCAACAAACAACAAGCTGCGAATAATTAATTTGAGAGAGCTATTAGTAGTTAAATTAAAGAGAAAGTTGGGAGTGTTGAGTCCAACAAGATAGAATCCTGAGTCTAATCAGCAGCTAGCTAGTGTAAGGCCATCATCAATATTAGCCTGAACCCTTTACCCAGAGATAGCCGTTGTACATATTTTAACCAGCAGGATCCATCCCAGTGTTGTTGATCTGTGTTGAATCTCTCTATTTAACAAGGTGAACATGGCTGCCCTACAACAACAAGCAGCCAAATACAAGAGGAATCCCTGACAATGAGACCACTGATACACAGACCTAATTGTGCTGATACATTGACTTCCCCAATCTAAGCAACTATATAGAATGGGTATACTAGAAGTCTGTAGGGATTTATTGAGTGATTTGACATGCTGTGGTTTAACTGGAATCCTGAGATTTCTCCAAGCTCTCCTGGCATTCCACCAGTAGCCGACTCAGCTCGGATTCTTTCAGCCGGGCCTGGGACATACCACACACTATTTCCTGGCGGGTTCATTAAAGTGAGGAAATCTGTTAAACCTGGTTATACTAGCTATAATGGTATAATAATTAGCTTTCACCCCCCCCCCCATATTTATGAGATCAACACATAGAGCCATTGCTTACTCTTTAATGCAACACTCCCTTGAAGTTGGAATTAAAGCTAGTTAAATGAGGGTGGGTACAAAATTAGGCTTGGATTTGAAAAAGGGAAAATGTATAAAATTCAATAGTTCTGAGAATAGAAGGCATTTACATAGATAAGTCAACACATTAAGGAATGTGTTCAACTAATTAAAAGTATCTCAGAGCAGGGAGGAAAGATTTACATTACAAAAACACACACGCTCCGCCTTTGTCATTTTTCTTATCTCAAGTACAAATGATACATGTTATTATGACAACCCATCTGATGGCGACCTCCTTCCTAAGGAGCACTTAATTTTTGGGGGGTATCTCATGTGAGACTTTACTATACTCTTATGTCACATGTTGAAAGCAACTCCGCCTTTGCCGGTCCCAAGCCCGGATGAAAAAGGAGGAAGGAGAGCAGTAACAAGCTTCCTAAAAAACCTGGGCTCAGCTGGCCCGGCTTATAGTACCCTGTAAGGGCTCCTAATCCAGGGATACAGGATGAGCAGCGTTTGTACTCCATGTTAGGAGCGGCTGCACATGGCGTCTGTTCCTTATGTCAGAGGCGGCCATTTCTTTTGGAGCTAAGTCGGCCTGCCACTGAGTAGTGCTCCCAGTCTAAATGACAAAGGCAGACGCATTCTACTTCACCCAGTCATGATGGTTGTCAAACAGACACCATCAAGGGTCACAACTTGATACCCTAATATGATTGATTGGAGATAAAGAAGAAGAAGACATGTTGAAAGCAATTTGACTTAGCACTTGCAAGGTATCATAGGTTACTTGCAGTCACAGTCAGGATTGAACTTGTGCAATAATATATATAAAAATTTATTTCAATGGAGGTTTTGAATCTGGAGAGAGAGAGAGAGATCCTGGCTTATAACATTATCATCCAAACTTAAATTTTTCCTATTATTGTTGAATTTTCCATTCGCAGTATAACCTCTTTAATTTTCAACCGACTATAATTCAACACTTACTTTTTAAGCATTTTTCTTATTTCCAATCAGCCTATTTATTTTTATGAATGACAATGATTCAACAACACCTTTAATTCAACCCTCGGGTTGATGTATTAAAGAAGTTAGAGACTGTATATATTATTTAAAAGAAAAATACTTTCAGATAAAAAAAATGTTTTGAATCTCTCTATTAATAGTTAAGTTTATGACATTTGTACCTTTAACATGTCTATCAGGATTCAGACAATAACTTTGAAAGATATTTGATACACAGTGACCTTTATTGAAGACACATGAGCTAACCAAATGTGAACAAAATTGTCTCTGTCTCCTTAAAAAAAAAATAGATAACTGGCAACATCAAAATCTGAAACTTCCTCAAGTTTTGTCCATGAGTGTATATTTATTTTTGACACAATATAGGGAGAATAAAAGTCTGACAAGCAAACCAGGATGTGGGGATGAAGCTAAAACAAAGGAAGAAAGCTTCACCATTTTGCATGTCATCCTTGTGCAGGGGGCATGCTAATCTTCTCTGTATCGTTCCAATTTTAGCATATGTACTGCCGGAACAAGCGTGTACAAAGGAAGAGATAGTAGCATTTTACCAGGTGTGTCTCTTTCAGACGTTCGAGCTCATCATCAATCTCCTTCACCCTGGCCTTCTCTGCCTTCGACATCCAGGGCCATAGGGCCTCTTCCGACTCATTGTACACCTCCTTCATTCCAGCACGGAAGGCCTGCCACAGGTGGCTGTTTTTCATATCTCAGAGTTAGCTCAGTGTGCTATTTACCTTTTTACCAAGAATTTGTTTCCACAAGTTACTGGTCACATTGGGATCCAAAAGTCTTTTGGGATCTGCTCGCCTCTTTTTGTCATCATCTTCCGAGTCAGAATCTTCATTCTGGATACAGCACACATTGTGTGGTGACCCACTCTAGTTGGTTATATACATGAGTGAAACAACAAGGTAAACATTGGAATGAAGTACTGCCTTAAAGCAGCCACAAATTGAATAGTTTGGGTTAACTCTTACCACAGGTTTAAATATCACAAGACTCAATAAGTAATCCATTATATAAATACAAGGAAAAAAACACACCAATATAAATATTAAAATTGAACTATTCAGTTTTGATTTTTACAACTAAAATAAATTCCTACTGTCTTAATCCCAGGCTACCCCATAAGTGGTATTAGACTTACTTGGGTGAAGTTCATCTGCATCAAGAAGTCCCGAAGTTGTTCCTCCTCCTTATTGGTCAGTTCCTTGTCCTGAACATCCCTTTATTTGATTGGTTTCCTTCATACAGACAGAGATAACTACATTCACAACACTCAAGAGTCAATTTCCACAGCTTGGATAGAGTATGGGTCACCGGCATACAGACTGTACCATAGGGCCAACTGTCTGCAGTGTATAGATGATTAGTGCTTTTCTTATTAATTTAAGAGAAATATATATTTTTTAAATCAATATAAAGTTCATAGCTTATCTGATAGATGGTGTCCAACATTCAGTCACATGATGTGCTTTCACTATATAATTGTTTTTTTTTTGCTTACCCCTAGTACACGTGGTACAGGCCATAATAATCATGGTGGATAGAAGTAGACGACTGATTTTACTGTAAGTGCACCACATGTCTACACACGTGAAAAGCAGACTGCTATATAAGAAACCCCTCCCATGAGATAAAACCCTAAAAACCATGCATTCTCCTGGTCTGTTCCAGCAGATAGTTTCTCTTTAGAGGTGGGATTATGTGGATTCAAGTGATTTGTGGATTCTTCAAAGGTGATCTGTCATTCACATGGAGGTGATTGTTCATCAGCTCTCATGGGGGCTGTTTTATATCTATAATGTAGCAGAATGGCTATTATTTAAAAAAAATTGATTACAGTCACTATATCACATGGGACCAAGGTTTCTATTTAAAATAATTGGGAATCTTGAGAATATAGAAATACAATGTGCTATAACCATATGGTTGTGTTAAAGGAGGCTATTATTCCACTCTATTAATTTTGTTACTCAGCATCTTTATTTTATTGATTCTCTATTGATAAGGTACAATTTGTATTATATTTTTAGAAGCCCACAAAGTATATTAAGACCAAATCCAAATAAGTAGTATGTGATGTTTTGGTAACAGAGCCTATGGGGCCAATATCAAACCACACACACTATCTATTTAGAATTGGTCTTATTACTGTGTGTGCCTCTCTTTGTGATGCTTATGAGATTAAAAATGGGTCATGTTCAAAGTAATAAAAATTGCCAAACTGCCATTGGTTTTTCCTAAGTTTTCTATAGGACACAATGTATGGAGTATAACATTACTTATTAGAATAGATTATCCCCTATGTAAGCAAGGAAATGAAATAGATCCAATCCCTCACTCTTTCCAGAAAAAAAGGGAGGACAAAAAGGAAACTTACCCGATCTCTGAGAGGGATTTCCCTGTCTTGAGCCTGGACCAAACAACTCTCTTTACTGGATGTTGGTACAGCTCTGCCCTATACAGCAGCTCCAAAATGTTGGTGTAGCTAAAAACCTTATACAATACCTAAAAAAATAGGAGAACCTATAAATAATTTTTGACTACACACATTGACCTTTGTGATATTCATGTATATATATATGTGAAAAGCAGTTCAACTTTTGCACTTACAAGTGTGCCAGAGCCCCGTTTTGTTATATGCACTTGCTGGTGGGGTTAGACTTTTGGAAGAAATGGGAGCCATTGAAGCATTTTTAAAATTTTAATTAGAAAAAAAGTGTCCAATTCAGGATTCGATCCTGGGTCTTGGCATCAAAAATTAATGGTTTAGACCACTCATTCACCAATTCCCAAACTTGAATTCAAATACTTTTATTGATTCACAATATAATATGTATAAACCAATATCACACTAAAATGGCTATTTCAGCATCTAATATAGGAGATCATAAAAATTTCCAACTAATAAGAACTAACCTTAAAATCACCAATAGCACTTCATAATGATAAAAAAAAACATTGGATTGTAGACTGATTCAGATTTAACATACAAAATTTTGGTCAATTGGCTCAATTAAGCATCAATTGTACGTTAAAAAAACTGAAGAGGTTATCTCTCTGTAAACACATTAGTATATAGACAGAAAGATACTAACATTGTAGGAGTAGTTCAGAAAGCTGCGGTTGCGGTTCTTTGCCTGCATACATAGTACAGTGAGGTAACAGCAGGAAGGAGAACAACTTCTCACCTCGGCCATATCAGACTCACAGAGGTCCTTCAGCAGTTGGTCCAGAGGTTTGGCTCCAGAGCTATTCTTCCTGTGCTGGGCAGCCACACAGTGTTGTTAGTGTTAGTGAAGGTCTACTAGAACCCACATTATTCTGCTCACACATACCACACTGCAGCCAAAAAGTGCTGGCTTCATCAACACAACAACACTTCAATAAAACAGACACTTTCCACATTCCATAAACCAGTCATCTATGAACTAATTTTTTTTCTTTTCCTTTTTTTCCTCCTACTATAGGTGGTGGGTAAGCAGCCATTATTTTTCAAATCTATCATTATCATGGGTTCACCATTTTTATCACACTTCTTATGAGCATTATGAAGGTATCTGAATTAGATTGTTATGAAATACTGTATGTATATATTCCAAATAACTCTTTAATTCAACAGGAAGCACCTTTCCATTGTGCTGTTGAATAAAAAAGGAGTGACTATACATATACATAAATAAGAAATAATCAGAAACATATTGTTACGTAGAATTATATATAAAAAAGGGCGCATTCCAGAATAGAATGTTTAAGAACGTTCAAGAAAAATGTAGAAAATCGGAGAACAACTGATTGGCCAACCAGTAGCGATTGCGCCAGTCTTAGCGCTGGCAGCTTTCTGATTGGCTGACCAACCATGACCATTCTGAAAAGAACTGATGAAATGAAAATCATGCCAAGGAGAAGAAGAATAAAGCTGCGTGGTGTACTCCAAGCAAACACTGCTGTCTCAAGAGGTCTGACTGCTGCTTACCACCAACATCAGTGTACTTCCTGGAAGATTCTAGAAAGTTCTACCAACTTCTGTCTTCTGATCTGCCCCTGCTTTCCTTCACTGTGCTGCAGTTGGAGAGTTTGTAACTGCTGTTTTCTTTATTTTTTGCACTCTTCTGTAATTATTTTATCGATTGCGCTTAAATGAAGTCCTAAAGATCCTTTGTACCCACGGAAGTTATTCTTTGTCAACCAAGAACACAACAATATTATAAAAAAGAAGAAACCTAAGAGCATGAGGTTTCCATGTAATCAAATGGGGTTCTGGCAAAGTGCAATGGTCAAACTATTTTCTACATAGGTAGATGACATGTGGCCCACACTTACAGTATAGTTAGTTACTCTATCCACTATGATTATCATGGCTTTTACCATTTGTATACTTGATACAAGTAGATAGAAGGAGACATAAGAACAAAAATAATAATATAGCTGTATTCATACAATGGAATGACAAAGTCTTCTTCTTCTTCTTTCTTATCTCCACTCAATCACACTAAGAATCAAGCTTGTAAAGCTTGAGATTTTTTATGGTGTCTGCCGGGGAAGAGTAGAGCTCATCAATGGATGAGTCAATACAGTCAATAATATGCCTTGCGGTTGCAGGCTGAGAATTGCACTTAGTACATAGTGGGAAAACCTTGCAACCATTCTGGAAAGTTTGAATGAGGAAGTAATGACTCTGAATGATCAAATGGCAGAAGTGCTGGAAGGGGAAAGCTTATCAATTTTCCTGTTATCATTAGGGTTGGACACCCATATTTTTTAGGTGTAAAAGAAGGCACCTCTCTTTTTCTAAATAAATGCTCACATTAAAATGTTGCCATATTTGACTTTCTCTAATCAGAGCACTCAGATCTAGATGATAGAATGCTCATTCAATCATTTTCCCCCAAGAGTCCTGGTTAGAGGATTACAAGATAAATTGTTTTACTTCTTCTTTCTTATCTCCACTCAATCATATTAGGGTATCAAGTTGTGATCCTTGATGGTGTCTGTTTGACAACCATCATGACTGGGTGAAGTAATCTGCCTTTGTCATTAAGATTGGGAGCACTACTCAGTGGCAGGCCAACTTAGCTCTAAAAGAAATCGCCGCCTCTGACATGAGGAACAGAAACCATGTACAGCCCCATGTACATGGGGTACAACGAGCAAATTATAAATAATATTCCAAAATCAGCAGAAAATCTTTTTTATATATATAATATATATACATATACACAATAAGAAGATCCTCTCACAGGACTTTCATGATGTCTATTTCTATGTGTAAGTAATGGAGAACTTCATCAAAGTATAGGAGATAATGATACCTACCAAAGGGACATCGCTATCCTCCTTGCCTTCAAGTTTAAGGAAGAAGCTAATGCTTGGCTCATCTTCCTGCCAACACACAATCCATTACACAGTTAAAGAATATTTACAAAATGCAATATAAGCCTGATGCTCTATTATTTATATTAAGATACAATAATGGCGCTCTCCTATTGGTTGGCTACGATCACGCCACCTTTGCCCCCCCCCCCCACTCGCTTCTTCGTTTTTGTAACTATTGTGTTGGAGCGGGTCGCTCCATAAATAAATGCATATATTAGTTAATAACTAAATGGAATCCTCTCTTTCTTTTTCCCAGTGAGAGACGCCTACGGAAGCCAACAGTACATAGACAGATAAAGCACATAGGCTATAGTTATTAACTAACATATGCATTTATTTGAGGCGCCAATTTATAATTGTAACAAATAGTATTTGAATCAAAACATTCAATCGGGTAAAACACGGGAGTTGCCCGGGTCATTCGGCTAGTTTATATATAAAGAAGATAAAAATGTAAGCCATTTCATTTCTTTATTTTTCATCCAAAATGAGTTACACAATTCTCATTATCTCCTCATACATACATATTTATTCCAATTCCTGACTATCAATTGTGAGATTAATGAACCTATTCAAATATCATTTGCTGGTTGGAAGTTTGTCCTAAACAATAACAGCTACATCAATTGCTCTTCTTTTATTTTCTTCCCATGTTTCAATGACTACTCAGTGGGAATACATTTTTGAATTCTAGCTTATACAGTTAAACCTGTCTATAGCGCCTCCTCTAAATAGCGCCTTCCTCTCTATAGCTCCATATTTTAAATATGTAGTATGATGGGATTTTTACGTTAAAAGTGACCTGTCTATAGCGCCCCCTCTAAATAGCACCTCTCCCTCTCTATAGCGCCCCGATTTCAAATATGTAGTACGATGTGATTTACATTAAAAGTGACCTGTCTATAGCACCCCTCTCTATAGCACCCCATTTTGGTGAGTCCCAAGAGGGGGCGCTATAGACAGGTTAACTGTATATACATGGTTTCAATAAAATTATGTGTAGAAGTAGAAGCTAGAAGATAACCATTCCCCAGAGGAAGGTGGCAGGGCTGTATTCTTCTTGAGTTTACCATTTTTTCCCTTCAGGGTGTGTCTTCTAATAGAGGATGATAAGGCACAATTTGGATTATCCCTATATATAAAAGTCAGTGTATGTATGTATGTATGTATGTATGTATGTATGTATGTATGTATGTATGTATGTACGAGGTGTGTTCAAAAAGTATCGCGACTTTTGTGTTTTTTCAAAAATTATTTATTTATTCACGAATACCTATTTTGTCCCCTTCAAAGTAATCCCCATGAGATATACACTCGTGCCAACAGTTTTTCCAATCTTCTAAGCACTTCAAAAAATAATTTTTTAAAATCTTTTTCAGCTCCTCCTTCGATGCCGTCTTTATCTCGTCAAGCGTAGCGTAACGTCGTCCTTTCATGGGCCTCTTCAGTTTAGGGAACAAGAAAAAGTCACAGGGGGCCAGATCTGGGGAATACGGTGGCTGCAGCATCATTAGTGTGTTGTTTTTGGCCAAAAACTCGCGCACAAGCAACGATGTGTGAGCAGGGGCGTTATTGTGGTGCAAAAGCCAATTTTTGTTCTTCCACAAATCCGGGTGTTTCTGGCGGATTGCTTCGCGCAAATTGCGCATAACTTGCAGGTAATATTCCTTATTGACCGTTCTACCCTGTGGCAAGAACTCATGATGCACCACGCTCCTGCAATCGAAGAAAACTGTCAGCAAAACTTTCACATTCGACCGAACTTGGCATGCTTTTTTCGGTCTTGGTTCGTGCGGCAGCTTCCATTGAGATGATTGAGCTTTGGCTTCCATGTCATAACCATAAACCCACGCTTCGTCACCAGTTATGACCCTCTGGAGCAAATTTGGGTCATCGCGGACAGAGTCCAACATCTCATTAGCAATGTTCATGCGATGCTGTTTTTGGTCGCAATTGAGCAATTTTGGTACGAATTTCGCGGCGACCCGTCTCATGCCCAAATCATTGATAAAAATCGAATGGCACGAGCCAATCGATATGTTTAGGTCCTCAGCAACTTCTCTAACGGTGATTCGACGATTGGCCAATATCATTTTCTCCACTTCATTAATTTTTTCGTCTGTTGTTGAAGTGCTCGGGCGTCCGGCACGCTCTTCGTCATTCACATCTTCTCAGCCTATTGAGAACATTTTGTACCGCCGATAAACGTTGCTTCGGTCCAAGGTAGCTTCTCCGTATGCCACAGTCAATATTCGGAATGCATCCGCGCACTTAATTTCGTTTTTCACACAAAGTTTGATACAGGTTCTTTGATCCATTTTTTTAATAGGTAAAAATCGAAGACGATCCAAAACACCTGCAAGCAAAGCAGCTGTCAACAATTAAGTGAACATTCAAAATGGCCGAGCTTGTCGGCATAAGTGAGAGACATGAGTACCAACATAAAGCCACAAAAAGATCGAAATTCGAATATACGTAACCCGTGAAAATTCAAAAGTCGCGATACTTTTTGAACACACCTCATATGTATGTATGTGGGTTTGTTCCTATGTCGGCTATACACGTCCACAATACGTAACTAATCTGACTGAAATTTTAACAGTATATAGAGTAGAATCTGGAAAAACTTATAGTGAAATTTTCAGGTCTCTATCCCGAATATTCTTCGAGTTATTTGCAAATTGTGTTGAGAATTTGCCCTTTTGCTCGCAAGCAGCGCCTCTAGCGGTGAAGATGGGAGGTAATATCAGCTGACCTAATGTACATGTAAAGCGTGTTTTAACAGAACATAGAGAAAAATCTGGAAGATATATTTATCGGATTTTTAGCCAAGAAAAATTTAAATTGACAGGTTCTGGGCAAAAAAATAGTTGTTTTATAGTCAGAAAAAGATTATGACAATATTTCTGTATCATGTTTGATTATCAGATACAAATTTATAACGGGAAAAATTCCAAAAAGAAGAGACAATGGGTGAAGCCAGTTCATTTTTAGTATGCATGAACAAAATTCTAACAGAAAAACATTCATTCAAGCAGAAGACACAAAGCCAGATCATCTCTCTATAAAAATATCGCTTCTCAGACACAAAGTTTGGAGCGGGACGTTTCACAAGAGCGACATCCACGGCGCCAATTTATAATTGTAATGAATAGTATTTGAATAAAAACATTTAATTGGGTAAAACCCGGGCGTTGCCCGGGTCATTCAGCTAGTAGCTTATCATATAGGAAATGGGAGTTTTTTTCAGGGCACATGTACCTGAAGATCCTCTATTAGACACAAGGTAATTAGACCAAATCCAAATAAATAAATAGTGTGTGACATTTCGTTAACAGTGTTGTTACCAAAGGGTCACACACTATTTATTTATTTGGATTTGGTCTAATTACCTTGTGTCTAATAGAGGATCTTCAGGTACATGTTCACTGAAAAAAAATCCCATTTACTACTTTATTTTATAAGAAGCTATACTCTCCATCGTATACTGTATACACTCATGGATACAACTTTAGGAAATTTCATATTTTGATGCCGCCAGTTGTCTATTTTTTTTTAAGGAGACAGAGACAATTTTGTTCACACTTGGTTATATCTCATGTGTCTTCAATAAAGGTCACTGCGTATCAATTATCTTTCAGAGTTATTGTCTGAATCCTTATATATTGTACATGCCAAAAGGTACAACTTCCTAAAGGTTTGTCCATGAGTATAAATACCAAAAAATGTAACAATCTATATTTAACTTAAAGAAAGGGGAATAAGAAATGGGAAAAATAAATAAATTCAAAGTCAAAAATCTAATTGTGGA
>CP092878.1:37815763-37882348 GCA_030710605.1 Cordylochernes scorpioides
TAACATGGACAATTGACAAAATAATTTTATTGACATCTTGTCAATACATTGCAAAGTACACAGTCTGCACTATTTAAAAAAAAATATATAATTATATATAGATACAGTTAAACCTGTCTATTGTGCCCCCTCTAAATAACACCTCCCTCTCTATAGCGCACGATGCGATTTACATTAAAAGCGACTTGTCTATAGCACCCTATTATGGTAAGTCCCAAGAGGGGGCGCTATAGACAGGTTTAACTGTATATATGCATCATACTATGTACAAAGAACATGGCGCCTCTGCCATCGCTACAGAGTTTGGTGGAGAATCGCCAGCGGGTCTCCAGCGACACCACATATTTCGCAATCTACGAAGGATACGTAGATCACGTATTTCACCGCTGAGGAGATAACATAGATATTCCTTTTCAACACCTCACAACAAAGTGTCAATTTCCCATGTGTGGTCTTATTGGATATTAATCTTCGGGCGATACAAGTTAACACACATAAGCCTATGGCGTTCCATGGTCAGTTACCTGTTTCTTGGAGCTGCTGTCGAAGTTCTGGAGGAACTTGTTGTTCTCCTGGAAGGCCTCAGAATCATCCATCAAGGTGAGCTTGAGTTTGCCATCAGCTGTCCTGCTGACTGAAGCCTTGGCCGCATTCTGTTTCTGGTGCTTGCCCACACTCTTACAGAACTGGATAAAGGCTCTGCACACATACTTTAGTGTGTTACAACCCTTTCTTTGTACAGTAGAACATACTTCATTAGAGGACACCTCTCTACAAAGGACAGTTTTCATCCCCAAAATTACCATTTTTACTATTTACCAACTCTCTAATAAGAAGACACCTCTCCCTAAAGGACACTTTGGCTCTGAAATTAGGTGTCCTTTACAGGGAAGAGTTCTACTGTATAAATATTCATTCATCATAGAACCTACAGTAGAGGACACCTCTCTACAAAGGACAGTTTTCATCATCAAAATTACCATTTTTACTATTTACCAACTCTCCAATAAGAGGACACACTTCTCCCTAAAGGACACTTTAGTCCCTTATAGAGAGTGTCTATAGTTTATACAAAGGAGGCAGAGATGTGTCACCATACATTTGTCAAAATCAATTAACCAGTAAAAGAGAATAAGTTACACATAGACATTAAGATCTAACATTAAGGAATAAGGGATTCATTACTATGTCATCATTCACAAAAACTCGGACTCCTTCAAAACTTATCTCAAACTTTCATCCAGTTTGTTGAAAAAATTATACAGAATAAACAAGACAGAAATACAATAAAAGAAAATAAGACCTAATCCAAATAATTTATTAGTGTGTGACATTTCAGCAACAGCATTGTCACTATCATATCAGATAAAAGAATTTATATAATTTATTCTTTTGTCTGATGATGGTGACAAAATGTTGTTGCTGAAACGTCACACACTAATAAATTATTTGGATTAGGTCTTATTTTCTTTTATTATAATCTATAATCTAAATTGGGCTTTACCAGACAGAAATACAGTAGAACCTCCCTGGAAAGGTCACCTAATTGCAGAGCCAAAGTCTCCTTTAGAGAGAGGTGTCCTCTTATGGAGGTTCTACTGTATTTCTGAGATACGTATTCATCCCTGCCTTTACAATTTTACAAAATCAACAAGTAATCCAGGGCTAGGTTTCTTTCAACTATATTTTATTTCTCTAGTTTTCGCGCCAACATTGCCCTTCAACAGGAGATCTAGAAGTATGACTTCCAGGCAACTATACACGTCGTAAATAAAACATCTAAACATATTCCTTTTTAATAAAAGAAAATAAGACCTAATCCAAAAAATGTATTAGTGTGTGACGTTTCGGCAACAACATTGTCACCATCATCAAACAAAAGAAAAAATGATTTTTTGTAATGAAGATCCCAAAAGTAAACGAGCGTCATGCGTTCTTAATAATTCTTCATCTCTGTCACTGTTTGCGTTCTTTTTGGAATGGCGCTCTCCTATTGGTTGGCTACGATCACGCCACCTTGCAGTAAGAGCAGTAGAAAATTATTTTACTCTAAAAAGGAAGCTTAAGCATAAAAAAAAAAATAGTTTAACATTTTGGATTATAGAATCGAAACATATGGTATAGCTAGCAAGACATTTTCATTAATTTGGTATTTGTCTTGGTATGATATGGCACAATTTGGATTATATTTTATAAACACAAGGTAATAAGACCAAATCCAAATAAATAGTGTGTGACATTACAGCGTTGTTACCATCTTCAGACAAAAGTATTGAATGAGAAATTTTACCACAGCATGTTTTAACATGAAACAACACACAATGCTTTGGTAAAATTTCTCATTCAGTACTTTTGTCTGAAGATGGTAACAACGCTGTTACTGAAACGTCACACACTATTTATTTATTTGGATTTGGTCTTATTACCTTGTGTTTGTTTTGTTACCTTAGGACATCTCTCTCTAAAGAATAGATTGGCTCTGCAACTAGGAGTTGTATTTTAGAAAGAAATTCAACTATTCTTTAATAGAAGGTAATAAGACCAAATCCAAATAAATAGTGTGTGACGTTTCGGTAACAGGATTCAGTACTTTTGGGGATCAGTGGAAGGCTGGTATGAACCATTGGTTTACAACCGCTACGACCCGGGTTTGATTCCCGCATTGGACACTTTTTTCTGATTAAAAAAATGCTCCAATGTCCCCCTATTCTTACAGAAGACCAATCCCACCAGCGAGTGCAAGTAACCAAACGGGGATCTGGCATATTTATTTGTAAGTGCAAAGTCGAACTGCTTTTCACGTGTGTAGACATGTGGTGCACTTACAGTAAAAGCAGTCGTTTTCTACCCACCATGATTATCATGGTCTGTACCACGTGTACTAGGGACGAGCAAAAAAAAAAAAAAAGTACTTTTAACTGAAGATTGGTAACAATGCTGTTACTGAAATGTGTCGCACACTATTAATTTATTTGGATTTGGTCTTATTACCTTGTGTTTACAATCTATAATCCAAATTGTACCTTATTATATTTTACTAGAAAAATAGGAGAGCCTGCTAATCCAAAATCTTAAGTGCTAATTACTAGGGAACATGACTGAATTCCAACTCTATGGATTTTTTTTAGATTTTAGGTTTTTTTGAAGAAAGAAGGATAAAACTTACAGGGTGGCCATGGATTTCTTCTGTCTTTCCTTCTCTGGGTCCCATTCGGAAATTTCGGTATGAGCCATGTTGTCCCATTTTTTTTTCTGACACACCCAACACCAGTTGTTAGAAACCAGGGAAGTACAAACCTTTGGTTTAAATATTGTCTCTCTATGGCTGTTTTACAAAAATAATAACTTTTTAGCTACAAGAAAATAAGACCTAATCCAAATAAATTTGTGTTAAACAACACTGTTACCGAAACGTCACATACTATTTATTATTACATTTTTTTTTTTCAATTCTTAATTAGTTATCAAATCATTTTCAATTGTAGTTTCTTTTTTGTTTTGTTGTGTTACTTTTTAACCAATAAAATATATAGAACTAAGGTGTAATATTCAATTCAAGCATATGGAACCAACATCGATACATTTTTAAAACAAAGTATAAATCATAAGCTTATATAACTTTCACTTTTTCATACACTATTAATTTATTTGGATTGGTTCTTATTACCTTGTGTTTATTATCTAAATTGTGCCTTATCATATTTACCTAACTCAAGTATCATAAAGCAACAAAACCAAATTGATGAAATGGATTTTGTCTTGATATTGTTGTGTGTCAACAAGCAACCGACCGGAAATACACGTGACCGTTACAAAATTATTTTAAATTTTGTTTATTTATTATTTATCAGTAAAACGGCACCACAGAGATAACAGGTACAAGTTGTATTTGACCACTGACCACCGTTTTCGCGGAATGCATTAAAAATACAATGTGCCAGTTATCGTCTGACCTTCGTGCTATTTATTTATCTATTTTTTCTTTCTTTCTTTTTCCCTTGCCCGGCGAACGAAAGATGTCCTGTCACAGATATAACCCTTCCAACGGCTACACCGAGGAGAATCGGACCCCAACAACCCTCCGGGACCAGATCACAAGCCCAGCCCTGGAACGGGCCCTGGTGACCATAGCCCACCAGGACAATGTACTGCAGCCTCTCAATAAAATGAGCTTTACATCCCCACTTCAGCCTCATCAATATCTTATGTTTCTAATCTATAAACCAATTTGTACCTTACCATCATAAGTACAGGCCATGATAATCATGGTGAGTAGTTTGAGACTCTATGTGCACTACATATGTAAAAAGTAGTTCAACTTTTGCATTTACGAGAATGCCAAAGCCCAGTTTATTTACTTACACTCACTGGTAGGGACCATCAGGGAATCAGAGGGACCATTGAAAAGCAAGTATTTCTATATAAAAGCTCCGAATGAGGAATTCTATCCTGGGTCACCTAAAATAGATGGTTTAAGAATCTTGAAGTCAGATGAAATAGGAGATTCAAGTATTCTTCTTCACATCTACTGTCTAACAAACTCCTAGCTGAATTCGACATTTAGTAAGGACACCTCTCTATAAGGGGGGAGAAGTCCGACCACACCTCCCTGCGGTTCCCCTTGGAATATTTGACCAAATTCTGGTTCGTTTCCAAGGTGACTAACGTGGCAACGGCACCCATTTTCCAATGAAAAGCATAGTGGACATTGCTGCTGCTGTGATGGAGATGCATGGAGACATCTAAGGCTCTTCTTTGGACACGAAAACAACAACAACTTCTCTATAATCCATAAGAAGACACTCTCACTAGAGGTCATCTCTCTACAAGGAATAGTTTTCATAGTAAAAAAATTACCATTTTTTACTAATTAGCAGCTCTCAGGTAAGAGGACACCTTTCTCTAAAGGACAATTTGGCTCTGAAACTTGTTCTTTTTGGTTCTACTGTATTAGGATAAAAAAAACCTGTTACTTTTGGTTACCTTTTTGACATCTGGTGTACTAGAAGAATACTCAGGATCAATGTATACAGATAGGGTGGCAAAATGAAAAAAAAAGTATAGGAAAAAAAAGAAGAGAATAATATTCTTCAAAATGAAATGGGAGTTTGTCAGACATGCATTCTGTGGGTTATTGGGGAAGATGTCTTATGACCATACTGGAGGGATACACCTTGAAGAATGATGGGAGAGGAAGGATTGGTTTGATTCTCTGGTTCAAATAACATTAATAGGTACCGCTCAGCAAGAGCAACCTAGTTCATGATAATTGAAACAGTGAATAATATGTGAAGGTTATTCACATATTAAACAAAATTTTAACGTGGGATTCAATCCCGGTTCATAACTGTCGGGAATCGAGCGTGTTACCCTCTCATCCACCGACTTTTTTTATTGGTTTGATTATATCTAATAGAATGGTCTGGAATTGTAAAAAATGGAAGAGAATTGCTTGGATTAGGGTAAATTGGTGTTCCATGATGATTCTTGTCAAAGTTTGACTCCCCCCAAAGGTAAATTATTGCAAAAGTTCAACCCCACCAGCGAATGCAAGTAACTAAATGAGGTTCTGGCACATTTGTAATCACAAAAGTCAAACTGCTTTTCATGTGTGTAGATATGTGGTGCACTTACAATAAAAGCAGTCGACAACTTCTTATCCACCATGATTATCATGGCCTGTACCACATGTACTAGGGATAATAAATAAAATTGACTCTTATAAGTAAATAAGGCTTCTACATGTGGAGAGATATGGGATACAATTTGAAGTATTTATAACCAACTACTCATAATTGCACTTTCTTGCAGAAAGTATAAATTGGAGATTTTGCTGGGAGGATACACCAATACCTCGCTTTGCGTCGTTTTGCATTTTTTTCGAAGTTGCGTCGCTGCTTAATTTTTACTGATTTTCACTGTGCGTCGTTAGATTTTTGAAGTTGCGTTGTTTTGGATTCAAGTCTTTAAACTTTTTTTTGAATTTTTTTTCCTAAAATATTGCAATACCTTTGTTTTTGATTGCGCCATGCCATCAAAATTTGGGGATTCCCTTTCTAACTAAAAATCAACGCAAATTTAATACAATTTTTAAAATGGTTTTCTATTGAAAATTTATTTTCACTTTGCGTCGTGTTTTTTTTGGAACGTAACCCCGACGCAAAGCGAGGTATTGGTGTATTGACCTATTGAAAAAAAAAAAAGAAGAAATTTTGCCTCTTCCATCAAATTAGACACTAAAACTATGCCTCTAGTATGGACCATCTTCACAAACTAGTGAAATCAGGTCAGTGACAAAACACCAGATTTGGCAAACTGAGAAGCCCCCACCTGGAAACTATGGTTTCAGGCTAACAGCCCCCATCAGTCCAAGGCAGAATTGAGAAATCCCCAATGGATCAAATGAAATCTACAGAATTTTCCAAAGATTATAAACTATGTTGTTGTTGTTTCTTATCCCCTTGTGCAAAGATTACACAAATTCCAGTGGAATGGGGTGTAGGGGTGCAGCTTTCATTGATCATGGCACCATGATCCAGGCACACTTTGGTGAAAGTCTGACTTTGCCTGTAGTTTGAGGCCTTTCCTAACATGGAAGCAGACGCCTTTGCTGCCGACTCTAACATGAGTACAGACGCAGCTCCTCCATATCCCTGGAGTGGGACCCTTGCTGAGGTCTATCAACTGGGTCAGTTGAAGTCAGGATTTTTAAAGAGGTCTACTCCTCTTCTAACAATCCCCAATGGATCAAATGAAATCTACAGAATTTTCCAAAGATTTATAAACTATGATGCATTGAGGCACCATCTGTCAGAAAAAATTGAAACTATTTTAGACGCACATATCATTCTTTTTTAAATTAAACAATTTTCTATTGCCCTTACTGCAATGATATTTTAATGGGAGGGCCTGGCTCATCCAATTGGGAGGGTTTACCACTGATGATGAGCTAGGCCTTCTCATTAATTTATTATTGAAGTAAGCGCAGTAGAAAATTATTTTAAGGATGAGTAGAGCTATAATCATCAATGAGTCAATATATTTATCTCCTTTAAAAGGAGAACATGGGACGTATGGGAAATCCACTGTTATATAAACAAATAAGAAGTGATTTATGGTTCAAAATATGAAACTTCCTTAAGTTTTGTCCATGAGTGTATATACAAATATATACAGTGGACCCTCGGTTTACGAGCACCTTGGAGTACGAGCTTTTCGCAGTACGAGCAAAATTTTTTGAAAAATTTTACCTCGGATTACGAGTGAAATTTCGCATTACGAGCAACTCGTGATGGTTGCCCGTAATCGTGATGGATGAAAATTCACTGGGATCCCTCCCTTCAGATCAGATTCGGGAAATATGTAAAATGTGGGAAACTGTGCAATTGTTCGTAGCAAGAAGAATTGCGCGAGTTTCAATTATTAAAAATAAGAAATTAGTTTCGCACTACGAGAGTTTTGGAGTACGAGCATGGCTCTGGAACGGATTATGCTCGCAAGCCGAGGGTCCACTGTATATATATACAGTAGAACCTCCCTGTAAAGGACAACACCTAATTGCAGAGCCAAAGTGTCCTTTAGGGAGAGGTGTCCTCTTACTAGAGAGTTGCTAAATAGTAAAAATGGTAATTTTGCAAATGAAAACTGTCCTTTATGGAGAAGTGTCTGTCCGCTAAAGGGAGGTTCTACTGTATTTCAAGAAGAATGATATACACCCATACTTCGCTTTGCGTCGGGGTTACGTTTCAAAAAAACACGACGCAAATTGAAACGACGCAAAGTGAAAATATGTGAAGGCGCAATCAAAAACAAAGGTGTTGCCATATTTTAGAAAAAAAAATTTAAAGACTCAATCCAAAACAACGCAACTTCGAAAATCTAACGACGCACAGTGAAAATCAGTAAAAATTAAGCAGCGACGCAACTTCGAAAAAAATGCAAAATGAAACTACGCAAAGCAAGGTATTGGTGTACATCTAAAATAGTGTGAATTTCTTATAAAACTAGAGCTGTGTGTGTGTGAAGGCTCTCACCTTAAGATTCTTCTGCTCTCTCTCTTTCATGGCTTGTTTCCTCAGCAGACGGATGGTTCTCTTGGTCTTCTTCACAGCAGGGTCCTGGGGCAGAGGTTGTCCTGTGGCTGGGTCTACCACCTCCACCTGGGCCTCCTCCTTCTCCTCTTTCTCTCTGATAGCCACGTCCATGTCTAGTCTGGCTCGGGACAGCATCGGCTTCTTGGTGTGGAGCACAGCCTGGATGACATTCGCCCAGCCCCCTACGTACACAACCCATGGTGGAACATAGTAAAACCTACCATGAGACACCTAAGGTAAATAGATCACATCCAAATATATATATGTTATATAAAAATATTATTTTATTTAAAATTATAATTTCATTGATTCAAATATTCTGCTAAATCGACCGCCAGAGGTCACGCTTCCCCTATAAAAACTCATTGTTGTTGTTTCCCGATGGCCGGCTCAAACCTTTTGTACATTATGTAAATAAGTTTTTCATTTTTTATTCTTACGCCTTAAGCCAGGCAGTACTTTTATCAAATTATGTTTTTTTTATATATTCTTTTAGTTCAATTAAATCAATTTCTTATCCAGACTATTTTTAGTATTATACTTTCAAGATTTCAACCACGACTGCAATTACCATAGTATAATCCTCAAGATGATCGAAAATCAACAGAAATCTAATCTTTTTTTTATATATATATATATATATTTAGCTTATCCCTAGTACACATGGTACAGGCCCAAGGTAGTAAGACCAAATCCAAATAAATAAATGGTGTGTGACTTTACACATTTATTTTATAATGCATTAGCGCACCATCTGGCGAAACCACTGGGAGGGTTCACCACTGATGAGCCAGGCCCTCCTATTAATTTTACCCTTGCAGTAAGGACAGTAGAAATTGTTTTATTTTTTAAAAGAATCATACGCGTCTATAATAGTTTCGAATTTTGACACTATTTATTTATTTGAATTTGGTCTTATTACCTTGTGTGTGTCTATAATCCAAATTGTGCCTTATCATGGTACAGGCCATGATAATCATGGTGGGTAGATGTAGGCAACTGCTTTTACTGTAAGTAGACCTTTGGGAGATGCTACTGGTTATCATAAAACAGCTCGAGGAGCATGAACTTATGGAGAATTCATGTAATCTTTACACAAGGGGATAAGAAATAACAACTGTAAGTAGCACCACATACCTACACATGTGAAAAGCAGTTTGACTTTTGCACTTACAAATATGCCAGAGCCCCGTTTGGTTACTTGCACTCGCTGATGGGGTCCAAATAAATAAATTATACATGATATTTCAGTTAACAGTCTTGTTACCATCTTCAGAAAAAAAGTACTAAATGCACACTCATGAACAAAACTTAAAGGAAGTTGTACCTTTTTTTTTACATATACACAGTGACCTTTATTGAAAACACATAGGATAACAAAGAAGAACAAAAAATTTCCTCTTTCTCTTTAAAAAAAATAGACAACAGGCAATATCAAAGACTTTCCACATCCTTAAGTTTTGTCTATGAGTGTAATTCAGTTTTTACTGAAGTCAGACATAGTTCATTCATTTGTAATTTCATTCATTTACTGTAAGTACACCACGTGTCTACATATCAGAAAAGCAGTTTGACTTTTGCATTTATAAATGTGCCAGAGCCCTGTTTAGTTAATTGCACTCACTGGTAGGATTGGACTTTTGCAAGAATCGGGGGCCATTGGAGCATATTTTTTGTATCAGAAAAAAAAGAGTCCAATGCGGGATTCGATCCCCGGTCATAGCGGTCGAAAACCAACAGTTTAGACCACCCTTCCACCAACTCCCTATAATGATTCTAATAATTTATAATGAGATTAATAAACCTTATTTTCAACAGTTTTCTGTTTGTTAAGGTAAGGTAAGGTTAGGTTCAGAGGTTGGTTTCTAGGGTCCATGTTAGGTAAGATTCAGTTTATAGAACTAATTGTGGGTGTATTTCATTTACTTCACACAAATCCCCTGTATAATGAATTTCAGTAATCTAGATTAGGTATTACTTTATTAATCATTTTTATAGCTTTTACATATTAATAAATATGTGCAATTTGATAACCTATAGTGACTAAAGGATGCCCCAGATTACCTTGTTCACATTTGATAACATAGGTTATGGTTAGGTTGAATCAAGAACGCTCATGACATCAAATATAAACAATTAATAGGGAGAATATTTGTTCACCCACCACCCATAATGTATTCAACGCATTTCTAAGGTGCAAAAAGTTGGCATGCTTTAATACAATTGTATCCTTTAATCCTGTAGAAGGGCAGCTTGCAACCGAAAGCTCGAATTGATTTTACAAATAAAGAAACTTATCCTTATCGAATCTAATCGTTATTATAATTTAATACAATGTATAAACTATTTAAAATTCTCACCTTTTTCGTTACGGGATGAACCATTTTCGTCATTTTCTGCATCAGATTCCAAAAAATCATCTCCTAAAATGCCTTCATCGTCGTCACTTTGAGTGTTTTCATTTTCTAAATCAATATCAGATTTTTCTAATTCATTATCGATTTGTTTCTGGTAAAAATCAATATCTTTCTGATCAAACCAACTCATTTTAAAATTAATAAAATTGTATTTATATAATGAAAAGTCTATTTAAGTTTTTGTAAACTCAAAAACGTGACTTCCAAGATCAAAACAAACTAACAAATATCATCATAATAATGTTTTTATATTCTGTGAAATAAAAGTGTTATTTGCTTCTAAAAATAAATTATCTTGAATTTCTTTTTTTTAAAAATCTCTCTCTCTCTCTCTCTTAAATAAATATTTTTTTCATAATTAAAAATTCAAATTACAGCTTGGGTGAGTCCCTAAGATGTTTCTATTTTTTGATCACGTGGGTAGAAGTGTAAGAAATGAAGAATAAAGTAAAATAAAATACATATAATTTTTTTCATTCATAACAAAATTATTTTATTAAAATTCAATTTTTTTGCATATGCTTGAATATAATACTTAATTTGTAATGAATGTTTATTAATATTCTCCACAAAAACAATAGTAATTTTAAAAATTCAGACGAAATGGCTGAAGATTTAGTTAAACATATATGCTTTTAACGAACACTAATTCTCTTGTGTGGGAGTTGCGAAGATAGGGTCTCGCTCACCTGTCCTTGTCGAGTCCAACGATGGACGGGAGCAAGCCACTTCCTGAGGCGGAGACTGTAGGACGATACTGCCCGCTCCAACTATCCTTCCTTGTTGGTTCTGGGGCGTTTCCTCCTATCCAGATGTCGCTCTTTCCACCTTCACATACGACGACGGTAACGCAATCTCTTGGAACCAGCTGGAGGGTTTCCTTCTGGAACACTTAAGTAGTCGCTTCGCCCAGGTTCCAAATTCGGCAGAAGCAATCGCCGATTACCTCGCTGAAGTGACCCCTTTGAAGTTCGATGAGTGGAACCAGCTCTTTCTCGCCGACATCTAACGCACCAGATAGCGACAGTCATCCGCCGCTTGCCAAATGGCTGTGCTTCGGTATGGTATGGCAAGCATTACCCTGTGACTTTGTCAAAGCCTTTTAAAATTTCTTCGCAGAAGTTTTTTTAGAAAGTCTTCGAAGTTTCTCGACTCCTCGGGACCTTGCCTCCATTTTCAAAGTGCAGCAAGATGAAACTGAACGGTGGTTTGGGGCTTCAGGCCTTCCAACGACCGACTACAGGGCTCTCAGCGACCTGCTCATTGGCCGTCTGCCCCATCATCTGCAAGACCTGGTGGCCGAGTGCC
The DNA here is from genome assembly GCA_030710605.1 of Cordylochernes scorpioides. NCBI lineage: Eukaryota > Metazoa > Arthropoda > Arachnida > Pseudoscorpiones > Chernetidae > Cordylochernes > Cordylochernes scorpioides. The sequence goes on from CP092878.1 coordinate 37,827,582, forward strand.
AGAATTACACTTCTGGAGCGATAGTCCTCCTGGAATATTGCATGAGTGTCTGAAAAAGTCGCCTGAGCAGTGAGACCTGACTTACCGCTTGAAGTTGGCGTTCGACACTCTGAGCAGAAGCTATATGTTCACCCTGTTGGAGAAATTGGATCTATCATTGTTGGGTTCCCGGTTTGGATAGTTGAAAAGGGAGGATACACGATGTGACTTATTAAAGTTTCCTTACTTAAGTATATATATATATATAGCAATTTAGGTCAACAACCCCATGTATATAACCCGCAGCAAGACCTTAATGTTGTATAATAGCAGCACAGCTGTCAATGATGCACTATCGGCATATGTCTTTACATCATCACATGTAATGCAATTTGTGCAAACAGGATAAATAAAATAAAAAAAGGGGAAAAAACTCTGTAATTGATTAAGAGTTGAGCTAAAGCAAGGATCGAGCATATAATATTGTCAGAACAATGGTCTAAAGATGGAAACAGCCGCGACACTAGTATACAATTTCATCAGACAACCCATGAAATCGTTATTAAATTGGGCAATCTATAAAACACTGAAACACAGACACTCGCGACAATGTATGTGGCCGGTAATTTATGGGAGACTTGATTATTAGTAACATTCCCTTCAAATAGGTAAGAAACATACAACATTTCATTTAAACAGTGGGAGTAGCACCATAAGGCAAATTATGTATGAAATAGGTATGAGAGGAAACAAGAAAATTTCTTTAGATATTTATTTAAATATCTTAAAATTTGGGAACATGTCTATACTGACGAGATATGCTATTTACATAGTAAAATTTAGATAGAGGTGACCTAAAGTTACTTTATAGCCCTTTAGGGCCCATGCGAAATCTAGGTTGGTTACTACACAAAAAGGGGGGGGGGCGCTAAGTCATAATGACAAATGGCTTACCTTTTCTCGAAAGTGCCGGCAAAGGTCTGGTTTCCCGTCTGAAGACTGTCCTCTCACTGAGCGACTCCGATTCAATCTGCCTTTTGGCAAAGAAACCTTCTTTTATTCATGTCTCTCTCCGTTTTCATTTGCTGCCGCGCCAAAGGTTTCTATTGGCTGGCATTTTCATTCGCCGAAAGAAACACCAATCAAAATGGCCAACGGCTCCAGTATACCATTTCATAGACGCCCCAGGCCTCTCCCATCAAAATAGAACATATAGTATTACCAAAACAAAAAAAAATCTAAAGAGAGAAACAGCCACGGCACTAGTGTAAGATTTCAGACTCCAGGCCCCCCCCTCCACATGGATTGAAATACTATCCTCCCTTTTTCTCGGGACGGTATATATATATCGCCCCCCCCTCCGTCTTAGCTAAAAATCGACACAGGCCCCATTTCACTTGAACTGTAATATAACGCTTTCCTTTCTCGGGAAGGATATTTTATAAGGTTCAGTCTTTTAGAAATCTTCCTTCTCCATTTTTTTTTTTCTGATCACCTCTACCTAAATTTTTGATGAGGGGAATATATGTACATATGAAACAACAGTTTCCAGCTCGGATGTCTCTGGATGTCTTCTTCTTTACCAGGCATCAGCTTTCGGCATGGAAGTCTGGTGTCATCAATTGTCTAGGTTTCTGGGCAAAAAGATGGTCTGTAAGTCTATGTGGGAGGGAAGCCATGTATCCATTTGATTTGATTATACATACGCCTTCTGTTGGGGTATGGTTACAAAAAAACGTGCCCCAACAATCCTCCCCCTGCCAAGTAATGGAAAAATGCGTTTGTGCTATTCATTATTCATCTGCCTTTCATCAGTTACTATGAAAGCAGGCCCATTTCTAGCAAAATGCATTTTCCATTACTAGGTGAAGCCAGGTGTACCGAACCCTATAGGGAAGATAAGGCTAATCAAAATGATGGTATGCTATTCTAGATGTTTATTATTCTGAACATTAGTGGGCATTGTGCGTCCTAGCAAAGGGTTTTTTTTTATGTGTTATTATTCTGTCAGCACACTGTTATCAACATAGGTTATGGGGGACAGTCATATCATATGTATGGAAGTAAGCAAGGTCATCTGTCTTACCATTCATGGGTATATATACCACCCTTCCACTTTCTTCTTTGGTCTTGAGGAGTAGGCCTTCCTTGTGGTAGGTCCTCTCAACCCCATCCTTGCCTCTGGTGTGCTGGTTTCATTGCTACCTTCTTTCTGCTAACAATACAGTTAGAACATTTCCCTATTACATATTATATAAAAAAAAAATTTGGGCGCCAAGAAGTCGTTTAGAAATAACTGACTAGTCCAACTCCTAAAACATGCCAGCATCTTTATTTAAGTACCAATCAAGACATTCGTGTGGTATAGTTATACATATACAATCAAAGGAAAGGATAATTATAGTTAGCTGAAAGAAATATCTTGGTATATAATGATTAGCCTATGACATGATGACTTTTGCTAAATAAAAAAAAAAGATTACAGAAAACAAATTGTGAAAGTAATTATTAAATAAGGCACGAAATATGTAATGATAAAATGGATCCTTCCATGTTATATGATGGGTATAATATATATATTGAAGAAAACACGTATCATGCAGATAGTGATTAAATATGATAAAAATCATCCCATGATAGATGATAAAGAAAACTACTACAAAATTATATATGATGACAAAATATATATACTTATATAAGTAAGGCGGATAAAAGACAATAAGGATAAAATAGATCATGCCTTGAGGGAAGAATAAGCCATGATAACATGTTAAAAAAAAATCGCAACATGGCAGGTAAATATTACTAATATCATGAATATCAAGGAAATAAAATTGTTGAAATGAATAGTATATGATTATAATATAATATAAATGATATAAGATAATAACCTATTCAATAAGAAAATGAAAACACATTATATATATTTGTGCGCTGAAGGATCAAGGTTTAGTATCTCAATTAAGTTTTCAATCTTATTCAGTCTGGAATCACGAGTTGGTCACTGGGTAATATTCGTCTATCCCGATCCTACTGGAGGGTGTGTTTTCTCTTATGTGTTAGATTCCTCAAATTACAATACTCTCTCAACCCAGATAGGTACGTCATTTAGAATCTTGGTCAAATGGAACATAGCCCAGACCTCTATTAAACTACTCAGTCCATTTAAATCTAGGGTGACAACCGTATGAAGAAAGCTCTCTGTTTGACAGAGAAACTAATCAACTTCTCCCATTTTGTTTGTGACTCCGTTTACCTTGTCTCTGGGGTGTGTACAGTTCAGCTACCTCCCCCTTCCAAGAAATTCATATTACTTTCATCTACCAATATACTCCCTATTCATTGACCTGAACCCTATAAATCTACATCTTATAAATTTGAATTTTATCAATCTGAAATTTTGGTTCTTTTACAAATTCCTTCAGAATTCTACTCCCTGTATAACTGCTCTTAATTCTACTGTCCTCAATACAACACTTCTAAAACTTTGACTCACTGGCTTGTTCTGGCGTCTCGTTCGCGGTCATTGTAGTTAACTAATACTTTAAAATCTTATCCTAACATGGAACGAGTCTAAACTCGTTGAAGGTCCTAATAATTACTTATTCTGTCTCTCGAATCGGTCTTATGCTCGAATTCATTCCAACAAAACGTATGGCAGGGCGAATCCTTTATTAGAAGAAACTTCCGCTAGCTATGGGGGATCAAACTGGTACCAAAAAAAAAAATTCAATAGACGGAAACACTTCGTCTAGAATAACTGGGCAATCTCTGCCTACTTGCCAATCTTGCAGGACCTCCCGTCTGCAACACCCTCGCTCCAGCCACGCTAAAAGCGTCGAAACTACGGTGTCAGATCGGTTACCCAAGGTCGCGCCGTTATACCCCAGGCTATACGGCATGGCTAAAACAAATCCCCCATCCTGCATAAAATTCAATCTATACCTCTTCGTTTCCTCTTGCGAGGAGGAGTTGAGTGGGAAATTCGGCTTGATCCTCGCCTTCCACTGTCTCCAAGTCTGAGGGTCGGGATAGGGATCATTTATCCACAATCCTTAGAATTCAAGCTAAACTAAAATAAAAGAAAATCAAAGGAAAATTATATCCTCTAACGAGGGACCTAACAAAAGGGAGCGAATATTTCTAACTAGATAGAGTTGTAGTTGTCCTGTGAGGCTTCCGATCCTAACAAATAAAGAAATCAAAATTAAAAAAAAATCGAACCTATTAATTCCCTACACTATTCTAATATACCTTTGGTCTAACAGTATAATTGTTTTTAACCTTCTTACACATTCATTAAACCAATCCATTCATACACCCCCCCATCATTCACGGTTTGCATACAAACTAAAGTTAAAAGCTGCTACACAAGCCAAAGTTCTATAATTATCATCATTGATAGATCCTAATAATAACAAAATTTTCAGGACAAATGTGAAATCAAATAAAGTTTCTAATTAAAACAAAGTGGGGACTAATGCCCTATTAACTTAAATTAATGCCTCATACAAACTCTATATATACTAATACTTTATACTTGATAAATGATTGTTAATAAAATGGTTAACAATTCTAAATAATCTGAAAGCTAACCTACCTAAAAAAATGTAATTTCAAAAACTGCCCTTGCTTTGACACTAAGTGACTATTCACGACAATTCTATAAAGACACACGCAAATTACAATGGCGAATAAAGGACCATTAAACGTGACACCTCATAAAAGCGGAATTGAGTCACTCCCCTAGCCACCGTGGGTGAAGTCACTTTCTTCCTACTTCACCTTGCGTCTGTCCCCTTTGCAGTAGTCCGACCTCAACACTCTATTGAAAGATGGATTTATAGGGTTTACGATTCACTACCCAACACTAACATTCTCAAGTGCTTTCCGAGGATCGACTACGGTCTGGGCCTACTTAACTTCTACCCCTGGCTTAGGGTCCCTATACTTCACAACTTTACTCTGAAAGATTGACCTTTCATGTCCTCATTAGAAACCTATTTCAAAGCTACTACCTGAAGGCCAGGGATTATAGGGTTTCTGAATTACCCAACACAAGCCATAGGATGCCTATTAGGTTCGTTGTTTTAGACATAGCCCCCCCTCTAAGTTGTGATTTCCTACACCTTCCTTCACCTATTACTCCTGATAATAACTAAAATTTCAGATTTACACTAAATAGTTAATTCACAATGGTATACATTATTCTCATTGGTCTTTGAAACTCGGGTTTTAACAAGAAATAGTTTGTATAAAAAAAAAAGGAATGCTAATGAAGTTCTACTTAAAAAAAAAAGGTTTTTAAATGAAAAGAAAAAAAAAAAAAGGTTGAAATCTCTAAACTTCTCATTCTATCGAGCTGATTCTCCGTACACACTCCAAAATCCTAGTTAGTGGCGACAGTCTAAGCAGAATTTACACTGTGTGGGCCTTTTCACCCTTGTAGACCTGCGTAAAGTTAAACTGTTCACACTAACTCTGTCAACTTCCCCTCGTCTCATTACTTCTGAGTTCGCTCTGGTTGTCACCCCTTGTGGAACCACTACATTAACGGACCTATTAGGGAGATAAGCTGGACCTGTAAGATGAATCCAATGATCTTCATCACTGGAACCTTGACTTGAATTACCATCACTAGTCTCCTCCTCCTCTGTGGGGAAAATCCTAATTGGTATATGGTATTGTTTTAACCTATCTATATGGTATTTATCCAAATTCCCAGTTTCTAGATTCTTCAAGAGATATACAGTATCACCAGTTCTTTTTAGTACCTCATATGGACCCCCATACCTTGGCTCAAATTTGTGACGCCCCTTCGTCTCATGCATTCTCTCCACTAGGACTAAATCCCCATTATTGAAAGTACTCAGCCTTTTGTTTTCAAACTTAGTCCTAGCTTCTTCCTGTTCACTCAAGTAGGTTTGCCTTACCACCTCTCTTATCTTCTCGACCTCCTCTGTTAGTTCCCGCTCGTAGAAGGCTGCCGTTTAAGCAATCAAATCTTCGCTTACAGGACTTTGTCCCGCTTCCTGAAAGGGTTGCGGGAGCCTCAGCTCATGTCCGAAGACGAGTTTCGCTGGCGTAAATCCTGTACTAGAATGTTCAGTGGTCCTGATAGCTAAAGCTACCATGGGTAGGATGTCATCCCAATTAGAACCTGCTTCACACCTACGCAAAGATTCAATTACTGTTCTGTTGAGCCTTTCTACAGCGCCATTACTTTGAGGTCTCCAAGCAGTGGTGTTCACTGCACTTACCCCCATGGCCTTGCAAATCCCTTTAAAAATACAGCTAATGAATGCCGAACCCCGGTCCGAAAGTATAGTTTTCGGTACTCCAAAGATAGTAATTACGCTTTCCAACAGCGCTTTAACCACTGTACTGGCACACTGGTCTCTTGTAGGTATTAAAATAGGGAATTTGGTAAATAAATAGACTATGGTCAGGATGCTAGAATGTCCTTTGGAAGTCTTCTCTAAGGGTCCTATGAAGTCTAGAGCAAGATGCTCAAATGGTTTTCCATGCCTGAAGTGGGGAGCATTACCAGCCTTGGTTACACCTTGATTTGAGAGCTGGCAACCCTCGCATCTGTATATATAGTTTCGGACCTGTGTCCTCATACCCGGCCAATAATAATCGTCCTTCAGCCTTCTCATTACCTTCTTGACCCCAAAATGACCTCCCGTCGGAACGTCGTGGTGATATTTAATCACCATCTCCCTAATGTCTGACGGAACCACCTTCACCCAGATACCCCCACTGTTCTTAGACACAAGGTAACCCTCGTGCATTTTATAATCCTTATTTTTGTAAGTTACAGTCTCGGTAGACCGTCTGTCACCTATTAGTTTCAATAAGGGGGCCCATTTCTTGTCCTTAAGCAAACCTTCCCACGTCCGATCACTATCTATCAAGGGGGGCCCACGATTTTTAATTACTGCGGCCACAACTCTCTTATCTCGTGATGGTTCAGGATCATCCTCACACGGGAATCTACTGAGGAAGTCGGCTACCGTGTTTTCTTTCCCCGGGACATACACAAATGTCACATTGAAGTCTTGGATGATCTCTGCCCATCTAGACAATCGAGCGTTCTTATAATCAGACCCCTTGTTATAAGTGATCGGTTTGTGATCGGTATGCACCTCAACCTTACTGCCCGCCAGGAGGTGTTTAAAGTGCTGCAGAGACAATACTACGGCATAAGCCTCCTTTTCGATTGTGGAATAGCGAGTTTCGGGGCCTATCAACCGTTTGCTATAGTAAGCTATTGGCTTGACAACCCCGTCTATCTCCTGTTGGAGACAAGCGCCAACCGCTATTCCACTGGCGTCTGTATTGAGGATAAATGGTCGCCCTATCATTGGATGAGCCAGTAAAGGCTCACTGGTTAGTACTTGTTTTATGGTCTCAAAGGCTGTCTGCTCTATTGTACCCCAAGTGAATCTTCGCCCCTTTCTCAATAAGTTACTTAGTGGAGCTAGGAGTTCACCTGCGTTGGGTATGAAGCGCCTGTAGTAGTTTACAGTACCCAAAAGACTTCTGACCCCCCTGATATTGTGGGGACGTTTCAAATCCCTGAGAGCCGCGACATTATCCCACATGGGTTTTATCCCATCCTGATCAATTACATGACCGAGGTAATCTACAGAGCCCTTGAAGAAATAACTCTTCCCACGCCTAGCCTTTAGATTAAAGCGACTCAGGCGTTCGAGTACAGCGGCAAGGTCCGCCACATGCTGCTCATGAGAGTCGCTGTAGACGATGACATCATCGATGTACAAACGAACGCATTTATACAACAAATCCCCTAGGACCAAATTCATGGCCCATTGGAAGATCTGAGCTGAGTTCTTCGCTCCTTGTGGTAGACGTGTGAAACGATATCTCCCCCAGGGCAGAGAGAAAGTGAAATAATTTCTATCACCCTCCGGGATGCGAATCTGGAAAAATCCAGAGGTCAAGTCTAATGTGCTGAAGACCTTTGCGCCTGCAAAAGCACGCAGGTTGTCTTCAACACGAGGTATTGGGAACGGGAAGAATTCTGTCACCTCATTAATTAATCGCAGGTCCATTGTAATGCGGACGCTGCCGTCTGTTTTAGCAACGGGGAATAGGGGAGAATTCCATAAGGATGTACTCCCCTCGATTATTCCAGCTTCTTCCAATTCGTCTACTAAGGCCTTCACCTTTGAGACCAGCTTATTTGGGATCGGATACTGACGTCTATAGACTGGCTTTCCAGTCAGTATCTTTAACTTAGGGGCAATGATGGTTGACCCATCGCCCATATCGGAGATGTCGTCACAGAAACAGTGACTATATGCCCTAAGGACGTCTTCCCCTGTCCTGATTTTATGTAGAGGTATATTGGGTGGTCTGACAGGCACCTCACTGGCCTGTAACGAGGACAGGAAGGCCGACTTAGTCGGTTCTTCGTCCTGCTCAAAGTCTGATCTGACGCTTCCATCATGGTTGAGAGTGAGTCTTAGAGCCTTGAATCCTGGCATACCTAGGATTCCATCAAAGCCTAGTCCACCTAGATGGCAGTATTCAAATGTTGTTTTTACTTCCCTGATGGGTTTTCCCCTGATATAGGCCCTAACCTCTATTAACTCACTCCCCAGTGACCTTAACTCACTCCCACTAATCCCCTTAAGGAAGGTGGGTTTACCCAAACCTTCAGCGCTAATATCCAAGGAATCTATATTTACAATGTTGGCCTCTGAGCCTGTATCGATAATTAGTCTGATAGTCCTATTGCTCAGAGACCAACCTTTATCTACAAATGTACATGTGATTACAGGTAGGCCGGCTAGAGTTCCCCCATTCCCTGCTTTGAGGCAAGCCGGACCTATTTTTTTGTCATGGCTGTGCAAATTCTTGCCATGTGGCCTGTCTCCCCGCATCTGAAGCACCTGATGGGTGTCCGCGTTGCTTCGGGGCCCTCATACCCCCTTGGCGCTCCTCCCTTGGTTGTTGCTGGAGGGCCTTCCTTGCGCTGTTCTTGTGGGGCCCTACCGTTAGGGTTCTGTTGGGGTCTCTCCTGCCTGGTCCCTTGTATAGTGGGCTGGTTGTTCTGAGCGGAACCTCCTCTCCGCTGGAAACCTCTGGCCTGGTTTTTGTCCCACCTGTTTCCCATATTCATCCTGGGTTGCTCCCTGTGGGTCCTCCTCAGGTCCTGGTTTTCCGTCTCCAGGTTCTTTAACTTGGATTCCAGCCGGGCCATCTGGCTCGTCAACTCCCTCAACTTCCTGGCACTCCCCTCTTCATCTTCCATTTGGCATCTGGAGTACTCGTCATCCCTTTCTTCGATCTGGTGGAGACTGCTCACAATCACCTCCCATGACTCATTCTGGAGTTGGTGGGCTCTCTGCCACAGGTTTGGACAGAGTCCAGTGAGGAAGATATCAGCGACCTCAGTGATGTCGATCCTCAGGCCATCTGACTCGGCTTCTGAGGCAAGGCTCCTCACTCTGTTCGCGTATTCCTTAACCTTTTCTCCGGGCCTTTGTCTACAGGAGAAGAACTTCTTCCTGGCTTCTCTCTTGGGGGCCCTCCTGGAGAATCTCTGTTCCAGGTTTTCCTTTAATTCGTTGTATCCCAGTTTGATCTGGGAGGCCTGGAGGGCGAACTCTCTCGCAGCTCCTCGAAGGTGATTGTCCAGGAGGATCCTCCTCCTAGAATTATCCAGGGCTTTCACGTCGTAGACCAATTCGAAGTCCCCGGATGAACTTGTCGAATGGTATGAGCCCATTTCCCTCAAACTTCTCCAAATGGTATAGCGCAGACGGCAACGGCGTCTGGCTGGGTGAGGGGTCATCTCCAGGGTGCATGGTTCTCTCTCAGTCTGCTGTCTGAAATATTCCAGATTAGTAGTGGGGATTGGAGAAGAGAATCTCATGTATTAATGGGGGCAGGGAACCGAGGGGTGAAAGATGGGTTCATGGCCCAAAAGGGAAAGGAAATGGGAGAGGTACATGTTCATCCATGTGGGTGGATAGTAATCTTAGATCAATGCTCTTTCTGGGTGTATTGAAACTAACTAGCCATGATGGTAGAGGCGCTGTTCTCACTGCCTCTACTGTACATCAGAATGAACTATAATTATTACTAGTGTATTATTATTCCAACAGCCTATGACCTTTAAACCTTTATACCTTCATATACACTCGACGGGGTAGTCACCTTATTAAAAAAAATCTATAATGTCATAGATCAGCTAGAGGGAGAAGATAACAAAATTGTGCGAATAGTCTGTTTCAACTACTGATTGTAAGCCTATTAAACTCGTTCTTTTTAGGTTGGCTCGCTCACTAATCTTCAATCTACGTTCAATAGTCATATTGAGTTCACATGGATGCTAGCTGTAAACTGTATCAAAATAGTGTAGTTTTCTAGTTTCCGAATTATATGACAGTTAGAAAAAAGAAACAAACATTCTGGAAATATCTCGCACTGGCTACTATAAAAAAAAATTGAATGGGGTACAGCTCTGATCTTACAGGATACCTCATGGCTCATAGAATTGAATCGCTCATTTCTCACTAAAATATTCACACAGGGTATGGAGGTCTCCAGCGGTTCTATAGCTATTGGTTAACTAAATTAATTAATGGCAGGAATTGAAGTTAGTTTAAATGCTCATGTGCTGTTTTGTCATGCGTCTTTATGTTATCTGCAAAGGAAAGTGTCGCCTCAAAGGACCTAATTCTGGGACTAACATCCGCTGCACATTTCAGGAAGGAGTGGTCGTCCATACAATAGCAAGATATCATTTTGCTGCCAATGTACAATGTTGAGCATTTTCCATGTCGTCATTTTGTCGATCCCCAATCTTCTAGGGTGTTTCTTTAAGCATTTCTTGATGTCATTTAATGCTTCATGCGATCCCGCCCGGCATTCAATAAGTAGTATTTGATCGTACCAACTCCAGGAGACCATCCTATTGCGGCCGAATTATTTCCACCCAACTTATAACGCCGTCCATATCGCGTAATTGAAATTAGTGTAAAACTCAAAGAATAAGACCTTAATCTCTTAATTCTTTACTAATTTCAGTTGGCTCAACATAAATCTTCTCAATTATTAATTTAGTACAGTGGCGTGACATGTCACACTTCTTCTAGTTCTTTCGCAAGCTCGATTAATCCCAGTGAAAGCCAGTTCAGGCGTCAATCCCGTGCTAACCCGTCATGCATGACTTCAAATTTGGAAATTATTAGACCTGAATATTTGCAGTGGCATCTGCTTCCACTGAAAGTATTTAAGACACAAGGCTGCCTCTTATCTTGTTTAAATCACTGTCTTTACTCCCATATGCCTGTGTAAACTTTAACCATGACCTTATCAATTCTCAAAATTCTGCCTATCGAATATCCTGAGAATCAATGTTCTTCTTGTCTACGGCGGATTAACACAATAATTGTTCCCTAGAGTTATCTGCGTCGAGTGGTCAGTCTGTACTACTAATTCTCCACTCTAACTCCAGGATTCCTTTATCTACTCAGACTGTTCAAAAATTTTCAAGACAGTTGTTCAAATCCCCAATGATAATCTGCTAAATTTCGATAATTATTGAATTCTCATTAAACAGACTAACTACACCTTCCTGACACAGAAGTGTCCAGCATCAAGATATGGCGTACTGCCCATTTCTTCATTTGATGACTGTGTCAAATTACAGCTGAAGAAACATACTAAGCATATAACTGGTTTAAATTTCATGTAATCTCATCATGCCTTCTGCTGGCAAATATTTACTGTAAAATTCAATACTATCAAGATGGTTTTATTTGTCTTCATCCAAAAAAAAATGTTTCATAAATAGAATCTTGGAAATCTCTACTAAAGACAAAAATTATACATTTGTCAATTCAGGATAACCTTCCCTTGTCAGAGTGTATACAGGATATTTAAGATCATATGTAGTTGGAGGCATCATGAAAGAAAAAAAAAAAAAGTCGGTTGCCTGACGCGTCTTTTTATGGTGATCAAACTTCTCTCTTCACGGGTACGCTAACTGGATCTTCAATTCTATTTTCACCTTAAGGCTCATATATCTGCCACTCTCCCAATCCACTATGCGTTAAAAAATAAAATCGATTAACTATCATTCAGCATGTTAGCCCTAATCTGGATGCACAGGCTAGTATGATTTGATAGAAAGCACTATTAAAAATGAAGTTAAGATATTTGTATCCAGCAATAATTATCAGAACTCACCTCTGCTGTGAGAAAATTATATCAGAGCTATGATGAAAAAAATGCTAAGTCATTTCAGTAGACTACTGTAAAACACTGATCACCGTTCTAAATTTGAACCATGGGAAATCCAACCTCATTTCTCATACTGTATATAATAATTTGAGAAAGTAAAATAAAGAAATTGTAATCAATAGTGCTCGCAACAGAATTCAAAATGATTGAGACACAGAACATTATAAATAATGTCCAGCAAGTAGGATACCAAACCACCTTTATATTACAACATTTCCACAAAATATCTATTGGGCGATATGTTACATTCTATACTCACAAACATCTATAACAATAGCCAACTACTTAAGAAACTCTGGCATCCAAACATATTACTGTAATTCCCCTAACATAGGCTCCACCATAAAAGTCCACTATCTAAAAATAATCCTACTATCATAAAACCCACTAACCAAGACAGAGAATAAAAGGCAATATATTCCGTAGAGTATAACAGCTGCCAAGCCAAATACGCAGGGGAGACAGGAAGGAGAGTCAGCAATAGAATATATGAACATAGACGCAACGTTATTAATCAAGACAATAGGTCTCTAATTTTCCAATACTGCAAAGGAACAGGTCACACTTTCGCATTAGGAGAACCTAGAATACATTACAATAACATAAACAGCAAATATCAAAGGCTTATAATTGATTTTCTATTATTCAGAAAACACAATAGCATTAATAGAAAATAGATTTGCCCGAAACATATAACACAATATATCCTAGTACCAGCTAATAATATCAACAATAATATAAGTAACCTATATGTAATAGCCAATAACTATTATAAAACTACTTAAATAATAGAATTTCTAACCTATAAGATAATTCATAGAATATAGCAAACAATAGTAGAATATGTGTAAATACCTTAGCCAAAAAAAATATGTCTTAAGAAAACAAATAATATGCAAAACTTCCTAATGTATATATATATGTACATAGAATCATGATAGTTTTAGCATCAGGCGACGTTATATTTTCTTGATATATTGTATATGTTTCTCCTGTAGAAGGGCGGACAAGCTCGAAAGCTCGAAAAGACCAGAATAAAAGATACTCATCCCCCATAGACGTTTTACTTTGATATCAGAAACCAAGATTGGGCGCCATTGTTGCGTTCCCTGGTTTGGATAGATGAAAAGGGAGGATACACGATGTGACTTATTAAAGTTTCCTTACTTAAGTATATATATATATAGCAATTTAGGCCAACAACCCCATGTATATAACCCGCAGCAAGACCTTAATGTTGTATAATGGTAAATATGATGGAATAACGCACTGAAACACATAAAAGTACAAACATTACTAAAACCTGACAGATAATTACCCTCAAAGTAGCCCTAATAAAGTCGTAATTTTGCAACTATTGCTGTGTCAATATATCACAGCAAAGATATAGTACACAACTCTATTTCATCAGAGTCGGTTGTTCTATAATTTGTACACTTTGTAAAATTAAGGTGTGGGGGGGGGGTAGTACCATAAAGCAAAAGGAATGAAATATGTATAAGAGAAAACAAGAAAATTTCTCTAGATATTTATTTAAATAAATTAAAATTTGGGAACATGTCTATACTGACGAGATATGCTATTTACATAGTAAAAATTTAGATAGAGGTGACCTGAAGTTACTTTATAGCCCTTTAGGGCCCATGCGAAATCTAGGTTGGTTACTACACAAAAAGGGGGGGGGCGCTAAGTCATAATGACAAATGGCTTACCTTTTTCTCGAAAGTGCCGGCAAAGGTCTGATCTCCCGTCTGAAGACTGTCCTCTCACTGAGCGACTCCGATCGAATCCCTTTTTGGCAAAGAACCCTCCTTTTATTCATGTCTCTCCCCGTTTCCATTCGCTGCCGAGCCAAAGTTTCTATTGGCTGGCATTTTCATTCGCCGAAAGAAACACCAATCAAAATGGCCAACGGCTCCAGTATCAATTTCATAGACGCCCCAGGCCTCTCCCATCGAAATAGAACATATAGTATTACCAAAACAAAAAAATCTAAAGAGAGAAACAGCTACGGCGATAGTGTAAAATTTCAGACGCCAGGCCCCCCCTTCCACATGGATTGAAATACCATCCTCCCTTTTTCTCGGGACGGTATATATATATCCCCCCCCTCCGTCTTAGCTAAAAATCGACACAGGCCCCTTTTCACTTGAACTGTAATATAACGCTTTCCTTTCTCGGGAAGGATATTTTATAAGGTTCAGTCCTTTAGAGATCTTCCTTCTCCATTTTTTTTTCTGGTCACCTTTACCTAGATTTTTGGTGAGGGGAATATATGTACATATGGAACAACAGCTTCCAGCGCGGATGTCCCTGGATGTCACTGGTGTTTCCTTCACCAGGCATCGGCATGGAAGTCTGGTGTCATCAATTGTCTAGGTTTCTGGGCAAAAAGATGGTCTGTAAGTCTATGTGGGAGGGAAGCCATGTATCCATTTGATTTGATTATACATACGCCTTCTGTTGGGGTATGGTTACAAAAAACGTGCCCCAACAATCCTCCCCCTGCCAAGTAATGGACAAATGCGTTTGTGCTATTCATTATTCATCTGCCTTTCATCAGTTACTATGAAAGCAGGCCCATTTCTAGCAAAATGCATTTTCCATTACTAGGTGAAGCCAGGTGTACCGAAACCTATAGGGAAGATAAGGCTAATCAAAATGATGGTATGCTATTCTAGATGTTTATTATTCCGAACATTAGTGGGCATTGTGCATCCTGGCAAAGGGTTTTTTTTTTTTATTTTTTTTTTTTATTGTTGCGTTCCCTGGTTTGGATAGATGAAAAGGGAGGATACACGATGTGACTTATTAAAGTTTCCTTACTTAAGTATATATATATATAGCAATTTAGGCCAACAACCCCATGTATATAACCCGCAGCAAGACCTTAATGTTGTATAATGGTAAATATGATGGAATAACGCACTGAAACACATAAAAGTACAAACATTACTAAAACCTGACAGATAATTACCCTCAAAGTAGCCCTAATAAAGTCGTAATTTTGCAACTATTGCTGTGTCAATATATCACAGCAAAGATATAGTACACAACTCTATTTCATCAGAGTCGGTTGTTCTATAATTTGTACACTTTGTAAAATTAAGGTGTGGGGGGGGTAGTACCATAAAGCAAAAGGAATGAAATATGTATAAGAGAAAACAAGAAAATTTCTCTAGATATTTATTTAAATAAATTAAAATTTGGGAACATGTCTATACTGACGAGATATGCTATTTACATAGTAAAAATTTAGATAGAGGTGACCTGAAGTTACTTTATAGCCCTTTAGGGCCCATGCGAAATCTAGGTTGGTTACTACACAAAAAGGGGGGGGGCGCTAAGTCATAATGACAAATGGCTTACCTTTTTCTCGAAAGTGCCGGCAAAGGTCTGATCTCCCGTCTGAAGACTCTCCTCTCACTGAGCGACTCCGATCGAATCCCTTTTTGGCAAAGAACCCTCCTTTTATTCATGTCTCTCCCCGTTTCCATTCGCTGCCGAGCCAAAGTTTCTATTGGCTGGCATTTTCATTCGCCGAAAGAAACACCAATCAAAATGGCCAACGGCTCCAGTATCAATTTCATAGACGCCCCAGGCCTCTCCCATCGAAATAGAACATATAGTATTACCAAAACAAAAAAATCTAAAGAGAGAAACAGCTACGGCGATAGTGTAAAATTTCAGACGCCAGGCCCCCCCTTCCACATGGATTGAAATACCATCCTCCCTTTTTCTCGGGACGGTATATATATATCCCCCCCCCCCTCCGTCTTAGCTAAAAATCGACACAGGCCCCTTTTCACTTGAACTGTAATATAACGCTTTCCTTTCTCGGGAAGGATATTTTATAAGGTTCAGTCCTTTAGAGATCTTCCTTCTCCATTTTTTTTTTGGTCACCTTTACCTAGATTTTTGGTGAGGGGAATATATGTACATATGGAACAACAGCTTCCAGCGCGGATGTCCCTGGATGTCACTGGTGTTTCCTTCACCAGGCATCGGCATGGAAGTCTGGTGTCATCAATTGTCTAGGTTTCTGGGCAAAAAGATGGTCTGTAAGTCTATGTGGGAGGGAAGCCATGTATCCATTTGATTTGATTATACATACGCCTTCTGTTGGGGTATGGTTACAAAAAACGTGCCCCAACATATCTATAGGGCGATATGTTACATTCCATACTCACAAACATCTATAACAATAGCCAACTACTTAAGAAACTCTAGCATCCAAACGTATTACTGTAATTCCCCTAACATAGGCTCCACCATAAAAGTCCGCTATCTAAAATAATCCTACTATCATAAAACCCAATAACCAAAACAGAGAATAAAAGGCAATATATTCCGTAGAGTGTAACAGCTGCCAAGTAATACGCAGGGGAGACAGGAAGGAGAGTCAGCAATAGAATATATGAACATAGACGCAACGTTATTAATCAAGACAATAGGTCTCTAATTTTCCAATACTGCAAAGGAACAGGTCACACTTTCGCATTAGGAGAACCTAGAATACATTACAATAACATAAACAGCAAATATCAAAGGCTTATAATTGATTTTCTATTATTCAGAAAACACAATAGCATTAATAGAAAATAGATTTGCCCGAAACATATAACACAATATATCCTAGTACCAGCTAATAATATCAACAATAATATAAGTAACTTATATGTAATAGCCAATAACTATTATAAAACTACTTAAATAATAGAATTTCTAACCTATAAGATAATTCATAGAATATAGCAAACAATAGTAGAATATGTGTAATACCTTAATCAAAAAATATGTCTTAAGAAAACAAATAATATGCAAAACTTCCTAATGTATATATATATATGTACATAGAATCATAATAGTTTTAGCATCAGGCGACGTTATATTTTCTTGATATATTGTATATGTTTCTCCTGTAGAAGGGCGGACAAGCTCGAAAGCTCGAGAAGACCAGAATAAAAGATACTCATCCCCATAGACGTTTTACTTTGATATCAGAAATCAATGATAATATTAAGGTTTTGCCACAAACAATGTGAATCGTAAAAGACAGCGGCGAGAGATGCGGTATACACCGCCTCTACATAACTTTCATTGCCTGATAAAATGCCAGTGAAACGGAAAGCATAAATTAAAATTCACGATTTATAATAGACTGTTAATCTCAGGATGCGTGGACTACTTCACCAATACTTAAAAATAGTATGGCTTTTCATTAGGTATATATTTCTAAAGTATTGGGGAAGAAACATATACTAAATTCGAGCCCCGCGGCGGGCGACATTGTTGGGTTCCCGGTTTGGATAGTTGAAAAGGGAGGATACACGATGTGACTTATTAAAGTTTCCTTACTTAAGTATATATATATATAGCAATTTAGGCCAACAACCCCATGTATATAACCCGCAGCAAGACCTTAATGTTGTATAATAGCAGCACAGATGTCAATGATGCACTATCGGCATATGTCTTTACATCATCACATGTAATGCAATTTGTGCAAACAGGATAAATAAAATAAAAAAAAAAGGGGAAAAAACTCTGTAATTGATTAAGAGTTGAGCTAAAGCAAGGATCGAGCATATAATATTGTCAGAACAATGGTCTAAAGATGGAAACAGCCGCGACACTAGTATACAATTTCATCAGACAACCCATGAAATCGTTATTAAATTGGGCAATCTATAAAACACTGAAACACAGACACTCGCGACAATGTATGTGGCCGGTAATTTATGGGAGACTTGATTATTAGTAACATTTCCTTCAAATAGGTAAGAAACATACAACATTTCATTTAAACAGTGGGAGTAGCACCATAAGGCAAATTATGTATGAAATAGGTATGAGAGGAAACAAGAAAATTTCTCTAGATATTTATTTAAATATCTTAAAATTTGGGAACATGTCTATACTGACGAGATATGCTATTTACATAGTAAAATTTAGATAGAGGTGACCTGAAGTTACTTTATAGCCCTTTAGGGCCCATGCGAAATCTAGGTTGGTTACTACACAAAAAGGGGGGGGGCGCTAAGTCATAATGACAAATGGCTTACCTTTTCTCGAAAGTGCCGGCAAAGGTCTGGTTTCCCGTCTGAAGACTGTCCTCTCACTGAGCGACTCCGATTCAATCTGCCTTTTGGCAAAGAAACCTTCTTTTATTCATGTCTCTCTCCGTTTTCATTTGCTGCCGCGCCAAAGGTTTCTATTGGCTGGCATTTTCATTCGCCGAAAGAAACACCAATCAAAATGGCCAACGGCTCCAGTATACCATTTCATAGACGCCCCAGGCCTCTCCCATCAAAATAGAACATATAGTATTACCAAAACAAAAAAAATCTAAAGAGAGAAACAGCCACGGCACTAGTGTAAGATTTCAGACTCCAGGCCCCCCCCCCTCCACATGGATTGAAATACTATCCTCCCTTTTTCTCGGGACGGTATATATATATCGCCCCCCCTCCGTCTTAGCTAAAAATCGACACAGGCCCCTTTTCACTTGAACTGTAATATAACGCTTTCCTTTCTCGGGAAGGATATTTTATAAGGTTCAGTCTTTTAGAAATCTTCCTTCTCCATTTTTTTTTTTCTGATCACCTCTACCTAAATTTTTGATGAGGGGAATATATGTACATATGAAACAACAGTTTCCAGCTCGGATGTCTCTGGATGTCTTCTTCTTTACCAGGCATCAGCTTTCGGCATGGAAGTCTGGTGTCATCAATTGTCTAGGTTTCTGGGCAAAAAGATGGTCTGTAAGTCTATGTGGGAGGGAAGCCATGTATCCATTTGATTTGATTATACATATGCCTTCTGTTGGGGTATGGTTACAAAAAAACGTGCCCCAACATCATCATTCATCCTACTAGGTGGGTTGCTGTCCTCTACAGGAAATCAGACCCCACCATACAGGTTGGAGATGTTTATACCAAGGCCTTCCCGCTTCTCAATGGGATGAGGCAGGGCTACCGCCAGTTGCATCTGAGTTGCCTCTGTTACTCCGCCTTGAGAGGATCTTGGGCCGCGGTTGTGTGGTCGCTTATGTAGATGACATCATACTCTTCATCAGGGACGCTCATTTTGAGCTCTACCCCTGATCTTCAAAGAGTTCCACATGGCTTCTGGGGTGACTCAACTTGCACAAAAGCTGCGGGATCTAGTGCGGTTCATGGAAGCATTGGAGGGATTTTCCTCTGGGAATCTCCTAGACCTCCCAGTTACTGATTGTCTTGGACTGTACTATCATCGCTGGGAGCACTCGCTTCCCAAGCCTCCCACCTGATGGAGCTACTGGAGGGAGCCATCGCAAGGTGGTTGAGGACAAGTTTGCATAAAAATGCTTTACATGTGAAAAATGGTCAGGTGTTGATTTTAAAAACAAGAATGACATTTCCCAACCACTCACATTATCATTTTATATGGCAGAGCGCAATTTAATTGAACAAAAATCAACCAAATGTTAATTTAGCTTGTTCCAAATTTATTTGGTCAACCCAATTTCTTGTTAAACCAAAAAAAATTAAACCACATGTTTCGGGCTGTTGGCCCTTGTCAGCTTGGTGCAGGCAGTCATGTGAGCAGTCAGGTATTGCCTTTTTTGTTTTTAATATCAACACCTGACTATATATATATGTTCTTATTTTTCACATGAAAAGCATATTTATGTAAACTTGGCCTTAAATACTCATTCAGGAAGCCTCTGAGACCAAATTTTGTCGTAGAGATACAGCCTGCATCAGGCTGATGAGAGCCAACAGCCTGAAACGTGTAGTTGATTAACTCTTCTTGATATTTCAATAAATTGGGTTGCCCAAATATTTTTGTTCCACTAGATGGCGTCAGCTGATATTACATCCCATCTTCACCACTAGAGGCGCTGCTTGCAAGCAAAAGGGGAAAATTTGCAAATAACTCAAAGAATATTCAAGATAGAGACCTGAAATTTTCACTATAAGTTTTTCCAGATTCTACTCTATTTACTGTTAAAATTTCAGTCTGATTAGTTATGTATTGTGGACATGTATAGCGAAAAACATATGAACATACATACACTGACTTTGATATATATATATATATTAAAAAACGAAAGAAAAAAATAAAAGATAAAAAGATCAGGTGTTGAAATCAATATTAAAAATGGCATATCCTGACCAGGAGCACATGTGCTTTTCAGAAGGCAGAGCGCCATCTGGTGGAACAGAAATCAACTATTCATTGATTTAGCCTGTTCCCTGATATTTGGCCAACCCAATTTCTTGATAAATCAAGAAAAGCCATCCACGAACGCGTTTCGCGCTTTTGGCGCTCGTCAGCGTGGAGTAGGCTGAACCATTGCGACCAAAAAATAATTTTTGATCCCAATGGCTTCCTGAAAAACCAAGAAATGGGTATTTAAGGCCAAACTTGCGTAAATACGCTTAGCACATTTTTTTTTTTTTTTCGTTTTTTAATGTGCTAAGCGTATTTACGCAAGTTTGGCCTTAACCCTTAACTGGACGGGTGATTTTTTCTTACGTAACTGGACGGGGTGGGTAGATTCAACCCACTTATGTACCTTTACGAAATAAGTGTTAAATAATGAATTAAATCAATATTTGAAAGATTATTTAATGATTACAAATGTTAATATACAGATTTTGACTTCTAAAAATTCTAAATATAATCTATTTACAGTTTTCACAAATAATTAAGAAATGTTTTTTACAGACGCTTAGTTGACATACAGAGCATAAGGTTTTCACTTTTCCCGCATTTTTTGATGGACATTTGTAGCACCTTTTTGGAGTATCAGATTCTTGTGGCATTGTAGATCCTCTTGATGTACTTGAACCATCATTATTTTTGAATTTTTTTATTGTCGTCTGTAATTCCAGCGGGAGGGAATTTAGATTACGTGTGGCCAGATGTTCATCAATCAAGGATCTCCCAAGATCAACAATAAAGGTACTTCTTTCTTTTTGATCCTTTTTATCAATCTGATAGTTGAAGATGATGTAAGAATTCAGAGCTGTGATATCTAAGAGGGCATAAAACAGTGCCAAAGGCCATCTTCTGGATCGACGAGAGGTAGAAAAATTAGAGACCATTTGGTCAATGGTATCTACACCTCCTTTTGTTAGATTATAATCCATTATAATGTCAGGTTTTCCTGTTGTTTCATCACATTTATTGTCATGATGCATCGAAGATATAAGAATTACTGATTTTCTTTTTTTGGGAACATAGGAGACTAAAGTTTTTGTTCCAGAGAAACCAAAAATAGACGTTCCTGATTCTCTTTTAGGATGCGGTTGGAATTGTGGTGGAATCTGAGGTTTGTTCTTTCTCATCGTTCCTAAATATGTAAGGCCATGTTCTTTCAACTTATCAACTAATTCTATTGAAGTAAACCAGTTGTCTGCTGTAATATTTCTATTACTCTTCCAAAGTGGTCGAATAATATCTAAAACTATTTGGGTTGGCAGGGATAGTTCTTTTGACTTTGGAGTTTTAGATTTTCCTGTATATACCATTGCATTATACATATAATGTGTTCTTGAGTCTGCTAGTATCACTATTTTTATCCCATATTTATTAGGTTTTGAGGGTATATAAATTTTGAATGGACATTTTCCCCGAAACCCTACAAGCATTTCGTCAACAGTAAGGTATTCAGCAGGTGTATAACAACTTTGAAATTTTTCAATAATGGTTTGGAAAATATCTCTTATGGGTGAGAGTCTATCTTCTTTGCATCTTGTCTTGAAATTATCAAATCTAATACAAAGTAATAGAAAAAGGAAACGCTTCACACTCATTACAGAGCGAAAAATGTCACGGCCTGTTCCATCTGAGGCAAACAAAGATTCTACATTTTCATGGCCTGATTTGTAAACTCCAGCTAGATACAACAAACCTAAGAATGCTCTTATTTCTATTTCACTTGTAAAATTTGAGTAAGTACTTTTGGTCAAATCTGAAATTCTTTGGCGAAATTCTTCAATTTTTGCATTTGTAAATTCAGATATTTGTTTTATAATTGCGGCAGTAAAAAATAAGTTGAATATATCTATGCCACAATTTGGCTTCGGTTTAGCAGGGCCTTTCAGACCAGGTAAGTGTGTAATTATGTTATGGGAACGGGTTCTTCCAATTATTGCATGATTCTTGTTCCACCTATAGCCATTTTTCCCAATAAAACAATTACTTGAAGACATTTGAACAGTGGTAAGAATTGAATCACATTCCTCATCTGTATTGACATCTGAAGATTCGTTCAATGAATAATTTTCAGTTTCAGAATCATCGTCAAAATTCTTATTCAAAATTTCGTCTTCCATTATAAATAGAATTTCAAAAATAAAAATTCTTACCTTGATAAAAAAAATTAAGGAAGTTGTTTTTTTTTTTAATCTAAAAGAATAAATTCTACTTAGCCAAAGAAAGAAGTCTTATTTTATGAATGGAAACTAAAAAATAGCGGAAGAGAGTGACTCAAGAATGAGCAATCAGCTATAACCCTAACATGAAAAATTCTCACGCTTCTGGACGGCATGGGCGGAATCCGCCCACACATGCAAATTTAACCGCCCTCCCAAAACTTATATTTTTAAACGATGAATGGAAATTGTTTGTATCACTGTAAAATTAGAATACACCAAAGCTGTTAGCTCTCAGTAAACGAAAAATATATTTTTTTCCTATATTAAGTTTATGCATGGGCGGAATCTACCCAACCCGTCCAGTTAAGGGTTAAATACCCATTTCTTGGTTTTTCAGGAAGCCATTGGGATCAAAAATTATTTTTTGGTCGCAATGGTTCAGCCTACTCCATGCTGACGAGCGCCAACAGCGCGAAACGCGTTCGTGGATGGCTTTTCTTGATTTATCAAGAAATTGGGTTGGCCAAATATCAGGGAACAGGCTAAATCAATGAATAGTTGATTTCTGTTCCACCAGATGGCGCTCTGCCTTCTGAAAAGCACATGTGCTCCTGGTCAGGATATGCCTTTTTTATTTATATATATATAGGAATATATATATGAAGTTATAGGAGGGAGCAAGTAATGGTACAGAAATAAAATGTAGAGCAAATAAGTTGTTTAAAAGAAGAGTTTTTTTCTTTTTTTCAAACTAAATATTGAGCACTAAACTTTTATGAGAGAGAGTATTTCTAATAGGTAGAACCTCCCTTTAGCTGACACCTCTCCACAAAGGACAGTTTTCATTTACAAAATTGTTGTATTCCAATTGATTACACACAGCGCTTAACGTTAATTATTATTTAATTAACTACAAGGTAAAAGGATTATATATAGATTAAAAAGTAAACATGGAGAAAGAGAATAAGTCAGCGTGGCGACGCCGCTTGCAGGTTACATAAACAGGAAGTGACGTCAGCACCAGTGTTGCCGAAGCCAGCCGCCCGCCGTCAAGGTCTAGCAAAAATTACCATTTTTACAATTTAGTAGCTATCTGGTAAGAGGACACCTCTCCCTAAAGGACAATTTGGCTCTGCAATTAGGTATCCTTTACAGGGAGGTTCTACTGTATATGTATTTCATTTAAAAAACAACAAATTATTACAGTAAGTCCCCTCTTTTATAAACTTCAAGGAACTCATTATTTTGGACTTTAAGGTAATGAATAAACTTGTTCCTGTATTATATATATTTTTGTTTTGTCAAATGTCGATATACACTAATTGAATCTACAAGCATGATAAGGTAGAATTAGTCACCAAATTCAAATAAATAAATATTTATATTATATTGAATATAAAAACACATGGTAATAAGATCAAATCCAAATAAATAAATAGTGTGTACCATGCTGTGGTAAAATTCCTCATTCAGTACTTTTGTCTGAAGATGGTAACAATACTGTTACCAAAACATCACACATTATTTATTTATTTGGATTTGGTGTCTTATTACTTTGTGTTTTGAATCAACAAACAACAAGCTGTGAATAATTAATTTGAAAGAGCTATTAGTAGTTAAATTAGAGAGAAAGTTGGGAGTCCAACAAGATAGAATTCTGAGTCTAATCAGAAGCTAGCTGGTGTAAGGCCATCATCAATATACGAGGTGTGTTCAAAAAGTATCGCGACTTTTGAATTTTCGCGGGTTACGTATATTCGAATTTCGATCTTTTTGTGACTTTATGTTGGTACTCATGTCTCTCACTTATGCCGACAAGCTCGGCCATTTTGAATGTTCACTTAATTGTTGACAGCTGCTTTGCTTGCAGGTGTTTTGGATCGTCTTCGATTTTTACATATTAAAAAAAAATGGATCAAAGAACCTGTATTAAATTTTGTGTGAAAAACGAAATTAAGTGCACGGATGCATTCCGAATGTTGACTGTGGCATACGGAGAAGCTACCTTGGACCGAAGCAACATTTATCGGTGGTACAAAATCTTCTCAGAAGGCCGAGAAGATGTGAATGACGAAGAGCGTGCCGGACGCCCGAGCACTTTAACAACAGACGAAAAAATTAATGAAGTGGAGAAAATGATATTGGCCAATCGTCGAATCACCGTTAGAGAAGTTGCTGAGGACCTAAACATATCGATTGGCTCGTGCCATTCGATTTTTATCAATGATTTGGGCATGAGATGGGTCGCCGCGAAATTCGTACCAAAATTGCTCAATTGCGACCAAAAACAGCATCGCATGAACATTGCTAATGAGATGTTGGACTCTGTCCGAGAAGACCCAAATTTGCTCCAGAGGGTCATAACTGGTGACGAAGTGTGGGTTTATGGTTATGACGTGGAAACCAAAGCTCAATCATCTCAATGGAAGCTGCCGCACGAACCAAGACCGAAAAAAGCGCGCCAAGTTCGGTTGAATGTGAAAGTTTTGCTGACAGTTTTCTTCGATTGCAGGGGCGTGGTGCATCATGAGTTCTTGCCACAGAGTAGAACGGTCAATAAGGAATATTATCTGCAAGTTATGCGCAATTTGCGCGAAGCAATCCGCCAGAAACGCCCAGATTTGTGGAAGAACAAAAATTGGCTTTTGCACCACGATAACACCCCTGCTCACACATCGTTGCTTGTGCGCGACTTTTTGGCCAAAAACAACACACTAATGATGCCACAGCCACCGTATTCCCCAGATCTGGCCCCCTGTGACTTTTTCTTGTTCCCTAAACTGAAGAGGCCCATGAAAGGACGACGTTACGCTACGCTTGACGAGATAAAGACGGCATCGAAGGAGGAGCTGAAAAAGATTTTAAAAAATCATTTTTTGAAGTGCTTTGAAGATTGGAAAAACCGTTGGCACAAGTGTATAATATCTCATGGGGATTACTTTGAAGGGGACAAAATAGGTATTCATGAATAAATAAATAATTTTTGAAAAAACACAAAAGTCGCGATACTTTTTGAACACACCTCGTAAGCCTGAACCCTTTACCCAGAGATAGTTAGCCATTGTATATATTTTAACCATCCCCGTGTTGTTGATCTGTGTTGAATCTCTCTGTTTGACAAGGTGAACATGGCTGCCCTACAACAACAAGCAGCCAAAGACAAGAGGAATCCCTGACAATGAGACCACTGATACACAGACCTAACTATGCTGCTACATTGACTTCCCCAATCTAAGCAACTATATAGAATGGGTAGATAAGAAGTCTGTAGGGATTTATTGAGTGATTTGACATGCTGTGGTTTAACTGGAATCCTGAGATTTCTCCAAGCTCTCCTGGCATTCCACCAGTAGCCGACTCAGCTCGGATTCTTTCAGCCGGGCCTGGGACATACCACACACTATTTCCTGGCGGGTTCATTAAAGTGAGGAAATCTGTTAAACCTGGTTATACTAGCTATAATGGTATAATAATTAGCTTTCACCCCCCCTCATATTTATGAAATCAACACATAGAACCATTACTTACTCTTTAATGCAACACTCCCTTGAAGTTGGAATTAAAGCTAGTTAAATGAGGGTGGATACAAAATTAGGCTTGGATTTGAAAAAGGGAAAATGTATAAAATTCAATAGTTCTGAGTATAGAAGGAATTTTCACAGCCTATTCAACACATTAAGGAATGTGTATTTATTAAAATATATGTATAAATAAAGGAATTTATTTTTAATTTTTAGAATTTATTTTTAATTAAAAGTTTTCGGCATATTTTTTCATGTATCGTTGTATACAATATATTTTATTACAATTTGTTTAATTTACTTCCGCGGTAGGATTAGTTCTACACCTTATATATAGTTTAGATTTTGTGTTATTTGTATATATATATATTTTTTTTTGCGAAATCGGCCTGAAGATAGGCTAACGCCTGAAAGCTCGCCAACATTTAGAATAAAGAAACTCGTTGCAATTTTTTCTTCCTTTCATTCATTGATAAAGGAATGTGTTCAACTAATTAGATGTATCTCAGAGCAGGGAGGAAAGATTTACATTACAAAAACACACACGCTCTGCCTTTGTCATTTTTCTTATCTCAAGTACAAATGATACATGTTATTATGACAACCCATCTGATAGAGACCTCCTTCCTAAGGAGCACCTATTTTTTGGGGGGTATCTCATGTGAGACTTTACTATACTCTTATGTCACACGTTGAAAGTAATTTGACTTAGCACTTGCAAGGTATCATAGGTTACTTGCAGTCACAGTCAGGATTGAACTTGTGCAATAATATATATTAAAAATAAAGAAGGCATCTCCTGACCACGAGCACATGTGCTTTTTAGATGGCAGAGCGCCATCTAGTGGAGCAAAAATAAACTAAACGTTTATTTAGCTTGCTCCGTGATATTTGGCCAACCCAATTTCTTGATAAATCAAGAAAAGCCATCTACGAACGCGTTTCGCACTGTTGGCGCTTGTCAGCGTGGAGAAGGCTGTAACCACTGCGACCAAAAAATATTTTTGGTCCCAATGGCTTCCTGAAAAATCAAGAAATGGGTATTTAAGACCAAATTTGCGTAAAGACGCTTAACACATGAAAAAACTATAAAACAATAAAACAAAAAAAACAATTTTTTTCTATTGTTTTTTCAATAATATATATAAAAATTTATTTCAATGGAGGTTTTGAATCTGGAGAGAGAGTTTTCCTAGCTTATAACATTATCATCCAGACTTAAATTATTCCTATTATTGTTGAATTTTCCATTCGCAGTATAACCTCTTTAATTTTCAAAAAACCGACTATAATTCAACACTTACTTTTTAAGCAATTTTCTTATTTCCAATCAGCCTATTTATTTTTATGAATGACAATGATTCAACAACACCTTTAATTCAACCCTCGGGTTGCTGTATTAAAGAAGTTAGAGACTGTATATATTATTTTAAAGAAAAATACTTTCAGATAAAAAAATGTTTTGAATTTCTCTATTAATAGTTAGTTTATGACATTTGTACCTTTAACATGTCTATCAGGATTCAGACAATAACTTTGAAAGATATTTGATACACAGTGACCTTTATTGAAGACACGAGATAACCAAATGTGAACAAAATTGTCTCTGTCTCGTTAAAAAAAAAAAAAGAATAGATAACTGGCGACATCAAAATCTGAAACTTCCTTAAGTTTTGTTCATGAGTGTATATATTTTTTTTGACACAATATAGGGAGAATAAAAGTCTGACAAA
Organism: Cordylochernes scorpioides; assembly: GCA_030710605.1. Lineage (NCBI taxonomy): Eukaryota > Metazoa > Arthropoda > Arachnida > Pseudoscorpiones > Chernetidae > Cordylochernes > Cordylochernes scorpioides. Next base: position 37,855,467 of record CP092878.1, read on the forward strand.
CAAACCAGGATGTGGAGATGAAGCTAAAATAAAGGAAGAACGCTTCATGATTTTTGCGTGTCATCCTTGCGCAGGGGCCATGCTAATCTGCTCTGTATCGTTTCAATTTTAGTATATGTACCACCGAACAAGCATGTACAAAGGAAGAGATAGTAGCATTTTACCAGGTGTGTCTCTTTCAGACGTTCGAGCTCATCATCAATCTCCTTCACCCTGGCCCTCTCTGCCTTGGACATCCAGGGCCATAGGGCCTCCTCCGACTCATTGTACACCTCCTTCATTCCAGCACGGAAGGCCTGCCACAGCTGGCTGTTTCTTATATCTCAGAGTTAGCTCAATGTGCTATTTACCTTTTTACCAAGAATTTGTTTCCACAAGTTACTGGTCACATTGGGATCCAAAAGTCTTTTGGGATCTGCTCGCCTCTTTTTGTCATCATCCTCCGAGTCAGAATCTTCATTCTGGATACAGCACACATTGTCTGATGACCTATTCTAGCTCATTATGTACATGGGTAAAGCAACAAGGAAAACATTGGAATGAAGTACTGCCTTAAAGCAGCCACAAATTGAATAGTTTGGGTTAACTCTTACCACAGGTTTAAATATCACAAGACTCCATAAGTAATCCATTATATAAATACAAGGAAAAACACACACATCTATAAATTAAAATTAAACTATTTAGTTTTAATTTTTACAACTAAAATAAATTCCTACTGTCTTAATCCCAAGGTTCCCCATAAGTGGTATTAGACTTACTTGGGTGAAGTTCATCTGCATCAAGAAGTCCCGAAGTTGTTCCTCCTCCTTGTTGGTCAGTTCCTTGTCCTGAACATCCCTTTATTTGATTGGTTTCCTTCATACAGACAGAAATAACTACATTCACAACACTCAAGAGTCAGTTTCCACAGCTTGGATAGAGTATGGGTCACTAGCATACAGCCTGTACCATAGGGCCAACTGTCTGCAGTGTATACATGATTAGTGCTTTTCTTATTCATTTAAGAGAAATAGATTTTTTTAAAATCAATATAAAGTTCATAGCTTATCTGATAGATGGTGTCCAACATTCAGTCACATGATGTGCTTTCACTATATAAGATTTTTTTTTTTGCTTATCCCTAGTACACGTGGTACAGGCCAAGATAATCATGGTGGGTAAAAGTTGACAACTGATTTTACTGTAAGTGCACCACATGTCTACACACGTGAAAAGCAGACTGCTATATAAGATGATATAATAAGAAACCCCTCCCATGAGATAAAACCCCAAAAAAACATGCATTCTCCTGGTCTGTTCCACCAGATAGTTTCTCTTTAGAGTTATGTGGTGTCAAGTGATTTGTGGATTCTTCAAAGGTGGTCTGTCATTCACATAGAGATGGTCAATCATCAGCTCTCATGGGGGCTGTTTTATATCTATAATGTAGGAGAATGGAGCGCTGTTATTTAAAAAAAATTGATTACAGTCACTGTTGGATCCTATAGTTAATAATTTCCTTAAATTCAATTTTATATATGAAAATTAAGCCAAAATATTCTAAATTCAATTGTACAATATAAATCTTTAATATGTAAATTTTAAAGCAATCAACATGTATGCAAATTTCTAGTTTGGTTAATTAATAGTTTTTTGTTTTCTCTCTCTCTCTACCACTAGTATCAAAAATCTAAGTTAAATTCATGTATTCTAAAATCATGTGGTAGCTACTCCTAACTCTAAAACCAAAAGACAATAAAATAATTCAAGACAAGTGGCAAAGTGCTTCTTAGTATCTTTTACTGAACATTCAAGCCACGAACAGTATGGTCCCTCGAGCCGGATACTTTAAAAAATTAAGGTAAGCCATTTGAAAACTTAAAATTCTTAAAATAAAGTCATGCCCAAATCAGAAGTTAAAATCGGCACAAATTCAACTTTATTATTCAGGAAATAAAGGATCTGGAATCAAAGAATAAAGCTATTGTAGAATCCAAAAACATACATAGATTAAAGCTATTCCAACAAGAAGTTAATGAAAGGAAAATTAGCCTAAATCAAGTTATCAAGACATTATTAGAATCAGAGTTAGATGATACACAATATGACGATTATTCAAAAGCCAAAGAGGATATTTTTAATATGTTGGTGTCTATTGAAGAAGCTTTATCTTTGATTGAAACCAAAGAAAATACTCATAGTGATAAACAACTGCCCGAATCCAATGTTAATTTACCTAAGATAAATTTACCCATTTTCAATGGTGATTCAGCCAATTGGCTTAGTTTTAGAGAAATATTTAACTCCACCATTAATTCAAATCAAACACTAACTGAAATACAAAAATTTCAATATCTAAATGCATCTGTTAAGGGTCCTGCGGAAAAGTTGATTCGGGGTTTTCCCATTTCTGACAAAAACTACCAGCAAGCATGGGATACCTTATGCAATAGATTTAATAACAGAAGAGAATTGGCTTTTTCACAAATCAACAAAATATTCTCCATAAGGCCATTAAAATCTATTTCGGCTGGTTCTCTCTATGAAATCCTTGATGTTTGCAATGAAGGCATTAGAAATCTCTCAGTGCTAGGACTTGAGAAAAACACATTAACAGATCTAATCCTGATCAATTTTTTTGAAAAAAGAATTGGTGAAGCCCTCAGGAAAGAATGGGAATTAACCCTTCAAAATGAAGAATATCCAACATTTGAAAACTTTGTGAATTTTTTAGAAAAACATGCTAGAAGCCTGCAAGGTATGAGAATTCCTTTGTTCCAGGAACAAAAAACCTCTAGCAAAAATATGATGGCTCATGGCCTTTATGTCAACAAAGGTCAAAATTGTATTTTATGTCATCAAATTCATAAACTAAATGACTGCCAGAGATTCATAAATCTTCCCTTGCCTAAAAAATGGGAATTAGTTAAAAAACATAAACTTTGTCAAAATTGCCTTAGAGCAAATCATGAGATATCCAAATGTCTCATCACATCAAGATGTAAAAACTGCAAGCAGAACCATCATACTCTTCTGCATGAATACAACTCTGAACCATCCATTCCACAACCAACAACCTCTCAAGAGATGTTGATTTCAACAAATACCATCTGTAATGCGATGCCTTTGGAAACGGAAACAAATATTCTACTGTCAACAGCCCTTATTAAAGTCAAGGCGAAGGATGGCTCATTTGTGCTATGTAGAGCATTAGTGGACAATGGGTCCCAAATAAGCCTAATTTCAGAACAATGTTGCCACAAGTTGGGACTTGAAAAAAGGAAAAATTCTTATACACTAAAAGGTGTAGGTGACATTGTTGTCAACAGGACAACATCGCAGGTTGAAATAGAGTTCACCCCACATCATAATGATCAATTATTTTCTGCCAGAGCATTTGTGGTTGGGAGGGTAACTGCAGACCTTCCAAACTTCCAAATTCAGTCAGCAGACTTTCCTCATTTAGAAAATTTGCTCTTGGCAGACCCAGAATTCTATGTCACCAAGCCCATAGACCTAATTTTGGGTGCAGATACCTTTGTAGAAATAATTCTAGGTCATAAAACAGATTTAAAGCACCATCTTATAGCACTTAATACCAAGTTAGGTTGGCTTGTTTCTGGGAGAATCCATTCAACTATTAAGTCGAATACTTCGGTAATCAATCACTGTACCACTGAACTTGATTCCAGCATAAGAAAATTCTGGGAACTTGAAGATGTCCCAATTTCTAAGGCCCAGTTGGGTACAAAGAAGGCCTGTGAGATATTATTCAAGTCAAACCTCAAAAGAGACATTGAGGGCAGATATTCAGTCAATCTCCCTTTTAAATCAACACCCAATTTAGGTGATTCAAGATCTCAAGCATTGGAAAAAGGGCTACAGGAAAATCCAAGTAAATCTGAAGATAATTCAAGTAAATCTGAAGAAAATCTAAGTAGATCCGAAGATAATCCAAGTAAATCTGAAGAAATTCCAAGTAAATCTAAAAAGTCACGTATCTCTAAGTTAACTCCACAAATTACTTCTAAACAAAACCAATTACTTCCTTCTGAATCAAGTCAACCATCCACTCCAGAACAACCTCTCGCTTCTCAGTCAAGTGAACCACTCTCATCTAAGAAAGAAACTTCGATTATTCCTAAGATAAAGCCACCACCCTATTATAGGCGAAAACGTCAACTTCCTGCTGAGAAAACTTCATGGGATGAACCAATTGAATCAGATATAAAGTCAAATTGGAATAAATTCCAAACTCAACTATCGTGCCTAAAGGAAATCAAAATACCAAGATACCTGAACAGCTCATCTTCTGAAATAGAATAATTACAACTACATGGATTTTGTGATGCATCCCTTAATGCTTATTCAGCAGTTTTTTACTTGAAAACTAGATTCAAAATTCAAAAGATCAAAATCAATCTGATAACCTCAAAAACTAAGGTTGCACCATTAAAGACCATTATAATTCCAAGACTTGAACTAAGTGCAGCATTGCTTTTGGCTCAACTGAATCAAGTCATTCTTGAATCATTTCCTTTTCAACCTGACAAAACCTTTTTGTGGACTGATTCACAAATCTGCATAGATTGGATAAGATCAGATGCCAGCAGATGGAAGGCCTTTGTTTCGAACAGAGTGTCGTCAATTCAAAATTTGACTCAAATCACTGATTGGTTCCATGTATCCAGTCAAGATAATCCAGCTGATTGCGCATCAAGAGGAATCATGCCTCAAGACTTGGTCAATCATAGAATTTGGTGGCGGGGTCCTATTTGGCTTCAAGAAAATAATGTTCGATATATTCCTTCTTCACCAACCCAAGTAAATCTCAATATCATTCAAGAAGAAGTCGGTGAGGGTCAAGTGTTGGATCAAACAACCTTAATTCAAAATTCAGAAACTATGTTAAATCTAGAATTCATTGAAAGGTATTCCACAATGACCAAATTGATCCGAATCACAGCTTGGTGTTGGAGATTCTACTACAATTGCCTCCTCTTTGATCCAATTCGTCAGAAAGGACCTTTGACAACAAGATAATTAACAAAGGCAATTCAAGTCTTAGTCAAATCAATTCAGCAAGTTGAATTCTGCACGGAAATAAAATTACTGAAGTCAAACAAGCAACTACCTCTGTCCAACAAGCTAACTTCTCTAAATCCCTTCTTTGACACTCAAGGACTTCTAAGAGTTGGAGGTAGACTCAAGTATTCCTATTTAAATGAAAATCAAAAATTCACTCTCTTACAACCAAAATCCCCACGCCAGGAATCACTTATCAAAATTCTCTTAACTGAGAATGCCGACATTCCTGAGGCTATTGATGAGAATCAAGAAGATTCTTCAATTTTAGAAACCACTTTTGTCATTGAAGACGAAGAGTCTAACAAAGATATCGGGACTCCAAAGATTGAAATCTCCGAAGTTTCGGTTATTGATAAATCGGAAGGCAAATATTCGAAAGAACCAGTGGTCAGTGCAGAAGCTCTGGATAAGAAAGAACTGTGCCATGATGACTCAGCTCACCTCAATGTAGTTGAAGCTGATCTTAATCGACCTAAAGAGGCTACCAGTGGTATAATCAATATTTCTACAGAAGCTAATGAATCGGCAAGCAAAGAGAAAGCTGTATCTGTTGAAATTGTGGATACATCAACAAAGGATTATCTACAGAGCGGTGAAAAGGCTAAATTATCCCGCTGGAAACCCATCGATTCTCTATGCTTTGAAGACGACGATGAAAATTACAGTTCATCGGCATATATAGAATGGCCAGAAATCTTGAAGAAAGAAGTCTTAAGACCCGAAGCTTTAGAAAAGGCAGTCAATCTGGAAGATTCTGAGAAGGCGGCAGAAAGTCAACAACTCTCCAAAGAACATTTAGAGGAATCGACCGAACAAGGCTCATGCATAAAGGCTGAATCAAAACCTTGGGAAGATCCTATTGAATCCGACTTAGCAGCCGCAGAGTCTGATAATCCAGCAGTTCCCGAAAGAGAACTGGCCAACGAATCTGAAAATCTCATCCAAGATTCACCTCAATCGGATACTCAAAGATGGAAGCTGATTCAAAAACTAAAAAACTAATTCTGGTCAAGATGGCCCAAGGAATATCTGAGCAACCTCCAAGGCCGTGGTAAATGGCGAATCAAACAAGACAATATCCAAATAGGTCAACTAGTTTACCTCAAAGAGGCTCAAATATCTCCACTTCACTGGCCTTTGGCTAGGATTCAGGAGATATTTCCAGGAGAGGACAAGAATGTCCGGGTAGTCCAGATAAAGACTTCAAAAGGAGTATTCAAAAGACCCATTACCAAGCTGATTCCATTACCTTTCAAACAATGAGAATTGTAATCTTAGCTACATAGTCGGAATCCAATTAGTCCAGCATCTATACTATTGGAACTCTTTTTTTATTTTTATTTATTTTTTTTATATATTATTTTTTATTTTCTGGTCATCTCTTCCCAGCCGGGGGAGTATGTTGGATCCTATAGTTAATAATTTCCTTAAATTCAATTTTATATATGAAAATTAAGCCAAAATATTCTAAATTCAATTGTACAATATAAATCTTTAATATGTAAATTTTAAAGCAATCAACATGTATGCAAATTTCTAGTTTGGTTAATTAATAGTTTTTTGTTTTCTCTCTCTCTCTACCACTAGTATCAAAAATCTAAGTTAAATTCATGTATTCTAAAATCATGTGGTAGCTACTCCTAACTCTAAAACCAAAAGACAATAAAATAATTCAAGACAAGTGGCAAAGTGCTTCTTAGTATCTTTTACTGAACATTCAAGCCACGAACAGTCACTATATCACATGGGACCAAGGTTTCTATTTAAAATAATTGGGAATCTTGAGAATATAGAAATACAATGTGCTATAACCATATGGTTGTGTTAAAGGAGGCTGTTATTCCACTCTATTAATTTTGTTACTCAGCCTATTTATTTTATTGATTCTCTATTGGTAAGGTACAATTTGTATTATATTTTTAGAAGCCCACAAAATATATTAAGACCAAATCCAAATATAAGTAGTTGGTGATGTTTTGGTAACAGAGCCTATGGGGCCAATATCAAACCACACACACTATCTATTTAGAATTGGTCTTATTACTGTGTGTACCTCTCTTTGTGATGCTTATGAGATTAAAAATGGGTCATGTCCAAAGTAATTAAAATTTCCAAACTGCCATTGGTTTTTCCTAAGTTTTCTACAGGACACACTGTATGGAGTATAACCTTACTTATTAGAATAGATTATCCCCTATGTAAGCAAGGAAATGAAATAGATCCAATCCCTCACTCTTTCCAGAAAAAAGGAATGGGAGGACAAAAGGAAACTTACCCGATCTCTGAGAGGGATTTCCCTGTCTTGAGCCTGGACCAATCAACTCTCTTTACAGGATGTTGGTACAGCTCTGCTCTATACAGCAGCTCCAAAAAGTTGGTGTAGCTAAAATATATATAAAAAAAGAGAGAGTCATATATTTAAAACAACGCTAAAACCTTATACAATATCTCTCTCTTCTTCTTTCTTATCTCTACCAATACAAGAAAATAAGACCTAATCCAAATAATTTATTAGTGTGTGACAATGCTGTTGCCGAAACATCACACACTAATAAATTATTTATATTAGGTCTTATTTTCTTGTATTATAATCTATGATCCAAATTGTGCTTTATCATTATCTCTATAAATAATTTTTGACTAAACACATTGACTTTTGTGATATTCATGTAAATATATGTGAAAAGCAGCTCAACTTTTGCACTTACAAGTGTGCCAGAGCCCCATTTTGTTATTTGCACTTTCTGGTGGGGTTAGACTTTTGCAAGAATTGGGGGCCATTGGAGTATAATTATTATTTTTTTTAATTAGAAAAAAGTGCCCAATTCAGGATTCTATCCCAGGAAACCACTCGTTCACTGACCCCCAAACTTGAATTTAAATACTTTTATTGATTCACAATATTAGATTTATAAACCTATATCACACTAATATTGCTATTAGAGCATCTAAATAGGAGTTCATAAAAATTGCCAACTAATAAGAACTAACCTTTAAATCACCGATAGCACTTCATAATGATAAAAAAACATTGGATTGTAAACTGATTCAGATTTAACATACAAAATTTTGGTTATATGGCTCAATTAAGCATCAATTTTAATCTAAAAAAACTAAAGAGGTTATCTCTCTGTAGACCCATTAGTATAAACATAGAAAGATACTAACATTGTAGGAGTAGTTCAGAAAGCTGCGGTTGCGGTTCTTTGCCTGCATACATAGTACAGTGAGGTAACAGCAGGAAGGAGAACAACTTCTCACCTCAGCCATGTCAGACTCACAGAGGTCCTTCAGCAGTTGGTCCAGAGGTTTGGCTCCAGAGCTATTCTTCCTGTGCTGGGCAGCCACACAGTGTTGTTAGTGGAGGTCTACTAGAACCCACATTAAACCCATGTCAAATTATATTGATAAACATTTGCACTTTTATCTCAGTTTTTAGTGGGAAGAATGTTGTTTTTGTTTGTTAGTGAACCAATCTCTCCCGCCTTCTCATTGGACGAATGTGGCCATGTTTGTATATAAAAGGGGGCTATGGTATTGCGAGAGGAAGTGTGGTGGATAATTGTGTGGAGAAGCTCAAAGTGTTCTCTGCGTGATTTTATCCGTGTCTGGTGATCTCCTCGCATACCTGTGTGACCCCGGTCCGATCCCTACCAACGCTACAATAAAGGATAAGTACTGTTTTGTTTTTATATAGCAATTCGTGAGTTTTTATTTTGCTCCCTTTTTACTGTTGTTTGTTGTACTCTTGAGTGCACGTTTTTCTGTGTGTTAATTACTATTACTTTAGTATTTTTCACATTGTGTGATAACCTGTAAAAGTAACTTTTGTCACCCTTTCTGCTCACACATACCAAACTGCAGCATCAAAAAGTGCCACTTCATCAACACAACACTCCATGTAAGCAGACACTTTCCACATTCCATAAACAAGGCAGCTATGGGCAATTTTTTTTCCTCCTACTATAGGTGGTGGGTAAGCAGCCATTATTTTTCAAATCTATTGTTATCATGGGTTCCTCATTTTTATCACACTTCTTATGAGCATCATGAAGGTATCTGAATTAGATTGCTATGAAATACTGTATGTATATATTCCAAATAACTCTTTAATTCAACAGGAAGCAACTTTCCATTGTGCTGTTGTATAAAAAAGGAGTGACTATGCATAAATACATAAATCATTAGGAACATATTGTTACGTAGAATTATATAAAAAAAGAAAAGGGCGCATTCCAGAATAGAATGTTTTAGAACGTTCAAGAAAAATGTAGAAAATCAGAGAACAACTGATTGGCCAACCAGTAGCGATTGCGCCAGTCTTAGCGCTGGCAGCTTTCTGATTGGCTGACCAACCATGACCATTCTGAAAAGAACTGATGAAATGAAACTCATGCCAAGGAGAAGAAGAATGAAGCTACGTGGTGGACTCCAAGCAAACGCTGCTGTCTCAAGAGGTCTGACTGCTGCTTACCACCAACATCGGTGTACTTCCAGGAAGATTCTAGAAAGTTCTACCAACTTCTGTCTTCTGATTTGTGCCTGATTTCCTTCACTGTGCGGCAGTTGGCGAGTTTGTAACTGCTGTTTTCTTTATTTTTGTTTATTTTTTGCACTCTTCTGTAATTATTTTATCGATTGGGCTTAAATGAAGTCCTAAAGATCCTTTGTACCTACGGAAGTTATTCTTTGTCAACCAACAACACAACAATATTATAAAAAAGAAGAAACCTAAGAGCATGAGGTTTCCGTGTAATCAAATGAGGTTCTGGCAAAGTGCAATGGTCAAACTATTTTCTACATAGGTAGATGACATATGGTGCACACTTATAGTAAAGTTAGTCACTCTACCCACTATGATTATCATGGCTTTTACCATTTGTATACTTGATACAAGTAGATAGAAGGAGAAATAAGAACAAAAATAATAATATAGCTGCTATTGATGGGATGGAATGAGGAAATCTTCTTCTTTCTTATCTCCACTCAATCATACTAAGATATCAAGCTTGTAAAGCTTGAGATTTTTTTATGGTGTCTGCCGGGGAAGAGTAGAGCTCATGAATGGATGAGTCAATACAGTCAATAATATGTCTTGGGGTTGCAGGCTGAGAATTGCACTTAGTACATAGTGGGAAAACCTTGCAACCCATTCTGGAAAGTCAGAATGAGGAAGTAATGACTCTGAATGATGGCAGAAGTGCTGGAAGGGGAAAGCTTATCAATTTTGCTGTAATCATTGGGGTTGGACACCCATATTTTTCTAGGTGTAAAAGAAGGCACCTCTCTTTTTCTAAATAAATGCTCACATTAAAATGTTGCCATATTTGACTTTCTCTAATCAGAGCACTCAGATCTAGATGATAGAATGCTCATTCAATCATCTTCCCCAAGAGTTCTGGTTAGAGAGGATTTCAAGATAAATTGTTTTACTTCTTCTTCTTTCTTATCTTCACTCAATCATATTAGGGTATCAAGTTGTGATCCTTGATTGTGTCTGTTTGACAACCATCATGACTGGGTGAAGTAGTCTGCCTTTGTCATTAAGACTAGGAGCACTACTCAGTGGCAGGCCGACTTAGCCCCAAAAGAAATGGCTGCCTCTGACATGAGAAAAAGACGCCATGTGCAGCCACTCCTAACATGGGATACAAACGAGCAAATTATAAATAATATTCCAAAATCAGCAGAAAATCTTTTTATATAATATATATATATAAGAAGATAAGAAGATTCTCTCACAGGACTTTCAAGATGTCTGTTTCTATGTGTGAGTAAAGGAGAACTTCATCAAAGTATAGGAGATAATGATACCTACCAAAGGGACATCGCTATCCTCCTTGCCTTCAAGTTTAAGGAAGAAGCTAATGCTTGGCTCATCTTCCTGCCAACACACAATCCATTACACAGTTAAAGAATATTTACAAAATGCAATATAAGCCTGATGCTCTATTATTTATCTTAAGGTACAATTTATATATAAAGAAGATAAAAATGTAAGCCATTTCATTTTTTTTTTATGTTATCATTTTTTCATCCAAAATGAGAGAGTTACATAATTCTCTCTCTCTCTCTCCTCATACATACATATTTATTCCAATTCCTGACTATTAATTGTGAGATTAATGAACCTATTTAAATATCATTTGCTGGTTGGAAGTTTGTCCTAAACAGTAACAGTTACATCAATTGCTCTTCTTTTGTTTTCTTCCCATGTTTCAATGACTCATCAGTGGGAATATATTTTTGAATTCTAGCTTGTACAGTTAAACCTGTCTATAACGCCCCCCTCTAAATAGCGCCTTCCTCTCTATAGCTCCATATTTTAAATACGTAGTATGATGGGATTTACATTAAAAGTGACCTGTCTATAGCACCTCCTCTCTATAGCACCCTATTTTGGTGAGTCCCAAGAGGGGGTGCTATAGACAGGTTAACTGTATTTACATGGTTTCAATAAAATTATGTGTAGAAGTAGAAGCTAGAAGATAACCATTCCCCAGAGGAGGGTGGCAGGGCTGTATTCTTCTTGAGTTTACCATTTTTTCCCTTCAGGATGTGTCTTCTAATAGAGGATGATAAGGCACAATTTGGATTATAGATTATAAACACAAGGTAATAAGACCAAATCCAAATAAATAAATAATGTGTAACAACAGCATTGTTACCGAAACATACTATTTATTTATTTGGATTTGGTCTTATTACCTTGTGTCTAATAGAGGAGCTTCAGGTACATGTGCCATCAAAAAACTCCCATTTCCTACTTTATTTTGAAAGTAGCTATACTCTCCATCATATACTGTATACACTCATGGATACAACTTGAGGAAATTTCATATTTTGATGTCTCCGGTCATTTTTTTTAAAGGAGACAGAGACAATTTTGTTCACACTTGATTATCTCATGTGTCTTCAATAAAGGTCACTGTGTATTAAATATCTTTCAAAGTTATTGTCTGAATCCCTATATATTGTATATGTCAAAAAGTATAACTTCCATGAATTTGTCCATGAATGTAAATACCAAAAAATGCAACAATCTATATTTAACTTAAAGAAAGGGTAAAAAGAAATGGGAAAAATAAATAAATATACAGTCAAAACAGTGGGTGTTTTTAAGCAGAGATCTCTCAGTGGCATCAGTGAGTGATACTGTCCTGCCATACCATGATCTACACAAACAGAGAAACAGGTTTCTTACCTTTGTCATGGGCTTGGCCTTAGTTTGGACAGCAGCATCCTCCTATACACCACACTCTCCTTCCTTTAGTGTCGTGGCTCTTAACTTACACAATTGCTCACATACACACTTTCAAACAAAACTTTATTTGATAAATTATAAGGCACAATTTGGATTACGGATTATAAACACAAGGTAATAAGACGAAAATAAATAAGACTAAATAATTATTTATTTGGATTTGGTCTTATATTACCTTGAGTTTATTAGATAAAATTGGGCCACAAGTTTTTTTTTTTTTTTTTTTTTTTAATGTAGAAAAATTATAGCCTCTTTTCTTGTTGTGAAAGTCTGTGAATATTATGGTTTGAACACAGTAACTTAGCCATTATAACAATAGGCAGGACCAATAGAGATTCTATGGTGTTCCAGCCACAGTTAAAATAAACAGTACCTTAGTATTATGATGTTTATAACCAAGTTTCTGTTATAATGAGGTTCCTGGTGTAATAAGAAGGCTCTACTGTAATTTTTAAAAGTGTTATACATATCATATACCTTTGAGACAAATTCCAATAAAATATTGGTATCAATGGTCTTTTTCTTTCTTATCTCCACTCAATCATATTAGGGTATCAAGCTTGTAAAGCTTGAGACTTTTGATGGTGTCTGCCGGGGAAGAATAGAGTTCATCAATGAATGAGTCAAATACAGTCAATAATGTGTTTTGGGGTTGCAGGTTGGCACTTAGTATATAGTGGGAAAACCTTGCAACCATTCTGGAAAGTCATTGTCCATAGATGACCAGACTTAAATCTGGAAATCAAAGACTGTTGTTCTCTTGGTATCAATGGTAAATAATGACAATTTAAAGTGTAAATTTGAACAAAAAATTGACGCTACTTTTAAATAAATATAATTATAAGTTTTTATACTGCCCTTATACTGCAATGAATAAAAATTAAAAGAGGGAGTGCATGGTTCATTAGAGGTGAACTCTCCAAGAGGCTTTGCCATATTAATCTCCAGGCCGCTTCAATATTGTCAAGTAGCTCTGCAACTCCAGTCACAAGAAGCTCCATGGGACACCTGTCAATCATCCCTGGACCCCGGGGGGAGGACCACAGGTGTGAGGGGTTCTTGGAATCTTATCGGCAGATAAGGAAAACGAGACGGTGGCTGACCACTCTCATTATTATTATCATCTTTACCTTGGGATAAGATTTGATATTATCTGACTCTCTCTCCCTATAAATACCTATTGTATATAATTTTATTGGAGAACTAAAAGGTAAATAACCTTTATAATAAATTAATTATCCCCAAATTCGCCCTTTCTTTATTTATCTCTGCGACAATATTGTATTGGATTGAATTTCCTATATACCCTATATGGTACTGACATATCTTCAGCAAGCTTCCGTACCATTTCATCTCAACCACAAGGAGCCCATCAGGAGAGTCTCAGCTCTTACATTAAAATGGAGTGTAAAGGAAATTTTATAGAGTTGATGGTAGAAAAAAAAAAGGTTTTGACAATATGGTAGTCCTATAATTTAGCAGGCAAGTAGAAATAGGGTTGTAGTAAAATGGGAAATAATAAGTTTTCTCTCTTCCACCTAGGATATACTCCACACTACATTTTAACTTACTGTTCTTTATTTAGAAGCACAGTTACTCAGTGCCAAGAAAGTCATTTATTAAGACATTTTGTCTTATATAGAATCATTCTGGGAGAGAGAGAGAATTCTAATAATAATAATAACATTGGTACGAGTATCAATAAAATAAAAAAAATGGGGTAATCAGCTACAAGTATTAAAGCCTTGGGGTAGTAAGATATATATATAACCACTGAGTGTCTTCTAGTTAATTATTTAACAGTATTCTCTACTTTACTTCTGAAGTGTAATGGACAAAGCTCTCATCAGTCAGCTTGTTAATCTTTGACATTTAAAGTTAATAGGCATATAACACTGGCAATGTTTGTCGTTCCTGTTAGCTGGCCTGATATCATTGTATCAGTATATTCAGAGATGGCTGAGTCAAGTGAGAATACCTTCTCCTCCTCAGAAGAGGCCACGTAGAGATCCTGGAGCAGTTCTTCCAGGGACTTGACGGTCTCCTCTCTCTGGCCACTATCCCCAGAGCCCATCTCCTGGCACATTCCTCACATATCCATCTCCACATCTACATTTGAAATGGGACACAACACTTAGGTAAAAAATAGAGAGCTTTTCAGGGGGGCTATTAATCTTAAAAAGAAAAGCTACCTCTCTGATCAAAATAGACACGAAATATGCCCCATCTTTTGCCTGTCTCTACCATAAAGCAGACTCATATCAGTGACAAATCCACAACACCGGCTTTGGAAAATTCCCAACATACACCTGGATACCATGGTTTTGGGCTATGTATGACTTATCAATCTAGGGCAGGCTTTACCTCTATGGGATCTCCATAAGGGCTATATGAAATTATTGAAATTTTGTTAATAGGTGTTTACCTGGTAAGGCCAATTCTAAGACTTAAAAATAGATGGAAATTTTTCCAGAAGGATATTTTTTTTTTTAATCTTAAAAATTGAAAGGTAAAAAATGTATCAGATCAGGTTATAAATTTCTGAAAATAGCATCTTCTTTTGTGTAATTGAACATAGTTGTTGGACTGCGCTACTACCAGAATAAATACCAACTAAGCATTATTATTTTTAGAATATTCACCAAAAACCTCTCTTTGACAATCTAATTACCCAACCATTTATGAATTTAAGGCTGTTGGCCCTTATCAATTTGGTGCAAACTGTACCTCAATGGCCAAACAAGGTGACCATAAAGATTTCTTGATAATTCAAGGAAGGTATCAACAACATGAGAATAGTAGAAAGTTCAGAACAGTTCCATCATATAGATAAAACCATAGTGGATCCCATAAATGAAGCTTTCGCACATTCACTCATCATCTGTCTGTTGAAGAATGAGACCTCAGAGTTAAAGTAAATTTAGTGAGAATTTTAAAAAGTAGAATAGGGACAGTAATTATTAGAAGCTCTCTGCAGCGGTGATAGACTTACTGAGGAGGCATCTAAGATAAGGGTGTCTTCTTGGTTGTCTGGAAGTTGTTCAGCTGGAGGAATCTCAGCTCTTGTTTGGACCTCTCCTAAGAATGGCACACCAAGAAAAATGAGGAGGAGGAAAACAAGCAGAGTGACTTTGGCTTTTGATGGTTCAACTGGACTTCTTAAGAGTTCTTAATAATCTAGTAAAGCCTTGTGTTATAACAAGGCCAGCTATTCTGGGGGCTTGAACCAAATCACACTAGAGCTGGAGAATGGATATATACTGGAACTAATACTTTTTTTTAAAATGGCACGATAAGCAAGAGTATTTTGAAGAAGGAATCAAAGTTTACGGCATTGAGTTTCTTTTATTAATAAAGAAACACCGCCGTAAACTCTGATTCTTTCTTCAAGATGATGTCTGGCGATTCCTTCACTTGTAAGTAAGAGCATTATTATGATATACAGTGGTACCTCGACATACGAGCGCCCCAACATACGAGTTTTTCGAGATACGAGCCGACGAGCAAGTGATTTTTTGCTTTTAGTTATGAGCGAAATTCGAGATACGAGTTCGGTTCGGTAGTGTTGAAGATATTAATCTGTGATTTTAAATGTTTCTTTTTGACCAGTACTTTTGTTTTGTTTTTGCTTTTCCTAAAATGTTTCTTTCTTCTTCTTCATTATTATTTGTTCTATATGCAAAGCTTTATTTTTTGAGACTTGAATAAACAAATTCAAGTTTATTATATTTTTGTGTGCTTTTAAAGTTAAAACACAACAGGTAGTAACACGCAGTCGCGCCATCACGATCAGTTAGCAGCGTGCTTCCGCTGTGATAAGTTGTGTTTTGTGTTGCGTTTACATTTACAGTTTTAGTTCATTTATTTTTATAACCATGGATCGGAAGAAAGTTTGTAAAAAGTCAAGTGCTAAGAAAAAGATGATGAGTATTGAATTGAAACGTGAAATTATAGAAAAACATGAGCAAGGTGTTCGAGTTGTTGACTTGTCGAGGCAGTATGGCCGTAGTACGTCCATGATATGTTCTGTGCTCAAACGGAAGGAGTCGATAAAGAGTGTGACGCCGGCTAAGGGCCTTACGATAATTTCCAAGCTGCGAACCTCCCTTCATGAAAATATGGAGATACTGCTGATGGTGTGGGTGACAGAAAAGCAGCTCCAAGGAGATACTTTGACGCAGAAAAAAGCGGTGAAAGCGAGAAAAATGTAGCGAAAAAGGCAAAGACCAGTGAGGATATCTAATTTATTTCTTTACATTCTCTTTTTTGTTTTTGTGCAATAAATATTTGATATTTATAAATACGTTTTTATTATTTAAAACCACGTAACAAAAATAACTGGGGTGACATTTTGGAGGTTGGAACGGTAGTTCAATTGTTTTGTATGGGGAAATTTGCTTCGAGATACGAGTAATTCAAGATACGAGCAAGGTTGCGGAACGAATTAAACTCGTATGTCGAGGTACCACAGTATTACTGATAATCTATGTTGTAATTTAAGCGGGAGAGAGAAAAAAATATTCATGTGTAAAAAAATTACATCTATCCAGATTTTTAAAATTCACTAAAAAACATTTTGTTCATCATCTTGTCACAAAACATACAAAGTATATGAAGGAAGATGCCACCGGCAAAATTCTAACAATAAAAAAGTGATCACCATCCATAACACATTTGGTGATATAATGTCAAAATGTCTTTGCTGGTTAGTTATCACATGCAGTTAGCCTGTGCTAAAATATATAATTTTAAGACATTTAATAATTTATAGAGGAGGTTTAAAGGTTCCCCAGGATCAATTATGTGTTATTTCATCAATAGCTAATGCTTAACTATGTGCAACACACAAGGTAATAAGACCAAATCCAAATAAATAAATAGTGTGACATTTCAGTAACAGCGTTGTTACCATCTTCAGACAAAAGTACTGAATACTAGTGATTACTGAAAACTACTGATTACTAGCAAATAATTCAGCACTTTTGTCTGAAGATGGTAACAACGCTGTTACTGAAACGTCACATACTATTTATATATTTGGATTTGGTGTTATTACCTTGTGTTTATAATCTATAATCCAAATTGTGCCTTATCATTATGTGCAACAGTTTGTAAGTTATGGAAAGTTACCAAGTCTAAGATGTAAGTAATAATCAAAATGATTGATACTCAAGTAGATTCCTGAATACTGTATTAGGGTCTATGATACTTATTTATTGATTTATGAAGAAAACAATTTGACCATCTTGTTCAGTCATTAAGGTACACCATGCTGACAAGACCAACAGACTTTCATGGTTGGCCTTTTTTTTTTTTAATTTGTCGAGAAATTGGGTTGGCAATTAGAGTAGGAATAAACTTTAAAAAGCATTAATTGAAATTTATTCAGAAAGAGGTGGCACTTTGTCATCTAAAAAGGTGATTTGAGCATTTAGTATATAGATGCCATCAATTTGATATATAATTGCCAAGTGGAAAATTAGGAAAGACAAACTTCAGATGGTCCTCACTGGCTGCCATATCACCTCTGTGCAAAGCTGAAACTTCAGGATGGCACAGCAATTTATTTCAGGCAAGCACAAACTATGAAGGATAAACAAAATATAAGTAATAAGGGAGGTTTACAGAGTAGCAAAATATAAACATAGTAATAAATATTTGGTATAATATTTTAGTATAATAGATACTCTCATGGGTGAAGGATGTTCAAAAACATGGATATTACTGGTGAAGATGGCCATTTATAGGAGAGTTTGGCTTATATCAAAGGGAGCTGGTGGAGGAGTGATATATACTACAGAGTTTTGATAGCCATCACCTGGGATCAAATCCTGTACTGGGCACTTTTTTTTTTCTGAAGAAAAAATTGCTTCAATGATGCCTGATTCTTGCCAAAGTCTAACTTCACCAGTCAGTACAAGTAGCCAAGCAAGGCTCTAGCATACTTGTAAGGGCAAAATTCAAACTGCTTTTGGGGCACTTACTGTAAAAAGCAACCGTTAACTACCCACCATGATTCTAGTGCTTATCCCTAGTACACGTGGTACAGGCCATGATAATCATGGTGGATAGAAGTTGGCTACTGCTTTTACTACATGTCTACACTTGTGAAAAGCAGTTCGACTTTGCACTTACAAATGTACCAGAGCCCTGTTTGGTTACTTGCACTCGCTGGTGGGGTTGGACTTTTGTATGAATCGGGGGCCAATTGGAGCCATGATTCTAAATGGCACGTACCATGTGTACTCTGGAAATAGTAATAATAATAATAACAAAAGAGAACAAATCATGATAAGGCACAAATTTGGATTGTGGATTAGAACTACAAGGTAATAAGACAAAATCCAAATAAATGAATAGTATGTGATGTTTCGGGAACAGTGTTGTTACCATCATCAGACAAAAGACTGTTGTCTGATGATGTTAACAACACTGTTACCGAAACATCAAACTATTTATTAGGATTTGGTGTTATTACCTTGTAGTTCTAATCCTACAAATGGATATAGGGTAAACCAGAATGTGTGGAGAGAACCTGTCTGGATAGCTGAGTCTCCCTCTGCATGGATATCCCGCTGGTTCTTCTTCAAGGCAGCACTCAGGGCTTTGTTGATCTTCTCACTATAGAGAAGGGAGTTCTGGCTTTCCGTGGTCTGGGGGGAAGACAGCTCTTGGGAACCCTGACATACTCTTTCTTAGAACCAAATTTGTCTTATCTCCACTCAATCATATTAGGGTATCAAGCTTGTTTGACAACCATCATGACTGTGTGAAGTAGAATGTGTCTGCCTTTGTCATTAAGGCTAGGAGCACTTCTCAGTGGCAGGCCGACTTAGCTCCAAAAGAAATGGCCGCCTCTGACATGAGGAACAGACGCCATGTGCAGCCGCTCCTAACATGCAGTACAAACGCTGCTCATCCTGTATCCCTAGATTAGGAACCCTTACAGGGTACTATCAGCCGGGCCAGCTGAGCCCAGGTTTTTTAGTGAGCTTGTTACTGCTCCCCCTCCTCCTTTTTCATCCAGGCTTGGGACCAGCAAAGGCGGAGTTGAATTTATACATAATACAAAATTTGTAAACTTTGGTAGCACCAATGGACTTTTAACACTTTCAAAACCTGACCAACTACCTAATATATACACTCATAGATAAAACTTAAGGAAGTTGTACCTTTTAATATATTGGGACTATAACTCTGAAATATATTTGATACACAGTGACCTTTATTGAAGACACACGAGATAACCAAGTGTGTACAAAATTGCCTTTGTCTTCTTCAAAAAATAGATGGCGAGTGACATCAAAGACTTTCCTCTTCCTTAAGTTTTATCCATGAGTGCACATGGCATTCAATAAGAGTATTTTAAAATAGTGCTAGAATTTTTTTTTTTTTATTGTATGAAGGTCAACAGTTCTTTAGATTGGATCCAGGGTATCATGGTTAATCCTGATTGGCTGCTGGACCTTTTTTTACCTGGGCATTTAAAACCTTATGGAAGTAGATTCGCCCCAAGAATCAGCATTGGGATAATGCATGACCTCTGCTTCCTGCATAACTGGGTTTTCTTTAACCTTCACCAAGGTCCCTGATCAACACAAAATTGACCAGTGGGAACTCTCTGAGTATACTCTATGAATATTTTTGCATACTTACACCTTTTAAAAAATATAATTACGAAATTGTGTTGAATAGATTTTTATTTGTTTTGAATACATTTATTTCATTTTATTCTTAACCTCTTCTCAAATTGATTACCATTTTCTATTTCATTTATAACAATTTATTTCTTATCTCATATTTCTCATCTAAGTTTCACTAATTTAATTTTACATCACATATATATTATATTGATTTTACTGGGCTTTTTAAAGTATGGGGGGTAAACTGAAACAAATTTTCAAAGTTGCCTATTGAAAAGAATGGCAGCATTAAAAAAAAAAAACTTGTAATTATTTTTTTAAAGCTTCTTGATGTGATATGGATATTATTTAAAAAATAATTTGTTAACTTACCATTTGAAGAGACATGATGAAAGGCAAAATATAAATCCGAATTACTTTTGAACGTTAGAAAAACATTATGCGCGGTTACCATGGTAACGAAGTTTTGTGAGCTATCTAAAAGAAAAAACTTAATGATTGTAAAATCGTTTTCGCTTTATAAAATATAACCTAATTTATATTTAGAGAGAGAGATTAAGTTTTTTTAAAATAATAAAAAAACAAAACAAAACAAACTTTGCGAACATTAAAAATTATAAACAAGATCGTCTGCTTTAAGAACAAAAATGAATTTTATTGTTAAATATTGTTTTATTGGAAAACAATTTTAAAAAATAAAATACTATCATAATTAATATACTACTGAAATGTTGAAGAAATTTCATTTTTTTTAATATAATTATCAGTAACTCGTATTTTATTAATCGTGAACCTCTGAGTTAATAAAGTTCCCTCTCTTTCTCACAGAATATAGTAAGATTTTTAAAAAACTATAAGGCCAGTTCGCTTCAGAAACCTGGGTTAATCAAATAAATAATTAGGCCAGTTGATAAACATAAGTCTCTAGAGGCAGTAGATAAGCATATCTTTTGTAATAAATAAATATTTGGAAAGAATGATCATCCTAAAATGGGGTTTGTTCAAGCTAGCTGCGATGGACTCCTTTCCATCAAAATACATATTAGAAGAACCCATTAGGAGAAGCAGGTAAATAAGGTTCACGCCCCATTGGCATCAAAAGTTTGAATTTAATTAAATACTCAAATGACTTCTTTAATATTTTCTAATTTTCCACTTTTATCCTTAACAAAGTTTAATTATTATTTTATATGTCTAGAACATAACCTCTATCTAAAGAACACTTGGTTGTAATGCCAAGATGTTTGTCCTTGAAAGAGAAGTCTCCTCTTACTTGAAAACAGCTTATTGGTAAAAATAGTAGCTTTGGCGGAAAAAAAATCCTTTTCATCGATTACATCGCGTGAGTACGCCCTTGCAACCTCATAATAATTTTTAACGCCTTACCAAGTGCTTTAAAATTTATTTGTTCCTACGAGGACAAAAGATTTTTGTCGAAACATCGAGAGAATAATAAAAAAAAAAAACAGATATACTAGCCAAAGCGTCTCGTAATTATAAGAACTATAGTTATTATAAGCGCACACTTTTATTTTGAAAATAAAACAAACTTTATACTGTCCTTACTGCTATGAAAAATAAATAAATAAAGAGCATGACTCATCAGTGATGAACCCTTCTAGCTGTTTCATTAATTTAATAAAAGAAACCGCTTTTTTAGATTCCTAATAATGTTGGGGCACGTTTTTGTAACCATACCCCAACAGAAGGCGTATGTATAATCAAATCAAATGGATACATGGCTTCCCTCCCACATAGACTTACAGACCATTTTTTTTGCCCAGTAACTTAGACACTTGGTGACACCAGACTTCCATGCCGAAAGCTGATGCCTGGTAAAGAAGAAGACATCCAGAGACATCCGAGCTGGAAACTGTTGTTTCATATGTACATATATTCCCCTCACCAAAAATTTAGGTAAAGGTGACCAGAAAAAAAAAAAAAATGGAGAAGGAAGATCTCTAAAGGACTGAGCCTTATAAAATATCCTTCCCGAGAAAGGAAAGCGTTATATTACAGTTCAAGTGAAAAGGGGCCTGTGTCGATTTATAGCTAAGACGGAGGGGGGCGATATATATATATCGTCCCGAGAAAAAGGGAGGATGGTTTTTCAATCCATGTGGAAGGGGGGGGGGGGGGGGGGCTGGCGTCTGAAATTTTACACTATCGCCGTAGCTGTTGCTCTCTTTAGATTTTTTTGTTTTGGTAATACTATATGTTCTAATTTGATGGAAGAGGCCTGGAGTCTGAAATCTTACACTAGTGCCGTGGCTGTTTCTCTCTTTAGATTTTTTGTTTTGGTAATACTATATGTTCTATTTTGATGAGGCCTGGGGCGTCTATGAAATTGATACTGGAGCCGTTGGCCATTTTTGATTGGTGTTTCTTTCGGCGAATGAAAATGGAGAGAGAGATGAATAAAAGAAGGTTCTTTGCCAAAAGGCGGGATTCGATCGGAGTCGCTCAGTGAAAGGACAGTCTGCAGACAGGAGACCAAAACCTTTGCCGGCACTTTCGAGAAAAGGTAAGCCATTTGTCATTATGACTTAGCGCCTTCCCCCCCCCCCCCTTTTGTGTAGTAGCCAACCTAGATTTCGCATGGGCCTTAAAGGGCTATAAAGTAACTTCAGGTCGCCTCTATCTAAATTTTACTATGTAAATAGCATACCTCGTCAGTATAGACATGTTCCCAAATTTTAAGATATTTAAATAAATATCTAGAGAAATTTTCTTGTTTCCTCTGTTACCTATTTCATACATAATTTGCCTTATGGTGCTATTCCCACTGTTTAAATGAAATGTTGTATGTTTCTTACCTATTTGAAGGGAATGTTACTAATAATCAAGTCTCCCATAAATTACCGGCCACATACATTGCCGCGAGTGTCTGTGTTTCAGTGTTTTATAGATTGCCCAATCTAATAACGATTTCATGGGTTGTCTGATGAAATTGTATAATAGTGTCGCGGCTGTTTCCATCTTTAGACCATTGTTCTGACAATATTATATGCTCGATCCTTGCTTTAGCTCAACTCTTAATCAATTACAGAGTTTTTCCCCCCTTTTCTTTTTTATTTATTTTATTTATCCTGTTTGCACAAATTGCATTACATGTGATGATGTAAAGACATATGCCGATAGTGCATCACTGACAGCTGTGCTGCTATTATACAACATTAAGGTCTTGCTGCGGGTTATATACATGGGGTTGTTGGCCTAAATTGCTATATATATATATACTTAAGTAAGGAAACTTTAATAAGTCACATCGTGTATCCTCCCTTTTCAACTATCCAAACCGGGAACCCATCAATGGCGCCCAACGTGGGGCTCGAATTTAGTATATGTTTGATATATAGCTAGCAATAAATATGTATATATATATATATATATGTTTCTATGAAAATGTTAATCTGCAAGACGCAGGTTATCATCATCTTTGTTTTGTTGTTGTCACTTTTTTTGGCGTTTCGCAAAACAACAAAAATGCTGTATCAGACTTTACTAAGACAATAAAGATTTGCTACAAAATAAAAGTGTACTAAGATGTTGCATTTGGCGACGAGGATATAAGAGTAAGTACCCTCGAATTTTGAATTAAATATTTTTAGAAATTATCTTTGATTTTGCATATAATTGAAAGTTATTTTTAAAAGACTAAAATTGCAAAGTTTTAGGATGCAAATTTAAAAAAAAAAAAGTGGAATAAAATGGCTAGTTACCAATTTAAGGAATATAATGAAGAAACTGAAACTTTTGAAACGTTTTATGAACGATTGGAACAGTTTCTCATATTGGAGGAGGCAGGGGATGAGAAGAAAAAGGCTTATCTCCTAACCCTCATGGGAAGTAAAACCTATGGTGTTTTGAAGAATTTGTGCAGTCCTATTCTACCTAAAAATAAAACTTTTGATGACCTAATAGATATCTTGAAAAGGCACTTCTCTCCAAAGCGCTCAATTGTAGTAGAGAGGTTCATTTTTTTTAAAAGAATGCAATTAAAGGAAGAAAGCATCTCGGACTACTTGGTGGAAATTAAGCGTTTGGCTTCCTCATGCAACTTTGGAAATTTTCTGGAGGATTCTTTACGTGATAAAATGGTTTGTGGGTTATATAATGCCAAAATACAAAATAGAATTTTGTCGGAGGGTGACATTTCTTTAGCTAAAGTAATTGAGATAGCATTATCTATGGAAGCGGCTGAGAAAAATACAAAATTATTCCATTTGGAGCAGGGTGAAGATTGTGTAGATAAGTTGAGGATTGAACGCAAGGTTGAATCAAATTTCCAGAATGGCAAATGTAAACATTGTGGTAAACCGCACAAAGAACCATGTAGATTTAAGGAGGCGATATGCTTTAAGTGTAATAAAAAAGGATACATTGCCTCAATATGTTGGAGCAGTAGAAGAAATCTAAGGCAACATCAGAATCAGCCGGGAAATATACATCAGATAGGAGACCAAGAAGAGGAGGAAGAGTATGTCCAGAAAATTATAAGCGTGACGATACCTGAGTATAAAAATTAATTTTGCCTCAAGTGACCCTCCCTATCTGATGGAGTTAAAAGTAGAAGGAAACTTTATTAAATTTGAAATGGATACGGGTAGTGGTCTAACACTGATATCAGAAAAGGATTCTAAAAATAGTCTTCAACACTTGAAATTGGAAAAAGCGAGTATTATTGTAAGAACTTATGATGGTACCGTGGTACCCATTCTGGGTAAAATCAATGTCAAAGTGGAGTGTCAAGATATTACTTACACACTTAGAGCGTTGGTGGTGAAAGGAGAAAAGAGGGCGTTGATGGGAAGAGAATGGATAAATAGATTGAAATTGGGCTGTTTCGCGGTAAAACATATGCCTGTGGAAATTACCATTGAGGAAATTTTGAAGGAAAATCAAGCCTTATTTGCGGAGACAACTGAACCAATAAAAGGTTTCACATTTTCAGTAAACATGTGTGATGTGAATCCAATTTTCCATAAGGCTCGTCCGGTGCCTTTCGCCATTAGGCCAGCAGTTACTGAAGCATTAGACAAAATGGTGGCTAAGGGTTATCTATGTGAGGTGGCGAGCAGTAAATGGGCCACTCCAGTGGTTGTAGTGCCGAAGAAAAATAAAGAGATCAGAATTTGCTGCGACTTCAAGGTAACTCTAAATAAATATTTGGACACTGCGGCCTATCCCCTTCCCACACAGCAAGATTTATTCTCCACATTGGCCAAGGGAAAATACTTTTCTAAATTGGACTTGAGGAACGCTTATCTGCAATTAGAGGTGGACCCAGGCACCCGACCGTTACTAACGATAAATACTCATAAAGGGCTGTTCAGGTTTAAGAGAATGCCATTTGGATTGGCAAATGCGCCCAGTTATTTTCAATCTGTAATGGATAGGGTTTTGTCAGGTATAGGAGGCGTAATTTGTTATATTGATGATGTCCTTATAGCCACAGCATCAATTGAAGAACATCTGGCGTTGTTGAAGACTATATTTGCTCGCTTGGCGAAGTATAATATCAAACTAAAGAAAGAAAAATGCCTATTTTTGCAAAAAGAAATTGAATATTTAGGACATCTTGTCACGGAAGAGGGCATCAGACCTTTAGATCATAAGGTACAAGCAATACAGAAGGCCAAAACGCCTACGAATATCTCTGAATTAAGGTCATTTCTTGGTTTGGTAAACTTTTATGGGAAGTTCATACCCAATTTGCCAGAGCTTTTGAAGCCTCTTCATGAGCTTCTTCACAAAAAACGTCCTTGGGTTTGGACAAAGGAATGTGGAGAGGCCATTGACAAGTGCAAGAATAGCATTACCTCGGAGAGGGTGCTAGTCCCTTATGATGCGACTTTGCCATTGTGTTTGGCCACTGATGCATCGCAGATTGGAGTGGGCGCTGTGTTGTCACATATTATAGAAGGCCAGGAGAGACCGATTATGTTTGCCTCACGGACTTTATCAGTAGCAGAACAAAATTATTCTCAGATTGAGAAGGAGGCTCTAGCCATTATTTATGGAGTTACCAAGTTTCATCAATTTATTTATGGAAGAAAATTTATTCTTATTACAGACCATAAGCCATTGGTGACCATTTTGGGATCAAGATCAGGAATCCCCACCTTATCTACTTCAAGATTGCAGCGTTGGGCGCTTATTTTGTCAGCTTATACTTACGATATTAAATTTCGAAGAACTCAAGACCATGGGAATGCAGATCTTCTGTCACGTTTTCCTGTGGGCTGTGAAGAAATTCCAAGATTAAATAATGTCTATGCTTTATCCTTTGTGGAAGAATTGCCGATCACAGCAGAGGAAATTGCCACGGAAACTGAAAAAGACGAAGTGCTCTCATTGGCCAAATTTTATACTCAGCAAGGCTGGCCTGAAAAGGTGGCTGATCACCTCAGACCTTATTTTCAAAGGAAACTTGAGCTAACTGTAGATGGGGAGTGTTTTGGTTTGGGGAATGAGAGTTGTCATTCCACCATCTCTCAGAATAAAAAATGTTGAACTGTCTTCATGAGACTCATTCCGGTATGAACAAAATGAAGGCTGTAGCAAGATCACATTTTTGGTGGCCTAATCTAGATACCCAAATCGAGTTTTTGGTAAATAAGTGCAGAAGCTGTCAGCAATCCAGGATGGGCCAAATAAAGGAAAATGGCAACCCTGGAAATGGTCAACCAGACCTTGGCAAAGAATTCACATTGATTTTTGCAAATAAGGAAAAACATTAATTTATTAATAGTAGTAGATAGTCATTCAAAGTGGATCGAAGCCATCCCAATGAGAGAGACCACCACACGCAAAACCATTGAGCAACTACGGCGACTTTTTTCTTCCTATGGGTTACCGGAGGAACTTGTATCTGATAATGGACCTCAGTTTACTGGGAGTGA
>CP092878.1:37882448-37896349 GCA_030710605.1 Cordylochernes scorpioides
TATTTTTAAGCAGACATCTCTCAGTGGCATCAGTGAGTGATACTGTCCTGCCATACCATGATCTATACAAACACAGAGAAACAGGTTCCTTACCTTTGTCATGGGCTTGGCCTTAGTTTGGACAGAGGCATCCTCCTAAACACCACATTCTCCTTCCTTTAGTGTTGTGGCTCTTAACTTACACAATTGCTCACATACACTCTTTCAAACAAAACTAGATAAATGATAAGGCACAATTTGGATTATAGATTATAAACACAAGGTAATAAGACCAAAATAAATAAGACTAAATAATTATTTATTTGGATTTGGTCTTATTACCTTGTGTTTATTAGATAAAATTGGGCCACAAGTTTTTTTTTTTTTTTAATGTAGCAAAATTATAGCCTCTTTTCTTGTTGTGAAAGTCTGTGAATATTATGGTTTGAACACAGTAACTTAGCCATTATAACAATAGGCAGGACCAATAGAGATTCTATGGTGTTCCAGCCACAGTTAAAATAAACAGTACCTTAGTATTATGATGTTTATAACCAAGTTTCTGTTATAATGAGGTTCCTGGTGTAATGAGAAGGCTCTACTGTAATTTAAAGTATTATACATATCATATACCTTTGAGAAAAAAATCCAATAAAATATTGGTATCAATGGTCTTTTTCTTTCTTGAGACTTGAGAATTTTGATGGTGTTTGCCAGGGAAGAGTAGAGCTCATCAATGGATGAGTCAATACAGTCAATAATGGGTTTTGGGGTTGCAGGTTGGCACTTAGTACATAGTGGCGAAACCCTGCAACCATTCTGGAAAGTCATTGTCCGTAGATGACCAGACTTAAATCTGGAAATCAAAGACTGTTGTTCTCTTGGTATCAATGGTAAATAATGACAATTTAAAGTGTAAATTTGAACAAAAAATTGACGCTACTTTTAAATAAATATAATTATAAGTTTTTATACTGCCCTTATACTGCAATGAATAAAAATTAAAAGAGGGAGTGCATGGTTCATTTGAGGTGAACTCTCCCAGCGGCTTTGCCATATTAATCTCCAGACCGTTTCAATATTGTCAAGTAGCTCTGCAACTCCGGTCACAAGAAGCTCCATGGGACACCTGTCAATCATCCCTGGACCCCGGGGGGAGGACCACAGGTGTGAGGGGTTCTTGGAATCTTATCGGCAAATAAGGAAAACGGGACGCCTCGGTGGCTGACGACGCTCATTATTATTATTATCTTTACCTTGGGATAAGTTGTGATATTATCTGACTCTCTCTCCCTATAAATATACCTCTTGTATATAATTTTATTGGAGAACTAAAAGATAAATACCCACTGATAAGGCACAATTTGGATTATAGATTATAAACACAAGGTAATAAGACCAAATCCAAATAAACAAATAGTGTGTGACGTTTCGGCAACAGCGTTGTTACCATCTTCAGACAGCTGTGGTTAAATTTCTCATTCAGTACTTTTGTCTGAAGATGGTAACAACGCTGTTGCCGAAACGTCACACACTATTTATTTATTTGGATTTGGTCTTATTACCTTGTGTTGATAAATACCCACCTTTATAATAAATTAATTATCCCCAAAATTTGCCCTTTCTTTATTTATCTCCGAGACAATATTGTATTGGACTGAGTTTCTTATATACCTTATACGGTACTCACATATCTTCTGTACCATTTCATCTCAACCACAAGGAGCCATTGCCCATCAGGAGAGTCTCAGCGCTTAAATTTAAATGGAGTGTACTGGAGAATTGATAACAGTTGATGGTAGAAAAAAAAAAGGTTTTGACAATATGGTAGTCCTATAATTTATCAGGCAAGTAGAAATAGGGTTATAGTAAAATGGGAAATAATAAGTTTTCTCTCTTCCACCTATATATACTTCACACTACATTTTAACTTACTGTTCTTTATTTAGAAGCACAGTTACTCAGTGCCAAGAAAGTCATTTATTAAGACATTTTGTCTTATATAGAATCATTCTGGGAGAGAGAGAATTCTAATAATAATAACATTGGTAAGAGTATCAATAAAATAAAAAATGGGGTATTCAGCTATAAAAGCCTTGGGGTAGTAAGATATAATATTGAAACGTGGATGACAAGGCCAAGATACCAGAGTAAAGTTGGGGAAAGATGGGTGGACTCAAGCAGCCCCCGCTGCCATGTGGCAGGCGCTATAAACGGCATTCCTGTGTGGGGGAGGACAGAGTCTGGTCACATCTGCGGCAAGGAGAAGACGTGGCGACTTGCCTCCAGGCGTGTGGATGATCCTACAAGGCAGTGCCAGGAGAGACTGACATCGGAGCGACCTACAAGGTGGTGTGGTCCAGGCTGCATGTGTATAGTGGAACGCTTCACAACAGGACGTCCACGGCACCAAGAATTTTTCTGACAGGGAGGTTGAAGGCAAGTCCCACTGTTGTATTCCTTCTGTTAAGTGAGATACAATAAAGCGCTAACTTTAGCTGTAATACCTTTGAACTCACATGTGTATCTTTGTGGCATCCTGAGTATACAAAGTACCCAAATAGAGTACGATGCAACAATATACATAACTACTGTTAATTTTTTAAATAATATTCTCAACTTTACTTCAGAAGTGTAGTGGACAAAGCTCTCATCAGCCAGCTGTCAATCTTTGATTTTAAAGTTAATAGACATATAACACTGGCAATGTCTGTCGTTCCTATCATTGTATCAGGATATTCAGATATGGCTTGGTCAAGTGGGAATCCAGACACTACCTTCTCCTCCTCAGAAGAGGCCACGTAAAGATCCTGGAGCAGTTCTTCCAGGGACTTGATGGTCTCCTCTCTCTGGCCACTATCCCCAGAGCCCATCTCCTGGCACATTCCTCACATATCCATCTCCATATCTACATTTGAAATGGGACACAACACTTAGGTACAAAATAGAGCTTTTCAGGGAGGCTATTAATCTTAAAAAGAAAAGCTACCTCTCTGATCAAAATAGACACGAAAACTGCCCCATCTTTTGCCTGTCTCTACCATAAAGCAGACTCATATCAGTGACAAATCCACAACACCGGCTTTGGAAAATTCCCAACATACACCTGGATACCATGGTTTTGGGCTATGACTTATCAATCTAGGGCAGGCTTTACCTCTATGGGATCTCCATAAGGGCTATATGAAATTATTGAAATTTTGTTAATAGGTGTTTACCTGGTAAGGCCAATTCTAAGACTTAAAAATAGATGGAAATTTTTCCAGAAGGATATTTTTTCAATCTTAAAAATTAAGAGGAAAAATGTATCAGTTCATGTTATAAATTTCAGAAAATGGCATCTTCTTTTGTGTAATTGAACATTGTTATTAGACCATGCTATTACCAGAATAAATACCAACTAAGCATTATTATTTTTAGAATATTGCACCAAAAACCTCTCTTGACAATCTAATTACCCAACCATTTATGAATTTCAGACTGTTGGCCCTTGTCAATGTGGTGCAAACTGTACCTCAATGGCCAAACAAGGTAACCATAAAGATTTTTGATAATTCAAGGAAAGTATCAACAACATGAGAATAGAAATTTCAAAACAGTTCCATCATATAGATAAAACCATAGTGGATCCCATAGCTTTCGCACATTCACTCATAATATCATCTGTCTGTTTTTTTTTTTTGCTTATCCCTAGTACACGTGGTACAGGCCATGATAATCATGGTGGGTAGTTAGCGACTGCTTTTTACTGTAAGTGCACCACATGTCTACACATGTGAAAGCAGTTCGACTTTGCACTTACAACTGTCTGTTGAAGAATGAGACCAATTAAAGTAAATTTAGTGAGAATTTTAAAAAGTAGAATAGGGACAGTAATTATTAGAAGCTCTCTGCAGCGGTGATAGACTTACTGAGGAGGCATCTAAGATAAGGGTGTCTTCTTGGTTGTCAGGAAGTTGTTCAGCTGGAGGAAGCTCAGCTCTTGTTTGGACCTCTCCTAAGAATGGCACACCAAGAAAAATGAGGAGGAGGAAAACAAGCAGAGTGACTTTGGCTTTTGATGGTTCAACTGGACTTCTTAAGAGTTCTTAATAATCTAGTAAAGCCTTGTTATAACAAGGCTAGCTATTCTGGGGGCTTGAACCGAATCACACTAGAGCTGGAGAATGGATATATACTGGAACTAATACTTTTTTTAAAAATGGCACGATAAGCAAGAGTATTTTGAAGAAGGAATCAAAGTTTACGGCATTGAGTTTCTTTTATTAATAAAAGAAACACCGCCGTAAACTCTGATTCTTTCTTCAAGATGATGTCTGGCGATTCCTTCACTTGTAAGTAAGAGCATTATTATGATATACAGTGGTACCTCGACATACGAGCGCCCCAACATACGAGTTTTTCAAGATACGAGCCGACGAGCAAGTGATTTTTTGCTTTTAGTTACGAGCGAAATTCAAGATACGGTAGTGTTGAAGATATTAATCTGTGATTTTAAATGTTTCTTTTTGACCAGTACTTTTGTTTTGTTTTTGCTTTTCCTAAAATGTTTCTTTCTTCTTCTTCATTATTATTTGTTCTATATGCAAAGCTTTGTTTTTTGAGACTTGAATAAACAAATTCAAGTTTATTATATTTTTGTGTGCTTTTAAAGTTAAAACACAACAGGTAGTAACACGCAGTCGCGCCATCACGATCAGTTAGCAGCATGCTTCCGCTGTGATAAGTTGTGTTTTGTGTTGCGTTTACATTTACAGTTTTAGTTCATTTATTTTTATAACCATGGATCGGAAGAAAGTTTGTAAAAAGTCAAGTGCTAAGAAAAAGATGATGAGTATTGAATTGAAACCTGAAATTATAGAAAAACATGAGCAAGGTGTTCGAGTTGTTGACTTGTCGAGGCAGTATGGCCGTAGTACATCCATGATATGTTCTGTGCTCAAACGGAAGGAGTCGATAAAGAGTGTGACGCCGGCTAAGGGCCTTACGATAATTTCCAAGCTGCGAACCTCCCTTCATGAAAATATGGAGATACTGCTGATGGTGTGGGTGACAGAAAAGCAGCTCCAAGGAGATACTTTGACGCAGAAAAAAGCGGTGAAAGCGAGAAAAATGTAGCGAAAAAGGCAAAGACCAGTGAGGATATCTAATTTATTTCTTTACATTCTCTTTTTTGTTTTTGTGCAATAAATATTTGATATTTATAAATACGTTTTTATTATTTAAAACCACGTAACAAAAATAACTGGGGTGACATTTTGGAGGTTGGAACGGTAGTTCAATTGTTTTGTATGGGGAAATTTGCTTCGAGATACGAGTAATTCAAGATACGAGCAAGGTTGCGGAACGAATTAAACTCGTATGTCGAGGTACCACAGTATTACTGATAATCTATGTTGTAATTTAAGCGGGAGAGAGAAAAAAATATTCATGTGTGAAAAAATTACATCTATCCAGATTTTTAAAATTCACTAAAAAACATTTTGTTCATCATCTTGTCACAAAACATACAAAGTATATGAAGGAAGATGCCACCAGCAAAATTCTAACAATAAAAAAGTGATCACCATCCATAACACATTTGGTGATATAATGTCAAAATGTCTTTGCTGGTTAGTTATCACATGCAGTTAGCCTGTGCTAAAATATATAATTTTAAGACATTTAATAATTTATAGAGGAGGTTTAAAGGTTCCCCAGGATCAATTATGTGTTATTTCATCAATAGCTAATGCTTAACTATGTGCAACACACAAGGTAATAAGACCAAATCCAAATAAATAAATAGTGTGACATTTCAGTAACAGCGTTGTTACCATCTTCAGACAAAAGTACTGAATACTAGTGATTACTGAAAACTACTGATTACTAGCAAATAATTCAGCACTTTTGTCTGAAGATGGTAACAACGCTGTTACCGAAACGTCACATACTATTTATATATTTGGATTTGGTGTTATTACCTTGTGTTTATAATCTATAATCCAAATTGTGCCTTATCATTATGTGCAACAGTTTGTAAGTTATGGAAAGTTACCAAGTCTAAGATGTAAGTAATAATCAAAAGGATTGATACTCAAGTAGATTCCAGAATACTGTATTAGGGTCTATGATACTTATTTATTGATTTATGAAGAAAACAACTTGACCATCTTGTTCAGTCATTGAGGTACACTATGCTGACAAGGACAAACAGACTTTCATGGTTGGCCTTTTCTTTTAATTTGTTGAGAAAATGGGTTGGCAATTAGAGTGGAATAAACTTTAAAAAGCAAATGTTTAATTGAAATTTATTCAGATAGAGGTGGCACTTTGTCATCTAAAAAGGTGATTTGAGCATTTAGTATATAGATGCCATCAATTTGATATATAATTGCCAAGTGGAAAATTAGGAAAGACAAACTTCAGTTCCTCACTGGCTGCCATATCACCTCTGTGCAAAGCTGAAACTTCAGGATGACACAGCAATTTATTTAAGGCAAGCACAAACTATGAATGATAAACAAAAGATAAGCAATGAGGGAAGTTTACAGAGTAGCAAAATATAAACATAAAAAATGATACTCTCTGTTAATAAAATAATAAATATTTGCTATACTATTTTAAACATTGTTTTAGTATAATAGAAACTCTCATGGGTGAAGGTTGTTCAAAAACATGGATATTACTGGTGAAGATGGTCATTTATAGGAGAGGTTGGCTTAGGGAGCTGGTGGAGGAGTGGAATACACTGCAGATTTTTTACAGCCATGACCTAGGATCAAATCCTGTACTGGGCACTTTTTTTTTCTGAAGAAAAAATTGCTTCAATGATGCCTGATTCTTGCCAAAGTCTAACTTCACCAGTCAGTACAAGTAGCCAAGCAAGGCTCTAGCATACTTGTAAGGGCAAAATTCAAACTGCTTTTGGGGCACTTACTGTAAAAAGCAACCGTTAACTACCCACCATGATTCTAGTGCTTATCCCTAGTACACGTGGTACAGGCCATGATAATCATGGTGGATAGAAGTAGACGACTGCTTTTACTACATGTCTACACTTGTGAAAAGCAGTTCGACTTTGCACTTACAAATGTACCAGAGCCCTGTTTGGTTACTTGCACTCGCTGGTGGGGTTGGACTTTTGTAAGAATCGGGGGCCAATTGGAGCCATGATTCTAAATGGCACGTACCATGTGTACTCTGGAAATAGTAATAATAATAATAACAAAAGAGAACAAATCATGATAAGGCACAAATTTGGATTGTGGATTAGAACTACAAGGTAATAAGACAAAATCCAAATAAATGAATAGTATGTGATGTTTCGGGAACAGTGTTGTTACCATCATCAGACAAAAGACTGTTGTCTGATGATGTTAACAACACTGTTACCGAAACATCAAACTATTTATTAGGATTTGGTGTTATTACCTTGTAGTTCTAATCCTACAAATGGATATAGGGTAAACCAGAATGTGTGGAGAGAACCTGTCTGGATAGCTGAGTCTCCCTCTGCATGGATATCCCGCTGGTTCTTCTTCAAGGCAGCACTCAGGGCTTTGTTGATCTTCTCACTATAGAGAAGGGAGTTCTGGCTTTCCGTGGTCTGGGGGGAAGACAGCTCTTGGGAACCCTGCCACACTCTTTCTTAGAACAACCTTTGACTTCTTTCTTATCTCCACTCAATCATATTAAGGTATCAAGCTTGTAAAGCTTGACAAACATCATGACTGTGTGAAATAGAATGTGTCTGCCTTTGTCATTAAGACTAGGAGCACTACTCAGTGGCAGGCCGACTTAGCTCCAAAAGAAATGACCGCCTCTGACATGAGGAACAGACGCATGTGCAGCAGCTCCTAACATGGAGTACAAACGCTAGAACCAAATCTGTAATCTTTGGTAGCACCATCCGACTTTTAACACTTTCAAAACATTTGAAACCTTATGGAAGTAGATTCGCCCCAAGAATCAGCATTGGGATAATGCATGACCTCTGCTTCCTGCATAACTGGGTTTTCTTTAACCTTCACCAAGGTCCCTGATCAACATAAAACTTAAGGAATTTGTACCTTTTAGTATATTGGGACAATAACTTTGAAAGATATTTGATACACAGTAACCTTTACTGAATACACACGAGATAACCAAGTGTGTACAAAATTGCCTCTGTCTTCTTTTTCAAAAAATAGATGGCCTGTGACATCAAAGACTTTCCTCTTCCTTAAGTTTTATCCATGAGTGCACATGGCATTCAATAAAAGTATTTTAAAATAGTGCTAGAATTTTTTTTTTTTTTTTTTTATTGTATGAAGGTCAACAGTTCTTTAGATTGGATCCAGGGTATCATGGTTAATCCTGATTGGCTGCTGGACTTATTTTACCCAGACATTTGAAACCTTATGGAAGTAGATTCCCCCAAGAATCAGCATTGGGATAATGCATGACCTCTGCTTCCTGCATAACTGGGTTTTCTTTAACCTTCACCAAGGTCCCTGATCAACACAAAATTGACCAGTGGGAACTCTCTGAGTATACTCTATAAATACTTTTGCATTCTTACACTTTTTTAAAATATAATTACGAAATTGTGTTAAATAGATTTTTATTTGTTTTGATTACATTTATTTCAATTTAT
Organism: Cordylochernes scorpioides; assembly: GCA_030710605.1. NCBI lineage: Eukaryota > Metazoa > Arthropoda > Arachnida > Pseudoscorpiones > Chernetidae > Cordylochernes > Cordylochernes scorpioides. The sequence goes on from CP092878.1 coordinate 37,891,045, forward strand.
TTTTAACCCCTTCTCAAATTGATTATCATTTTCTATTTCATTTATAACAATTTATTTCTTATCTCATATTTCTCATCTAAGTTTCACTAATTTAATTTTACATCACATATATATTATATTGATTTTACTGGGCTTTTTAAAGTATGGGGGGTAAACTGAAACAAATTTTCAAAGTTGCCTATTGAAAAGAATGGCAGCATTAAAAAAAAAAAAAACTTGTAATTATTTTTTTAAAGCTTCTTGATGTGAGATGGGTATTATTAAAAAAAAATAATTTGTTAACTTACCATTTGAAGAGACATGATGAAAGGCAAAATATAAATCCGAATTACTTTTGAACGTTAGAAAAACATTATGCGCGGTTACCATGGTAACGAAGTTTTGTGAGCTATCTAAAAGAAAAAACTTAATGATTGTAAGATCGTTTTCGCTTTATAAAATATAACCTAATTTATATTTAGAGAGAGAGATTTAGTTTTTTTTAAATAATAAGAACAAAACAAAACAAACTTTGCGAACATTAAAAATTATAAACAAGATCGTCTGCTTTAAGAACAAAAATGAATTTTATTGTTAAATATTGTTTTATTGGAAAACAATTTTAAAAAATAAAATACTATTATAATTAATATACTACTGAAATGTTGAAGAAATTTCATTTTTTAAAAATATAATTATTAGTAACTCGTATTTTATTAATCGTGAACCTCTGAGTTAATAAAGTTTCCTCTCTTTCTCACAGAATATAGTAGGATTTTAAAAAAACTATAAGGCCGGTTCGCTTCAGAAACCTGGGTTAATCAAATAAATAATTAGGCCAGTTGATAAACATAAGTCTCTAGAGCCAGTAGATAAGCATATATTTTGTAATAAATAAATATTTGGAAAGAATGATCATCCTAAAATGGGGTTTGTTCAAGCTAGCTGCGATGGACTCCTTTCCATCAAAATACATATTAGAAGAACCCATTAGGAGAAGCAGGTAAATGAGGTTCACGCCCCATTGGCATCAAAAGTTTGAATTTAATTAAATACTCAAATGACTTCTTTAATATTTTCTAATTTTCCACTTTTATCCTTAACAAAGTTTAATTATTATTTTATATGTCTAGAACATAACCTCTATCTAAAGAACACTTGGTTGTAATGCCAAGATGTGTGTCCTTGAAAGAGAGGTCTCCTCTTACTTGAAAACAGCTTATTGGTAAAAATAGTAGCTTTGGCGGAAAAAAATCCCTTTCATCGATTACATCGCGTGAGTACGCCCTTGCAACCTCTAATAATTTTTAACGCCTTACCAAGTGCTTTAACATTTATTTGTTCCTACGAGGACAAAAGATTTTTGTCGAAACATCGAGAGAATAATAAAAAACAGATATACTAGCCAAAGCGTCTCCTAATTATAAGAACTATAGTTATTATAAGCGCACACTTTTATTTTGAAAATAAAACAAACTTTATACTGTCCTTACTGCTATGAAAAATAAATAAAGAGCATGACTCTTCAGTGATGAACCCTTCTAGCTGTTTCATTAATTTAATAAAAGAAACCGTTTTTTTAGATTCCTAATAATGCGTAGTGAGGAGGAAGTAGAAGCTGAAGAACATCCCAAGAAGAAATCTAAGAAGCCCAAGTCCAAGAAGAAAGAAGAAGATTGCTATCGGACTCTTCAAGCACATAGGACGATGCCCCTGGGAAGCGCCAGGAGCAGAGAAATGAGGAGACCCCCACTTCGACATCAACCTGGCTCTCAAGGAGATGCAAGGATGACCAGGAGCAAGAGACCGAGGAGGATTGCCCCACACCAACGGCCTCATCTACAAGAGATGGAAGGATGCAGAGGGACAACCAAGACCAGGATCCAGAGAAGAGCCTCCCTTCAATGCCAGCCGGCATATAAGATATGGAAGGGCAGTCAAGATACCTCGAAGGTTCCTGTAAAGTTAAGGGAGGAGAAGTGCAGAGTATTAGGCTCATAGATTGTTGAGCTCTGGAAACCAAAAGGAATAATACTCTGCTAGTGATCTCTTTTGACTTGTATATAATGCATATAATATAATAGGAAATAAACTAATGCTTAGTTAATCTTGCCTCGTCTTGGATAACAACACACATACCACTATTCCGACAGCCAGTCCCACAATTCTACTGTATTAATACTATATCATTAGACCATCGCATATATACTAATTAATCTAAACTAATAAAACTTCAATTTACAAAAATTCAAATTATATAGGATCTACAGTTAAACCTGTCTTTAGCGCCCCCTCTAAATAGTGCCTCCCTCTCTATAGCGCACAATTTTAAATATGTAGTACAATGTGATATTTACATTAAAAGTGACCTGTCTATAGCACCCCCTCTCTATAGCACCCTATTTTTGTGAGCCCCAAGAGGGGGCGCTATAGACAGGTTTAACTGTAATTATAATTAAGAAGTTACTATATATAATTAGGCTTTGTGAGCGCTGTCTGAGTTCACGTAATCCTGATCAAACAAGGAACTCTACTGTGTTATTTTCTGCCTACCAAGTTTGTTAACATAAACAAAATTGCACTCCACAGACCATACAAAATAAAACACGGAAAACCTGGCTCCATCAGAATTACCTGCATCGTTCAAAAACTTAATGATTCATTTTTATACAATGCATTAGTGCGATATCTGTTATAAGAAATTTGAATGATTTTTGAAGCCTAGGATTCTTTAAAAAATAAATCAATTTTCTATACTGCCCTTACTGTAATGATCAAGTAATGGGAAGGCCTGTCTCATCAGTGGTGAATCTTCCCATTATTTTATCATTACAGTAAGGGCAGTATAGAAAATTGATTTATTTTTTAAATAATCATAAGCATCAAAAATAGTTCAATTTTCTTATTCATTTTTTATAAAAAATGATCCCAGGAACCTCATCAAGAATATTAATTCAGCAGAAAATCCTGTAGGCATATTATAAAACAGAAGAAACAAGTTTAGATTTATTTATTAATCAACAAAACGCGATATTGAAATATCTGTGTCAATTACAGAGGAAACAAACACAACAAGATACGAAACATAGTTTTACTTTTGTGTATCAGACAGCAAAAGAATGGGCATGGTATGGCGTAGTCCGGAATCTCCTGAAAAGAAATTTCCACAGAAAATTGAATCAAAAGTAAAGATAGTATTGATTGAATTTTTTAATTGAAAAAGGTTAATTCACGATTAATTAGTTCCTGATGGCTGAATTATTAATCAATTCTTCTACATAGATGTTCTGTGTGTGTGTGTGTGCGTGTGTGTGTGTAACGAGTCAGGGACTGCCCTGTAGGGCGGAGTACGGCGTCGTGAGCTGCTACACGAGCTGCTACGGTAACCGTGAACAGGGAACTCTGATATGTGGCTGACTAATGGGGTAATGGCACCCTCTTTTCCATGAAGCAACCATTAATGGACAAACACAATAACAAACAAATTAAAACTTAAGTTTAATTAGAAATAAGTTTATATCGATAGATAAAATATATTTAAAAACTTTGTATTTTGTTCAGGAACAATTTCTTTGATCATTTCACCTACAAGATTTGGTCAGAATATTTTTAATTGACTTCTGACCAGGGAATAAAAGATGGAACCAACATCAGTCACTATCGAGGATTAGTATCTCAGAATGATCACACTAGAAGTACTTAGTTCCATTATATCAGCTCCCAACAACAAAGTCAATGAAGATAGAGGTTGCCTGGCTGACATTCATAGCTCTTAGAATTAAGATGGGGGTCGGTGGAAGGATAGTCTAAACCGTAGGTTTTACCGCTACGACCCAGCTTCAATTCCCGCATTGGGTACTTTTTTTCTGATTAAGAAAAAATGCTCCAATGGCCACAGTTTCTTGCAAAAGTCCACCCCCACCAGCGAGTGCAAGTAACCATACGGGGCTCTGGCACATTTGTAAGTGCAAAGTCGAACTGCTTTTCACATGTGTAGACATGTGGTGCACTTACAGTAAAAGCAGTCGCCTACTGCTCCCTCTCCTCCTTTTTCATCTGGGCTTGGGACTGGCAAAGACGGAGTTAAACGTGAAAACGTCCCGCTCCACACTGTACATGTCCAGCCTGGACTACACCGGCTTGTAGGCCGCTCCGATGTTAGGTTCTCCTGGCACTGTCTTGCGAGATCATCCACATGCTTGGAGGCAACTCTCGTGTTTTCCACTCGCCACAGATGTGACCAGACTGTCTGTTATCCACCACACTGGAATTCCGTTATTGGCGCCTGTATCCCTTACACATGGCCATCCCACACAACTGGAGTCCACCCATCTTTCCCCAAATTTACTCTGGAATCTTGGCCTTTCAGTTAGCTTGTTATCCATTTTACAATACAAAGGAACTTGATATCTTGACACTTGTGTTATTATTCTAAATTAGATGAAAAATTCCGACAATTCCTGGGTTGTTCCCCCAAGAGTGTAAATGTTTTTGCAATAGACCTTTTTTTAGGTGGTATTAAGTTTGCAACCATCATTAAAAAAAAAATAAAACCTGTAGGTGGTTCTTCTCTTCCTGACAAGTTGTAAGGAATTAAAGCTTGTATTCCTATAGTGTTGGTATTACTTGTTCCAGTCATCACGCCAGTTCTTGAAGGTTGTATACTGTTGTATCATGGCTAATGAACCTATTTTATTTTAATTTGTAATATTATTTTTCATATATTTTAAATTCAAATTTATATTTTATATTTACTTATTTTATTAAAGAGAATATATGTATTATAAACAGAATATATGTATTATAAAAATCACCATTTGTATTTAGGTAAACTGTGTGACTTCACTGCTCTCTTTGATGTAAAAAATAAATAAATTATTCTGGAGGCTACTTAAAGTAGAGTTATCTCATTATTCCCTTATATAAATTTGTAGGATGGTTAAAACACGCTCTGGTAAGATACAAGACCCGGCACAGGAGAGGATCAAGGTTGAAGAGTCTGCCAAACTGCAACCTGGTGCTACAATACATATCTAACTTTCTCACCCACCCCCCTCCTTGTCTGTAGGAGAACTCTCTCAAGGTGGGGAAGCCTCCCTTGCTGAAGAAATTTGTACAACTATATACAGTTAAACCTGTCTATAGCGCCCCCTCTTGGGACTCACCAAAATAGGGTGCTATAGAGAGGGGGTGCTATAGACAGGTCACTTTTAATGTAAATCGCATCGTACTACATATTTAAAATCGGGCGGTATAAAGGAAAGTGCTATTTAGAGGGGAGCGCTATAGAGGTATAACTGTATATTTCCCTACTTTTTTTTATCTA
>CP092878.1:37896449-37945982 GCA_030710605.1 Cordylochernes scorpioides
ATGATGCGACTTTGCCATTGTGTTTGGCCACTGATGCATCGCAGATTGGAGTGGGCGCTGTGTTGTCACATATTATAGAAGGCCAGGAGAGACCGATTATGTTTGCCTCACGGACTTTATCAGTAGCAGAACAAAATTATTCTCAGATTGAGAAGGAGGCTCTAGCCATTATTTATGGAGTTACCAAGTTTCATCAATTTATTTATGGAAGAAAATTTATTCTTATTACAGACCATAAGCCATTGGTGACCATTTTGGGCTCAAGATCAGGAATCCCCACCTTATCTACTTCAAGATTGCAGCGTTGGGCGCTTATTTTGTCAGCTTATACTTACGATATTAAATTTCGAAGAACTCAAGACCATGGGAATGCAGATCTTCTGTCACGTTTTCCTGTGGGCTGTGAAGAAATTCCAAGATTAAATAATGTCTATGCTTTATCCTTTGTGGAAGAATTGCCGATCACAGCAGAGGAAATTGCCACGGAAACTGAAAAAGACGAAGTGCTCTCATTGGCCAAATTTTATACTCAGCAAGGCTGGCCTGAAAAGGTGGCTGATCACCTCAGACCTTATTTTCAAAGGAAACTTGAGCTAACTGTAGATGGGGAGTGTTTGGTTTGGGGAATGAGAGTTGTCATTCCACCATCTCTCAGAATAAAATGTTGAACTGTCTTCATGAGACTCATTCCGGTATGAACAAAATGAAGGCTGTAGCAAGATCACATTTTTGGTGGCCTAATCTAGATACCCAAATCGAGTTTTTGGTAAATAAGTGCAGAAGCTGTCAGCAATCCCAGGATGGGCCAAATAAAGGAAAATGGCAACCCTGGAAATGGTCAACCAGACCTTGGCAAAGAATTCACATTGATTTTGCAAATAAGGAAAACATTAATTTATTAATAGTAGTAGATAGTCATTCAAAGTGGATCGAAGCCATCCCAATGAGAGAGACCACCACACGCAAAACCATTGAGCAACTACGGCGACTTTTTTCTTCCTATGGGTTACCGGAGGAACTTGTATCTGATAATGGACCTCAGTTTACTGGGAGTGAAATGAAAGGTTTTCTGGAAGGAAATGGAATTAAACAAACATTGATCCCGGCGTACCACCCGCAAAGTAATGGCTTGGCTGAAAGAGCGGTTAGAACAATTAAGACTGCCCTGGATAAAAATAAAAGGAAAATTGGGGACACCATTCAAGACACCTTGTCAAAAGTTCTTCTGGCATATCGAAGCACCCCGCATGTGACAACGGGAAAGACTCCATCAGAGCTCTTTATTGGGCGTGCGCTTCGAACCAGAGTGTCGTTGATACATCCCAGCTTGGCATCTAGAGTTAGGGACCAGCAAGCCAGGCAAATGAAGTATGATCGGCGAACCCATTTGGAAGAATTCCAGATAGATGATTTAGTGTGGTGTAAAAACTTTAGAGGTGGTGATAAATGGATCCCAGGAAAAATTGTGGGCAAGAAGGGAACTAGAGTCTACACCATTTTGATCCACGGACAGGTAAAGGCCTATCACAGGGATCAAATTAGAAAAAGGTGGAGGAATGGTGAGGAAGATGAGAGTGGAGATGGAGAGCGTCAACCCGAGCACTCAAGAGGAGCAGGTCCCAATGCCATAATCTCGGAGGTTGTACGAGACAGAGGTTATATGGAGTCGCTGTCGCCAGGACTAACTAGCCAGCGATCGGATCAAGATTCAGAGGTTCAGAGTGATACAGACGATGGAAAGTCATTGGAGCCTCTTCCCTCGCTGGACCCCGAGGCCTTGAAAGAGGAGGGTCCTGTCCTAAGGCGGAACCCACCTCGAGCGAGGAGACTTCCTGTGAGATTTGAAGAGAGAAGATGGTGATATATAGCTAGCAATAAATATGTATATATATATATATATGTTTCTATGAAAATGTTAATCTGCAAGACGCAGGTTATCATCATCTTTGTTTTGTTGTTGTCACTTTTTTTGGCGTTTCGCAAAACAACAAAAATGCTGTATCAGACTTTACTAAGACAATAAAGATTTGCTACAAAATAAAAGTGTACTAAGATGTTGCAATGTTTCTTCCCCTATACTTTAGAAATATATACCTAATGAAAAGCCATACTATTTTTAAGTATTGGTGAAGTAGTCCACGCATCCTGAGATTAACAGTCTATTATAAATCGTAAATTTTAATTTATGCTTTCCGTTTCACTGGCATTTTATCAGGCAATGAAAGTTATGTTGAGGCGGTGTATACCGCATCTCTCGCCGCTGTCTTTTACGATTCACATTGTTTGTGGCAAAACCTTAATATTATCATTAATTTCTGATATCAAAGTAAAACGTCTATGGGGATGAGTATCTTTTATTCTGGTCTTCTCGAGCTTTCGAGCTTGTCCGCCCTTCTACAGGAGAAACATATACAATATATCAAAAAAATATAACGTCGCCTGATGCTAAAACTATTATGATTCTATGTACATATATATATATACATTAGAAAGTTTTGCATATTATTTGTTTTCTTAAGACATATTTTTTTGATTAAGGTATTACACATATTCTACTATTGTTTGCTATATTCTATGAATTATCTTATAGGTTAGAAATTCTATTATTTAAGTAGTTTTATAATAGTTATTGGCTATTACATATAAGTTACTTATATTATTGTTGATATTATTAGCTGGTACTAGGATATATTGTGTTATATGTTTCGGGCAAATCTATTTTCTATTAATGCTATTGTGTTTTCTGAATAATAGAAAATCAATTATAAGCCTTTGATATTTGCTGTTTATGTTATTGTAATGTATTCTAGGTTCTCCTAATGCGAAAGTGTGACCTGTTCCTTTGCAGTATTGGAAAATTAGAGACCTATTGTCTTGATTAATAACGTTGCGTCTATGTTCATATATTCTATTGCTGACTCTCCTTCCTGTCTCCCCTGCGTATTACTTGGCAGCTGTTACACTCTACGGAATATATTGCCTTTTATTCTCTGTTTTGGTTAGTGGGTTTTATGATAGTAGGATTATTTTAGATAGCGGACTTTTATGGTGGAGCCTATGTTAGGGGAATTACAGTAATACGTTTGGATGCCAGAGTTTCTTAAGTAGTTGGCTATTGTTATAGATGTTTGTGAGTATGGAATGTAACATATCGCCCTATAGATATTTTGTGGAAATGTTGTAATATAAAGATGGTTTGGTATCCTGCTTGCTGGACATTATTTATAATGTTCTGTGTCTCAATCATTTTGAATTCTGTTGCGAGCACCATTGATTACAATTTCTTTATTTTACTTTCTCAAATTATTATACAGTATGAGAAATGAGGTTGGATTTCCCATGGTTCAAATTTAGAACGGTGATCAGTGTTTTACAGTAGTCTACTGAAATGACTTAGCATTTTTTTTTCATCATAGCTCTGATATAATTTTCTTACAGCAGAGGTGAGTTCTGATAATTATTGCTGGATGCAAATATCTTAACTTCATTTTAATAGCGCTTTCTATCAAATCATACTAGCCTGTGCATCCAGATATATGAGCCTTAAGGTGAAAATAGAATTGAAGATCCAGTTAGCGTACCCGTGAAGAGAGAAATTTGATCACCATAAAAAGACGCGTCAGGCAACCGACTTTTTTTCTTTTTCTCATGATGCCTCCAACTGCATATGATCTTAAATATCCTGTATACACTCTGACAAGGGAAGGTTATCCTGAATTGACAAATGTATAATTTTGTCTTTAGTAGAGATTTCCAAGATTCTATTTCTGAAACATTTTTTTTTTGGATGAAGACAAATAAAACCATCTTGATAGTATTGAATTTTACAGTAAATATTTGCCAGCAGAAGGCATGATGAGAATACATGAAATTTAAACCAGTTATATGCTTAGTATGTTTCTTCAGCTGTAATTTGACACAGTCATCAAATGAAGAAATGGGCAGTACGCCATATCTTGATGCTGGACACTTCTGTGTCAGGAAGGTGTAGTTAGTCTGTTTAATGAGAATTTCAATAATTATCGAAATTTAGCAGATTATCATTGGGGATTTGAACAACTATCTTGAAAAATTTTGAACAGCCTGAGTAGATAAAGGAATCCTGGAGTTAGAGTGGAGAATTAGTAGTACAGACTGACCACTCGACGCAGATAACTCTAGGGAACAATTATTGTGTTAATCCGCCGTAGACAAGAAGAACATTGATTCTCAGGATACTCGATAGGCAGAATTTTGAGAATTGATAAGGTCATGGTTAAAGTTTACACAGGCAAGTGGGAGTAAAGACAGTGATTTAAAGAGGCAGCCTTGTGTCTTAAATACTTTCAGTGGAAGCAGATGCCACTGCAAATATTCAGGTCTAATAATTTCCAAATTTGAAGTCATGCATGACGGGTTAGCACGGGATTGACGCCTGAACTGGCTTTCACTGGGATTAATCGAGCTTGCGAAAGAACTAGAAGAAGTGTGACATGTCACGCCACTGTACTAAATTAATAATTGAGAAGATTTATGTTGAGCCAACTGAAATTAGTAAAGAATTAAGAGATTAAGGTCTTATTCTTTGAGTTTTACACTAATTTCAATTACGCGATATGGACGGCGTTATAAGTTGGGTGGAAATGATTCGGCCGCAATGGGATGGTCTCCTGGAGGTGGTACGATCAAATACTTACTTATTGAATGCCGGGCGGGATCGCATGGAGCATTAAATGACATCGAGAAATGCTTAAAGAAACACCCTAGAAGATTGGGATCGACAAAATGACGACATGGAAAATGCTCAACATTGTACATTGGCAGCAAAATGATATCTTGCTATTGTATGGACGACCACTCCTTCCTGAAATGTGCAGCGGATGTTAGTCCCAGAATTAGGTCCTTTGAGGCGACACTTTCCTTTGCAGATGACATAAAGACGCATGACAAAACAGCACATGAGCATTTAAACTAGCTTCAATTCCTGCCATTAATTAATTTAGTTGACCAATAGCTATAGAACCGCTGGAGACCTCCATACCCTGTGTGAATATTTTAGTGAGAAATGAGCGATTCAATTCTATGAGCCATGAGGTATCCTGTAAGATCGGAGTTGTACCCCATTCAATTTTTTTATAGTAGCCAGTGCGAGATATTTCCAGAATGTTTTTTTTTTTTTCTAACTGTCATATAATTCGGAAACTAGAAAACTACACTATTTTGATACAGTTTACATCTAGCATCCATGTGAACTCAATATGACTATTGAACGTAGATGAAGATTAATGAGCGAACCAACCTAAAGAGAACGAGTTTAATAGGCTTACAATCAGTAGTTGAAACAGACTATTCGCACAATTTTGTTATGTTCTCCCTCTAGCTGATCTATGACATTATAGATTTTTTTTTTCAAGGTGACTACCCCGTCGAGTGTATATGAAGGTATAAAGGTTTAAAGGTCATAGGCTGTTGGAATAATAATACACTAGTAATAATTATAGTTCATTCTGATGTACAGTAGAGGCAGTGAGAACAGCGCCTCTACCATCATGGCTAGTTAGTTTCAATACACCCAGAAAGAGCATTGATCTAAGATTACTATCCACCCACATGGATGAACATGTACCTCTCCCATTTCCTTTCCCTTTTGGGCCATGAACCCATCTTTCACCCCTCGGTTCCCTGCCCCCATTAATACATGAGATTCTCTTCTCCAATCCCCACTACTAATCTGGAATATTTCAGACAGCAGACTGAGAGAGAACCATGCACCCTGGAGATGACCCCTCCTCCAGCCAGACGCCGTTGCCGTCTGCACTATACCATTTGGAGAAGTTTGAGGGAAATGGGCTCATACCATTCGACAAGTTCATCCGGGACTTCGAATTGGTCTACGATGTGAAAGCCCTGGATGATTCTAGGAGGAGGATCCTCCTGCACAATCACCTTCGAGGAGCTGCGAGAGAGTTCGCCCTCCAGGCCTCCCAGATCAAACTGGGATACAACGAATTAAAGGAAAACCTGGAACAGAGATTCTCCAGGAGGGCCCCCAAGAGAGAAGCCAGGAAGAAGTTCTTCTCCTGTAGACAAAGGCCCGGAGAAAAGGTTAAGGAATACGCGAACAGAGTGCGGAGCCTTGCCTCAGAAGCCGAGTCAGATGGCCTGAGGATCGACATCACTGAGGTCGCTGATATCTTCCTCACTGGACTCTGTCCAAACCTGTGGCAGAGAGCCCACCAACTCCAGAATGAGTCATGGGAGGTGATTGTGAGCAGTCTCCACCAGATCGAAGAAAGGGATGACGAGTACTTATTTATTTATTGCGTATGATATTGTTTTTTACAGCACAATACAACAATGTTGGCAAGTTTCTCTAGAGTGGAATGTCGAGGTGACGAATCCACTCCACGGCCTCCTCTGTGCACCGGTGGATATCCCCAAGTGTTCCCTGGAAGAATCTTCGAGGACAGTCCCTTAGGATATGGTGCATTGTTTGTATTTGTCCACAGTCGCAGTTCTGGTCTGGACTCATGTTCCACTTATTTAGTAGGTAGTTGCATCTACCAGTAGAGGTCCTGATTCTATTGAGGGTTGACCAGGTCCTCCTAGGTAGGTTGTAGCCGGGAGGTTTGGTGTTAGGGTCCTCCACCAGGTCTTTGTTGGCGATGGCAAGATTGCTCCATCGGTTTCTCCACTCTTCTTTAAGATCTACATTTTCATCGGCCACCCATACAGGATTCCTTGATATTAGTCGAGTTGGGGGAGGAATTTCGAGAACAGTGTTGATTGGAAGCTTAGTGTTAGCTTTAATTTTACTGAGAAGGTTGGAGGTAGATTTCTTTCTTCTGAGGTCAGGAGAATCGGACAAAAAAAAAAATGACGAGTACTCCAGATGCCAAATGGAAGATGAAGAGGGGAGTGCCAGGAAGTTGAGGGAGTTGACGAGCCAGATGGCCCGGCTGGAATCCAAGTTAAAGAACCTGGAGACGGAAAACCAGGACCTGAGGAGGACCCACAGGGAGCAACCCAGGATGAATATGGGAAACAGGTGGGACACCAACCAGGCCAGAGGTTTCCAGCGGAGAGGAGGTTCCGCTCAGAACAACCAGCCCACTATACAAGGGACCAGGCAGGAGAGACCCCAACAGAACCCCAACGGTAGAGCCCCACAAGAACAGCGCAAGGAAGGCCCTCCAGCAACAACCAAGGGAGGAGCGCCAAGGGGGTATGAGGGCCCCGAAGCAACGCGGACACCCATCAGGTGCTTCAGATGCGGGGAGACAGGCCACATGGCAAGAATTTGCACAGCCATGACAAAAAAATAGGTCCGGCTTGCCTCAAAGCAGGGAATGGGGGAACTCTAGCCGGCCTACCTGTAATCACTTGTACATTTGTAGATAAAGGTTGGTCTCTAAGCAATAGGACTATCAGACTAATTATCGATACAGGCTCAGAGGCCAACATTGTAAATATAGATTCCTTGGATATTAGCGCTGAAGGTTTGGGTAAACCCACCTTCCTTAAGGGGATTAGTGGGAGTGAATTAAGGTCACTGGGGAGTGAGTTAATAGAGGTTAGGGCCTATATCAGGGGAAAACCCATCAGGGAAGTAAAAACAACATTTGAATACTGCCATCTAGGTGGGCTAGGCTTTGATGGAATCCTAGGTATGCCAGGATTCAAGGCTCTAAGACTCACTCTCAACCATGATGGAAGCGTCAGATCAGACTTTGAGCAGGACGAAGAACCGACTAAGTCGGCCTTCCTGTCCTCGTTACAGGCCAGTGAGGTGCCTGTCAGACCACCCAGTATACCTCTACATAAAATCAGGACAGGGGAAGACGTCCTTAGGGCATATAGTCACTGTTTCTGTGACGACATCTCCGATATGGGCGATGGGTCAACCATCATTGCCCCTAAGTTAAAGATACTGACTGGAAAGCCAGTCTATAGACGTCAGTATCCGATCCCAAATAAGCTGGTCTCAAAGGTGAAGGCCTTAGTAGACGAATTGGAAGAAGCTGGAATTATCGAGGGGAGTACATCCTTATGGAATTCTCCCCTATTCCCTGTTGCTAAAACAGACGGCAGCGTCCGCATTACAATGGACCTGCGATTAATTAATGAGGTGACAGAATTCTTCCCGTTCCCAATACCTCGTGTTGAAGACAATCTGCGTGCTTTTGCAGGCGCAAAGGTCTTCAGCACATTAGACTTGACCTCTGGATTTTTCCAGATTCGCATCCCGGAGGGTGATAGAGATTATTTCACTTTCTCTCTGCCCTGGGGGAGATATCGTTTCACACGTCTACCACAAGGAGCGAAGAACTCAGCTCAGATCTTCCAATGGGCCATGAATTTGGTCCTAGGGGATTTGTTGTATAAATGCGTTCGTTTGTACATCGATGATGTCATCGTCTACAACGACTCTCATGAGCAGCATGTGGCGGACCTTGCCGCTGTACTCGAACGCCTGAGTCGCTTTAATCTAAAGGCTAGGCGTGGGAAGAGTTATTTCTTCAAGGGCTCTGTAGATTACCTCGGTCATGTAATTGATCAGGATGGGATAAAACCCATGTGGGATAATGTCGCGGCTCTCAGGGATTTGAAACGTCCCCACAACATCAGGGGGGTCAGAAGTCTTTTGGGTACTGTAAACTACTACAGGCGCTTCATACCCAACGCAGGTGAACTCCTAGCTCCACTAAGTAACTTATTGAGAAAGGGGCGAAGATTCACTTGGGGTACAATAGAGCAGACAGCCTTTGAGACCATAAAAACAAGTACTAACCAGTGAGCCTTTACTGGCTCATCCAATGATAGGGCGACCATTTATCCTCAATACAGACGCCAGTGGAATAGCGGTTGGCGCTTGTCTCCAACAGGAGATAGACGGGGTTGTCAAGCCAATAGCTTACTATAGCAAACGGTTGATAGGCCCCGAAACTCGCTACTCCACAATCGAAAAGGAGGCTTATGCCGTAGTGTTGTCTCTGCAGCACTTTAAACACCTCCTGGCGGGCAGTAAGGTTGAGGTGCATACCGATCACAAACCGATCACTTATAACAAGGGGTCTGATTATAAGAACACTCGATTGTCTAGATGGGCAGAGATCATCCAAGACTTCAATGTGACATTTGTGTATGTCCCGGGGAAAGAAAACACGGTAGCCGACTTCCTCAGTAGGTTCCCGTGTGAGGATGATCCTGAACCATCACGAGATAAGAGAGTTGTGGCCGCAGTAATTAAAAATCGTGGGCCCCCCTTGATAGATAGTGATCGGACGTGGGAAGGTTTGCTTAAGGACAAGAAATGGGCCCCCTTATTGAAACTAATAGGTGACAGACGGTCTACCGAGACTGTAACTTATAAAAATAAGGATTATAAAATGCACAAGGGTTACCTTGTGTCTAAGAACAGTGGGGGTATCTGGGTGAAGGTGGTTCCGTCAGACATTAGGGAGATGGTGATTAAATATCACCACGACGTTCCGACGGGAGGTCATTTTGGGGTCAAGAAGGTAATGAGAAGGCTGAAGGACGATTATTATTGGCCGGGTATGAGGACACAGGTCCGAAACTATATATACAGATGCGAGGGTTGCCAGCTCTCAAATCAAGGTGTAACCAAGGCTGGTAATGCTCCCCACTTCAGGCCTGGAAAACCATTTGAGCATCTTGCTCTAGACTTCATAGGACCCTTAGAGAAGACTTCCAAAGGACATTCTAGCATCCTGACCATAGTCGATTTATTTACCAAATTCCCTATTTTAATACCTACAAGAGACCAGTGTGCCAGTACAGTGGTTAAAGCGCTGTTGGAAAGCGTAATTACTATCTTTGGAGTACCGAAAACTATACTTTCGGACCGGGGTTCGGCATTCATTAGCTGTATTTTTAAAGGGATTTGCAAGGCCATGGGGGTAAGTGCAGTGAACACCACTGCTTGGAGACCTCAAAGTAATGGCGCTGTAGAAAGGCTCAACAGAACAGTAATTGAATCTTTGCGTAGGTGTGAAGCAGGTTCTAATTGGGATGACATCCTACCCATGGTAGCTTTAGCTATCAGGACCACTGAACATTCTAGTACAGGATTTACGCCAGCGAAACTCGTCTTCGGACATGAGCTGAGGCTCCCGCAACCCTTTCAGGAAGCGGGACAAAGTCCTGTAAGCGAAGATTTGATTGCTCAAACGGCAGCCTTCTACGAGCGGGAACTAACAGAGGAGGTCGAGAAGATAAGAGAGGTGGTAAGGCAAACCTACTTGAGTGAACAGGAAGAAGCTAGGACTAAGTTTGAAAACAAAAGGCTGAGAACTTTTAATAATGGGGATTTAGTCCTAGTGGAGAGAATGCATGAGACGAAGGGGCGTCACAAATTTGAGCAAAGGTATGGGGGTCCATATGAGGTACTAAAAAGAGCTGGTGATACTGTATATCTCTTGAAGAATCTAGAAACTGGGAATTTGGATAAATACCATATAGATAGGTTAAAACAATACCATATACCAATTAGGATTTTCCCCACAGAGGAGGAGGAGACTAGTGATGGTAATTCAAGTCAAGGTTCCAGTGATGAAGATCATTGGATTCATCTTACAGGTCCAGCTTATCTCCCTAATAGGTCCGTTAATGTAGTGGTTCCACAAGGGGTGACAACCAGAGCGAACTCAGAAGTAATGAGACGAGGGGAAGTTGACAGAGTTAGTGTGAACAGTTTAACTTTACGCAGGTCTACAAGGGTGAAAAGGCCCACACAGTGTAAATTCTGCTTAGACTGTCGCCTCTAACTAGGATTTTGGAGTGTGTACGGAGAATCAGCTCGATAGAATGAGAAGTTTAGAGATTTCAACCTTTTTTTTTAAACCTTTTTTTTTTAAAGTAGAACTTCATTAGGATTCCTTTTTTTTTAATACAAACTATTTCTTGTTAAAAACCCGAGTTTCAAAGACCAATGAGAATAATGTATACCATTGTGAATTAACTATTTAGTGTAAATCTGAAATTTTAGTTATTATCAGGAGTAATAGGTGAAGGAAGGTGTAGGAAATCACAACTTAGAGGGGGGCTATGTCTAAAACAACAAACCTAATAGGCATCCTATGGCTTGTGTTGGGTAATTCAGAAACCCTATAATCCCTGGCCTTCAGGTAGTAGCTTTGAAATAGGTTTCTAATGAGGACATGAAAGGTCAATCTTTCAGAGTAAAGTTGTGAAGTATAGGGACCCTAAGCCAGGGGTAGAAGTTAAGTAGGCCCAGACTGTAGTTGATCCTTGGAAAGCACTTGAGAATGTTAGTGTTGGGTAGTGAATCATAAACCCTATAAATCCATCTTTCAATAGAGTGCTGAGGTCGGACTACTGAAAAGGGGGCAGACGCACGACGAAGTAAGAGGAAAGTGACTTCACCCACAGTGGCTAGGGGAATGAATCAATCCGCTTTTATGAGGTGTCACGTTTAATGGTTCTTTAATAGCCCTTATATTCTGTGTGTGTCTTCATAGAATTGTCGTGAATAGTCGCTTAGTGTCAAGGCAAGGGCAGTTTTGAAATTACATTTTTTAAAGATAGGTTAGCTTCCAGATTATTTAGAATTGTTAACAATTATTGTTAACAATCATTTATTGAGCATAAAGTATTAATATATATAGAGCTTGTACAGAGGCATTTCTTTTGAGTAACATAAGGGCTTTAGTTCCCAATTTGTTTTAAATTTTATTATTTTATTTGATTTCACATTGTGTCCTGAAATATGTTATTATTTGTTAGGATCTATTGATATTGATAAATGAGTATTTTGGCCTTTGTAGCAGCTTTTAACTTTAGTTTGTATGCACACCGTGAATGATAGGGGGGAGGGTGTATGAATGAATTGGTGTAATGAATGTGTAAGAAGGTTAAAAACTATTATATTGTGAGCCCAAAATACATTAGAATAGGGTTAAGGACTTCAATAGGATCGATTTTTATTTTATTTTATTTTTTATTTCGAATTTTGTTAGGACCGAGAAGCCTCAAACAGGACAACTACAACTCTATCTATTGTTAGGAAAATATTCGCTCCACTTTGTTAGGTCTCCTTTTAGAGGAGTGCAAATATTGATTTCTTTTATTAGGGTAATCAGTTACTCTATTTCATTATATCAACTTGAATTTTAAGAGTCGTAGATAATGATCATATCTTGATTCTCAGACTGGAAGGTTGTGGGAGGTTATGATCAGACCAGGAAACCCACAAAACTTCTCCTCATTAGAGGAAACGAAGAGGTATAGATTGAATTTTATGCAGGATGGGGGATTTGTTTTAGCCATGCCGTATAGCCTGGGGTATAACGGCGCGACCTTGGGTAACCGATCTGACACCGTAGTTTCGACGCTTTTAGCGTGGCTGGAGCGAGGGTATTCCAGACGGGAGGTCCTGTAAGATTGGCAAGTAGGCAGAGATTGCCCAATTATTCTAGACGAAGTGTTTCCGTCTATTGAATTTTTTTTTCGGTACCAGTTTGATCCCCCATAGCTAGCGGAAGTTTCTTCTAATAAAGGATTCGCCCTGCCATACGTTTTGTTGGAATGAATTCGAGCATAAGACCGATTCGAGAGGCAGAATAAGTAATCATTAGGACCTTCAACGAGTTTAAACTCGTTCCATGTTAGGATAAAATTTTAAAGTATTAGTTAACTATAATGACCGCGAACGAGACGCCAGAACAAGCCAGTGAGTCAAAGTTTTAGAAGTGTTGTATTGAGGACAGTAGAATTAAGAGCAGTTATACAGGGAGTAGAGTTCTGAAGGAATTTGTAAAAGGAACCAAAATTTCAGATTGATAAAATCCAAACTTATAAGATGTAGATTTATAGGATTCAAGTCAATGGATAGAGAGTATATTAGTAGATGAAAGTAATATGAATTTCTTGGAAGGGGGAGGTAGCTGAACTGTACACACCCCAGAGGCAAGGTAAACGGAGCCACAAACAAAATAGTAGAAATTGATTAGTCGCTCTGCCAAAACAGAAAAGAAATTCTCTTCATACGGTTGTCACCCTAGATTTAAATGGACTGTGTAGTTTAATAGAGGTCTGGGCTATGTTCCATTTGACCAAGATTCTAAATGACGTACCCATCTGAGTTGAGAGTATTGTAACAGAGGAATCTAACACATAAGAGAAAACACACCCTCCAGTAGGATCGGGATAGACGAATATTACCCAGTGACCAACTCGTGATTCCAGACTGAATAAGATTGAAAACTTAACTGAGATACTAAACCTTGAACCTTCAGCGCACAAATATATATAATGTGTTTTCATTTTCTTATTGAATATGTTATTATTTTATATCATATATATTATATTATAATCATATGCTATTCATTTCAATAATTTTATTTCCTTTGATATTCATGATATTAGTAATATTTACCTGCCATGTTGCGATTTTTTTTTAACATGTTGTCATGGCTTATTCTTCCCTCAAGGCATGATCTATTTATCCTTATTGTCTTTTATCCGCCTTACTTATATAAGTATATATATTTTGTCATCATATATAATTTTGAAGTAGTTTTCTTTATCATCTATCATGGGATGAATTTTATCATTTATATCTTAACATATTTAATCACTATCTACATGATATGTTTTACTTCAATATATATGTTATACTCATCATATAACATGGAAGGATTCATTTTATCATTACATATTTCGTGCCTTATTTAATGATTACTTACATAATTTGTTTTCTGTAATTTTTTATTTAGCAAAAGTCATCATGTCATAGGCTAATCATTATATACCAAGATATTTCTTTCAGCTAACTATAATTATCCTTTCCTTTGATTGTATATATATATAACTATACCACACGAATGTCTTGATTGGTACGAAAATAAAGATGCTGGCATGTTTTAGGAGTTGGACTAGTCAGTTATTTCTAAACGACTTCTTGGCGCCCAAATTTTTTATATATAATATGTAATAGGGAAATGTCCTAAATGTATTGTTAGCAGAAAGAGGGTAGCAATGAATCCAGCACCCCAAGAGGCAAGGATGGGGTTGAGAGGACTTACCACAAGGAAGGCCTACTCCTCAAGGCCAAAGAAGAAAGTGGAAGGGTGGTATATATACCCATGAATGGTAAGACAGATGACCTTGCTTACTTCCATACATATGATATGACTGTCCCCCATAACCTATTTTGATAACAGTGTGCTGACAGAATAATAACACATAAAAACCCCTTTGCCAGGATGCGCAATGCCCACTAATGTTCGGAATAATAAACATCTAGAATGGCATACCATCGTTTTGACTAGCCTTATCTTCCCTATAGGTTTCGGTACACCTGGCTTCACCTAGTAATGGAAAATGCATTTTGCTAGAAATGGGCCTGCTTTCATAGTAACTGATGAAAGGCAGATGAATAATGAATAGCACAAACGCATTTGTCCATTACTTGGCAGGGGGAGGATTGTTGGGGCACGTTTTTGTAACCATACCCCAACAGAAGGCGTATGTATAATCAAATCAAATAGATACATGGCTTCCCTCCCACATAGACTTACAGACCATTTTTTTTTGCCCAGTAACTTAGACACTTGGTGACACCAGACTTCCATGCCGAAAGCTGATGCCTGGTAAAGAAGAAGACATCCAGAGACATCCGAGCTGGAAACTGTTGTTTCATATGTACATATATTCCCCTCACCAAAAATTTAGGTAAAGGTGACCAGAAAAAAAAAAATGGAGAAGGAAGATCTCTAAAGGACTGAACCTTATAAAATATCCTTCCCGAGAAAGGAAAGCGTTATATTACAGTTCAAGTGAAAAGGGGCCTGTGTCGATTTATAGCTAAGACGGAGGGGGGCGATATATATATATCGTCCCGAGAAAAAGGGAGGATGGTTTTTCAATCCATGTGGAAGGGGGGGGGGCTGGCGTCTGAAATTTTACACTATCGCCGTAGCTGTTGCTCTCTTTAGATTTTTTTGTTTTGGTAATACTATATGTTCTAATTTGATGGAAGAGGCCTGGAGTCTGAAATCTTACACTAGTGCCGTGGCTGTTTCTCTCTTTAGATTTTTTGTTTTGGTAATACTATATGTTCTATTTTGATGAGGCCTGGGGCGTCTATGAAATTGATACTGGAGCCGTTGGCCATTTTTGATTGGTGTTTCTTTCGGCGAATGAAAATGGAGAGAGAGATGAATAAAAGAAGGTTCTTTGCCAAAAGGCGGGATTCGATCGGAGTCGCTCAGTGAAAGGACAGTCTGCAGACAGGAGACCAAAACCTTTGCCGGCACTTTCGAGAAAAGGTAAGCCATTTGTCATTATGACTTAGCGCCTTCCCCCCCCCCTTTTGTGTAGTAGCCAACCTAGATTTCGCATGGGCCCTAAAGGGCTATAAAGTAACTTCAGGTCGCCTCTATCTAAATTTTACTATGTAAATAGCATACCTCGTCAGTATAGACATGTTCCCAAATTTTAAGATATTTAAATAAATATCTAGAGAAATTTTCTTGTTTCCTCTGTTACCTATTTCATACATAATTTGCCTTATGGTGCTATTCCCACTGTTTAAATGAAATGTTGTATGTTTCTTACCTATTTGAAGGGAATGTTACTAATAATCAAGTCTCCCATAAATTACCGGCCACATACATTGCCGCGAGTGTCTGTGTTTCAGTGTTTTATAGATTGCCCAATCTAATAACGATTTCATGGGTTGTCTGATGAAATTGTATAATAGTGTCGCGGCTGTTTCCATCTTTAGACCATTGTTCTGACAATATTATATGCTCGATCCTTGCTTTAGCTCAACTCTTAATCAATTACAGAGTTTTTCCCCCCTTTTCTTTTTTATTTATTTTATTTATCCTGTTTGCACAAATTGCATTACATGTGATGATGTAAAGACATATGCCGATAGTGCATCACTGACAGCTGTGCTGCTATTATACAACATTAAGGTCTTGCTGCGGGTTATATACATGGGGTTGTTGGCCTAAATTGCTATATATATATATATACTTAAGTAAGGAAACTTTAATAAGTCACATCGTGTATCCTCCCTTTTCAACTATCCAAACCGGGAACCCATCAATAATGCGTAGGACTATTCTTCTATATGTTAAAATCGGGAGATTTCATACTTTTACTTTGTTGTTGCTTTTGAAATAAACTATTTCCAGATCTCTACATGTCCAAATATTAGGGCGCCAGTGGCTTCAGAAAACCAGACCACAAATTTATTCATCTATGGCACATGTAGAGACCTAAAGCTGTGCGGCTAGCAAAAGTGTTGATGGGGAAATTAACCAATCATTTTTTTGGCTAAACAAATTTTTATTTAGATCAATATAATAATCTTTCAATGTACATCAGGTATATTTATTAAAAACAAATAAAAATTACTTAATAGAATCACCATATATATATAAGATTAAAAAAAGGTATTAAAGAAAAAATATATATATATGGTCAAAAGGGAGGTTTTTAAAAGTATATATAAACAATACAAAATGCCTATTATGCCAAAGTCCCAGATTATCCCCAACCTACCTCGACATCCAGCCACCCAAGTCCACGATTCGAAAGGGGCGGCTAATGCCGCAGCCAGCGGCCTGAGCCCTCCGCAACTCCAAGTCTTTTTTGCTTCTCAGGAAAAAATAAAAAAATCAAACTCTTGCTGAGAAAAAAAAGTAAATATCCCGCTTCCTTGCCCCAGTGTTGCTGGACTCACCCCCCAAGGCTATCATCACTCTTCTCTCTATGAAAATAAAAAATAAAGAAGGCATCTTAAAAAAAATGATAAAAATAAATTAAATATAAAAATTATATTAAAGAAATATTTACAAAAAATATAATAAAAATACGAAAATATTGAATTAAAAAAAATACTTTTAAAAATATAATTAATTTGTCGGATCTGGGCATCTTGGGAAAGGTTCAGGGCTCGTGGTGGAGCTGGTGTTCTGCATGAAGATGGTGATTATAACACCCACCATGGGCTTGTGGCTTGCCCATAGGCATGCTGGAGTCTGGCTTGATACTGGTGGAGTCAGGTCAAGCACCATAGGGCGGTGGCTTGACTACAGGTAAGGGGCGTCTGAGTCCATCTTGGACTGGCTTGTGGTCAAGTCGGCCACCATCGGACATGTGGCTCGACCACCAGGAAGGGGTGTCTGAGTCCATCTCAGACTAGCTTGGTAGGGCCAGGTCATCCACCACAGGTCAGGTGGCTTGACCACAGGAAGGGGTTCTCAGTCTCTGGCTCAGTGCCCGCAAGGCTAAAGGTGGCTTCAGGCTCCATCTCGACACCTCGCAATCACCAGAGGTTTGTGGCTTAGATGGACAAAGGTGGGATATGGTTAGGTTAGGTGGGGGTTCTGGGTTACCTTGGCATATTATGGTCACGAGGTGTCCCAATATATATATGCAACATTGAAGAATAGATTCTTAGCTTATTTTGTAAATATATGGCGCGTTATTTCCTTTTGATATATATGAACAATGTTTTAAATAAAACATATCTTCTTGCCATCTGCTTTTATTTTAACGCAAATATTATTTAAAACATTTTTTAAAATATATATATTGTGGCTTGCACAATTCTTTTTGAAGGGGGAGATACACAAACTCAGACTGGACTGTTTTTCAAATAAAGTGGGAGTTCTCTGGATGGATACTACTTTGTTAATCGCTCATTTTGAATCCTTTAAATGTTAGAACGGGTCCTTTGTTCGCAGTAATGGTTGAAAATATAAACATTATTTTAATTCTTTATAATCTCAATGTTACAGCATTCGAAGCACTACTTGGAGATAAAGAATGGAGCAAGAGTAAACTAGCCAATTTTATGAAAGTAAGTAATTTTGTAGCCCAATTCATCACCATCAAGATTTGCTGATGAAGACTCTAGCAAACAGTTGGCTCGATGCCATAGTCCAGAATTTAACATCATACCACTATTCCTACAGCCAGTCCCACAATTCTACTGTATTAATACTATATCATTAGACCATCGCATATATACTAATTAATCTAAACTAATAAAACTTCAATTTACAAAAATTCAAATTATATAGGATCTACAGTTAAACCTGTCTTTAGCGCCCCCTCTAAATAGTGCCCCCCCTCTCTATAGCGCACAATTTTAAATATGTAGTACAATGTGATATTTACATTAAAAGTAACCTGTCTATAGCACCCCCTCTCTATAGCACCCTATTTTTGTGAGCCCCAAGAGGGGGCGCTATAGACAGGTTTAACTGTAATTATAATTAAGAAGTTACTATATATAATTAGGCTTTGTAAGCGCTGTCTGAGTTCACGTAATCCTGATCAAACAAGGAACTCTACTGTGTTATTTTCTGCCTACCTAGTGTGTTAGCATAAACAAAATTGCGTTCCACAGACCATACAAAATAAAACACGGGAAAACCTTGATCCATCAGAATTACCTGGAAGCGTTCAAAACTTAATGATTCATTTTTATTTTATTTTTCTCTCTCAATTATCCCTAGTACACGTGGTACAGACCATGATAATCATGGTGGATAGTTAGCGACTGCTTTTACTGTAAGTGCACCACATGTCTACACATGTGAAAAGCAGTTCGACTTTGCACTTACAAATGTGCCAGAGCCCCGTTTGGTTACTTGCACTCGCTGGTGGGGGTTTTTATACAATGCATTAGCGCGTCATCTGTCAAAAGAAATTTGAATGATTTTTGATGCCTAGGATTCTTTTAAAAATAAATCAAATTTCTACTGCCCTTACTGCAATGATCAAGTAATGGGAAGGCCTGTCTCATCAGTGGTGAATCTTCACGCTATTTTATCATTGCAGTAAGGGTAGTAGAAAATTGATTTATTTTTTAAATAATCATAAGCATCAAAAATAGTTCAATTTTCTTATTCATTCTTTAATAAAAAATGATCCCGGGAACCTCATCAAGAATATTAATTCAGCAGTAAAACCTGTAGATATATTATAAAACAGAAGATATAATTTATATTTATTTATTAATTCAACAAGAAGCGATATTGAAATATTTGTGTATATTTTTTATAGAGGAAACAAACACAACACCTGCCCAGAAGTCCTCCTCAATGTGGAGGGCGGGAGAAGCAGCACAAGTAAGGGACTGTCCTGTAGTACGGTGTCGTGAGCCGCTACGGTAACTGTGAACAGGGAACTCTGAAATGTGGCTGACTAACGGGGCAATGGCACCCCCCATTCCATGGAGTAACAATTAATGGACAAACACAATAACAAACAAATTAAAACTTAAGTTTAATTAGAAATAAGTTTATATCGATAGATAAAAATATATTTTAAAAACTTTGTATTTTGTTCAGGAACGATTTCTTTGATCATTACACCTAAAAGATTTGGTCAGAATATTTTTAATTGACTTCTGACCAGGGAATAAAATATGGAACCAACATCAGTCACTATCGAGGATTAGTATCTCAGAATGATCACACTAGAAGTACTTAGTTCCATTATATCAGCTCCCAACAACAAAGTCAATGAAGATAGAGGTTGCCTGGCTGACATTCATAGCTCTTAGAATTAAGATGGGGGTCGGTGGAAGGATAGTCTAAACCGTAGGTTTTACCGCTACGACCCAGCTTCAATTCCCGCATTGGGTACTTTTTTTCTGATTAAGAAAAAATGCTCCAATGGCCACAGTTTCTTGCAAAAGTCCACCCCCACCAGCGAGTGCAAGTAACCAAACGGGGCTCTGGCACATTTGTAAGTGCAAAGTCGAACTGCTTTTCACATGTGTAGACATATGGTGCACTTACAGTAAAAGCAGTCGCCTACTGCTCCCCCTCCTCCTTTTTCATCTGGGCTTGGGACTGGCAAAGACGGAGTTAAATGTGAAAACGTCCCGCTCCACACTGTACATGTCCAGCCTGGACTACATCGGCTTGTAGGCCACTCCGATGTTAGGTTCTCCTGGTACTGTCTTGCGAGATCATCCACATGCTTGGAGGCAACTCTCGTGTTTTCCACTCGCCACAGATGTGACCAGACTGTCTATTATCCACCACACTGGAATTCCGTTATTGGCACCTGTATCCCTTACACATGGCCATCCCACACAACTGGAGTACACCCATCTTTCCCCAAATTTACTCTGGAATCTTGGCCTTTCAGTTAGCTTGTTATCCATTTTACAATACAAAGGAACTTGATATCTTGACACTTGTGTTATTATTCTAAATTAGATGAAAAATTCCGACAATTCCTGGGTTGTTCCCCCCAAGAGTATAAATGTTTTTGCAATAGACCTTTTTTTAGGTGGTATTAAGTTTGCAACCATCATTAAAAAAAAAATAAAACCTGTAGGTGGTTCTTCTCTTCCTGACAAGTTGTAAGGAATTAAAGCTTGTATTCCTATAGTGTTGGTATTACTTGTTCCAGTCATCACGCCAGTTCTTGAAGGTTGTATACTGTTGTATCATGGCTAATGAACCTATTTTATTTTAATTTGTAATATTATTTTTCATATATTTTAAATTCAAATTAATATTTTATATTTACTTATTTTATTAAAGAGAATATATGTATTATAAACAGAATATATGTATTATAAAAATCACCATTTGTATTTAGGTAAACTGTGTGACTTCACTGCTCTCTTTGATGTGAGAAATAAATACATTATTCTGGAGGCTACTTAAAGTTATCTCATTATTCCCTTATACAAAATTGTAGGATGGTTGAAACACGCTCTGGTAAGATACAAGACCCGGCACAGGAGAGAATCAAGGTTGAAGAGTCTGCCAAACTGCAACCTGGTGCTACAATACATATCTAACTTTCTCACCCACCCCCCTCCTTGTCTGTAGGAGGACTCTCTCAAGGTGGGGAAGCTTCCCTTGCTGAAGAAATTTGTACAACTATATACAGTTAAACCTGTCTATAGCGCCCCCTCTTGGGACTTACCAAAATAGGGTGCTATAGACAGGTCACTTTTAATGTAAATCGCATCGTACTACATATTTAAAATCGGGCAGTATAAAGAAAAGTGCTATTTAGAGGGGAGCGCTATAGAGGTATAACTGTATATTTCCCTACTTTTTTTTATCTACCCTTTATTTACTTACCCCCTTATTGCAATTATTCTTTATTTGATCATAATTTTTTCTGTAATAATTGATTAGATGAAATAATTGTGTATTGATTTAAAAAAAAATTGTCGAATTTTTCAATGTTGTTGTTTCTTATCCCCTTGTGTAAAGATTACACGAATTCCATGAGTTCATGATCTCATGGAATGGGGTATAAGGGTGCAGCTTTCATTGATCATGGCACCATGATCCAGGCACACTTTGGTGAAAGACTGTCTTTGCCTGTAGTTTGAGGCTGTTCCAAATATGGAAGCAGATGCCTTTAATATATTTTTTTATATAATTTTTCAATAAATCAGGTTCAGGAAGTTCACCTTTCTGATTGATCTGATACATTCTATGATGTACGATGTATTAGCATGTTATAAGAAATTTTACCTATTTTTGATGGGTATGTTTCTTTAAAAAAAATTTAAAAAATTTCTATGTCAATTTGCAATGTCATCAGGTTTGAGCAAGTGTACCAAATTTAAGGCCTTTAGGTGCTCTGTAAGTATATTAAAAATCAATCAGAAAATTTAAAAAGAAAAATAGAGATTAGTTAATTCCTGACCCCATCGATCACCCAGAAGTCTAAAATTTTGTCAAGTTGCATTGACATCAGGTGTGAACAAGTGTACCAAATTTAAGGCCTTTAGGTGCTCTTCAAGTACAGCCAAACTTGTCTATAGCGCCCCCTCTAAATAGTGCCTTCCTCTCTATAGCGCCCGATTTTAAACATTAAAATATAAACATTTTATATTAAAAGTGACCTGTTTATAGCAACCCCTCTCTATAGTACCCTATTTTGGTTAGTCCCAAGAGGGGGGCGCTATAGACAGGTTTAACTGTAAATTAAAAATAATTTCAAAAAAATTTAAAAATAAAAATATAGATTAGCTAATTCCTGACCAAATCGACCACCCGGAAGTCTAAAATTTTGTCAAGTTGCATTATCATCAGGTGTGAGCAAGTGTACCAAATTTCTGACTTCTAGTTGTGCTCTGTAAGTACAGTTAAACCTGTCTATAGCGCCCCCTCTTGGGACTCATCAAAATAGGGTGCTATAGACAGGTCACTTTTAATGTAAAATGTTTATATTTTAATGTTTAAAATCGGGCGCTATAGAGAGGAAGGCGCTATTTAGAGGGGGTGCTATAGACAGGTTTAACTGTATATTAAATATTGATCACAAGGTTTGTGGACAGATAGAGAGGACAGAGAGACAAGGAAGCAAAATAACTAAAGGCTTTTATAATACAATATAATGCGGCTTATGATTGTAGAACGACATTTGAAAAATTATCCCGCATGTGTTTCTTTTGAACGAAAAATCGAGATTTATTTTAAGGAAGAAATAACAATTATTTCTAACCTTAGAGATGAAGTATGAAAGGATGAATTGTGAAGAGTAATGATAAACAGACAAATAAAAGTGTCCAGGGATGGGAATTTTTCTGTTTATCATTATTCTTCACAATTCATCCTTTCATACTTCATCCCTAAGGTTAGAAATAATTGTTATTTCTTCTTTAAAATAAATTTTGATTTTTCGTTCAAAAGAAACACATGCGGGTTAATTTTTCAAATGTCGGTCTATAAAAGCTTTTATATAAAAAAAAAAAATCCCTAAATTGTACCGTCCTATTGTAGCCAATAAATTTGCGGTTGAGAAGAATGAAGAAATGGTTTATTGTGACTAAGGGGATGACTATAGTGGGTGACATTGTGCATCTACTGGGGGGGTGATCTGGAGGTCTGCCATCAGCTCAGCTATCACCCCATCCATGGCCTCCTGGACACAGTATCGATCATACACCTCTATTCAAGCCTTCATTCAAAGTTGATAAAGCACAATTTGGATTATAGATTAGAGATACAATAAAATAAGGCCTAATCCAAATAAATTAATAGTGTGTAACGCTTCAGTAACAACATTTACAACGGTAACAATGCTGTTACCAAAACGTCACACACTAATTATTTATTTGGATTTGGCTCGGATGAAAAAGGAGGAGGGGCAGCAGTAACAAGTTCGGTAAAAAACCTGGGCTCAGCTGGACTGGCTGATAGTACCCTGTAAGGGCTCCTAATCCAGGGATACAGGATGAGCAGATTTTTTACTCCTTTTTGGAGCCGCTGTGCACATGGCGTCTGTTCCTCATGTCAGAGGCGGCCATTTGTTTTGGAGCTAAGTCGGCCTGCCACTGAGAAGTGCTCCCAGTCTTAATGACAAAGGCAGACGCATTCTACTTCACCCAGTGGTTGTCAAACAGACACCATCAAGGGTCACAACTTGATACCCTAATATGATTGAGTGGAGATAAGAAAGAAGAAGAAGATTTGGATTTGGCATTATTACCTTGTGTTTACCTAAGTAAGAAATTATTTTATATGAAGATTAAAAAAAAATCATTCTAACAAATTTTTATTTATATATACAGGTGACATGCCTTATCACTTATAGACCAAACTTAAGGTAGTTGTATATTTTGATGTCGCCAGTCATCTATTTATTTTAAAAGACAGAGGCAATTTATTGCCTTGTGTCTTCAATAAAGGTAACCATTTATCAAATATCTTTCATAGCGTTATTGTCTTAAGCTTGATATACCATAAGTGTATGGTTCAACTTCGTTAATTCAACACCTCAATGGATTTTCGATTGAATTAAAAAGTTTG
This sequence comes from Cordylochernes scorpioides, assembly GCA_030710605.1. Lineage (NCBI taxonomy): Eukaryota > Metazoa > Arthropoda > Arachnida > Pseudoscorpiones > Chernetidae > Cordylochernes > Cordylochernes scorpioides. The sequence goes on from CP092878.1 coordinate 37,920,236, forward strand.
GAAGTTGGAGTTTTAAAAAAGGTTAAACTCTAGTTGCATATGAAATCAAGTAAGATAATAGGGTTTGGAAAATATGGTTGAATTCAAGTTGAGAGCTAAAGCTGGTGCTGTGTATATGTAAAAAGATGTTACACTATAGTTTTTTTTAATTATCCCTAGTACACATGGTACAGGCCATGATAATCATGGTGGGTAGTTAGCGACTGCTTTTACTGTAAGTGCACCACATGTCTACACATGTGAAAAGCAGGTTAAATAGTAAAAAAAAATGGTAATTTTGCAAATGAAAACTGTCCCTTTGTGGAGAGGTGTCCACTAGCGGGAGGTTCTACATGTGAAAAGCAGTTCGACTTTTGCACTTACAAATGTTCCAGATCACCATTTGGTTACTTGCACTCGCTGGTGGGGTTGGACTTTCGCAAGAATCGGGGGCCATTGGAATTCTTTTTTAATCAGAAAAAAGTGCCCAATGCGGGAATAGAACCCGGGTCGTAGCGGTCGAAAACCAACGGTTTAGACCATCCTTCCACCGACCCCCATTGTAGTATATAATATTTATTATAGTAAATAAACACTAGAGTATATAGTAGATTAAATTGGTGAAACCGCTGGGAGGGTTCACCACTGATGAGCCAAGCCCTCCCAATATTTTTTAATCGCAGTAAGGACAGTGGACGTTTGATTTATTTGTGAAAAGAAACATTCGCGGTTTTCATTTGTATTATATAGATGGCGCGTTATTGCTGTGTACTATGGTATATATGGTATAAACTCCGCCTTTGCCGGTCCCAAGCTCGGATGAAAAAAGATGAGAGGGAGCAGTAACAAGCTCACTAAAAAACCTGGGCTCAGCTGGCCCGGCTGATAGTACCCTGTAAGGGCTCCTAATTTGAGGATACAGGATGAGCAGTGTTTATACTCCATATTAGGAGCGGCTGCACATAGCGTCTGTTCCTCATGTCAGAGGCGGCCATTTCTTTTGGAGCTAAGTCGGCCTGCCAATGAGTAGTGCTCCCAGTTTTAATGACAAAGGCCGATGTATTTTACTTTAGCCAATCATGATCATCTATGGTATAGGACAGACACAAAACTTACTGAAGACATCTGGTTTAGGTAACGTTTGCGGAAGATCTGGCAGACCTGGAGAAGAGAGCTGGACAGAGCTGAGTGAGCGAAGGTTCACAGAGAGAGAGCATCAACTTACCGGTCGGTGAAAGCCTGGTACTTCAGGATCTGTTGGGTTAGATCCGTCTTGAACCGGACTTTTAGATCGTCTCCTACCTCCCTGGAATACAAAGGTTTCTCTTGTTTTATAAATTCCAAGTTAACATAGTAAAGACGGTTTTTTTAAAAATTATCCTTAGTACATGTGTTATCTTCTTTTTCTTTCTTATCTCCACTCAATCATATTAGGGTATCAAGCTTGTAGAGCTTGGGTGAAGTAGAATGCCTCTGCTTTTGTCATTAAGACTGGGAGCACTACTCAGTGGCAGGCCGACTTAGCTCCTAAAGAAATGGCCGCCTCTGACATGAGGAACAGACGCCATGTGCAGCTGCTCCTAACATGGAGTACAAACGCTGCTCATCCTGTATCCCTGGATCAGGAGCCCTTACAGGGTACTATCAGCCGGGCCAGCTGAGCCTAGGTTTTTTAGTGAGCTTGTTACTGCTCCCCCTCCTCCTTTTTCATCCAGGCTTGGGACCAGCAAAGGCGAAGTTACACGTGTTATAGGCCATGATATTCATGGTGCGTAGTAGTTGCCGACTATTTTTACTCTAAGTGCACCACATATCTACACATGTGAAAAGCAGTTCGACTTTTGTACTTACAAATATGCCAGAGCCCTGTTTGGTTACTTGCACTCGCTGATGAGGTTGGACTTTTTCAAGAATCAGGGCCATTGGAGAATTTTTTTATATAATACAATATAATATAATGCGGCTTGTGATTGTAAAACGACATTTGAAATACTATCCCACATGTGTTTCCTTTCAACGAAAACTCAAAATTTATTTCAAGGGGAGAAATAACGATTATTTCTAACCTTTTGGATGAGGTATGAAAGGGTGAATTGTGAAGAGTAATAATAAATGGAAAAATAAAAGTGTCCAGGGATGGGAATTTTTTTTTATATTAGAAAAAAAGGCCCAATGCGGGATTCGATCCCGGTTCGTAGTGGCTGAGTGGTAGAGGATGGATAATATCCTAATGGGATGGCTAACATAAAAAGGGAGGGAATGAAAGCTGGGAGAGAAATTACCCCAAAAGAGAGGTAAAAGAGCCAAATATATTTGGCCAACAGTATAGAAAGAAGAATCCACTGGCAAACCACTTTTGTTATAAGCACTGCTGAGAAGACTATATGAAGACCAAATATCAGATCAAATTGGAAAATATTTGTCTATATGGTCACCAAAAAGTCGAACTCAACTTGATAGACGTTAACAACAACTCAACATTAAAATTTGAACCAATCATGTTTATTTATCTATATCGCATGCTCCAGTCAATCAGAAGTGGGGCTTTGGATTTGTCCGAATCTCTATATATCCCCACACTGGTATACTTAGGGGAACAGCACTCACCTGGAGTGTTTCTGAGCAGAAATTTTGGAATGGCTTGATGGTTCAGATGGGGTCCAATCTTCTGAACTGAGACAACAAAGTTGGATCAGAACCCTATAAAATGGAAACCAACTTCATCTAATTATATCTTGTTTAGGTGGTCTGAAACTAAATTCTGGATGGTGTCTACTCTAATTCTTTCTAGAATTTCAAAAGGTCTAAAAGGTAGTACAGTATAATCTCCATGAGAGGACACTCACACTAGAGAACACCTTTCTGCAAAGGACTGTTTTCATTTGCACGAATACCATTTATTGCTATTTAGCAACTCTCTAGTAAGAAGACACCTCTCCCTAAAGGACACTTTGGCTCTGTAATTAGGTGTCCTTTACAGGGAGGTTCTACTGAATATGAAATGATGAAAAATGCATATTATGAACACTCCATTTACCATTTAAAATTAACACTATTCTCAATTTTTATATTCTTTTGCACATATTAAGGCCTACTCACATAAATTTGGCTTTGAAGTACTCATTTGTTCATTCATTGAAAGTCATTGGTGGGGTCATTCTACTTGGTGGGTCAAAAACGTACACCATACTGAGAAGAGCAGTGTGTATGTAGTTGGTGTTTCTTAATAAACCAAGCAAGGGTGTTTAGCCAATAGTCAGGGATGAAACTATCATTGTTTAAAAAAAGAAAAAAAAGGCATCTCCTTATCGTGCAACTGAAAGTTGCTGATGGATTGCGCCATCTATCAGAATAAATATCAACTATTCGTTGATTTCAGCAACTTTCAGTTGCCTGATAAGAAGATGCCCTTTTTTCTTTTTTCAATTTATGAATCTTTTCCCAGTACAATATTACATTTGTACTATTTATTCATATCATGGTTTAGTTAGTTATTTTGACAGATAGTGTGCTGTGATCTTTAAATGCTCATTTGAATGGTCAAGAAGTGTCTTTTTAATAAATTGCTTGATATCTTCTTCTCTTCTATTTTTCATCCATTTTCTGCATTTTTAATCTTTATACTTCTTTCAAGCTCTACTCAGAGAGTGTGGCTATTTATTACAACAACAACAACATATACAGTAGAACCTCCCTATAAAGGACAACACCTAATTGCAGAGCCAAAGTGTCTTTTAAAGAGAGGTGTCCTCTTACTGGAGAGTTGCTAAATAGTAAAAAATGGTAATTCTGTAAATTAAAACAGTCCTTTGTAGAGAGGTGTCCTCTAGCGAGAGTGTCCTTTCAAGGAGGGTCTACTGTAGCTTTATTAAGACCTTCCAGTCTTATACAGATTCACCAAGCACAGAAATGTAGTGAACATGCAGGAATAACAGTAATAGTACCAGTTATAAGCTCACAATGTTCTTCTTATTATTTATAAAGCTAATCACAAATTTAATGGTAACAATGAAATTTATATACAGTAAAACTTAATTAAGACAATCAAGCTAATAAATAGATTAGTCTGGGTAAATTGGAGGAAAAAAGAAAATGAGTGTCTGTTTATTTTAAAAGTGCATTCTGTTGACTTTGCTTAGACTTTTTAAAGATACAGATTCCAAGAAGATTAAATCAAACATTATTGATTTACAAGAGAGAGAACAAAATAAATGTGAAACTTATAACAATAGTAAACAAAGAGAAACCTATCTTCTTACATGATAAATCACAATTTGGATTATAGATTATAATACAAGAAAATAAGACCTAATCCAAATAATTTAATAGTGTGCGACGTTTCTGCAATAGCTTTGTCACCATCATCATTCTTTTGTCTGATGATGGTGACAAAGCTGTTGCAGAAACGTCACACACTATTAAATTATTTGGATTAGGTCTTATTTTCTTGTATTATCTTCTTATAGTTAGGACCTATTTAATTGTGATCTTACACATATACTCTGTGGGGTAACAATTAATTAATTAAACTTATATATACAACACATTCCCCAAGCCCAGCTTGGAGTGGCCTTGAAAAGAAAGTAATCCAATATGAAAATATAGAAAATTAAAGGATTTAAGTATGATTGTTTCTTTTATACATAATACAAACTTATACTATCCTTACTGCGATGAAAAAATATATTGGGAAGGATTGGCTCATCATTAAATATAACGAATGAAGACATTAAGACGCGAATGTTTATTTACACAAATAAATCCTACTGTCCTTACTGCTATGAAATAATATTGGTAGGGCTTGGCTCATCAGTGGTGAACCCTCCCAGCGGTTTCGCCAATTTAATCCACCAGACCGCTTTTCAGAGCTCTAATACTGTATTGGACGATTCTGCTTATATACGCAGCACTGAAGGGTGGAATCTCAGAAATGGTTTTCAAGAAAACTATGACATAAGCTATATTTTCATCGCAGTAAGGACAGTAGAAGTTTGTAATGTGTATAAAAGAAACATTCATGTTTTTAAATTCGTTAATTTTATATTGTAACAAAGTAATTATTAATTTTATTATTTTTATTAACAGAGTGGTCATTTTATGTTTATATTTTGCTACTCTGTAAATTTCCCTCGTGGTTTATCTTTTGTTTACCATTCTTAGTTTGTTTTTGAATTAAATAAATTGCTGTGTCATCCCGAAGTTTGTCTTCCCTAATTTTCCATGTGGCAATATATATAGATGGCGCGTTATTGATTAATATGAACATAGTTTGGGCATGCCGATTAAAGGGGTGAAAGGAAGATAGCAGCAGACTTACTTGGGAGGTTGGTAGTTGGTGAGGATGGCCATTGGGGGAAGAGGCTCCGAGCTGCGGCCATTAAATATCTGTCAGTTTAATTTACATACCAAAGTGTACAAAGACCTCAATAGAGCTACAAAACTCTCAAGGAGCTAACAACAAGTTCACAGACTCAAGTCAGTGACAAATCCATCATAAGATTTCATGAATGATTTTAGACAGCAAAAGTACACCTTGTCATGGTCTTTGGATATATGTGGCATATTCCTTCTATATGTAATAGAAATACATATATACTGGGTGTCTCTCTAAAAGGGATATAAAATAAAAATAAAAAATGTTAGCAATGTGTTTCTTTATTGGTATGGCAAACTTTCAGACATTTATTGTCCTTCTACAAGTAGCATATCCATAAATTTGAAAAACTGAAGAAGAGTATAGAATTAGTGTTGTATCGTTGTCAGTACTGTAGTGTCAGTAAACAGTGCAGTAATGTAGTATCAGTAAACAGTGCTGCACATTTGTAAGTGCAAAGTCGAACTGCTTTTCACATGTGTAGAGATGTGGTGCGCTTACAGTAAAAAGCAGTCGCTAACTACCCACCATGATTGTCATGGCCTGTACCACGTGTACTAGGGATAAGCGAAAAAAAAAAAGTAAACAGTGCTGTAGTGTAGCATCAGTGAACAGTGCTGTAGTGTAGGGTTGTCATCAGTGCAGTAATGTCAGTAAACAGTGAGGTAGCATCAGCAAACAGTGCTGCAGTAGCGTGCGTACACAGTGCAGTAGCATCAGTAAACAGTGCGGTAGCATCAATAAACAGTATAGTAATGTCAGTGCAGTAGCATCAGTAAACAGTGCAGTAAGATCAGTGCAGTAGCATCAGTAAACAGTGCAGTAGGAAGTGAGATACCTGAGAGTGAGGGAGGTAGAAGAGGAAGGAGGGCCCAGCCAGGATTTCTCCTTCACACCACAGTCAGATAATATATGGGCAGGGGGGATAAGTGTCAAATACAGGGTAGTACTATAGAGAATCTATCTTACCATCAGTAAAATAGTATTGTGATGGGACATATTCCCAATGTAAATGTAAAACTCACATGAAAATAAATAATCATATATATTTGTATATCCACAATAATTTCTAACCAGTTATCTATGTAAACAGAGTTGGTGAGGTGATGTATTTGACCACTGACCAGCGCTGTCTAATCACATGTGATGGGGAATTTACCAATACCATGTGGTGGTTAATCTCAGCCTGTGTTCCCAACAACAGAGGACTCAGTCTGCCCTACTAGTGACATAGAAGGACAAGACCATCATCCCTTCAGTCAACTACTGTACAAACCTTCCATGTGATAGACACAATTTGGATTATAGATTATAAACACAAGGTAATAAGAACCAAATCCAAATAAATAAATAGTGTGTGACGTTTCGGTAAGAGCGTTGTCACCATCTTCAGACAAAAGTACTGAATTTTTTAGTTTTATATTCAGTACTTTTGTGTGAAGATGATAACAACGCTGTTACCGAAACGTCACACACTATTTATTTATTTGGATTTGGTCTTATTACCTTGTGTTTACCTTCCAAGTGGTTACTCCTGCTCCAAATTATCAATAAATCATCTTACTCTTTTGTCTTCAGGGAGCTTCTTTCCACAACAACAACAACAACAATAAGCTTGTAAGAATATATTGTATTGAAAATAGAGTTTTTCCCCTTATGTAATAGTGATCTTTTTATTATTATTGCTCTCAGTCAAGCTATCTTCTAGGCTAGGTCATTGTCATCCTTTACTATGTCTTAAATAGGTTGTCCAGCAATAGTATGAAAGTTTGCTCATTCGCCTTCCAACTCATCATTTTGTGCCATCCAATCACACACCACTCATGGCACATACATTAAAACACAAGATTTAGAACAGGCCATCTTAAGCCATTGAAGATAGAAAATAACAACAAAATATACCCCACTTGCCTAAAATGTAGCTTGGCTCCTGCAGCTCCAGAACACATTTTGGCTTGTATTAGATGTACTAAACAGGACCTTTGGGAGAGGCTGCTGCTTATCATAAAACAGCTCGAGAAGCATCGACTCATGGAATTTATGTAATCTTTACACAAGGGGATAAGAAACAACAACAATATGTTTGTTCATTGGCCTCCCAACGCATCATTTTGTGTTATCCAATGACACACCACTCATGGCCTATACATGAGGCAATTCAATTTTTACCATCCATACAATCTCCGCCTTTGCCGGTCCCAAGCCCAGATGAAAAAGGAGGAGGGGGAGCAGTAACAAGCTCGCTAAAAAACCTGGGCTCAGTTGGCCCGATAGTACCCTGTAAGGGCTCCTGATCCAGGGATACAGGATGAGCAGCGTTTGTACTCCATTTTAGGAGCGGCTGCACATGGCGTCTGTTCCTCATGTCAGAGGCGGCCATTTATTTTGGAGCTAAGTTGGCATGCCACTGAGTAGTGCTCCCAGTCTTAATGACAAAGGCAGACGTTTTCTACTTCACCCAGTCATGATGGTTGTCAAACAGACACCATCAAGGGTCACAACTTGATACCCTAATATGATTGAGTGGAGATAAGAAAGAAGAAGACTTTATCCACACAAGTGATCCTACAAACCAAATTCAGATAAAATTTTCGAACAATTATTAAGAAAGGTTTGTCAAACTTCAAACTAAGCTTTGTCAGTTTAGATGTCCCCAAAGTACTTTGAGATAATGTTTTATAGATTTCTTTGCCCAAGTTTTCAAACTTCTCTACCCTCAAATAGATGTCAAGACAATGATGGAGAGTGAGGAAATGGATATATTGCAGTGATTTATACATAACTAGGAGTATATGGATATGAAAAATTATGCTAAGAGAGCAATCTTTAACACTATTTGCATTGAAATCGCTTTGCAAGTTGCTATATACTTCTTCCTAATCATGTTGTTGTTGTTTCTTATCCCCTTGTGTAAAGATTACATGAATTCCATGAGTTCATGCTCCTGTAGCTATTTTATGATAAGCAGTGGCCTCTCCCAAATGTCCTGTTTAGTGCATCTAATACAAGCCAAAATGTGTTCTGGAGCTGCAGGTACCAAGCTACATTTTAGGCAAGTGTGGTAGATTTTTCCTATTCAACAACAACAAAAAAAAAAAACTTTTTTTAGGGCCCATTGCCCTGTATGGATTCGCCATACAACAACAAAACAATACAGCAATTCTTCTCCCTTTCCCCTTGTGCACGCGATTCTTTGTTTGAAAAGTGATTTATTTACACATCTGTTCTAAAACTTTCCTCACTACCTCTTTTGCATATGAATCTATTTACAAACACAAGGTAATAAGACCAAATCCAAATAAATAAATATTTATTTATTTGGATTTGGTCTTATTACCTTGTGTTTATAATCTACAATCCAAATTGTTCCTCATCGAATCTATTTACAATTGATCTGTGGAAGATTTTTCCTAATCATGTAAATCACTGCAGGGATTTTGGTTAAAAGACTACTTATAAGACTTGGCCTGACCTGACAAAGTCTCTGATCAGGTTTAGAGATATTTTTAGACAATCAGGTTTCTCATAGGTGATTCTACTGTAGCATCAGAACTAAACCAAAATGATGTCAAGATGGTTGGATCATTAGATTGGCTTCAACTTACCGGTTCTGTCTGGCCCTTGTCCATCTCTTCCCTTGTCTCCTGTCACAACATCTTTGTCATCTCAGGCTTACATTGTCACAACTGGGGCTCAAAATGGAACTGTTTGGATTGTGAGAATATTGGGAGCTCTTGGCCACCCTGAGGCCAGACAATCAACTACCCTACTAGACAAAAGAAACCTCCTTCATACCATCAGGACTCAATGTCAGCAAGAATAGAAATATCTCTGCCTTTGCTGATCCCAAGCCCGGATGAAAAAGGAGGAGGGGGAGCAGTAACAAGCTCACTAAAAAACCTGGGCTCAGCTGGCCCGGCTGATAGTACCCTGTAAAGGCTCCTAATCCAGGGATACAGGATGAGCAGCATTTGTACTCCTGGTTAGGAGTGGCTGCACATGGCGTCTGTTCCTCATGTCAGAGGCGGCTATTTCTTTTGGAGCTAAGTCGGCCTGTCACTGAGTAGTGCTCCCAGTCTTAATGACAAAGACATTCTACTTCACCAAACAGACACCATCAAAAGTCTCAAGCTTTACAAGCTTGACACCCTAATATGATTGAGTGGAGATAAGAAAGAAGAAGAAGAAGAGAGGAATAGAAATCAAAATTTGAAACTATTATATACGCGTATGATTCTTTTTAAAAATAAACAATTTCCATTGCAGTAAGGGCAGTAAAAATTGTTTATTTTCAAAAAGAATCATATGTGTCTATAATAGTTTCAAATTTTTATTTCTATTCCTCTCTTCTTCTTCTTCTTCTTCTTTCTTATCTCCACTCAATCATATTAGGGTATCAAGCTTGTAAAGCTTGAGACTTTTGATGGTGACTGTTTGGTAAAGTAGGTGTCTGCCTTTGTCATTAAGACTGGGAGCACTACTCAGTGGCAGGCAGGAGGGACAAGTACCAATTCTGTCCTCCAAAGGAAACAGCTGATTTCCAGACTTAAGTCCAGCCATTCATACATTTCTCTTGCTCCTCTCAAGAGCATTGCTAAATCTGTAAACTGACTCCCAGCCAACAGCTCTGTCACAGTGCAATGGCTTCCAGCTCATGTTGGAATTCCTGTAGATGAACTAGCAGCCTCTCTGGCAGAGTCTAGAGTTCTTGGCCACCCAGACAATCTACCACCTAACTAGATGAAAGAGACCTCCTCCGTACCATCAAGACCTAATTCCAGCAGGAATGGAAGTCTACTGCTGCACTTGATTGGCACAGAACAGGAGCACCAAGGGAACTCAAGTCTGGTCATCTAGGGACAATGACTTTCTAAAATGGTTGCAAGGTTTTCCCACTATGTACTAAGTGTCAACCTGCAACCCCAAACCAAATTATTGACTGTATTGGCTCATCTATTGATGAGCTCTACTCTTCCCCAACAGACACCATCAAAAATTTAAAGCTCAACAGGCCTGATACCCTAATACTGTTGTACTGATGACCATAGGTACTTGGAGAAAACATTTTAATGAACATTAAAAAATAGTACAAATGTGACATTGTACTGGGATAAGGTGCATAAATTAAGAAAAAGGCATCTCCTTATTGTGCAACTGAAAGTTTTGATGACTTGCGCCATCTATTGGAATTAAATATCAACTATTCATTGATTTTTAATTCTGGAATAATTAAAAATCAATGAATAGTTGATATTTATTCTGATAGATGGCGCAAGTCATCAAAACTTTCAGTTGCACAATAAGGAGATACCTTTTTCTTAACTTTTAATGAACGTCTATTAGACAAAAAAATAAAAATAACGCTTTTTTTCAGTAACGCTGTTACCGAAATGTCACACACTATTAATTTATTTGGATTAAGTATTATTTTCTTGTAAATAAATGAATTGTAAAAAAAAGTTACAATTTAACTTTTGGTAATTGATGTTGATAAAACAAACAAGCATCTTAGTACAATTAAACCTGTCTATAGCGCCCCCCTAAATAGCGCCTGATTTTAAATACATAGTACGATGTGATTTACATTAAAAGTGACCTATCTATAGCGCCCCTCTAAATAGCACCTTCCTCTCTATAGCGCCTGATTTTAAATACATAGTACGATGTGATTTACATTAAAAGTGACCTGTCTACAGCACCCTATTTTGGTGAGTCCCAAGAGGGGGGCTATAGACAGGTTTAACTGTATTCTCCTAACCATTTGATTGAGTGGAGGAAGATAAGAAAGAAGTAAAAATTAGGACTTACTCAAGGTAATAAGACCAAATCCAAATAAATAAATAGTGTGTGACGTTTCGGTAACAGCATTGTTACCATCTTCAGACAAAAGTACTGAATCTATTGTGCCATATCAATTATGACTTACTGTTGGGTTGTCCTGGATGGAGTCCAGGAAGTGTTGGATCTTGTCAGAGAGGGACACAGTGGCTACTGGAGGCTGGGTGGACAGGAACTGATCCATCTTCTCCAGCAGGGACTGGTGGCTCTGGAACACATTCATGGATAACACCATAAAAGATCTAAAGAGACAAGGGTCGTCTCTCCCGTCAAAATAGACATCAAAACCAGACGGCATCTATTGACCGTCGCCGCAAACTAGCGGCCTTAGGTAGGTGACAAAGCCACAACACCAGCTTTGGCAAACTGAAAAGCGTCCACCTAGAGATCATGGTTTCAATTTGCCAAAGATGGTGTTGTGGCTTTGTCACCCAAGGCCACTAGTTTGCGGCGATGGTCAATAGATGGCGTCTGGTTTTAACGTCTATTTTGACGGGAGAGGCGACCCTTGTCTCTTTAGATCAATATCCTCCCGGCAAAATTTCCATCTATACCGTAGAAGATGTATCTTCCACATCTACTGTCCTACGAACTCCTCAGTCTAACACAAACTGACATTCAGACAGATTGCCACATATATGGACATCTGAGGGAGTTTTGAAACCTCACAACTGGGTCAAGTTGAGCATGCAAACACAGTGGAAGCTCTTTTTTAAAGTCTACAGTGCAATTTGGTTAAACAGTAGAACCTCTCTTTAAAGGACACTTTGTTGCAGAAATAAAGTGTCCTTTAGAGAGAGGTTTCTTCTTACTAGAGAGTTGTTAAATAGTAAACATGATAATTTTGGCAATGAAAACTGTCCTTTATAGAGAGGTGTCCTCTAGCAGGAGTGTCCTCTCACAGATGTTTACTGTAACATCATAATTTTAAAGTTGCAGTTAACTTATTCATTTTTTTACCTATCCAAAGTACATGTGGTGGGTGGAATAAGCCATAATAATCATAGTGGGTAGTTAGTGACTGCTTTTACTGTAAGTGTGCCGCATATCTACATAAGTAGAACGCAGTTAGACTTTTGCACTTAGTTTTTTTTTTTTATTGCTTATCCCTAGTACACGTGGTACAGGCCATGATAATCATGGTGGGTAGTTAGCGACTGCTTTTACTGTAAGTATGCCACATGTCTTCATATGTGTAAAGCAGTTCGACTTTGCACTTACAAATGTACCAGAGCCCCGTTTGGTTACTTTCACTCGCTGGTGGGGTTGGACTTTTGCAAGAATCGGGGGCCATTGGAGCATTTTTTTTTTTAAACAGAAAAAAGTGTCCAATGCAGGAATCGAACCTGGGTCATAGTGGTCAAAAACCAAATGGTTTAACCAGCCTTCCACCGACCCCAGGGACCTGTTTAGTTACTTGTACTCACTGGTTGGGTTGGACTTTCTTCAGAAAGGTTTAAATATAAAACTAAAATCCCTGTAGATTATGTTTATGTGTTCAACGTCCTTGTTGATATTTTAAAGCTGGTTTTCTTTTTTTTTTTAATCCACACGTCAACCATCTATCAAAAACACAGCATCAAATAATGAATATAATAAGAACAATTCATAACAATTTCCCATCTTCTATTTCTCAAGTTATTTACTGAATGATTTCTTAAATTTATTATTATATAGAGAAATATAAATTAGGTTTCCTGGGTCTCCAACAATGGTAACTTTAGATAAAATACTTTTACTCTAGGTAGGATGTCTAGGAGCCTGGCAGGGCTGATTTAATCGGACTCTGCCGAGTAATGCCTGGGCGGAGGCTGACTCGAGCGACCCGATGTTGGAGCTCTGTTAGAAGAGTGGTATAGGCCTACTGGGGAACCCGCCACTATAAACAATGGGTAACGCGCCAACGGCCGTACCTCCTGGGTGGTGTGGAAATTAGGCCAAAAATAATAAAAGAAATAATAAATTATCACACAAACACACAGATGAATAAACTTCAACAAAATTAAATCATCTACAAGGTTTATGATCGAATACTTAAGCTGTAGCCTGGGCTCAGCTGGCCCGGCTGATAGTACCCTGTAAGGGCTCCTGATCCAGGGATACCGGATGAGCAGTGTTTGTGCTCCATGTTAGGAGCAGCTGCACATGGCATCTGTTCCTCATTTCAGAGGCGGCCATTTGTTTGGAGCTAAGTCAGCCTGCCATTGAGTAGTGCTCCCAGTCTTAATGACAAAGGCATTCTACTTCACCCAGTGTGGAGATAAGAAAGAAGAAGGAAACTGTATCTATATAATATGTTCCTAGACATCAAATATGACTGCTGTAGAGTCAAACCTTTCAGTCAATTGACCACCACTTACAGAGGAAGAAAGACATGCATGTATTTTGAAAATAGATCAGCTGGAATGCACCCTGAATAGGAATTCAGTGAAAAACTAGATATCCATAAAATACTTCGTTAAATGATTTTTTCATGATTATTTTAAAATAATATTTGAATTACTTTCAACTTATTTACTTTCTACTACTTATTTACTTTCAACTGCTATTATTCAATCAGATTAAAATTTTATTTGTAATTATTTATATGTTTCGAGAAAAAAAATGCTCCAAATGGCCCCGGATTCTTGCAAAAGTCCAACCCCATCAGCGAGTGCAAGTAACCAAATGGGGCTCTGGCACATTTGTAAGTACAAAGTTAAACTGTTTTTCACATGTGTAGACATGTGGTGCACTTACAGTTAAAGCAGTCGCCTACTTCTACCCACCATGATTATCATGGCCTGTACCACATGTACTAGGGATAAGCAAAAAAAAAAAAAATGAATGAATCTGCTTTTGTCATTAAGACTGGGAGCACTACTCAGTAGCAGGCCGACTTAGCTCCAATATGAAATGGCTGCCTCTGACATGAGGAACAGACACCATGTGCAGCCGCTCCTAACATGGAATATAGACTCATCCTGTAAATCTGGATCAGGAGCCCTTACAGGGTACTATCAGCCGGGCCAGCTGAGTCCAGGTTGTTTAGTGAGCTTGTGACTGCTCTCCTCCTTTTTACCAGGCTTGGGACCGGCATAGGCGGAGTTAACTGAAAGCTCTGATCCTTTTTGGTGTTGAATTAAAGAGGTTCTATTGAGAAATACACAGAGAGTGATTTATACTTTGAGTTGAGCTAATAACAAGGCATATTTTGGATTTTATTGAGAAAAAGCAGCACCGAGGTGCTTGACTGACTTGTGAACTGTTTGAAAAAGTTGAACAGTCTCAAAATATCACGTTTATTATGCTTTAAATAAACCTTTCAATCAAATCCAAGCTATCTCATATTATTATTTATACCTGTTGTTTTTGTTTATCCCTAGTACACGTGGTACAGGCCATGATAATCATGGTGGGTAGAAGTAAGCGACTGCTTTTACTGTAATTGCATTATTTATACCTTAGATATGTGGTGTACTTGTTTAAAAATTAGTGTGTCATTAACTACCCACCATGATTATAACACCTTACATCATGTTTACTTGGAACAAGTAAAAAAAAAATTCAAATACAGTAGAACCTCCATGTAAAGGACAACACCTAATTGCAGAGCCAAAGAGTCCTTTAGGGAGAAGTGTCCTCTTACTGGAGAGTTGCTAAATACAGTAGAACCTCCCTGTAAAGGACAACACCTAATTGCAGAGCCAAAGAGTCCTTTAGGGAGAAGTGTCCTCTTACTGGAGAGTTGCTAAATACAGTAGAACCTCCCTGTAAATGACAACACCTAATTGCAGAGCCAAAGTGTCCTTTAGGGAGAAGTGTCCTCTTACTGGAGAGTTGCTAAATACAGTAGAACCTCCCTGTAAAGGACAACACCTATTGACAGAGTCAAAGTGTCCTTTAGGGAAAGGTGTACTCTTACCAGAGAGTTGTTAAATAGTAAAAATGGTTATTTTGGCAATGAAAACTGTCCTTTGTAGAGAGGTGTCCTTTAGCAGAGTGTCCGCTAAAGAGAGGTTCTGGCGTCTGTTCCTCATGTCAGAGGCGGCCATTTCTTTTGGAGCTAAGTCGGCCTGCCACTGAGTAGTGCTCCCAGTCTTACTGCTACATTCCACTTCACCCAGTCATGATGGTTGTCAAACAAGCTTGATAGCCTAATATGATTGAGTGGAGATAAGAAAGAAGAAGAGAAGAGAGGTTCTACTGTATTTATTTTATAAATTTAATTGCCATCTATCGATAAAATTTGTAACAATAATTTTTGGCAAGGGTTTCTTTTCACATCATATATTAGTGTGTATTGTATTTAATTGCTATAAGCAAGCTTTGAAATTTATATAAAGTTCTTGAATATTTAGTGCTTCGTGAAATGAAATTCTCAAAATTAATATTTAGCAACTGGTTACTTTCCATTATATATGATAAAATTGAATTTCTATTAATGTTAGAGAAAACTTTTGAATAATACAGGATAAATGTTAAGAAGAGATGAGAATAAGGAATGAGAGTTGTTGTTTCTTATCCCCCCCTTGTGTAAAGATTATACAAAATCCATGAGTTCATGGTCCTTGAGCTGTTTTATGATAAGCAGCAACCTCTCCCAAAGGTCCTGTTTAGTACATCTAATGCAAGCCAAAATGTTTTCTGGAGCTGCAAGAGCCAAGCTACATTTTGGACAAGTGGGGTAGATTTTGTTGTTATTTTCTATCTTTAATGGCTTGAGATGGTCTGTTCTAAATCTTGTTAGTGTTGTTTGATGCTGTCTGAGGTTCAGAGCTCCTCCTGGATCTACTCTACTGTACCAAAGTGTCTGGCTTATGGACTGAAAGGTCTAGGAGGCCATCTGCTTCTAAGATGTACCACTGGCGATTCTCCACCAAACTCTGCAGCACTGGAAGAGGCGCTATGTACATTGTACATAGCATCATGCATATATATATGTTATAAATAAAAAATCAATGAGATTTCTTTTGTATTTGAAAATATTAGTTATAGAATTATTAGCTGTGTGTGTGTTGCTTGATTTTGGTATCCATGAGTATGTTACGATATTGTTTTGCAGTTGTGGGAATAATAAAAATAGTTTTGATCAGAGATTTCTTTAATTTAGCTAAGGAATATATAAAAAAACATAATTTGGTAAAAGTACTGCCTGGCTTAAGGCGTAAAAATCTAAAAAATGAAAAACTTATTTACATAATGTACAGAAGATTTGAGCTGGCCATCGGGAAACAACAACAACGAGTTTTTATAGGGGAAGCGTGCCCTCTGGCGGTCGAATAACAGAGTATTTTTATCTATGAAATATAATTTTAAATAGAATAATATTTTAATATAACATATATAATTATATTTTTTTTAATAGTGCAGACTGTGCACTTTGCATGTATTGACTAGATGTCAATAAAATTATTTTAATTGTCAATTGTCTAGGATGTACCAAAGTGTGCCTGGATCATGGTGCCATAATCAACGAAAGCTACACTCCATTCCATGAAGGAATGAGTGGTAGAACTATGCTCTCTGTCATATTTCCTATGTGTTGAACATCCTTGTCCTTTCTTTTTTTTTAACCCATAGGTTGAAAATCTATCAGAGCA
The DNA here is from genome assembly GCA_030710605.1 of Cordylochernes scorpioides. Lineage (NCBI taxonomy): Eukaryota > Metazoa > Arthropoda > Arachnida > Pseudoscorpiones > Chernetidae > Cordylochernes > Cordylochernes scorpioides. Next base: position 37,937,009 of record CP092878.1, read on the forward strand.
TCTCATCAAATTTTGGACTGGATTACTATTTCTTAAGTTACTTTTCCTGAATAAATGTATTTAAAATTTATTTAGAGAATCTATATATATAAGTTAGAAAATATAAATTAGGTTTCCAGGGTCTCCAACAATGGCACTTTATAAAATAATACTTTTACTCTAGGTAGGATGTCTAGGAGCCTGGCAGGGCTGATTTAATCGGACTCGGCCGAGTAATGCCTGGGCAAAGGCTGACTCGAGCGACCTGATGTTGGAGCTCTGTTAGAAGAGTGGTATAGGCCTACTGGGGAACCCGCCACTATAAACAAAGGGTAACGCGCCAACGGCCGTACCTCCTGGGTGGTGTGGAAATTAGGCCAAAAAATAATAAAAGAAATAATAACTGAATACACACACAAATGAATAAACTTCAAAAAAATTAAATCATCTACAAGGTTTATGATCAAATATGTATGCCGTATCTATAAAATATGTTCCTAGACATGAAATATATGACCATTGTGTGGAATCAAACCTTTCAGTCCATTAACCAACACTTCTGATATTTCTCTTGATATAAAAATTACTCGACAATTCAATTTCCCAAGTTAGGAGATGTCCAAACATAGTGAGATGGTCAACTCTCTTCAGATTTCACCAGTCTTGAGGGAGTGTGTCCTAGAACTGGATTGTGATTCTAGATAAAACTCTTGTGCTATAGCCAACAGTTTGGTTCTCAGTTTGGAAGAGCATAATAATGGCCCACAAAGAAATCAATGTTTTTTCATTAAGAGAGTCAAATTTTAGAGCGGAATTATTGTTATTTGAATATTTCAGGGACTAGCACACTTGCTTTTCTCAAATCAGACTAATATATAGTGGCAAGGTTGTTGAAGATAAGTTGTTTATAATAACTGCATGTAGTTTTTTTTCTTTGCTTATCCCTAGTACACGGGGTACAGGCCATGATAATCATGGTGGGTAGAGTAGGAGACTGCTTTTACTGTAAGTACACCATATGTCTACACATGTGAAAAGCAGTTCGACTTTGCCCTTACAAATGTGCCAGAGCCCCGTTTGGTTACTTGCACTCGCTGGTGGGGTTGGACTTTTGCAAGAATAGGGGGCCATTAGAGCTTTTTTTTTTTTTTTTTTAATAAAAAAAAAAGTTCATAATGTGGGAATCGAACTAGGGTCGTAGCGGTCAAAAACCAATGGTTTAGACCATCCTTCCACCGACTCCCTGAAGATAAGTTGTTCATAATATCTGCATGTAGTTAATTCTAACAACCTTGCCGCTTGAGAATTGATTGCCTTAAGAAAGGCTGAGTATGTCTCTCATTGAAATAGTGAAAAAAAAATATAATCTTGTGCAGTTTTCCGAGGTACACCTCTTTTATTGAGAGTTTGCTCTCAATAAATTGGTATATTTTTACACCCAAAACCAATGTCTATTTAGCTGTGTATCCTTGGACTCATACACAGATGTACTCATTCATAAAACAAACCACATTACAATAGCCTCAGAAGCAGGAAAGCGCAATAAACTCTCTCTCTGAAAAATATAATTTAGTCATTTCAATAAATTAAAAGCCAATTATATATTGTTGTGTAACCACGGCGCGACCCTGAACGCCAGACACGTGGGCGTGACTAACACATGCCTGCTATCTTAACTAGCAAGGCTCACGATTTGAATTTTTTTTTTTAATTTTAATTAAATTTTTTTTTAAATTTTAATTAATTTTAAACTCTCTCTGTGAGTCATCGAACAACAGAGTTCGGAGAGAAATTGCACTTTGACCACGGACCAACTTTCTTGCTTGCTCTCTTTATTTTTTTTTTTGATCAACGGAAAATGAAGACGGCCCGACCCGCACCGACCGACCCTACAGAGGACCGACCCGAGTGCCAAGAAGCTACAGACAAGATGCATCCCCGGACCAGCCCCAACCCTGGCACCAATAAAAAGTTACATCCCTTAGTACGGCCCTGTGACTTCCAGGCTCCCACACAACAATATGTAGTTCTCCTTTTTAATACTAGGGGCAGCACTGATAAGACTAAATAAATTGGCTGCATTTTTTTGCACAATCTCTTTTGGAACTAAAAGTGGTTAACTGATTAAGTGTCCCAACAAAACATGGCTGAATTGTATCTGGGTAATAACTGAGAAGCCAAGTTCTTCCAGTTAGTTTATATATAAAGTCAGACTTTCACCAAAGTGTGCCTGGATCATGGTGCCATGATCAATGAAAGCTGCACGCCTATACCCCAATCCATGAGATCATGAACTCGTAGAATTCGTGTTATCTTTACACAAGGGGATAAGAAACAACAACAACAACAGCTTATATGTATGTATTCATAGACAAAAAAAGAAGTTGTACATTTCAGCACGTATATCGGATTCAGACAATAACTCTGAAAGATATTACAGTGTAATTTATGGAAGACACATGAGATAACCAAGTGTGAACAAAAAATGCCTTTGTCCCCTAAAAAAAAAAATAGGTGACTGGCGACATTAAAGATTCTTCACTTCATAAAGTTTTGTCCATTTAGTGTATAAATGGAAACATAGTTACATATAAGCTAGGCGTAAGACCATATTTGGCAGCATTCTAGTTTAGGGATCTCAGCAACATGGATATCAAACAACCTGCGCAGGAGAGAATCCTCTTGCAGACTGGGATCTAGGGGTGGAACAGCGGCTGAGATGCAGACTGTTGGCTCCAGACATCTGTTTTATCCTCAGCTTGGTCTGTTCATTCTTCCCTGCATACATACAACCATGTGTCAGGTGGGGACAACCAGTTCTTGGAGGACAACAGTGGGATATGACTATGATGATTTTCTATTTTTTTTCCTTTTTCCTCGAATCTACCCAGATTAATCTATTAGCTTGATTGTCTTGATTAACTTTTCTGTATAAATAAATATCTATATAACTCCGCCTTTGCCGGTCCCAAGCCCGAATGAAAAAGGAGGAGGGGGAGCAGTTACAAGCTCGCTGAAAAACCTGGGCTCAGCTGGCCCGGCTGATAGTACCCTGTAAGGGCTCCTAATCCAGGGATACAGGATGATCAGCGTTTGTACTCCTTGTTAGGAGCAGCTGCACATGTCAGTTCCTCATGTCAGAGGCGGCCATTTCATAATGGAGCTAAGTCGGCCTGCCACTGAGTAGTGCTCCCAGTCTTAATGACAAAGGCAGATGCATTCTACTTCACCCAGTCATGATGGTTGTCAAACAGACACCATCAAGGGTCACAACTTGATACCCTAATATGATTGAGTGGAGATAAGAAAGAAGAAGAAGAAGAAGACTTTTCTGTATATAAAAAAAGGATTAACTGCAAGATTCGGAAGAGAAGAGGTATAGGAGAATATAAGCATGGGCTACAGGAACATACAAACATGTATAACTTGTACAACCCTTGGGATAACCCTGTAAAAAAAAAAAGATAGATTTCAAAAGTCTGTGTCACATCTATGTCACACACAGAATAGTAGTATAAAATTTGTATTTTGACTGGGGGTCGGTGGAAGGATGGTCTAAACCGTTGGTTTTTGACCACTATCACCCAGGTTCAATTCCACATTGAAGATTTTTTTGGATTAAAAAAAAAAAATGCTCCAATGGCTCTATAATCCAAATTGTGCTTTATCATGTACAAAGGAATGTGAAGACTTACGTCCTAGAGGAGTGAAGAGGGAAGCAGGAGGTGAACAGTCCACTTTAGCTGCGAGGACAGACAGTGACAGTGTGACAACATAGACAGATAGGATGTGACAACCTACCTTTAGCGTGAGCCACCATAGACCTATGTGCAGAGAGCTGAGCCATGACAGCTAACTGACTGCTAAAGTTGAGGTTGACATGGGCCAGAGCTGTACATTCACCACACTACATGTATAGCCAGATATATCTCTCAGCCCTAATTGTTATACAGTAGAAACTCCTTGTGAGGACACTCACGCTAGAGGATAGCTACAAAGGACAGTTTGCAGTTGAAAAATTACCATTTTTACTATTTAGCAACTTTCTGGTAAGAGGACACCTCTCCCTAAAGGACATTTTAGCTCTGCAATTAGATGTTGTCCTTTACAGGGAGGTTCTACTGTATTTAGCAACTCTCCGGTAAGAGGACACCTCTCCCTAAAGGACATTTTAGCTCTGCAATTAGATGTTGTCCTTTACAGGGAGGTTCTACTGTATTTAGCAACTCTCCGGTAAGAGGACACCTCTCCCTAAAGGATACTTTGGCTCTGCAATTAGGTGTTGTCCTTTACAGGGAGGTTCTACTGTATTTAGCAACTCTCCGGTAAGAGGACACCTCTCCCTAAAGGATACTTTGGCTCTGCAATTAGGTGTTGTCCTTTACAGGGAGGTTCTACTGTATTTAGCAACTCTCCGGTAAGAGGACACCTCTCCCTAAAGGACATTTTAGCTCTGCAATTAGATGTTGTCCTTTACAGGGAGGTTCTACTGTATTTAGCAACTCTCCGGTAAGAGGACACCTCTCCCTAAAGGACATTTTAGCTCTGCAATTAGATGTTGTCCTTTACAGGGAGGTTCTACTGTATTTAGCAACTCTCCGGTAAGAGGACACCTCTCCCTAAAGGACATTTTAGCTCTGCAATTAGATGTTGTCCTTTACAGGGAGGTTCTACTGTATTTAGCAACTCTCCGGTAAGAGGACACCTCTCCCTAAAGGACATTTTAGCTCTGCAATTAGATGTTGTCCTTTACAGGGAGGTTCTACTGTATTTAGCAACTCTCCGGTAAGAGGACACCTCTCCCTAAAGGACATTTTAGCTCTGCAATTAGATGTTGTCCTTTACAGGGAGGTTCTACTGTATTTAGCAACTCTCCGGTAAGAGGACACCTCTCCCTAAAGGACATTTTAGCTCTGCAATTAGATGTTGTCCTTTACAGGGAGGTTCTACTGTATTTAGCAACTCTCCGGTAAGAGGACACCTCTCCCTAAAGGACATTTTAGCTCTGCAATTAGATGTTGTCCTTTACAGGGAGGTTCTACTGTATTTAGCAACTCTCCGGTAAGAGGACACCTCTCCCTAAAGGACATTTTAGCTCTGCAATTAGATGTTGTCCTTTACAGGGAGGTTCTACTGTATTTAGCAACTCTCCGGTAAGAGGACACCTCTCCCTAAAGGACATTTTAGCTCTGCAATTAGATGTTGTCCTTTACAGGGAGGTTCTACTGTATTTAGCAACTCTCCGGTAAGAGGACACCTCTCCCTAAAGGACATTTTAGCTCTGCAATTAGATGTTGTCCTTTACAGGGAGGTTCTACTGTATTTAGCAACTCTCCGGTAAGAGGACACCTCTCCCTAAAGGACATTTTAGCTCTGCAATTAGATGTTGTCCTTTACAGGGAGGTTCTACTGTATTTAGCAACTCTCCGGTAAGAGGACACCTCTCCCTAAAGGACATTTTAGCTCTGCAATTAGATGTTGTCCTTTACAGGGAGGTTCTACTGTATTTAGCAACTCTCCGGTAAGAGGACACCTCTCCCTAAAGGACATTTTAGCTCTGCAATTAGATGTTGTCCTTTACAGGGAGGTTCTACTGTATTTAGCAACTCTCCGGTAAGAGGACACCTCTCCCTAAAGGACATTTTAGCTCTGCAATTAGATGTTGTCCTTTACAGGGAGGTTCTACTGTATTTAGCAACTCTCCGGTAAGAGGACACCTCTCCCTAAAGGACATTTTAGCTCTGCAATTAGATGTTGTCCTTTACTGTATCCAAGTATTGTCACAAAATTCGTTTACAGTGAAACCAAAGTAATTGTTTATTATTAAATATGTAAATATATCAATAGTTAGATGTTATATAAGAAACGTTAATTCTGTAACTGCGTATTATTTCTTCAATAGATTGTTGTGAGGAAGACATCACTCACACTTCATGTCTCAATATAATAATAAAACCTGCTAAGATAGCTCTGTGGGACTCTATTCTTTAATTGCGACAATTGGCCACAAGACCAGCCTGGTTTTTTTGTTACTAGATGGGTGACCCAGGCTTCGCCCCGGGATTGACCCGTGTGCATATCTACCCGAGTGATTTATATTTAGATAAGATTTTTTTTTATAATTGTTTGTTATTAGCATTATCTATTTGTTTGCATCAGCATAATTTAATCTAATTTTTGATAGAGGGCGCTGTTCGTGAGCTAAGTAGAATAATTTGAATATATAGTTTTAATAATTGATTTATATATATTTTTTAAAATAGCCTATCGTCTTCCCCGTATTTTTTTACCTATGTATGAAAATTTTGGTTTGAATTAGTGAACTACTGCGAATTTGTATACCGGACATACAAACAAACAAACATACAAACATTGATTTTTATATATATAGATTTACATAATTTTAACAGGGGGTCGGTGAAAGGATGGTCTAAACCATTCTATTCCTGCATTTACACTTTTTTTCTGATGTAAAAAAAAAAATGCTCCAATGGCCCCCGATTCTTGCAAAAGTCCAACCCTACCAGTGAATGCAAGTAATCAAACGGGGCTCTAGCACATTTGTAAGTGCAAAGTCGAACAGTTTTTCACATATGTAGACATGTGGTGCACTTACAGTAAAAGCAGTCGCCTTCTTCTATCCACCATGATTATCATGGCCTGTACCACGTGTGTATTAGGGATAAGAAAAAAAATTCATAATTTTAAGATTTAGATTGTATTAGATTTACATAGCTTTGCTTGAATTGTATCATTGCTATATAAATGTGCATAGCTACCATTTTAGACTGTTGTTAGAGAGAATAAAGTTTGTTTATAAATTACCTCTCCTCACAACTATTTGTCTAAAACTCCGCCTATGCCGGTCCCAACCCCGGATGAAAAAGGAGGAGGGGGAGCAGTAACAAGCTCACTAAAAAACCTGGGCTCAGCTGGCCCGGCTGATAGTACCCTGTAAGGGCTCCAGGGATACAGGATGAGCAGCATTTGTACTCCATGTTAGGAGCGGCTGCACATGGCGTCTGTTCCTCATGTCAGAGGTGGCCATTTCTTTTGGAGCTAAGTCGGCCTGCCACTGAGTAGTGCTCCCAGTCTTAATGACAAAGGCAGACACATACTACTTCACCCAATCATGATGGTTGTCAACTCTACAAGCTTGATACCGTAATATGATTGAGTGGAGATAAGAAAGAAGAAGACAACTATTTTTCAACGAGACCATATCAACCTTTTATCTCAAGCCAATTAATAAACTGGGCTTAGAGCAATAGTAAGCCAACTATATTCAAGAAATTATTTAAAAAAAAAAAAACATTAAAGCACAAATTCTTCATTACAAATAAAACCCACAACTTCACTGATAGTTTTACTTCTCAAATATAGATGGTGTGATCTTGTGTTCACACAAGGTAATAACACCAAATCCAAATAAATAGTGTGTGACGTTTCGTTAACAGCGTTGTTACCATCTTCAGACAAAAGTACTGAATGAGAAATTTTACCACAGCATGTTTTAATGTTAACAGTAACTATTTAAAACATGCTGTGGTAAAATTTCTCATTCAGTACTTTTGTCTGAAGATGGTAACAATGCTGTTACCGAAACGTCACACACTATTTATTTATTTGGATTTGGTCTTATTACCTTGTGTTTGGGGGTCGATGGAAGGCTGGTTTAAACCGTTTGGTTTTCAACCACTACGACCCGGGTTCGAATCCCGCATTGGACACTTTTTTCTGTTTAAAAAAAAAAATGCTCCAATAGCCCCCAATTCTTGCAAAAGTCCAACCCCACCAGCGAGTGCAAGTAACCAAACGGGGCTCTGGCACATTTCTAAGTGCAAAGTCGAACTGCTTTTCACATGTGTAGATGTGGTGCGCTTACAGTAAAAGCAGTCGCTAACTACCCACCATGATTATCATGGCCTGTACCATGTGTACTAGGGATAAGCAAAAAAAAAACAATGGTTGCCTGTAAAGTCGGTTTTACGGGCGAAGATTTTACGTGACAACGGTAGAATATTTATTGATATGAATATAATTAAATTGCACAATAGGAACAAGGAATTGAATGAAAATAAGAATTGCACAAATTTTAACTATAGAAATATATTTTGTTTACTAAAACATTGTACATGTAAACTTAAACTTAACTAATTCCTATTTGAGTGATTTTGTTGAGGATAGGACGATGATAGGAGAAATATGAAATGAAAGGAAGTGTTTCTGCTGTAATGTGTCTTGCGAAAGTCAAGTCGATAGTTGTTCCTTTTAACGTAGTTGACTTAGAAACGTTTGATACGCAATCAAGATTATACGTATTTTTCATGAAATTAAGAAACGAGTTGTCAGGCTTTACGTTTTTTTTTATTTTAAAGAATCAATTTGAAAATCAAAACACTTATTCAGATCGAAGGTTCAAATTTTTGCTAAATAAATTTGAAATCAAATAAAATTTGTAATTGTAAATGATGAAGTTGAAAATTAAAACATTTACTTATATTAGATGTTAAAATTCTTGCTCAACACAGTTTAAATAAAGTTTTCTTATATCTGCTACTTTTTCTTAATATTTGTAATTTTAAATAATCAATTCGAAAATCAAAACATTTATTCAGATCGAAGGTTCAAATTTTTGCTAAATAAATTTGAAACTATTTAAAATTTGTAAAATAATAATTAATTAATTAATTAATTTTAAACTAATAATTTACTTAACACTATCAACATTTATCAATAGTATGACATAACCTATAAACTCAGTTTCTCAACTTTTGTGTCAATCTAACAATTAATCAATCAATCATAGTTTACGATAATGAAATATCAGTGTACAATTATTTACCTTTATTGTTGTAGTTGTTGTAAATGACGAATCTAAGCACTCCACATTTTCACTACAGACACAGCTGACGATACTTTAACCACACGTGTGAACTTGTATTATGACGCTTTCTTGTTTTTCCAACGCCAAGAACGTTCGAGAAAGACAAAG
>CP092878.1:37946082-37961923 GCA_030710605.1 Cordylochernes scorpioides
CAAACTTAATTAAAAACTCATGAAATTTCTTGTTCCACATTCTGGGGGATTGCTTAAGACCATAGATGCTTTTCTGAAGAGAGCAAACATGATTTGGAAAATCTGGGTTTTCATAACCTTGGGGTTGTTCCATGTAAAGTTCTTCTTCCAAATCACCATTCAAGAAGGCAGATTTTACATCTAATTGAATCTTTTCCATATCAAGTGATGCACAAAGTGATAAGATTGTTCTAATTGAATCGAATTTTACTACTGGAGAAAAAGTTTCACCATAATCAAGTCCTGATTTTTGTGAATAACCTTTCGAAACTAGTCTAGCCTTAAACATTTTATTTGATCCATCTGCATTTTGCTTTATTTTGTATACCCACTTGCATGCAATAGCTTTTCTGTCTGATGGTAGTGTCACATAAGTCCATGTTTGATTTTTCATGTTTGAAATGTACGAATACTCTTTTTGTCTAATTTCTTTCTGTTATCTTTTGGTATATGCACATAAGCATTACATCCAAAAGTTTTAAAATGTAAGATGGAGGGTTTTCTCTTGTACCATATTTCATAAGGTGTAGAATTTCCCAATACTTTAGTAGTACATCTATTTAAGAGATAGACTGCTGTGTTTACGGCTTCAGCCCACAGTTCAAGTGGCATTTTTCTTCCATGTAACAAGCATCTAGCTGATTCAACTATTGTTCTGTTATCTCTTTCAGAAATTCCATTCTGTTCTGGGGTATATGGAGCAGTGAGTTCATGAACAATTCCTAGAGATTTTAGATAATCATAAAAATTCTTATTTAAGAATTCTGTGCCATTATCTGTTCTGAATCTTTTTATTTTATTTCCAGTTTCAGTCCTAACTATTTTTACAAATTCTTTAAATTTCTCAAGTACATCCGATTTATGCCTAATGGAAGTAGGCCACTCTAAATCTTGAAAAATCATCTTTGAATGATACAAAATATAATGATCCACCTGATCTTTTACTCATTGGTCCACAAACATCTGAATAGATCAGCTCTCCTGGATCGGTCGAATTTGGACTTGTTGACGCGTGAAAAACTTTTCTATTTTGTTTTCCATAGATGCATGCTTCACATGGTAAAGAATCAGGCTTTTCTCTAATTTTAATGTTTTCTTCAAAAACATTATTTTCAAACATTTGGGTTAATTTTATAGGATTTACATGACCCATTCTTTGATGCCATATATCTAGACTTAACTGAGCAACATGAGTTTGTGAAGATTGCTTTGCTTTAATAAAAATTCTATAAAGATTTGAATTGTCCTTTATTCCAGTAACTAGCACTTTCGAATTTTTTGTCAATTTTATCTGATTTCCTTTACAAATGAGCGTCAAACCATGTTTTGTTGCAGTAGATATTGAAAAAAGATTGGTCTCCAATTCAGGTATATAGAGAACATCCAAAAGAGTTGCATTAATTTCCTATCAACATAAGAGAGAATATCAATATTTCCCTTACCTTTTGCATAGATCTTCTTTCCATCTCCAAGGCACACAGGATGAACACCTTCTGGTATTTCTTCGAACGTAGAGAACCATTCTCTTCTGAAAGTCATGTGATCCGTTGCTCCAGAATCTGCAATCCAGGAATCCTTTGTTTCAGCGAGGAAGGCACTTGTCTCAGCTGAAAAAAGCACAGCTATCATCTCTGGCTGAAGAACTTGGCTGTTGTCCTTTTTGTTCTTCCTTTCTTTTATAGCATTCTTTCCACCAATGTCCTTTCTTCTTGCAATATCCACAGTGTGTGTTCTTCTTTTTATCTTTAATGGATTGTTGATGCTGCTGTTGTTTGTTGGAACAAAAAGAGTCACAAAAAGGCAAGCGCAGTAGCAGGAAGAAAACCAAAACTTAAACTACAGGTATAGACAGTGTGGCGCCAGGTCACATGATATCTGGTAGGATGCTGTCGTTGCTAGGCAACAGCTGATGTGCGAAGTTACTCTCCAACAGTTTTCACTAGAACCACAATCCAGTTCTAGGATACAGTCCCTAAAGTCCGGTAAGATATGAAGAGAGTTGACCATCTCACCATGCTCGGACATTTCCTAACTTGGGAAATTGAATTGTAGAGCAGTTTTTATATCAAGAGAAATATCAGAAGTGTTGGTTAATTGACTGAAAGGTTTGATTCCACACAATGGTCATATATTTCATGTCTAGGAACATATGTTATAGATAGGGCATACATATTTGATCTTAAACCTTGTAGATGATTTAATTTTTTTATTGAAATTTATTCATTTGTGTGATAATTTATTATTTCTTTTATTTTATTTCAGGCCTAATTTCCACACCACCCAGGAGGTACGGCCGTTGGCGCGTTACCCTTTGTTTATAGTGGCGGGTTCCCCAGTAGGCCTATACCACTCTTCTAACAGAGCTCCAACATCGGGTCGCTCGAGTCAGCCTCCGCCCAGGCATTACTCGGCCGAGTCCGATTAAATCAGCCCTGCCAGGCTCCTAGACATCCTACCTAGAGTAAAAGTATTGTTTTTATCTAAAGTGCCCATTGTTGGAGACCCAGGAAACCTAATTTATATTTCTCTATTGAATAATAAATTCAATTTAAGAAATCATTCAGGAAATAACTTGAGAAATAGAAGATGGGAAATTGTTATGAATTGTTCTTATTATATTCATTATTTGATGCAACGTTTTTGATAAATGATTGACCTGTGGATTAAAAAAAGAAAACCAGCTTTAAAATATCAACAAGGACGTTGAACACATAAACATAATCTTCAGGGATTTTAGTTTTATATTTAATCATTTTGAAGAAGTCCAACCCCACCAGTGAGTACAAGGGCCCTGGTACACACTAAGCGCAAAAGTCTAACTGCGTTCTACTTATGAAGACATGCGGCACATTTACAGTAAAAGCAGTCGCTAACTACCCACTATGATTATCATGGCTTGTACCACCTACCACATGTACTTTGGATAGGTAGAAAAATGAATATGTTAACTGTGACTTTAAAATTATGAAGATACAGTAAACATCTGTGAGAGGACACTCCTTCTAGAGGACACCTCTCTATAAAGAACAGTTTTCATTGACAAAATGACCATGTTTACTATGTAACAACTCTCTAGTAAGAAGAAACCTCTCTGTAAAGGACACTTTATTTCTGCAACAAAGTGTCCTTTACAGGGAGGTTCTACTGTTTAACCAAATTGCACTGTAGAATTTTAAAAGAAAAGCTTCCACTGTGTTTGCATGCTCAACTTGACCCAGTTGTGAGGTTTCAAAACTCCTTCAGATGTCCCTTCATGTGGCAATCTGTCTGAATGTCAGTTTCAGTTAAGACTGAGGAGTTAGTAGTACAGAAGTTGTGGTGAAGATACAAACATCTTCTACGGTATAGATGGAGATTTTGCCGGGAGGATATTGATCTAAAGAGACAAGGGTCGCCTCTCCCGTCAAAATAGACGTTAAAACCAGACGCCATCTATTGACCGTCGCTGCAAACTAGTGGCCTTGGGTCGGTGACAAAGCCACAACACCAGCTTTGGTAAACTGAAACCATTGTCTCTAGGTGGACCCTTCTCAGTTTGCCAAAGCTGGTGTTGTGGCTTTGTCATCGACCCGAGACCGCTAGTTTGCGGCGACGGTCAATAGATGGTGTCTGGTTTTGACATCTATTTTGATTGGAGAGGCGACCCTTGTCTCTTTAGATCAACATCCTCCCAGTAAAATTTCCATCTATACCGTAGATGTTTGTATCTTCACCACATCTACTGTCCTACGAACTCCTCAGTCTAACACAAACTGACATTCAGACAGATTGCCACATGTAGGGACATCTGAGGGAGTTTTGAAACCTCACAACTGGGTCAAGTTGAGCATGCAAACACAGTGGGATCTCTTTTTTTTCAAAGTCTACAGTACAATTTGTTTATACAATAGAACCTCTCTGTAAAGGACACTTTGTTGCAGAAATAAAGTGTCCTTTAGAGAGAGGTGATGTCCTCTTACCGGAGAGTTGTTAAATAGTAAACATGGTAATTTTGTTAATGAAAACTGTCCTGGTTTTGACATCTATTTTGACAAGAGAGGTGACCCTTGTCTCTTTAGATCTTCTATGACGTCATCCATGAATGTGTTCCAGAGCCACCAGTCCTTGCTGGAGAAGATGGATCAGTTCCTGTCCACCCAGCCTCCAGTGGCCACTGTATCCCTCTCTGACAAGATCCAACACTTCCTGGACTCCATCCAGGATTACCCAACAGTAAGTCCCAATTGTTCACTTCTTGCTTATCTCTCTCCACTCAATCATATTGTTAGGAGAATACTATGCTGCTTGTTTGTTTTATCAACATCAATTATCAAAAGTTTAATTGTAACTTTTTTTTTACAATTCATTTATTTTTAAATTAAATTCTCTTCTATAGTCTTCTTCTTTCTTATCTCCACTCAATCATATTAGGGTATCAAGCTGGTTTTCGACCGCTATGACCCGAGTTCGATTCCCGCATTGGGCACTTTTTATGTTTTAAAAAAAAATGCTCCAATGGCCCCCGATTCTTGCAAAAGTCCAACCTCACCAGCGAGTGCAAGTAACCAAACGGGGCTCTGGCACATTTGTAAGTGCAAAGTCGAACTGCTTTTCACATGTGTAGACATGTGGTGCACTTACAGTAAAAGCAGTCACTTACTTCTACCCACCATGATTATCATGGCCTGTACCACATGTACTAGGGATAAGAAAAAAAAAAAAGGGGTATCAAGCTTGTAAAGCTTGAGACTTTTGATGGTGTCTGCTGGGGAAGAGTAGAGCTCATCAATGGATGAGTCAATACAGTCAATAATGTGTTTTGGGGTTGCAGGCTGAGAATTGCACTAGTTAGTTCACATCTTCTATACTTATTTTGAATACTTTTGTTTTGTACCAATATTTTGGCATACTTTTGATTTTGTTGGCTATTTTAAGAGACAGTATAATCATTAGACAGTTATAGACAGTTCAGTTCTTTCAAACAACTAATTTTGAATAAACGCAGGTCAAAAGGCTTCTCAGATGTTTTCTCCAAGTCATTCTCTGGTCATCAGCACAACAGTATTAGGGTATCAAGCCTGTTGAGCTTTAGATTTTTGATGGTGTCTGTTAGGGATGAGTAAATACAGTCAATAATATGGTTTGAGGTTGCAGGTTGAGAATTGCACTTAGTACATAGTTGGAAAACTTTTCAACACCATTCTGGAAAGTCATTGTCCGTAGATGACCAGACTTATGTCTGAAAATCAAGGACTGATGTTTCCTTTGGAGGACATAATTGGTGCTTGTCCCTCCTGCTCTGTGCCAGTCATATGTAGCAGCAGATTTCCATTCTTGTTGGCATTGGGCCCTGATGGTATGAAGGAGGTCTTTTTCATCTAGTAGGGTAGTTGATTGTCAGGCCTCAGGGTAGCCAAGAGCTCCTAATATTCTCACAATCCAAACAGTTCCATTTCGAGCCCCAGTTGTGATAATGTAAGCCTGAGATGACAAAGATGTTGTGGCAGGAGACAAGGGAAGAGATGGACAAGGGCCAGACAGAACCGGTAAGTTGAAGCCACTCTAATGATCCAAACATCTTGACATCATTTTGGTTTAGTTTTGATGCTACAGTAGAATCACCCATGAGAAACCTGATTGTCTAAAAATATCTCTAAACCTGATCAGAGACTTTGTCAGGTCAGGCCAAGTCTTATAAGTAGTCTTTTAACCAAAATCCCTGCAGTGATTTACATGATTAGGAAAAAATCTTCCACAGATCAATTGTAAATAGATTCGATGAGGAACAATTTGGATTGTAGATTATAAACACAAGGTAATAAGACCAAATCCAAATAAATAAATATTTATTTATTTGGATTTGGTCTTATTACCTTGTGTTTGTAAATAGATTCATATGCAAAAGAGGTAGTGAGGAAAGTTTTAGAACAGATGTGTAAATAAATCACTTTTCAAACAAAGAATCGCGTGCACAAGGGGAAAGGGAGAAGAATTGCTGTATTGTTTTGTTGTTGTATGGCGAATCCATACAGGGCAATGGGCCCTAAAAAAAGTATTTTTTTTTTTGTTGTTGTTGATTAGGAAAAATCTACCACACTTGCCTAAAATGTAGCTTGGTACCTGCAGCTCCAGAACACATTTTGGCTTGTATTAGATGCACTAAACAGGACATTTGGGAGAGGCTGCAGCTTATCATAAAATAGCTACAGGAGCATGAACTCATGGAATTCAGGTAATCTTTACACATGGGGATAAAAACAAAAACAACATGATTAGGAAGAAATATATAACAACATGCAAAGCGATTTCCATGTAAAGAGTGTTAAAGATTGCACTCTTACCATAATATTTCAATTGAAATATTGCTTTTAATATAGATATACTCCTAGTCATGTATAAATCACTCCAGTTTATCAATTTCTTCAATCTCTATCATGTACCATTCATGTTGTTGTTGTTGTTGTTTCTTATCCCCTTGTGTAAAAATTACACGAATTCCAGAGTTCATGCTCCTCGAGCTAAGATCTCATGGAATGGGGTATAGGGGTGCAGCTTTCGTTGATCATGGCACCATGATCCAGGCACACTTTGGTGAAAGTCTGACTTTGCCTGTAGTTTGAGGCCATTCCTAACATGGAAGCAGACGCCTTTGCTGCCGACTCTAACATGAGTACAGACGCAGCTCCTCCGTATCCCTGGAGTGGGACCCTTGCTGAGGTCTATCAACCGGGTCAGTTAAAGTCAGGATTTTTAAAGAGGTCTACTCCTCTTCTAACAATGCTGCTGTTGGTCCGCGACTGCTTATTCGTCAGAGTTATTCTGCTTGTTTCGCAGCTGGCTTTCATATCTGAAAGTCGTTCCCCTATCCGCCACCTGGGGACGCGCCCTATAGCAGTCAGCTCTGCCAAGGGTGTACCATTCATTGACTTAATGCCTGTTGGAGGGCAGAGAAGCTTGAAAACTCGGACAGATTGAAGAAACCTGTAACATTAACATTTTGGGGACATAGCTACAAGAAAAAAAAGACCTAATTCAAATAGATTAATAGTGTGTGACGTTTCAGTAACAGCATTGTTACCATCATCAGACACAGGAATTTGGCTCATTTATTCTTTTGTCTGATGATAGTAACAACGCTGTTACCGAAACATCACACACTATTAATTTATTTGGATTAGGTCATATTTTCTTGTAGCTATAATCTATAATTCAAATTGTGCTTTATCAACTTTGGGGGCATCTAAACTGACAAAACTTGCTTGAAGTAGCCCTGTACCTTTCTCACAGAATATATATATTTTTATTATTTGATAATGATTGAAGTTGTAGGACCCACTTGTGTGGATATAGTGATGGAAAAATTGAGTTGCCTCATGTATAGGCCATGAGTGGTGTGTGATTGGATGGCACAAAATGTTATGTTGGGAGGCTAACGAGAAAACTTTCGCACTATTTCTGGACAACCTATTTAAAACAGTAAAGGATGACCTAGCTATAAGATAACTTGATTGAGAGCAATAATGACCACTGTTACTTAAGGTTAAAGAGGATAAGGCACAATTTGGATTATAGATTAGAAACATAAGGTAATAAGACCAAATCCAATAAATAAATAGTGTGCGACGTTTCAGTGTTGTTTCCATCTTTAAACAAAATCATTCAGTACTTTTGTCTGAAGATGGTAACAACACTGTTACTGAAATGTCACACACTATTTATTTATTTGAATTTGGTCTTATTACCTTGTGTTTAAGGGTAAGGGCTCTTTTAATTACAATATATTTCTTCAAGCTAAGTAAGGTTTTTTTTCTTGTGGAAAGAAGCTCCTGGAAGACAAAGAGTAAGATGATTTATTGATAAATTGGGGCAGGAGTAGCCACATGGAAGGTTTGTACAGTAGTTGACTGAAGGGATGATGGTCTTTCCTGGCCTTGTCCTTCAATGTCACTTGTAGATCGGAGGTGTTCAGACAGAGTTCTTTATTGTTGTGAACACAGGCTGAAAATAACCACCAAAGGAATCTGTAAGTTCCCAGTCACATGTGATTAGACAGCGCTGGTCAGTGGTCAAATACATCACCTCACCAACTCTGTGACATAGATAACTAGTTAGAAATTTTTGTAGATAAACAAATATATATGATTATTTATTTTAATGTGATTTTGACATTTACATTGGGAATATGTCCCATCACAACACTATTTTACTGTTGGTATAGTACTACCCTGTATTTGACACTTATCCTCCCTGCCCATATATTATCTGACTGGGGTGTGAAGGAGAAAACCTGGCTGGGCCCTCCTTCCTCTTCTACCTCCCTCACTCTCAGGTATCTACTGCACTGATATTACTGCACTGTTTACTTACTGATGCTACTGCACTGACATTACTGCACTGTTAATTGACACTACATCACTGTTTACTGATGCTACTGCACTGTGTACGCATGCTACTGGAGCACTGTTTGCTGATGCTACCTCACTGTTTACTGACATTACTGCACTGATGACAACCCTACACTACAGCACTGTTTACTGATACTACATTACTGCACTGTTTACTGATGCTACTGCACTGATGTTACTGCGCTGTTTATTGACACTACATCACTGTTTACTGATGCTACTGCACTGTGTACGCATGCTACTGCAGCACTGTTTGCTGATGCTACCTCACTGTTTACTGACATTACTGCACTGATGACAACCCTACACTACAGCACTGTTTACTGATGCTACATTACTGCACTGTTTACTTTTTTTTTTGCTTATCCCTAGTACACGTGGTACAGGCCATGACAATCATGGTGGGTAGTTAGCGACTGCTTTTACTGTAAGTGCACCACATCTCTACACATGTGAAAAGCAGTTCGACTTTGCACTTACAAATGTGCAGCACTGTTTACTGATACTACATTACTGCACTGTTCACTGACACTACAGTACTGACAACCATACAACACTAATTCTATACTCTTCTTCAGTTTTTCAAATTTATGGATATGCTACTTGTAGAAGGACAATAAATGTCTGAAAGTTTGCCATACCAATATAAAAAAACACATTGCTAGCATTTTTTTTTTTTTTTTAAATATTATTTTTCTTTTAGAGACATCCAGTATTATATATGTATTTCTATAACATATAGAAAAAAATGCCACATATATCCAAAGAACATGACAAGGTGTACTTTTGCTGTCTAAAAATCATTCATGAAATCTTATGATGGATTTGTCACTGACTTGATTCTGTGAACTTGTTGTTAGCTCCTTGAGAGTTTTGTAGCTCTATTGAGGCCTTTGTACACTTTGGTATGTAAATTAAACTGACAGATATTTAATGGCCGCAGCTCGGAGCCTCTTCCCCCAATGGCCATCCTCAACAACTACCAACCTCCCCAGTAAGTCTGCTGTTATCTTCCTTTCAGCCCTTTAATCGGCATGCTCAAACTATGTTCATATTAAGCAATAACGCGCCATCTATATATTAAAATGAAAGGATTTAAAAACACGAATGTTTCTTTTATACACATTACAAACTTCTACTGTCCTTACTGCAATGAAAATATAAGCTTATGTCCATAGTTTTCTTGAAAACCATTTCTAAGATTCCATCTTTCAGTGCTGTGTATATAAGCAGAATCGTCCAATACAGTATTAGAGCTCTGAGAAGCGGTCTGGAGGATTAAATTGACGAAACCGCTGGGAGGGTTCACCACTGATGAGCCAAGCCCTCGCAATATATTTTTCATCGCAGTAAGGACAGTAGAAGTTTGTATTGTGTATAAAAGAAACATTCGTGCTTAAATCCTTTCATTTTATACATGTTCATATTCGAATACTTTCTTTTCAAGGCTACTCCAAGCTGGACTTGGGGAATGTGTTGTGTATATTTTTAAAGTTTAATTAATTAATTGTTCCCACACAGAGTTTATGTGTAAGATCACAAGTAAATAAGCGCTAACTATAAGAAGATAATACAAGAAAATAAGACCTAATCCAAATAATTTAATAGTGTGTGACGTTTCTGCAACAGCTTTGTCACCATCATCAGACAAAAGAATGATGATGGTGACAATGCTGTTACCGAAACATCACACACTATTAAATTCTTCTTCTTCTTGCTTATCCCTAGTACACATGGTACAGGCCATGATAATCATGGTGGGTAGAAGTTAGTGACTGCTTTTACTGTAAGTGCACCACATGTCTATACATGTGAAAAGCAATGCACTATTAAATTATTTGAATTAGGTCTTATTTTCTTGTATTATATTCTATAATCCAAATTGTGCTTTATCATATAAGAATAAAGGTTTCTCTTTGTTTACTATGTTATATTTTGTTCTCTCTCTTGTAAATCAATAATGTTTGATTAATCTTCTTGGAATCGGTATCTTTAAAAATTCTAAGTAATGTCAACAGAATGCACTTTGAAAATAAACAGACACTCATTTTCTTTTTTCCTCCAATTTACCCAGACTAATCTATTTATTAGCTTGATTGTCTTAATTAAGTTTTCCTGTATATAAATTTCATTGTTACCATTAAATTTGTGATTAGCTTTAAAAATTTTAATGAGAAAAACATTGTTCGCTTATAACTGGTACTATTACTGTTATTCCTGTATGTACCCTACATTTATGCTTTGGAGAATCTGTATAAGACTGAAAGGTCTTTATAAAGCTACAGTAGAACCTCCTTGAAAGGAAATTCTCACTAGAGGACACCTCTCTACAAAGGACAGTTTTCATCTACAGAATTACCATTTTTTACTATTTAGCAACTCTCCGGTAAGAGGACACCTCTCTCTAAAAGACACTTTGGTGCTGCAATTAGATGTTGTCCTTTACAGGGAGGTTCTACTGTATTTGTTGTTGTTGTAATAAATAGCCACTATCTGAGTGTAGATTGAAGAAAATATAGAGATATTAAAAGGCATCAAAAATAGAAGAGAAGAAGATATCAAGCATATAAAGTTATTAAAAATACACTTCCTGACCATTCAAATGAATATTTAAAGATTACAGCGTGCTATCTATCAAAATAACTAACAAAACAAGATGAGTTTAATATTTGTTTTTGACTCATGCTTTAGATGTTGTACTAAATTCGAAAAATCACGTGAGAACGCCCTTGCAAACCTCAGAACAATTTTTAACACCTTGCCAAATGTTTATTTTTATTTACTTCTCTTGACGAAGACAAAAGATTTTTGTCGAAACGTTGAGAAAATAAAAAACTCCAACTGGCCGAAGTGTCTATTTTTTATATAAAAACAATGATAGTTTCATTCCTGACTATTGGCTAAACCTTCTTTCTTGGTTTATTGAGAAACACCAACTACATATACACTGCTCTTGTCAGTGTGGTGTATGTTTTTGACCCACCAAGGAGAACGACCCCACATATAAAACTTTAAAGGAATGAACAAATGATTATTTCAAAATAAAACTTATGTGAGTAGACCTTAATATGTGCAAAAGAATATAAAAATTGAGAAGAATGTTAATTTTAAATGGTAAATGGAGCGTTTAGAATATGCCTTTTTTTTTTTCATTCACATGCTATGATAAAGCACAATTTGGATTATAGATTATAACTAAAAGAAAATAATACCTAATCCAAATAGATTAATAGTGTGTGATGTTTCGGTAACAGTGTTGTTACCATCATCAGGCAGAAGAAAATATATATTTTTTTAAAATTCTCTTTTTTTTGATGATGGTGACAATGCTGTTACCGAAATGTCACACTATTAATTTATTTGGATTAGGTCTTATTTTCTTGTAGCTATTTTACATTATACTTTTCAGACCTTTGGAGGTTCTAGAAATAATTAGATTGGACACCATCCACAATTTGGTTTCAGACCACCTAAACAAGATATAACTAGATAAAGTTGGTGTCCATTTTATAGGTTTCTGATCCGACTTTGTTGTCTCAGTTCAGAAGATTGGACCCCATCTGAACCATCAAGCCATTCCAAAATTTCTGCTCAGAAACACTCCAGGTGAGTGCTGTTCCCTTAAGTATACCAGTGTGGGGATATCTAGAGATTCGGACAAATCCAAAGCCCCACTTCTGATTGACTGGAGCATGCGATATAGATAAATAAACATGATTGGTTCAAATTTTAATGTTGAGTTGTTGTTAACATCTATCAAGTTGAGTTCGACTTTTTGGTGACCATATAGACAAATATTTTCCAATTTGATCTGATATTTGATCCATATAGTCTTCTCAGCAGTGCTTATAACAAAAGTGGTTTGCCAATGCATTCTTCTTTCTATGCTGTTGGCCAAATATATTTGGCTCTTCTGCCTCTCTTTTGGGGTAATTTCTCTCCCAGCTTTCATTCCGTCCCTTTTTATGTTAGTCATCCCATTAGGATATTGTCCATCCTCTACCACTCAGCCACTACGACCCGGAATCGAATCCTGCATTGGGCACTTTTTTTTCTAATATAAAAAAAAATTCCCATCCCTGGACACTTTTATTTTTCCATTTATCATTACTCTTCACAATTCACCCTTTCATACCTCATCCAAAAGGTTAGAAATAATTGTTATTTCTCTTTGAAATAAATTTTGAATTTTCGTTGAAAGGAAACACATGTGGGATAGTATTTCAAATGTCATTTTACAATCACAAGCCGCATTATATTATATTGTATTATAAAAAAAAATTCTCCAATGGCCCCTGATTCTTGAAAAAGTCCAACTTCATCAGCGAGTGCAAGTAACCAAACAGGATCTGGCACACTTGTAAGCATAACTGCGTTTCACATGTATAGATATGTGGCGCACTTACAGTAAAAATAGTCGCCAACTTCTACCCACCATGATTATCATGGCCTATAACACGTGTAACTACAACTTTGCCGGTCCCAAGCCTGGATGAAAAAGGAGGAGGGGGAGCAGTAACAAACTCACTAAAAAACCTGGGTTCAGCTGGCCCGGCTGATAGTACCCTGTAAGGGCTCCTCTTCCAGGGATACAGGATGAGTCTGTACTCCATGTTAGGAGCAGCTACACATGGCGTCTGTTCCTCATGTCAGAGGCGGCCATTTCTTTTGGAGCTAAGTCGGCCTGCAACTGAGTAATGCTCCCAGTCTTAATACCAAAAGCAGAGGCATTCTACTTCACTCAAGCTTTACAAGATTGATATCCTAATATGATTGAGTGGAGATAAAAAAGAAGAAGATAACACGTGTACTAAGGAAAGTTTTTAAAAAACCATCTTTACTATGTTAACTTGGAATTTATAAAACAAGAGAGAAACCTTTGTATTCCAGGGAGGTAGGTGACGAGCTAAAAGTCCGGTTCAAGACGGATCTAACCCAACAGATCCTGAAGTACCAGGCTTTCACCGACCGGTAAGTTGAGGCTCTCTCTCTCTGTGGACTTTCACTCACTCAGCTCTGTCCAGCTCTCTTCTCCAGGTCTGCCAGATCTTCCGCAAACGTTACCTAAACCAGATGTCTTCAGTAAGTTTTGTGTCTGTCCTATACCATATATGATCATGATTGGGTAAAGTAAAATACGTCTGCCTTTGTCCTTAAGACTGGGAGCACTACTCAGTGGCAGGCCGACTTAGCTCCAAAATAAATGGCCGCCTCTGACATGAGGAACAGACGCCATGTGCAGCGGCTCCAAAAAGGAATACAAACTCTGCTCATCCTGTATCCCTGGATCAGGAGTCCTTACAGGGTACTATCAGCCAGTCCAGCTGAGCCCAGGTTTTTTACCGAACTTGTTACTGCTGCCCCTCCTCCTTTTTCATCCGGGCCAAATCCTAATAAATAATTAGTGTGTGACGTTTTGGTAACATCATTGTTAACGTTGTAAATGTTGTTACTGAAGCGTTACACACTATTAATTTATTTGGATTAGGCCTTATTTTATTGTATCTATAATCTATAATCCAAATTGTGCTTTATCAACTTTGAATGAAGGCTTGAATAGAGGTGTATGATCGATACTGTGTCCAGGAGGCCATGGATGGGGTGATAGCTGAGCTGATGGCAGACCTCCAGATCACCCCCCCAGTAGATGCACAATGTCACCCACTATAGTCATCCCCTTAGTCACAATAAACCATTTCTTCATTCTTCTCAACCGCAAATTTATTGGCTACAATGGGAAGGTACAATTTGGGGATTTTTTTTTTTTTATATAAAAGCTTTTATAGAACGACATTTGAAAAAATATCCCGCATGTGTTTCTTTTGAACGAAAAATCGAAATTTATTTTAAAGAAAAAATAACGATTATTTCTAACCTTAGGGATGAAGTATGAAAGGATGAATTGTGAAGAATAATGATAAACAGAAAAATTCCCATCCCTGGACACTTTTATTTGTCTGTTTATCATTACTCTTCACAATTCATCCTTTCATACTTCATCTCTAAGGTTAGAAATAATTGTTATTTCTTCCTTAAAATAAATCTCGATTTTTCGTTCAAAAGAAACACATGCGGGATAATTTTTCAAATGTCGTTCTACAATCATAAGCCGCATTATATTGTATTATAAAAGCCTTTAGTTATTTTGCTTCCTTGTCTCTCTGTCCTTCTCTCTATCTGTCCACAAACCTTGTGATCAATATTTAATATACAGTTAAACCTGTCTATAGCACCCCCTCTAAATAGCGCCTTCCTCTCTATAGCACCCAATTTTAAACATTAAAATATAAACATTTTACATTAAAAGTGACCTGTCTATAGCACCCCCTCTCTATAGCACCCTATTTTGATGAGTCCCAAGAGGGGGCACTAAAGACAGGTTTAACTGTACTTACAGAGCACAACTAGAAGTCAGAAATTTGGTACACTTGCTCACACCTGATGATAATGCAACTTGACAAAATTTTAGACTTCCGGGTGGTCGATTTGGTCAGGAATTAGCTAATCTATATTTTTATTTTTAAATTTTTTTGAAATTATTTTTAATTCACAGTTAAACCTGTCTATAGCGCCCCCTCTTGGGACTAACCAAAATAGGGTGCTATAGAGAGGGGTTGCTATAAACAGGTCACTTTTAATATAAAATGTTTATATTTTAATGTTTAAAATTGGGCGCTATAGAGAGG
Organism: Cordylochernes scorpioides; assembly: GCA_030710605.1. NCBI lineage: Eukaryota > Metazoa > Arthropoda > Arachnida > Pseudoscorpiones > Chernetidae > Cordylochernes > Cordylochernes scorpioides. Next base: position 37,961,192 of record CP092878.1, read on the forward strand.
AAGGCACTATTTAGAGGGGGCGCTATAGACAAGTTTAGCTGTACTTGCAGAGCACCTAAAGGCCTTAAATTTGGTACACTTGTTCACACCTGATGTCAATGCAACTTGACAAAATTTTAGACTTCTGGGTGATCGATGGGGTCAGGAATTAACTAATCTCTATTTTTCTTTTTAAATTTCTGATTGATTTTTAATATACTTACAGAGCACCTAAAGGCCTTAAATTTGGTACACTTGCTCAAACCTGATGACATTGCAAATTGACATAGAAATTTTTTAAATTTTTTTTAAAGAAACATACCCATCAAAAATAGGTAAAATTTCTTATAACATGCTAATACATCGTACATCATAGAATGTATCAGATCAATCAGAAAGGTGAACTTCCTGAACCTGATTTATTGAAAAATTATATAAAAAAATATATTAAAGGCATCTGCTTCCATATTTGGAACAGCCTCAAACTACAGGCAAAGACAGTCTTTCACCAAAGTGTGCCTGGATCATGGTGCCATGATCAACGAAAGCTACACCCTTATACCCCATTCCATGAGATCATGAACTCATGGAATTCGTGTAATCTTTACACAAGGGGATAAGAAACAACAACATTGAAAAATTTGACAATTTTTTTTTAAATCAATACACAATTATTTCATATAATCAATTATTACAGAAAAAATTATGATCAAATAAAGAATAATTACAATAAAGGGGTAAGTAAATAAAGGG
>CP092878.1:37962023-38006498 GCA_030710605.1 Cordylochernes scorpioides
TACTGTATACAATTAAACCTGTCTATAGCGCCTCCTCTAAATAGCGCCCTCCTCTCTATAGCGCCCGATTTTGTTGTTGTTTCTTATCCCCTTGTGTAAAGATTACATGAATTCCATGAGTCCATGCTCCTCAAGCTGTTTTATGATAAGCAGTGGCCTCTCCCAAAGGTCCTGTTTAGTGCATCTAATGCAAGCCAAAATGTGTTCTGGAGCTGCAGGTGCCAAGCTACATTTAAAAGTGACCTGTCTTTAGCACTCCCTCTTGATAGTACCCTATTTTGGTGATTCCCAAGAGAGGGTGCTATAGACAGGTTTAACTGTATTTGAATCTTCCCCAGTAAATTCAGCAGCTCAATCTCTATTAGTACTTGTTGAACTTCCACCACTGGTACTTACTCATGTGTGTATTGTGTTCCAGGCTGCCAGATCATGAAAGTGGACCGTCCAAAACCCTTCACCTTCCTGGTGCGAGGTCTCCAGTGGACCACGGTCATAGAGCGGACGTTCAGTGTGGAGACTGAGCAAGAGAGGTCGGTCACACCATCCTCCCTCCCTCCCCTCTCCCCTCAACCTCCCCCACCTGGTATACTTACCTACTTACCCTCCCTACCCTGCCTGATGTCCCCTCTGCTAGCTTACACTCTCCTCCAGGTTGGCACCTGGAGACACCCTACACTATACCCCTATTCTACAATCAATTCTCACAAATTATCAAAAAATATATACAGTTAAACCTGTCTATAGCGTCCCCTCTTGGGACTCACCAAAATAGGGTGCTATAGAGAGGGGATGCTATAGACAGGTGTCTTTTAATGTAAATCGTATCGTACTATGTATTTAAAATCGGGCGCTATAGAGAGGAAGGTGCTATTTAGAGGGGGTGCTATAGACAGGTCTAACTGTATATATATTTTTTAATTATCCCTAGTACACAAATCATGATAATCATGGTGGGTAGTTAGCGACGGCTTTTAATATAAGTGCACCACATGTCTGCACATGTGAAAAGCAGTTTGACTTTGCAACTTACAAATATGCCAGAGCCCTGTTTGGTTACTTGCCTCACTGGTGGGGTTAGACTTTTGAAAGAATCGGGGGGCTATTGAAGCATTTTTTTTACTTTAAAAAAAGTGCCCAATGCGGGATTCTCTTCCAGGTTGTAGCAGTCGAAAACCAATGGTTTAGACCACCTTTTCACCCCAAAAAAAAAAATATATATGTTATATAAAAATATTATTTTATTTAATGTTCATAGATACAAATACTCTGTTAAATCGACCAGCACACTTTTTTCTTTATATAACCTGTTGTTGTTGTTTCTCGTTGGCCGGCTCAAAACTTTTGTACATTATGTAAATAATCTTTTGTTTTCCTTATTCTACTCGCCTTAAGCCAGGCAGTACTTTTATCAAATTATGTCTTTTTTATATATCCCTTTAACTCGATTAAATTACTGATCAAAACTATTTTTCATTATCATACTTTAAAGATTTCAACCACGACTGCATTTCCATACCATAATCTTTAACATGATCTAAATTCAAGCAGAAAATATATTTTCTTATATTTATATAATATATATATAGTCTATGCCACAAATGTCACTTAAATCTTTTATTTTCCCAAAAAAAAAAGGACAACACTTAGTTTCAAAGTCGAGGTGTCCTTTTGGGAGAGATATTTTTTTACTGGAGAGCTACTATTTTATTACTATATATATTAGAATGGGGGAAAAAATGTAACAAGCATAATACATTTATTTATTTATTATGTTCTTGAAATGTTAGTACAAAAGGGAAATTGCAATGGGATAAGATTGCCTTTCTCTCAAGATGGCTTCTTCTTCTTTCTTATCTCAAAGCCATGATAATCATGGTGGGTAGTTAGCGATTGCTTTTACTGTAAGTACACCACATGTCTACACATGTGAAAAGCAGTTCGACTTTTATACTTACAAATATGCCAGAGCCCCGTTTGGTTACTTGCACTCGCTGGTGGGGTAAAGATGTCTTAATTTATATTATATCCTTGTGTGTTTGTTAGTAAACTGGTTATAGTCAACCAGTTAAATGCCATTAAACACATTGAAAAAAATCAACTTTATTTTTTAAAAATAATAATATAATCTTTCCAACGAAAAATCAAAATTTATTTCAAGGTGAAATATTGACTATTTCTAACATTTTTGGATGAGGTATGAAAGGGTGAATTATGAAGAGTAATGATAAACGGAAAAATAAAAGTGTCCAGGGATGGGAATTTTATTTCTCCGTTCATCATTACTCTTCATAATTCACCCTTTCATACCTCATCCAAAAAGGTTAGAAATAGTCAATATTTCACCTTGAAATAAATTTTGATTTTTCGTTGGAAAGAAACTCATGCGGTGTAACTTCAAGTGTCGTTTTACAATCACAGGCCGCAGTGCATTATATATAATATAATCTTTGTTCAACTTCAATTTTCTGAATTCTTTTGCAGTTTCCAAGCCTTGTTTGGCTTTTACAGTACAACCTCTTCTCTAAAGGACAACACCTAGTTAGTTGCAGAGCAAAACTTGTCTATTAGGGAGAGATGTTCTCTTACAGGAGAGTTGCTATTGAGTATCTATTGAGAGTATCCATGTGATAAATTCATGCTGGGTTGAGAGATGACTGTGGAGGGGAATATGGTAAGAGACAAGAGCTTCAAAGGAGGACATCCCAATCATGGAGCGGGCCAACTGGCCATATGATCTCTGCAGATATCTGCCCACAGCTCCTCATGACCATGTCTCACCAGAACTCTGGTCTGTCAAATTGTTACCTTCCCCACCCTGCCTGATGTCCCCCCCCCTCTGCTAGCTTACACTCTCCTCCAGGTTGGCACGTTTACACCTAGAGACACCCTACACTATACCCCTATTCTACAATCAATTCTCAAAAATTATCAAAAAATATATACAGTTAAACCTGTCTTTAGCGTCCTCTCTTGGGACTTACCAAAATAGGGTGCTATAGACAGGTCACTTTTAATGTAAATTGCATCGTACTATGTATAGTACACTGTCCCCAGGGTCTAAATTTGGATTCATGTGTCTGTAGGGGAGAAAACAGTGAGATAAATGTCAACCTAAATAAGACATCTGGCTTAGCAGTCTCTCTGTGGACACAATTGTGTTTGAAGTTTGTATTTGCTACTCCACCCAATATGTTGGTGGTTTTTATCCCCCAGTACAAGCCATGATCATCATGATGGGTAGTTAGCTTCTACTGTAAGTGTCACCACATGTCTACACATATAGAGAGCAGCTTGCTTTTGTTTATTTACACTTACTGGTGGAGTTGGATTATTACTAGAATCAAGGGCTATTGAAGAAAAAAAACATTTTTTTTTTCATAAAAAAAAAAAAAGGGTTGAGTGTGAGATTCAATTCTGAGTCTGAGTTGTCGACGGTTTATATCACTCTTCCACATTAACCCAAATTCACAATTAGATAGTGAGTTAGAATACAAGAGCTAGGTCTCTCTCCAGGGACATCAGTACCAGTCTTTCCCTGTAGTCTCCTACCTTCCCTTGCTGGTGGGATTGGATTTTTGCAAGAATCGGGGGGCCATTGGAGTATTTTTTTTTTTTAATCAGAAAAAAGTTCCCATGTGGGAATCGAACTAAGGTTGTAGCGGTTGAAAACTAACGGTTTAGACCATCCTTCTACCGACTCCCCCCCCCCCCCAGAGAAGTAGTTCTACTGTTTACTCTAAGTGCGGTCTAACTTCTTTAATTCAACCTTAAGGGATCAGAATTATCGGTTGAATTATAGACACAGTACTAAAGATTAAAATACAAGAGATATGTCCAAGAGGACATCATTACTCCTACATCCCCTTGTATAAAGTACTAAAGTTATGTTGATCCCCCGCAGGGAGGAATGGGTCCGGGCCATTGAGCTGGTGGCCACCAGCCTGCAGGACTCTGTCTCTGATGTTGAGATGGTGGACGAGTGCAACAAAGAGGATGAACTCCGCTTCAACATCACCTACTACAACTCTTCCACCAAGGGCAAGCGCATCACCCTCGACAACTTTGAGTTCCTCAAGGTCTTGGGCAAGGGAACATTTGGGAAAGTGATCCTTTGTCGGGAGAAGGCCACCAGTCACCTCTATGCTATCAAAATCCTCAAGAAGGAGGTGATTATAGCCAAGGTGGGTTCTTTCCCTGTTACCAAGCCATCCATCTTTAATTTGTGGTTCAGCCCCATCGTATCTTGTTTCAATCAATGGAGAAAGGCCTGAGCAGACCATTGGCTAATTCTTCCTTTGGATGTTACAGGATGAAGTAGCCCATACTCTCACAGAAAACAGAGTTCTCAGGAAAAATAACCACCCCTTCTTAATTGTAAGTTCTTTGTCTCTCTCTCTATTACATTAATGTTCTTCAATTGTTTCTTCTTTGTGAGGCCATGTTGGATCATGGCAACTTGCTAGGTTTAACTGTATTTTCCTTGTACCATTTCCACCTTACTCCCTCCATACCTATTGCTATGTAATCGCACATTTGGAATAAGTTGAAAGAAAATATATTTTGACCAGAATGTGAGAAGTGATGGTATCAATGCTTACTGCAAACGGTGCCATCTATTGATGATACACACGCAGGTGCTATTACAAAGTGGGTTGTGGTTGGAGGAATTACATGTCTATCATTTTTATTGGTGGAAAATATCAAAGCTTTGAAGCAGGTCACTCTTTTACTGTGTTATATAATGCTTAAGATGGCAGAGGAATTCTGAAGACATTAGAAAAGAGGCAGTCTATTTACATATACTCAGTCTTGTTATATCACTATGTTCTCTGCCTTGCTATATCGCTGGTTGGCTTTTTGTTCGAATTTTCTCATTATAGTAATAAACCCAAGGTAATAAGACCAAATCCAAATAAATCTTATTACCTTGGGTTTATAATCTATAATCCAAATTGTGCCTTATCAATCATTATAGTAATGAAAAATAGTACAAAAGTGAATTTTTACTCGGATCAGGTAGATAAATTAAGAAAAAAAGGCATTGATTAATTAAGAAACGGTATTAGGGCAATTTTAATTGAGTATTGATGCTTACATTAGCATCCTGATCACAATTTTCATGTTTCCATATTCCTACAGTGGGGGGGCCAGCCTCCCAAATTATGGCTACAGCTGGCCATTCATAGGAGGTTGGGTTATATCAAGTTATATCACTAAGGTGGTTGTTCCTAGAGGGGTTTTCACACCGTAAGATCTGTGAACCCAGCAATCTCAGCACATGTTGTGTTTTTCAGAGTCTCAAGTATTCCTTCCAGACGGCAGACAGCCTGTGCTTCGTGATGGAGTACGTCAATGGAGGGGAGCTGTTCTTCCACCTCTCCAGGGACCGGCTCTTCACAGAGGAGAGGACCCGGTTTTACGGGGCCGAGATAGTGCTGGCTCTGGACTACTTGCACTCAGAGGGAGTCATCTATAGGGACCTCAAGGTATGTGTGTGTACTCTTTAGCAGCTCTCTGGTTAGAGGACTCTTAGAGTACACTTTGTCTCTACAACTAGGTGCTGTTCTTCACAGAAATATAGTTTTTTTTTGCTTATCCCTAGTAAATGTGGTACAGACCATCTCTTCTTCTTAAACACAAGGTAATAAGACCAAATCCAAATAAATAAATAGGGTGTGACATTTCGGTAACAGCGTTGTTACCATCTTCAGACAAAAGTCTTGAACTATTTATTTGGATTTGGTCTTATTACTTTGTGTTTATAATCCAAATTGTGCCTTATCATCTCTTCTTCTTTTTTATCTCCACTCAATCATATTAGAGTATCAAGCTTGTAAAGCTTGTAGAGCTTGTTGATGGTGTCTGCTGGGAATGAGTAGAGCTCATCAATGGATGAGTTGGGTGAAGTAGAATGCGTCTGCCTTTGTCATTAAGACTGAGAGCATTACTCAGTGACAGGCCGACTTAGCTTCAAAAGAAATGGCCGCCTCTGACATGAGGAACAAACGCCATGTGCAGCCGCTCCTAACATGGAGTACAAATGCTGCTCATCCTGTATCCCTGGATCAGGAGCCCTTACAAGGTACTATCAGCCAGGCCAGCTGAGTCCAGGTTTTTTAGTGAGCTTGTTACTGCTCCCCCTCCTCCTTTTTCATCCGGGCTTGGGACTGGCAAAGGCGAAGTTGGTACAGACCATGATAATCATGGTTGGTAGTTAGCGACTGTTTTTACTGTAAGTGCACTACATGTCTACACATGTGAAAAGCAGTTCGACTTTTGCACTTGCAAATGTGCCAAAGCCCTGTTTGGTTACTTGCACTCGCTGGGGGGGGGGGGGGGGGGGGGGGGTTGGACTTTTGCAAGAATCAGAGACCATTGGAGCATTTTTTTTTTTTTAATCAGAAAAAATTGCCCAATGCGGGAATCGAACCCGGGTCGTAGCGGGTGAAAACTAACAGTTTAGACCATTCTTCCACTGACCCCCCAGAGAGATAGTTCTACTGTTGACTATAAGTACAGGATAAGTAAAAAAAAAAAACTATAAGTACAGTCTAACTTCTTTAATTCAACCTCAAGGAATCAGAATTGTTGGTTGAATTATAGTTAGTTAGAGTATAAAGGCTGATTTAAAGGTTAATTTAAAGAGTTAAAGGTTTAAGGAGTTGATTTAAAGTATATATTGTCACTTTTGACCCCTCTGGTTCCTCGCGACGATGCCACTTCCTCCTTCGTGGATCACCTACCCAGGCTCCATTGCTCTCCTCTGCAACTCTACCCTGCAGACCACCCAATGACCTCCATTAACCACTACTCAAGTGGATCTTCTTTTCTCTGGCAGTATCTCTCGGCCTTACCACTGGCACCAAGACTTCTAACACTCCTCTTTTTTTTAAATCTTTAAACCACATTAAATATAACTCGAACAACATTTAATGTATATTTACACTATTTTACATCCTAGGGCCAATATCAACGGATATTTACATTTATTAACCCCAGAAAACAGGATCACAGCAGTTGGCGATTCCCACACCATTTCCAGACCGGAAATAGGCGAAAGCCCCATCTATTGGCGGAGGTTGTAGGTGTTTTTCAGGTTCATATTACACGACAATATCAATTAAATGATACAACAGGGTTTCTGAAGATGAGTTTCTTTTAAATCAATTGATATGAAATTTAAAGTATACATGTTGAATTAGACAGACAATTAAAACAACTTTATTGACATCTCGTCAATATATACACTCAAAGAGAGTTATAATAGTAATATTAATAGTAGTAAATTAAGATAAGTGAATAAAATAATATAATAATAAATAGGAAAATTAAAATATGCACAAAAAGTTATATAATAGAGGATGAGGGGAGGCATCCCCGGTGCGCGAGTGTTCTCCTCCAGGTGATGAGCGAGTTCTCCATGCCACCGAGCCCAACCTGAACAAAGTGGCGGTAGATCCGCAACTTTGCCGATGCGAGGATGGTCAGGGCGTCGTCCACAAGGCCAATTATAGTCACTTGAATATTCAAGAGGATATATACTGTACTTGTCACATGGGACATTGATGTAAAAGTACACCTTGGAAATTTACATGGTGCCATAGCACTTTCATTAACTGTTGGCTGTTTGGCTTATTCAGGATTCTTTAAAGAATTGATAAGGCAAAATTTGGAGTATAGATTATAAACACAAGGTAATAAGACCAAATATAAATAAATAGTGTGTGATGTTTCGGTAACAGCATTGTTACCATCTTCAAGACAAAAGTACTGAATGAGAAAAAATAACACAGCATAGTTTTATATAGTTACTGTTATCAAAGTGTGTAAACAAGATGTTTCAAGAGAAGAAACATGCTGTGTTATTTTTTCTCATTCAATACTTTTGTCTGAAGATGGTAACAATGCTGTTACCGAAACATCACACACTATTTATTTGTTTAGATTTGGTCTTATTACCATGTGTTTTAAAGAATTGCATCAATGCAGGTTTTGAATTCAGGTCTTGGTGGCAAAAATAGGCAGTTTAGACCTCGGGGCCAACTATCTCTTACTCGTTTTTGATATACCCCTCTCAAAAGTGATGTTAAATTTGAAGAAATAAGGTGAAACAAAAGTCTATACCCACATGATAAAGCACAATTTGGATTATAGATTATAATACAAGAAAATAAGACCTAATCCAAATAATTTATTAGTGTGTGACGTTTCGGCAACAGCATTGCCACCATCATCAGACAAAAGACAAAAATCAAGTTTTTATTCTTTTGTCTGATGATGGTGACAATGCTGTTGCCGAAACGTCACACACTAATAAATTATTTGGATTAGGTCTTATTTTCTTGTATCTATCCCCACCTATAATGAATGATGACCGTTCCTTCCTTCCTAAGAACTAGCTTCAACTTGTATGTTCCGGCAATGCTAACGTTGGACTGAATGTTGTTTCCTTATTTATATTTGGTCTTGTTGTTACCATATGAGTTTGGCCAATATTGTGTTCATATTTTACACAACAACACAACACAAGGTAGAATTTTCTACTGCCCTTACATGATAAAACTGGCGAAACTGCTGGGAGGGTTCACCACTAATGAGACAGGCCCTCTCATTATATTTTATCATTGTGTGTGTGCAGTAAGAGGGCAGTAGATAATTATTTATTTAAAAAAAAACATATGCATCAAAAATAGTTTAGATTTTTTCTTATAGCAGCCAATTTAAAAAATCAAAATTGACTTATCAAATCCAACCTCTGATGAGAGACCACATCTATTGAAGGGGGTTCTTCTCAATATAGATTGCTGTCTTTCTTTACCTTAAGAGACAACCTAGTGTTTAGTCCAGCTACTTGACCAGCTCCGCAACTGCAAGGAAGAGGCTTTAAGGACGACTACCAAACATCCAAAATCTTATCCAGAACTCAACAACAACAACAACAAAAACCTTTATTAAGACACTATTGTCTTACAAGGGGATTCCCCTAAAAGGTTATATATATACAAGAGTGAGGAGGAAAAGCAATTTAGAGGGGAGGGGGAGCAATCAGCCGTTGTCTGTGGAGTTGAGCACTTCTTCTCTCATTTTATCAATCGCCTTGAAAAATTTAAAATATTTATAAACAAATGTTTTATCCAGCAGGAGAGTAGTGAAGATTTTATATACATGTTGTACATTGTAGTGGGTTGGCCCCGAAATTTCGCGAATTTCCAGTCTCTTTTCATGTAGGAATGGGCAATGGAATAGATAGTGGACCAAATTGTCTTGGATGCCAACATTGCAGAAGTAGCAATTTAAAGAGTCGCTGTTCCAAAACCCCGTGATATCCTCGCGGAAAAGTAGCCATAGAATCCTTTGACGGGCTGTCTTATCCAGAACTCATTTTTTATTGAAAAACAGTCAATTTATACATTAAAGAAATTTACATACTTTTTCTCTTAGTTTTTAAGTTACAAATATATTTACATAAAGTTGACTACTCTAGTAGTCGTAACATCCAAGAAAGGCCAAGAAGCCAGGATATATTTTTGGAATGGTCTCTCATGGGAGATAGGTCGGTCTAACTTTATAGCAAAATCTATCTGGTATTATAGTAGGAGATAATTTGAACTGTGGGTGTCGTAGCTGGAGAATCTCCTGCTGGACAAAGACGGCCACATCAAGATAGCAGACTTTGGACTGTGCAAGGAAGACATCAGGTACGGGGGCACCACCAAGACTTTCTGTGGGACCCCGGAGTACCTGGCCCCTGAAGTCCTGGAAGACACGGACTACGGCCGGGCTGTGGACTGGTGGGGCCTGGGAGTGGTGATGTACGAGATGATGTGTGGCCGTCTGCCCTTCTACAACCTCGACCACGACGTGCTCTTTGACCTCATTCTGGGAGAGGAGGTGAGGTTCCCCAAGTCCCTCTCTCCTGACGCCCGCTCTCTGCTACATGGCCTGCTCATCAAGGATCCTAAAAGAAGGTTAGTGGCCTTGTTTCTTGAAGAGCTTGTTGCCAAACTTCTTCAATGTGGCGTCAATACAGTCACTTCTGTTCGCCCAAACACTCCTGGAGATTATTTTGGTTGAAGTCTTTGTTGTTGTTCTTCTTTCTTATCTCCACTCAATCACACTAAGGTATCAAGCTTGTAAAGCTTGAGATTTTTGATGGTGTCTGCCGGGGAAGAGTAGAGCTCATCAATGGATGAGTCAATACAGTCAATAATATGTCTTGGGGTTGCAGGCTGAGAATTGCACTTAGTACATAGTGGGAAAACCCTGCAACCATTCTGGAAAGTCATTGTCCGTAGATGACCAGACTTAAGTTTGGAAATCAAAGACTGTTGTTCTCTTGGGAGGACAGAACCGGTGCTTGTCCCTCCTGCTCTGTACCAGTCATGTGTAGCATCAGATTTCCATTCTTGCAGGCATTGGGTTTTGATGGTACGGAGGAGGTCTCTTTCGTCTAGTTGGGTTGAAGTCTTTGTGACGCAGTCCAACATGACAGTCTCTGATGAGATTCCATCTCCAGGAGTGACCTGATTTATACTTTTTTTGCTTATCCCTAGTACACGTGGTACAGGCTATGATAATCATGGTGGGTAGTTAGCGACTGTTTTACTGTAAGTGCACCACATGTCTACACATGTGAAAAGCAGTTCGACTTTGCACTTATTTATACATGTTAAGGCTATGATCTCTCATGAGAGATTCTACTACATATCTTAATTTATAAAAACCTTACATAAAGTATAAACTTAAGAAATGAAAGGAATAAAGCTCAAATGTTACTTTTACACATTAAACAAACTTCTACTGTCCTTACTGTGATGAGGGCTTGGCTCATGAACCCTCCCAGCAGTTTCGCCAATTTAATCTACAAGACTGATAAAACAGCCTACTCCACGCTGACGAGCGCCAACAGTGCAAAACGTGTTCGTGGATGGCTTTTCTTGATTTATAAAGAAATTGGGTTGGCCAAATATTAGGGAACAGCCTAAATCAATGTTTAGTTGATTTCTGTTCCACCAGATGGCGCTCTGCCTCCTGAATAGCACATGTGCTCCTGGTCAGCATATGCCTTTTTTTATTTTTAAGACTGATATTAGAATCGCTGATGGTGCTGTGGATTTCTAAGGAAAGTGCCATGTCTTACTGCCAACTAGACCATTCTTTAGGTTAGGTTCAAATCTTGTGGGTATTTTGAATTTACAATGGTCATTTCTGTATCAATGATGGAACTGTAGAGAGCTCTTGTTGAGGTGGTGATTTCCTGTTCTATGCCTTAGACATCATTACTGACCAGCTGAAACATTAATTTCACAAAGATCCAAGCTGCATTGATAAGGCACAATTTGGATTATAGATTATAAACACAAGGTAATAAGACCAAATTCAAATAAATAAATAGTGTGTGACCTGTCGGTAACAGCGTTGTTAACATCTTCAGACAAAAGTTTCGTACAAAAGTCTGGACAAAAGATGGTAACAACGCTGTTACCGAAATGTCACACACTATTTATTTATTTGGATTTGGTCTTATTACCTTGTTTTATGATCCAAGCTGCATTTCTTTTATTTAAAACACATTTCTCTTTTTGCTTGTTATTTCTATGCTCTTCTAAACTGAGAAACAAACTGTTGGCTATAGCACAAGAGTTTTCTATAGAATCACAATCCAGTTCTATGACACACTCCTTCAACACTGGTGAAATCTGAAGAGAGTTAATCATCTCTCACTATGTTCAGACATCTCCTAACTTTGGAAATTGAATTGTAGAGTAGTTTTTATATCAAGATAAATATCAGAAGTGTTGGTTGATTGACTGAAAGGTTTGATTTCACACAATGGTCATATATTTAATGTCTAGGAACATATTTTATAGATAGGGCATACATATTTGATCATAAACCTTGTAGATGATTTAATTTTTTATTGAAATTTATTCATTTGTTAAGGCACAATTTGGATTATAGATTATAAACACAAGATAATAAGACCAAATCCAAATAAATAAATAGTGTGTGACATTTCGGTAACAGCGTTGTTACCATCTTCAGACAAAAGTATTGAATGAGAAATTTTACCACAGCATTTTACCGAAATGTCACACACTATTTATTTATTTGGATTTGGTCTTATTACATTGTGTTTATTCATTTGTATGATAATTTATTATTTCTTTTATTATTTTTGGCCTAATTTCCACACCACCCAGGAGGTACGGCTGTTGGTGCGTTACCCTTTGTTTATAGTGGCGGGTTCCCCAGTAGGCCTATACCACTCTTCTAACAGAGCTCCAACATCGGGTCGCTCGAGTCAGCCTCCGCCCAGGCATTACTCGGCCGAGTCCGATTAAATCAGCCCTGCCAGGCTCCTAGACATCCTACCTAGAGTAAAAGTATTTTATCTAAAGTTTCCATTGTTGGAGACCCAGGAAACATAATTTATATTTCTCTATATAATAATAAATTTAAGAAATCATTCAGTAAATAACTTGAGAAATAGAAGATGGGAAATTCATATGTGAATTGTTCTTATTATATTCATTATTTGATGCAATGTTTTTGACAGATGATTGACCTGTGGTTTAAAAAAGATTGCCTTAGGATTTTAACAAGGATGTTCAAAACATAGGAAATATGACGGAGTGAACTCATTCCTTTTTCTCATCTCTTTCTTAACATTATTCCATGCATTATTCAAAAAATTTCTCTAACATTGATAGAAATTAAAACTTTTCATATGGGGGTCGGTGGAAGGATGGTCTAAACCGTTGGTTTACGACTGCTACGACCCTGGTTCGATTCCCGCATTGGGCACTTTTTTCTGATAAAAAAAAAAAAAATGCTCCAATGGCCCCTGATTCTTGCAAAATTCCAACCCCACCAGCGAGTGCAAGTAACCAAACGGGGCTCTGGCACATTTGTAAGTGCTAGTCGAACTGCTTTTCACGTGTGTAGACATGTGGTGCACTTACAGTAAAAGCAGTCGCCTTCTACCCATCATGATTATCATGGCTTGTACCACATGTACTAGGGATAAGCAAAAAAAAAAAAAAAAGAACCTTTCATATTTTTTTAAAGAGTAACTGGTTGCTGAATATTCATTTTGGGAATTTAAATTTTCAACACCAATAAATTCACAAATAAACACAAGGTATGAAAATTCGAAACTATTATAGACACGTATGATTCTTTTTTTAAAATAAAACAATTTCTACTACCCTTACTGCAATATGGAAAAATTAATGGGAGGGCCTGGCTTAAAATTAAAATTATTTTATTTTTAAAAATAATCATACGTGTCTATAATAGTTTTCTGAATTCTGTACTTTTGTCTGAAGATGGTAACAAAGCTGTTACCGAAACTTCACATACTATATATCTATTTGGTCTTATTACCTTTTGTTTATAATCTATTTTCCAAATTGTGCCTTATCATAACCTTTGCTATACCTGATGACACACCACACTGCTATCAGTAAACAAAGAAGACCTAAAATAGTTTATTGAGAAATTTAAAGAAGAAATTGAAAAGTTTCTTTTAAAATTAAAAAATCAGCAAGACTAAAACTATAACTTCATATATAATATAAATATCTTTGAAATTGAACAAAAAAATTGATATATTTGGTCACCTTATTTTCTTAGGATAAAAAACATGTCGGTGGACGAGTGGGTAACACCCTCGATTCCCGACAGTCATGAACCGGGATTGAATCCCGCGTTAAATTTTTGTTTAATATGTGAATAACCTTCACCTATATTATTCACTGTTTCAATTATCATGAACTAGGTTGCTCTTGCTGAGCGGTACCTATTAATGTGATTTTGAACCGATATTCTTAGGATCCAGGATTGATAAGATGGGAGGTTGCTTAAAAGAAAAAAAAAAGTAATAGAAAGTGTAACGTCCTCAGGTTTGTTGGTTAACGTTAATCAGCAAGAAGTATTTGAAGGTTTAAAAAAAAGTCTTTTTTTTCTTTTAAGCTAACATCAGACATAACATGTTATATATATTACAATAAGTCACAAGACAACTCCACAGAGTACCATCTCAGTGATGTGCTCACTGATAAAACAAGGTAATAACACCAAATCCAAATAAATAAATAGTGTGTGACGTTTCGGTAACAGCGTTGTTGCCATCTTCAGACAAAAGTACTGAATGAGAAATTTTACCACAGTATGTTTTAAATAGTTACTGTTATCAAGTGTGTAAACAAGATAGCAGATAAGAAAATTCAGAAAAACTATCTTCTTCTTATCTGCTATCTTGTTTAAACACTTGATAACAGTAACTCTTTAAAACATGCTGTGGTAAAATTTCTCATTCAGTACTTTTGTCTGAAGATGGTAACAATGCTGTTACTGAAACGTCACACACTATTTATTTATTTGGATTTGGTCTTATTACCTTGTTTTTATAATCTATAATCCAAATTGTGCCTTATCATGCTCACTGATAATTTACTATATAGGCATGCCAGCTGCCGTTACAGAAAGGGAATTCAATGATGAAATTGGACAAGATTTAAAAGATGAATGCCATGAAGACACACACAACACAAAGAAGAGAATTGTAGAGACATTGGTATTCCCTGTGGTCACATATAGATGTGAGAGCTGGACTTTCAGAAAAGAAGAAAGAACTAAAGCCTTTGAAATATGAACATGGTAACTCTTTTTTTTTTGTCTGAAGATGGTAACAACGCTGTTACAGAAACGTCACACACTATTTATTTATTTGGATTTGGTCTTATTACCTTGTGTTTAACACCTCTCTCTAAAAGACGGCCTAGATAACAAGGTGTTCTCTACTAAGGAATACATGGGAATTGTATATAACCCCCAGTAAATATATCTGGTCCCTTTCTACCATGAGTTGGATGTATTCTGTTGTTGTTTCTTATTCTCTTGTGTAAAGATTACACAAATTCCATGAGTTCATGATCTCATGGAATGGGGTGTAGGGGTGCAGCTTTCGTTGATCATGGCACCATGATCCAGGCACACTTTGGTGAAAGTCTGACTTTGCCTGTAATTTGAGGCCGTTCCTAACATGAAGCTGCTGACTCTAACATGAGTACAGACGCAGCTCCTCCGTATCCCTGGAGTGGGACCATTGCTGAGGTCCATCAACCGGGTCAGTTGAACTCAGGATTTTTAAAGAGGGATGTACTCTAATGTGTTCTAATGGATGTATTGTAACTAATGTATCTAACCATGTAACTACTATGATGGCAGGTTAGGGGGCGGCCCTGAGGATGCCAAAGAGATCATGAACCACGCCTTCTTCAGGTCCATCAACTGGGAGGAACTGTTGAAGAGGAATGTAAGTGATGTTCTTTTCACTTGTATTCTAGAAAGTCAACTGGGCCATGCTTCTCTCTCTCTATTCTAACTAGACTCAGGGGTGTGCACTACTAATCTATACTACAATAGAACTTCTATGATAGGAAACTCTTACTAAAAGACACCTCTTCCTTAAGGACACTTTGGCTCTCCAACTATGTGTCCCCTTTACAGAGAGTTTCTACTCTATGGCCTCTTATTGGGCTAATTGGCATATTCTGGAGAGTTGAAACTGGGATTCCTTATGACACTATATATACCTTTATCTAAAGAGACAAAGGTCGCCTCTCCCGTCAAAACTAGACGCCATCTATTGACCGTCACCGCAAACTAGCGGCCTCGGGTCGGTGACAAACTACAACACCAGCTTTGGCAAACTGAAAAGCGTCCATCTAGAGACCATGGTTTCGGGCTAATGGCCCTCGTCAGTCTATGGCAGACTTTATTCCATGAGATTCACACGGGATCTAATGGAATCTTGACAAGACCGCTAGTTTGCGGTGACGGTCAATAGATGGCATCTAGTTTTGACGTCTATTTTGACGGGAGAGGCGACCTTTGTCTCTTTAGATCAACATCTTCCCGGCAAGATTTCCATCTATATACCTTTATATAAAAAAAACGAGCGTACCTGGATCTGTAAAGAGAAAATAATTTTTTCTCAAAATATTTCAAGAGATTGCTCCCTCTTTATCAATTTATTGCACAGTAAAATTAATTTACAAATTCTTGTAGATCACATGGAAACAACCATTTCATGTGTGATCTACAAGAATTTGTTAATTAAGTTTACTGTTCGATTCTTTTTTTTTCTCTTTACACATCCAGATACGTTCTTTTTTTATATCTCTTCTTCTTTCTTATCTCCACTCAATCACACTAAGGTATCAAGCTTGTAAAGTTGACAACCATCATGATTGGGTAAAGTAAAATACATCTGCCTTTGTCATTAAGACTGGGAGCACTACTCAGTGGCAGGCTGATTTAGCTCCAAAATAAATGGCCGCCTCTGACATGAGGAACAGACGCCATGTGCAGCCGCTCCAACATGGAGTACAAACTCTGCTCATCCTGTATCCCTGGATCAGGAGCCATTACAGGGTACTATCAGCCGGGCCAGCTGAGCCCAGGTTTTTTAGTGAGCTTGTTACTGCCCCCCTTCTTCCTTTTTCATACGGGCTTGGGACCGGCAAAGGCG
This sequence comes from Cordylochernes scorpioides, assembly GCA_030710605.1. NCBI lineage: Eukaryota > Metazoa > Arthropoda > Arachnida > Pseudoscorpiones > Chernetidae > Cordylochernes > Cordylochernes scorpioides. The sequence continues at coordinate 37,978,564 of CP092878.1, forward strand.
GAGTTCTTTTTTTTATATATATAAACTTATTTAATGGATCACCTTTTGACTCAAAGTATATATACCATCTGGGTAGATCGTCTGGAAACCTTCAGTTTTTGGCACGGCCCAACCTAACCCAGTGGTGTTGGGCGGTGAATGCATCATTACGAGGGACAGTAAAGTTGTCAGAGTGGCAGGGAGTCTTCCCTGTTATCATCCTCTACACTCTCACATTTTATATATTATATATTTGGTTATAGTGTTGGTATTATATGTATACATTTGATGGCACCATACTATTGTGCATGTATTCAACGGGGGGTCGGTGGAAGGATGGTCTAAACCATTGGTTTTCGACCGCTACAACCCGGGTTTGAATCCCGCATTGGGCACTTTTTTCTGAATAAAAAAAAAATGCTTCAATGGTCCCCCGATTCTTGAAAAAGTCCAACCCCACCAGCGAGTGCAAGTAACCAAACGGGGCTCTGGCACATTTTGTAAGTGCAAAAGCCGAAATGCTTTTCACATGTGTAGCCATGTGGTGCACTTACAGTAAAAGCAGTCGTCTATTTCTACCCACCATGATTATCATGGCCTGTACCATGTGTACTAGGGATAAGCAAAAAATATATATATAGTCTGGAAATGTAGGCCCAACAAGGGAGATAGATATGCAAATTAGGCTGTTTTCATCTTAGGGAAGGCCCATCTAGAAGAAGGAAAACTATCAGAAAAAAAAGGTCAAATGGGGGGTTCTTTATTGACTTGATCCTCATCTGTAACTTTGATCACAAATCCTGAATTGGGTTCTAGGGGACTTTTATATCAGCTTCCTCTAAGCTGCATATATATACAGTATAACCTCGTTAATTCGACACACCCCAATTCGACACTCGGCGATAATTCGACCATGTTCCGATGTCCCGACCTCCGGCCTATCAAATAACAAACCGTAATTCGACAGTATCGATAATACGACAGTTCCGATAGTTCGACCATTTTAAAATTCGAATTTCGACAGTTGAATGTTATTTTACATGCAACTTTACCGCTAAACGGTATTACGGCGGCGACGATCGGCATCGGCGGGCGGCGACGATCGGCAACAGCGGGCGCCGATACGATCGCGCCTGCGCACTTTTGGTTTCTGGTTAGTTTAAGTTTCACTTTGCAGTGCCGTTGCGCAATTTCGCGGATGTTATTGTTGTTTTTTTTACGCGGGAATTTCGGCATCATGCGCTAACTAATAATAATTTTTATTTTTTTATTTTTAACATTGAAATATTTTAGCTATTTTTAAATTTATAAATAATTTCTTTTTAAATAAATAAATCTTTATAAAATGATCCAACAATGATTATGATAACATTTTATTTCAATATTCCATTTCTGTGTTATTATAAAAGATTTAAACACAAAATCAATAACACCTGCAGCAGCAGTGGATGCCTTTAATACATTAAAATTTATTTATTAAAAGACATTTCAGAGGAAGAAAGGCATGCATGTTTTTTCAAAATGCTATCTGGAATACATCCTGAATAGGATTTCAGTGCAAAAACAGATATCTATAAAGGAATTTTTTAAAAGATCTCTTCATGATTATTTTAAAATAATATTTTAAAATTTTCTTTTTATATATTTACCATATTTATTTCCTTTCAACTGCTATATTTTTCAATTAGAATAAAATATTATTTAATATATTATATTTAATATTTTAATGTCTGTAGAGTTAATATTTGATTATATTACTGAAAAGAAACACATTGCCAATAAATTTATTTGTTACAATTATTTATGTTTCTAAAATATGTATTAATGCCATTTTGTCACTGATACTAAAAGTTAATCATGAAAATAATATAAAAACACACAATGGTTTCAATTAATATCATTAATTTATATTACAAAGCTATTAAAAAATATATATTTTAGCGAGTTAGATGATTACCTAATCATATAACCATATAACCTTAATTCAACACTTCCTTTAATTCAACCGAAAGCTCTGATCCCTTGGGGTGTTGAATTAAAGAGGTTCGACTGTATATATCATGGGGAGGTGCCTTAATTATATGAATATTTGTTGTTGTTGTTTCTTATCCCCCCCCTTGTGTAATATGAAATGTTATTTATGTGAATATTTTAGAACTATAAGGTAATAAGACCAAATCAAATCAATTAATAGTGTGTGACATTTTTGTAACAGCGCTGTTACTGTTGTATTTCAATTTGATTACACACACAAAGCGCTTAACGTTAATTATTCTTTAATTAACTACAACAAGGTGAAAGGATTATATATATTGATGAAATGGTAATCATGGGGAAAGAAAATATGAGTCAACGCGGCTACGCCGATGCAGGATACAAAAACAGAAAGTGAAAGTACGGGTGTGACGTCAGCTCCGGTGTTGCCGAAGTTAGCCGCCCGCCGTCACGGTCCAGCAGTTACCATCATCAGACAAAAGAATAAATTAGAATGGTAACAATGCTGTTACAGAAACATCACACTCTAATAATTTATTTGGTCTTATTACCTTGTAGTTCTAATCTATTATCCAAATTGTATCCCTGCGTATAAATACTTTTATTTCCATTACAAGGGCAACATCTAAAAACTTAATTGACCATCAAAGGCTAGTCTGGAGCTGCCTTATTGAGGTTGAAAGGATGTTCCAAAATGGCCAATCATCATATCAACAATGACACTTCATGATGATTATTATTATTTGCATAGTAAATAAAACTACATGCAAATGGTTAGCTCTTCTGGCAAACTTTTGCATGTTAGCACTTCATCAGGCCAATGTGCTACAAAATTTCTATATTCAATTATATTGTAATTATATAAACTTATTTTTAATATTGTAGAACGAAGTTTGACAATTATACCGCAAATATTTCTTTTGAACGAAAAATCTAAATTTATTTTGAGGAGAAATAGCGCCAAACAAGGAGAAAAGTTTATTTAAATAAGTTATTTACATTATTCAACACATGAAAACATTAGAGATCCAGATTTTGTAGAAAGTTTAGAATGTATTTACAAAATGAATTGAACTTTAAATATGATTTTTTATCAGAAATCGTTAAGTTCACAAACAACTAGTTCATTCTTCATTCTATAATCTTGAAATGCTGGGCAATCGATCAGTAGATGTCTTGAGGTTTGTTCCTCAATACCACAAAAGCACAAAATGGAAAAATAAAGTGTCCAGGGATGGGAATCATTTATCATTACTCTTCACAATTCATTCTATCATACTTCATCCCTAAGGTTAGAAATAGTCATTATTTCTCCTTAAAATAACTTTTGATTTTTCTTTCAAAAGAAACATTTGTGGTATAGTTGTCAAACATCGTTCTACAATCATAAGCTGCATTATATTGTATTATAAATTTTTAATATGTGTGTACATATCAATATTCATTCTCACACTGTGTGAAAATAATTTTTTAACATATTCTAAATAAGAATCTATCTCTCTCGGTCGGAGATGTTTACACCAAGGCCTTCCCACTTCTCAACGGGGTGAGGCAGGGCTGCCGTCTCAGTGCCATGCTCTTCAGAATCGGACCTCTGCCTCAAGAGGAACTTGGGCTTAGTGTGGTCGCCTATGCGGACGACATCATACTCTTCATCAGTTACTATGCTTCGAAGAGTTCCGCATGGCCTCCGATGGCTGTCAACTTCAGCAAGAGCTGCGGGCTCTGGTGCGGTTCCTGGAAGCACCAGATGAATTCTCCTCTGGGAATCTCCTGGACGTCCAAGTCACTGACCTTCCTGGGCTGTACAATTTTTCCCTGGAATACTGTCGCTTCTCAGGCCTCCCACTTGATAGGGCTGCTGGAGCGAGTAATTGTGAGGTGGTCACCCACACGGCCAACAGTCTGGTCCTGGGTTCCATCCTGCACCACCTCCATGGCTACGTTCCACCTGAAACCACCATCCACTGGCTGCAGGTGTGGCTGGCACGCTTCGTGTGGGGTACGAGCTGAGTCTCGTGGCTCTCTGGGGGCATCCTGGCTCATCCAGTGTCCGAGGGTGGTGTTGGTCTGCTTGACATCGCAGGCCAGCTTTGGCTCCTTTCCTTGAAGGGGTTCAGGCCTCACTGTCCGGTGCCTAAACAGCTATTCTTGGCTCGTTCTAAGCCGGATGTGGCTGACCCTGCCGGCTCACACCGTGGAGAAAAAGTGTTCTGCATCCGGCCAGGTTCCTGTATCTTTGAGGCGACAACAGGTTCCTGCGGCCACCAGACCTGCTGGTTACAGGCGACTGTTGGTGATTTCTCTGTTGGCGCTCCCGCCCTAATGTGCTCAACGCGGGCTGCGCTCCTGGATGCGCAGCACCTGGGGGCTTTCTGCCAGCGTCTCCTGCAGGAAATGCCAGCTCCAACTATCATGCGGAGTACGAGGTAGAAACCATCCTCCTGCAGGGATCGGCTAGGCCATTACCCTTCTCACCAGCCAGAGCGCATGCTGGGCACTGGACTCAGCACGGTTTCAGGTGCATCCCATTGGAGAGCTTGCTGCGCGATGGACCTCCGCTGTGGATGTGCCCTGCTCCATCCCCTGGGTCGACTTGCGTTGCAACTGATTCTCCGGGCATGACACAGACATCGCCCTAAGGTGATGGGTCACTGACCCACAGATATTGGAGTTATCGAGCCGTGCGACCCCTGCTCCGGGAGATGTTTGCCTCCTGCGAAGAGCCCCTGGCTCTGCAGGCCTGGCTGTTCGACGTCGTCCTCCATCCCAAGGCAATGAAGTTAACTAATGTGGCGAAGGCTACCATCTACAAGTACCATCTTGGTCTTGAGTTAGGTAACACCAGCCATCACATCGACCTGCCCACTCTGTGGAAGAGAACTCTCGCAGTCCATCGGTGGCGGAGTCTTTCCTGCGGTGGGTACCACCAATTAAGACCTTGTTTATATTTTATTCATATGTATATTATATATATCCTTATTTAATCTCAGTTCCAATCTCTCTCTCTCTGTTGACTTTATGGAGATTGGAGTCCTCAATTGAATGTACATAACTCTTTGTATATAACTTTCAATTCTGAATCAAGCCTCTTTTTTTTTTTGGGAAGGGTTTTGGTATAAATTAATTCAAAATCCATTCAAGTGACCAAATGTTTATTTATTATATTGAACATTCATGCCACAGCTGTTGTAGCTTATTAAAGATAAATTGTTACAAGACACTCAGAATGAAACATTAACAAAGAAATGACAATACATCCAGATGGCACAAGAACCTACAGGACATGTAACTATTGTATTGGTGTTGAACTAACACCTACACACACAAACATATTCTCATGTGTTCAGAAAATTGATATGGTCCCAGAAAAGCAGCTTTATACATCCAAGATAGAGAACATTGCGACTGCTGTGATAGAAATGTATGGAGACATCTGAGGCTCTTCATTGAACACAACAAGAGAAATGTTTTCAAATTGTCATATTTACTGTGCATCTTCTTTTTACGCACAGATATTCTTTAAATTTCAAGTTGGATATGTCTATTGTTCCTCAAGTTACCAATTTTGATTGAGACATCACTATGGTATGGATGGCCGCAGGTCACTCCACCGTTCAAGCCGCTGGTGGAGTCGGACACAGACACCCGCTACTTTGACCAAGAGTTCACCGGGGAGAGCGTCCAACTCACTCCGCCGGATGATTCCGGCCTCAACTCCATCTCTGAGGAAGCTGAGCAGCCCTACTTCCAGCAGTTTTCCTTCCATGGCTCCACACGCAGTATGGACAGCTAGCATCTCTTCTCTTAGTTCTTTGTTGTTGTTGATTTATTTTCTACCAATTTACCCCCTCCATCACACACACCCAAGTTTTTCTTTCCTCCTCCCTATTTCTCTCTAGCAAAATACTTTTTTTTATAACTCACTAATAATAATGAAGAATAAAAATTCACACACAATACACACACACTGTAGAAAAACAAAAAAAATCATATTAATTACATATAAACATATTTACATATGCAACTTTTTTTTTCTCTTTTCCAAACCACCACAACCTACATTTATATCTTTCTCAACAAGTTTTTTTTTTTTTTATATCCTTTTTCCAACCTATTTCCCCTCCTTTTTTTTTTTATTGTTTGTATGTCCATTTGAAAATTATATATATATATATTTAATCTCTAAATATTTCACCCCCTCCGCTGCTTCCAATTTTCACAGATTCCTTAGAACTATGTTTTTTTTTTTTTGGCTTGTCATTTTTTTCTTTATTATTATTTTTAGATATTTTATATAAGGAAGAATTTATATATATATATATTTCTCTCTCTTTATCCCAATCACCTTTAGAAAAAAAGAAGAAAAATATATATTTTCGCAAAACCTAGTCAAAAATTAATTGCCTCTTTTTTTTTTTTAATGGTGAAAAAAATGTATTGTAAATTTATAACTTTTTTTTTTTATCTTTTTCTTTTTTGTATTAAAAATTCTATCATAGAATTAATGATGATAACATTAAAATCTCTTTATTATTGTTTTTTTTTTTTCATCTTGCTGTTTTCTTTTTTCTCCTTTCTATCTTTCCGGTATAGAACTACAATTTTTTTCTTGTTTGTTGTTGTTCTCAGTGCATGCTGCAGCGCTATTATTGTGTTTTTTTTTTAAACTAATACACTTGATATCTCACAAGGTTGTTGACATCACTCCAATAGGGTTTATTTATACTCTTCTGTCCCCTTTTTTAAGTCTTTGTATAGTTATCCTACAGACAAGTTTGTTTCTAAGAATACAGATTTGTACTATGAATGAAATACCACTCAAGGTCAGTTTATATCTCCCAGGAATCAAAGCCTTAAAATCTCTTTAGAGCTCTTTAATTTTTTTGTTATTTCTCTTTTTCTTTCTTTCTCTTTATTTTTGTTTGTTTGTTTGTTTTTTTAGCCTTGTATAATAATAAAGTTTAATTGGCTTTTGTTGACTGTGTTGTTATTTTCCTTCATTAATCTTCTTTCTTATCTCAACATTGGGTGATGTAGAATGCCTTTGTCATTAAGACTGGGAGCTCTACTCAGTGGCAAGCCGATTTAGCTCCAAAAGAAATAGCCGCCTCTGACATGAGGAACAGACGCCATATGCAGCCGCTTCTAACATGGAGTACAAATGCTGCTCATCCTGTATCCCAGGATCAGGAGCCTTTACAGGGTACTATCAGCCGGGCCAGCTGAGCCCAGGTTTTTTAGTGAGCTTGTTACTGCTCCCCCTCCTCCTTTTTTATCCGGGCTTGGGACCGACAAAGGCAGAGTTTCCTTCATTAATGGTTTGTTATAGTGGGTTATGTGGAAATGGCAGATTTTTGGATATTGAATTGGAACTAGATTTTTTTGTTGTTGTTGACATTGATAGATTTGTCAATGTGTATTTAAAACTTTTGTATAAGGTAAAAAACAAAGTTAAAACAGTAGAACTACCTCCCTGTAAAGGACAAAACCTAATTACAGAGCCAAAGTGTCCTTTAGAGAGAGGTGTCCACTTACTGGAGAGTTGCTAAATACAGTAGAACCTCCCTGTAAAGGACACCTAATTGTAGAGCCAAAGTGTCATTTAGGGAGATGTGTCTTCTTATCAGAGAGTTGCTAAATAGTAAAAATGGTAATTTTGCAAATGAAAACTGTCTTTTGTAGATTATATGTATTTTGTACAAGTGTAATCTCCTCTACTTTGGACAGAGAAGTTTGGAATAGATTTAATCGAGAGCCTCCTTCCTTATAAATGAAGTAATCAAATGGAAGAAGACATTTCTCAGGAGATCTTCTATGGACCTTACTGGAGAGAGGTGAAAATTGGTACAAATTTCTAGCGCTATCATTTTTTAATACCTACAGTTAAACCTGTCTATAGCGCCCCCTCTTGGGACTCACCAAAATAGGGTGCTATAGAGAGGGGGTGCTATAGACAGGTCACTTTTAATGTAAATCCCATCGTACTATGTATTTAAAATCAGGTGCTATTTAGAGGGGGTGCTATAGACAGGTTTAACTGTATATTTAAAGGCTATTAACAGCAATATTCTTTGAAAGAGGAGAAAGACCTCTTTAAAAATCCAGAGTTCAACTGACCCAGTTGATAGACCTCAGCATGGGTCTCTCTCCAGGGATACAGAGGAGCTGTGTCTGTACTCATGTTAGAGTCGGCAGCAAAGGCTTCCATGTTAGGAACAGCCTCAAATACAGGCAAGTCAGACTTTCACCAAAGTGTGCCTGGATCATGGTATCCTGTCCAACGAAAGCTGCACCCCTATACCCCATTCCATTATATGCTTGAGAAACACAGACTCATGGAATTTGTGTATTCTTTACACAAGGGGATAAGAAACAACAACAACAAAGACTATTAAAACATACCTTGCACTGAAATAATAAAAATTGAAATATGGGCTTGGCTCATCAGTGGTAAACCCTCCCAGAGAGACTGGTTTCATCATACTATTATTACATTAGACTTTCTTTCCTTATATTTACTCAGAATTTTTCATAGAATATAGGAAATAGGTACAATGAACAATTTGGATTATAGATTAAGATAAGGCACAATTTAGATTATAGATTAAAAACACAAGGTAATAAGACCAAATCCAAATAAATTGTGTGTGACATTTTGGTAACAGCATTTTTACCATCTTCAGACAAAAGTACTGAATGAGAAATTATACCACAGCAAGTGGTACACTTGATAACAGTAACTATTTAAAACATGCTGTGGTAAAATTTCTCATTCAGTACTTTTGTCTGTAGATGGTAACAATGCTGTTACCGAAACGTTACACACTATTTATTTATTTGGTCTTATTACCTTGTGTTTTATAATCTATAATCCAAATTGTACATTATCAGAGCTATTGTTTGAAGCCTAGGACAGAGTTGTGAATGATGCCATTCCAGGGATATAAGTAAGTCTGTAGTTTTCTTCAGCTCATAGGAAGTGAAAAAATGGTGTCAAGCAGATATTGTCTGCGACCTTTGGAATCTGAAATTTACCATTTAATTCCAATGCTCAACTGTCCTGCAATAATAATTAAACCTGCAATAACAATAATATTTGAATATAATTCTACTGTCCTATAAGCTTATGTCCATAGTTATCTTGAAAACCATTTCTGAGATTCCATCCTTCAGTGCTGCGTATATAATCAGAATTGTCCAATACAGTATTAGAGCTCTGAGAAGCGGTCTGGTGGATTAAATTGACGAAACCGCTGGGAGGGTTCACCACTGATGAGCCAAGCCCTCCCAATATATTTTTTCATCGCAGTAAGGACAGTAGAAGTTTGTATTATGTATAAAAGAAACATTCGTGCTTTTAAATCCTTTCATTTTATATGTATTGATGGCGCGTTATTGCTTTGTGTTAATAATTAAACCATCACAGATTTTAACAGTCAAGGGCCCATTTAACACTTTGGAATTCATTTTCTTCGTCTCATAGGAAGTGAACTATGAGCTGAAGAAAATGAATTCCAAAGTGTGCATTGATGGAAGGCTAGTAAAATGGCCCTCCATTCTAATCAATGTCACCGCTTTATCAGTAGTATACCATTCTGGGAACCAGGTAAAACTGGTGGCCCTTGACTGGTAAAATCTGTGTTGGTTTAACCATCATTGCAGGTCAGTTGAGCATTGGAATTAAATGGTAACTTTCAGAATACAAAGGTCGCAGACAATATCTGCTTGACACCATTTTAAGTCTGTAGTTGTGTAGATTTTACAGAATGTCATGAACCAACAGTATCAGCAGGACACTGTATGACAACACAATGGACCTTATAAACTGTCACATAAACCCAAGGACACTACTACAACACAGTGGGTTTTGGATACCTTAAGTCAGGACGAGAAAGCTTGATTGAAGAGTGGTATGAACTACCGTTTTTGGACAGCCAGGATTCTGGATTGAATCTTGTATAAGGCACTTTTATCTAAAGAAAAAAAAATGTTTCAATAACCCCACCAGTGAGTTCTTTATCTCCACTTAATCATATTAGGGTATCACGCTTGTAAACCTTGACAACCATCATGACTGGGTGAAGTAGAATGCGTCTGCCTTTGTCATTAAAACTGGGAACACTACTCAGTGGCAGGCCAACTTAGCTCCAAAATAAATGGCCGCCTCTGACATGAGAAACAGACGCTATGTGCAGCAGCTCCTAACATGGAGTACAAACGCTGCTCATCCTGTATCCCTGGATCAGGAGCCCTTACAGGGTACTATCAGCCGGGTCTTCTGAACCCAGGTTTTTTACCGAGCTATCCCACCAGTGAGTGTAAGTAACTAAATGAGGTTCTGGAACACTGTAAGTGCAAAATTTAAACTGCCCCAGCTTTCTATATATGTAGACACTAGACGGGTGACCCGGGCTTCGCCCCGGGATTGACCCATTTGCATATCTACCTGAGTGATATATATTTAGATAAGATATTTTAAAAATAATTGTTTGTTATTAGCATTATCTATTTGTTTGCATCAGCATAATGTATGTATACATAAAGTAGGTGTATATATATACACCTTAATAGTACAAAAGCTACATACCTATACTTTCGATATTTGCGGACCTATAATGAGGTATTGTTAACAATAGATTATTTAAGGAGCGACCCGCTCCAACACAATAGTTACAAAAACAACAAAGCGAGTGGGGGGGGGGGGGGGGGGCAAAGGTGGCGTGATCGTAGCCAACCAATAGGAGAGTGCCATTCCAAAAAAAAAGCACACGGTGACAGAGATGAAAAAGAATTGATGACGCTCGTAACTGTATATAGAAATGTGGTGTACCTACAGTTAAAGCAGTCGCTAACTTTGGGTGACAAAGGTTGATATAAACCATCAAGATTTTCAGCAGCAATGATTCGAGATTGAATCCTGCATTGGGCACTTTTATAAAAAAAAATTGCTTCAATGGTCCCCGATTCTTACAGAAGTAACCCCATCAGTGAGTGCAAGTAACTAAATGGGGTTTTATCTTGAACACTGGTAAGTGCAAAAGTTGAACTGCACTTTCTATATGTAGACAAGTGGTGCATTTACAGTAAAAGCATCGATAACTCCCCACCATGATTATCATGGCCTGTACTGCATGTACTTGAGATAGGTAAAAATAGCATGGGAGCTCAGAATATCTAGGAGAAAGAATAAACTAAGGTCAGATGGAAGTTTTCATGGTCTTTTGATCAGGTACTCAGCTAAAAGAGAAAACTGATCATCAACTTGTATTTAGTTCTAAGGGACCTTATACAGTATCACAACTCCACCTTTGCTGGTCTCAAGCCCAGATGAAAAAGGAGGAGGGGGAGCAGTAACAAGCTCACTAAAACCCCTGGGTTCAGCTGGCCCGGCTGATAGTACCCTGTAAGGACTCCTAATCCAAAGATACAGGATGAGCAGCGTTTGTACTCTATGTTAGGAGCAGCTGCAGATGGCGTCTGTTCCTCATGTCAGAGGCGGCCATTTCTTTTGGAGCTAAGTTAGCCTGCCACTGAGTAGTGTTCCCAGTCTTGATGACAAAGGCATTCTACTTCTCCCAGTGTGGAGATAAGAAAGAAGATAACAGTATCACACACAACTCCTTGGTTAAATCATGGAAAGCTGTCTTAGTCATCAGAAGGTATGAAAAGAATTGATCAGAATAGGTGCTCCATAATGGATGACCTCTATATTGGAGATGGCTGAACGATATGGTGATTGGTTGAAACACAATTCTATCTGATCTACAGAACTGGCTGGTATCAGCAGTGGGGAGGATATCTCTGCAGAAACCTTAGAAATTTGATCATATGCAAATTAAAATAATATATAAAAATCAACACAAAAAGTCATTTTAGAAAATCACAAGGCTTTAAATCACAGGTGGCTTCTTTAGAAAAGGTCCATCTCCTTGACACAATTTCTAAAGGTCATTTCAAAAGTTGACTTTTCTAGAAAGGGCCCATCTCACTGACATAAATTCTAAAGCTTATGTCAAAAGTTGACCTTTCTAGAAAGGTCCCATCTCACTGACATATATTCTGAAGCTTATGTCAAAAGTTGACCTTTCTAGAAAGTGCCCATCTCACTGAAACAAATTCTGAAGTCCATGTCAAAAGTTGAACTTTCTAGAAAGTGCCCATCTCACTGACATTCTGAAGCTTATGTCAAAAGTTGACTTTCTAGAAAGTGCCCATCTCACTGACACAAATTCTGAAGTCCATGTCAAAAGTTGAACTTTCTAGAAAGGACCCATCTCACTGACATATTCTGAAGCTTATGTCAAAAGTTGACTTTCTAGAAAGTGCCCATCTCACTGACACAAATTCTGAAGTCCATGTCAAAAGTTGAACTTTCTAGAAAGGACCCATCTCACTGACACAAATTCTGAAGCTTATGTCAAAAGTTGACCTTTCTAGAAAGGTCCCATCTCACTGACACAAATTCTGAAGCTTATGTCAAAAGTTGACCTTTCTAGAAAGGTCCCATCTCACTGACACAAATTCTGAAGTCCATGTCAAAAGTTGACCTTTCTAGAAAGGGCCCATCTCACTGACACAAATTCTGAAGTCAATGTCAAAAGTTGACCTTTCTAGAAAGGGCCCATCTCACTGACATAAATTCTAAAGCTTATGTCAAAAGTTGACCTTTCTAGAAAGGGCCCATCTCACTGACACAAATTTTAAAGCTTATGTCAAAAGTTGACCTTTCTAGAAAGGTCCCATTTCACTGACACAAATTCTGAAGCTTATGTCAAAAGTTGACCTTTCTAGAAAAGGCCCATCTCACAGATACAAATTCTTAAGTCCATGTCAAAAGTTTAACTTTCTAGAAAGTTCTCAAAATGTCTGAAACAAAAAAAAAATTTTTTTGATGGTTGTTTAAAAGTATAAGGCAAATGTAATGACCGCTATTAACATGAGTGTGATTATATAACTAAAAATGAGTCATTCCAAAGAACTATTTGTATTAAAAAAGGGTATTTATTTCTCTATAGAAAAGAAACGTATCAAATCAGAATATAGGCAAATCTACATACTAAAATGAACGTTTGTTTTTGTTCTTCAAACGAAATTTTGTTCCTTTAGTGATAAAGTGGAGGTAAGTATCGTTTCTTTCTTGGTAATTGATTCTTAGATAAAAAAAAAAAAAAACAAGATTAATGTGGTGTTTATATCTCTCTGTCACGGGGTTGATTTTGTGTAATCAGGTGAGATACTCATTTCTGTGGGCAACTGGTAGCAAAATGTCACCGAGTATATAACAATACGCTAGGTTTTCAGATAGGTTAAATTAGTTTTGGTTATAGGTTGTTTAAAAAATAGAACATTTTCGTTAACTGAGATTAGGGGCTCTAGCGTGGAATAATACAATCGCCTTGTGTTTCCACATTCCGCAGGAAAAAAAAAAAAAGCCTCACCCGAAAAAGAAAAATTATTGTAAGAGTTGTTCTGGGTTTTTGTCTATCTCTGATGCCAACTTTCTTATTTTAATAATAGACGACAGATTTGGGAGTGAAGGTGGGGACATGTCAAGTGCTGAGAAGAAAGTGCTGTGAATTTCAGTCAGTTCTTCCTTCGCACAGTTTAGCGCGGTATCCTGAACTGATGTATTGAATGGTGGGATTGGGATTACTCGAAGATGATCCCAAACCCATGGTCTATCATCTATGGCTAATGACATTTCTGGAGCAGGTAACATGGTTAGAATTGAGAGCTTGGAGTTACGGCTGGTGAAAGATGGTCTACTGAAACAACGGCCTTCGAAGTATTTATTGGTTGGATCAATGATCTTCATGATGCTGTCAGCACGTGACTCGCCAGCCATGGTACAGACTATCAAATGGTATATCTTACCCATTTCTTCAAGGAAATCTTGTGTTCCAGGACGTACAACCAGACGTGATCCAGAAGACACCAACGTATCATCCAAATCAACTAACAAAATCAACTTTCGAGCAGAAATTAACTCAGATTTAGTGAAGCGTGAACAATCCATTTTCTCTCACGCTTTATTTATGTTCTCTCCAAAATTCTATATAATCAATTTAAATCAATTATTTTAAAACTATATTTAATTGATAGATATTTCTAACCTAAATCCCTAAAGCGATCGCCAACTACACAGTCGAATTGTCTTATCTAAAGATACATATTTGCATATGATGAATTACCTTTCATTGAACATTTTTATTATTAGGAATTTATCAGAGTGAGAAATTCTAAAAAAAAAAATGTATTTTAGAATAAAAAAACAACGAGACATGGAAAAAAATATATATTTTTTCAAACTAAAATTTTAAATATTTATTAAATTTGAATACTAAAAAGAGACTAGAGTTAATATGGCGAGTTTCTTGAAATATTCTTATCTCTGCGTGTCCTATTTGAGATAAGAAACTGGGGGAGGAGTTTCCCCATTTGCTATCTCCCACGTGGTCGAATGGCTAGGATACCTGGCTCTCACCCAGAAGGCCCGGGTTCGATTCCCTGGCGTGGGAACTTTTTCCCCGGGGCTCAAAAATCATTCATTCGGAAATATCTTCATTTACGGGGCTGCTAACCAAAATAAAATTATTTTTGAGCCCCAATGGCCGCATAAAGCGGAATATATACAAACCATTATGACCAGGCTGGAGAGACTAGGGACAGGATCTCCGTCAGGGAAGAGGCAGGTTAAGCCAGATTGGGTCCGCGGAGGTCAGGAGGCAGGAAGAAGACGGGAGGACTAGAACTTTGCAGCTATAGCTCTGGCAGTTGGGCAAGATATTGATCTTGCCTAAAATCATTAATTCTGGTTAATAGTGTTGGAATATTACAGAGTAACAATGGCTATAGATGAGACTGAGTTTGAAAAGGAACTTGTATGTATATAATGTTTTAGTATTGTTTTTGTTGTGTTTTCATGTAGACATATATACCAAGATTTGTTTCATATAATTACTATTAATAATAAATAATATGTAAAGTTAAATTGGTTACGGATTCATTCTTCTTACTTACTTTAATTAAATAACAAACATCACCGTAAAATTTCCGTTTCCAGAAAAGCTTGAGATATCGTCCCACAGAGTATTGTAGAATATAAAGTTTGTATTTATATATATTTTTGGTGAAATGTATCTCTATTTTCACATATATCATCAAATATTATCTTTATTTTATTTATTTATTAATAAACAAGGTGCAATATTGAAGTAATTGCGCCTATTACAGAGGAAAAAAAAACAAAACAAAAATTAAAACTTAGGATTTAAATATTTAGATTTACATGTATTTGAAAATAGAGCAATCCATAAATAAATCTTTAATTAAAAAGACATATATATTGGATCAAAATATCATTTATTTTACCAATATTTAAGTTGGCTGAACACCAACCTTTATCAAGGTGTTGATAATATTGGTAAAATAAATGATATTTTGATCCAATATATGTCTTTTTAATTAAAAATTTATATGTATTTACATGACAGAGTTTATAAAATTTATATAAAAAAGTGGTTATATGTGATGTATATATTATTATCTCTAGTACACATGGTAAAGGCCATGATAATCATGGTGGGTAGAAGTTGGCGACAGCTTTTACTGTAAGTACACCACATGTCTACACATGTGAAAAGCAGTTCGACTTAGCACTTATAAATATGCCAGAGCCCTGTTTTGGTTACTTGCACTCGCTAGTGGGGTTGGACTTTTTGCAAGAATCGGGCCATTGGAACTTTTTTTTTTATCAGAAAAAAGTACCCAATGCGGGAATCGATCCCGGGTCGTAGCGGTCGAAAACCAACGGTTTATACCATCCTTACACTGACCCCTTTGTATGATATAAGAGAGTTAAATGATTTAGATCAGGGAACAAATGATGTCTCATTTCTGTAAAGTTCGGACAGTCATAGATAAGGTGAAGATCAGTTTGTTCAGTTTCTCCGTAGGAACAATTTGGGGCTCTGATAGACCTGTAAGTATTGCTGGCATTTTACGTGTGATTTGGCAAATTGTGTGAATACAAAATTTGAATGGAACTTTATAGGAATGCTGGTTGGGAAACTATTACGAAAATATATTTTTCATATATTATTTTTTATATATTACTAGCCGAATGACCCGGGCAATGCCCGGGTTTTACCCGATTAAATGTTTTTATTCAAATACTATTCGTTACAATTATAAATTGGCGCCGTGGATGTCACTCTTGTGAAACGTCCCGCTCCAAACTTTGTGTCTGAGAAGCGATATTTTTATAGAAAGATGATCTGGCTTTTGTTTTCTGCTCGAATGAATGTTTTTCTGTTAGAATTTTGTTCCTGCGTACAAAATAATGAACTGGTTTCACCCGTGGTCTCTGCTTTTTGGAATTTTTCCTGATATAATTTTGTATCTGATAATCAAACATGATACAGCAATATCGTCATCATCATTTTCTGACTAAAAATATAGTTTTAATAATTGATTTATATATTTTTTAAAATAGCCTATCGTCTTCCCAGTATTTTTTACCTATGTATGGAAATTTTGGTTTGAATTAGTGAACTACTGCGAATTTGTATACCGGACATACAAACAAACATACAAACATTCATTTTTATATATATAGATTACTAGGCGAATGACCCGGCTTCGCCCGAGAAATCCCTTGGGTGCAATTTCCTTCATACTAAAAGTATATCAATAATAAATATTAGAAGTGCCATAGAATAGCAATAACAGAAGTAACACATAAACTACAGGGAAAAAAGTGTGTGTGATGGCAAAAATTGTATTATATTAGTGTTTAAGTATTTGATTTAATTAATATAGTTGATATAATAATATATATTTATATTATATATAATACTAGCGGATGTGTACCCGGCTTCGCCCGGGTTTTATCCGACTGAAAGTTTGCCTAACGAATATTATATATTATGAAGTATAATAAACAATGTTAAAGATTAGTTTTAATTATTAATCAAGATTGTGTGTGAATATGTGAGAAAGATGTAATATCGTTGTTGTTTTCTTGGCCGACTGTTTTACATATGGTGTTATCTTAAAATTGCTTGTTTTGAATATTTTTTTAGATTGAGTTGAATGAATTGCTGAATTTTTTTTGTATTTATATATAAATAAAATTAACTCTGTTGATTTTTTTGACGTGACAACGTCTTAAATTAGGTTGCGGCTGGGAGTCACTTATGAAAAAGTGTAACGCCCGGTAACGTTACGATGAGTCACCGAACGAGAGTGCTGCGCGCGCAGCTGCGCGCGCAGCGCTAGAGAATTAGGCGCATTGAATTGGCGCATGCTTGTCTCTGTCTTTGTCTTTCTCGAACGTTCTTGGCGTTGGAAAAACAAGAAAGCGTCATAATACAAGTTCACACGTGTGGTGTAAATTATTAGTTTAAAATTAATTAATTAATTAATTATTATTTTACAAATCTTAAATAGTTTCAAATTTATTTAGCAAAAATTTGAACCTTCGATCTGAATAAATGTTTTGATTTTCGAATTGATTCTTTAAAATTACAAATATTAAGAAAAAGTGGCAGTTATAAGAAAACTTTATTTAAACTGTGTTGAGCAAGAATTTTAACATCTAATTTAAGTAAATGTTTTAATTTTCAACTTCATCATTTACAATTACAAATTTTATTTAATTTCAAATTTATTTAGCAAAAATTTGAACCTTCGATCTGAATAAGTGTTTTGATTTTCAAATACCAACGCGGCTGGTGGAGTGGCGATCTATCGTAAATTATCATCGACATCTACGGCGGAAGTGTTCCAAGTTGCGATTACAGACGTAACTCGTGTCATTAAAACCAAGGGTGACATGTGCATGACTGAAGTTACTTGCTTCGCCGCTAATACTAGCTTCAAGTTTATACTCGGTGCTGTATATATTCATCCAGGAGCTAGTATGCAGGATATTGGAATGTTACTATGGCAAGGACTCGGTCCGTACATTCACAACAGCCAGTACGTGCCACCGTTCGTGCAAGTTGATTCTAGTATACCGATTCTTCTGTGTGGTGATTTTAACAAAAACGTAAAGCCTGACAACTCGTTTCTTAATTTCATGAAAAATACGTATAATCTTGATTGCGTATCAAACGTTTCTAAGTCAACTACGTTAAAAGGAACAACTATCGACTTGACTTTCGCAAGACACATTACAGCAGAAACACTTCCTTAAACACTCAAATAGGAATTAGTTAAGTTTAAGTTTACATGTACAATGTTTTAGTAAACAAAATATATTTCTATAGTTAAAATTTGTGCAATTCTTATTTTCATTCAATTCCTTGTTCCTATTGTGCAATTTAATTATATTCATATCAATAAATATTCTACCGTTGTCACGTAAAATCTTCGCCCGTAAAACCGACTTTACAGGCAACCATTGTTTTTGTATTTAATCGATAACAGCGAAGTTACGCATGTTAATGTTAGGAAATATATTTTGATGTTAAGCAAAACCTGCTCCATCTCGTTTTACATAAATGTTGAAAATTTGGTTGAAATTGATGCATTGTAACGAAAGTTTTTAGTGATGTCCACTTATGAAATTTCCATTTTATTAATATAGATATAATATAAATGAGTTTTAAAAATTGTTAAAAAAAATGCATCGGCCGGGAATCGAACCCTGGCCGCCCGCGTGGCAGGCGAGCATTCTACCACTGAACCACCGATGCTTTAAAAAAATCAAATTCATTTATCGTCGCGACCAGTGCTGCGCCCTAGCGGTAAAAGACTGGAACTAACGCTTTTTCGTTTTTTATTTTTTAAAAAAAGCACATTAACTTTTTTAGTTTTTTGAATAGCCTATATGTTAAACGAAATCTTCAGCTACCTACATGCGAAATTCCATAATGATTGAGTCAGTAGATTTTGCGTGATGCGATAACAAACATCGATTTCGCATTTCATTTTTATATATATATTTTATTTTATATATATAAGGAAGGATTTATATATTATGGACAAAATAAATTTGTAAAATAAAGTGTGTGAATATTTAGAAAATTAATAATAATGCCTATTTTATATTTACAATTATTCGTACTATGTGTGAAAAGATTTTTTCATACAAAAATAAATAAAAATATTATTATTTATTTTTTTTTTATATATAAAATTCTTTTGACACATAGGTTATAAATATATAAATCTGTGAATATATAATTATTTTGAAATTAAATTTTATATAATGAATAGATTATATTTTTTCTCATTTTCTTTTGCGTCTTTGCATTCAAAAGTGAGAAAAAATTATTGAATTAATTTCAAAATATTATTTTTCTCTCTAAAATGGATCTAAATAATATGTGGAGTGAAAAGGTGCTACCTATTATTAAAGAACTCAATATCCTCGGTGATATTTCTAAAACTGAGATGCTTCTGAAGGCAATTAGAGATTACCAATCGAAACACAAACTAGATAAATCAATAATAATTTCGAAGTTGGAAGCAACTGTAATGGAACGCCTCGACAATGTTTCTTCTAATTTGAGTCTCAGAAAGGGTCCTATTTTATTTTCGACACTTTTTAGTGAATGGTTTTCACACGAAGATGTAATTAAAAAAATGACTTCCATTATCTCAAACCTCTATGGTGAAGAGGAGACTGAATTTTTCATGAATAATTTTGGAAACGAAATTTGGAAACAAAAGATATTAGATGTTCATATTTATAGAATAATCAAAACAATCTTTGATATGCATCACAATTCTCAGAATGAGGAGGCTAACTATATACCAAGTGTAAAAAAGGATTCAACAACATTTATATCCTACATTTATAATTTTGATAGAAAAACTAATAACCGTTATAATTCGTGGTTGAATTATCTTGCAATTCCATATACAAATATTTTTATTGAGCATTGCCAACGTCTTAATTATGATCTTCTGGGATCAAATAATCCTGTTGAAATATGTAAGTATATCAAACACGAATTAAAAAGTTTTGATTTAAAAGATGTATATAAATTAGAAAACTGCCTTGGAATTTATATGTTCGATACATTAGTCTTTGAGAAGTTAATTTCGGGGACAGAGAGGCCTGAGCCAACTCAGAAATTGATTCAAAAATATTTTAGTATCTATTATCAACTAGGTAGTGCATATTTGAAAAATCATTTTGTAAATAAATTGGTAGCAATATTTATGGAAATGTGTTTAGGATCGGAATTCAATTTTTTACCAATGGTAAATGCAACCGTAACGTTTATTAAAGGGTTAAAAGGAATTGGTCCGAAATTTTATTTTGCAGAAAAAATAATGGAAACCTATTTAGAAAGTCTATATACAATCTGTATGCATAGAAAAACCTCCTTTATCGAAAAATTGGTGTCATCATTTGATTCAGTCATTCAAAATATGTGGACTGATCGGAAAAATGTAGAAAAACTGAAAAAACATTTAAACAGCACCATTTTTGTAACGCTAGCATTTTTAACTAATCACCTTGAAGAATTGGAAGACGAGTATGTCAAGTCTTTAGTCAAACGGTTGAGGAAAACTGCCTCAAAAATTTCTATTAATATTGAAGTGAATATATTAGCTAAAATGAGGAATTTAACCAAATACGAATTTAGAAAGGTGTCCCAGGTTATGAAAGATATTGAAGCAAGCAAGAAGATTAATATCAAATATTCTAGAATATTTAAAAAAGAACCATCGTGTGTCTCTATGAAAAAAACTGAAGTATATAAATATGATCTTTTATCCTTTGAAAACGAGTCTTTTCTGGACAGAATGAATCTACCAGAAGAATTGAAGAATAGCAAAGATCTCTATTCAAAGCTCTATATAAATTTTTCCAACCTTAATGGCAATTCGAAGAAACTACAATTCCTTTCATTCCACGGTTCTGTAGAAATGAGTCTTGGTTACAGAGCTGGCCAACAAGTTATTATGAAACCTATCCAGGCTGTGGCATTGCTTCAATTCCAGGAAATGGATTCTCTAGATTTCTTGAAACTTCAAGAATTAACTTTAATTGATAAAGTTAATTTGGCGAAAGCGGTTCAAGGGCTGGTTGAAGTAGGACTTCTAAAGTTGAACACTAAAGTTTTGTGCGAATATTCCAATATTAGCATCAATTTACAGATGAAAACTAAGGAAAAGACTTTGAATGTTCCCCTACCTGACTTTAAGATGGAAGAACCTAAATTTCAAGGTTCTCTGAACCTTTCAACCCAAGCTGCCATCGTCAGGTCGGTCAAATCCCACCATCCTCATCCTGTCACCTACCAGATCCTTTTGGAAGAAGTCCAAGGCCGAGTACAGAAATATTTTACCTTGGATGAGAAGATTTTCCAAGATGCCCTCGTCCATTTAACAGAGCGGGAACATATCAATGTTGAGAATGACAAATATAGCTACCCTGTATTTTAAACAAGTTTCATAAAATAAACTGAAGCAATGATCCGTTAAACCACTGGGTCTAGAACAAGAGAGAGCCAGCTCAAAACCTTATTAAATTTAATCTGAATAAAGCTCATTAATAAATATATATGTGTTGTTTATTTATTTATTACAAAACTCACGCTATATCCTTTGTGGATATTTGCATGTAAATGTTTAATATATTTTATGTACATAGTTTTTAAATTTATATTAATTTTTTTATAGTTTTAGAGAGAGAGAGATAGTGAAACGTATTTGAATTTACATTTTAGAGCAATAAATTATACCAGAAATAAAGGTTATTTACACATACATACACACACACATACATTCATTTTTATATATATACTAGACGAATGACCCGGGCAAAGCCCGGGTTTACCCGATTAAATGTTTTATTCAAACACTATTCGTTACAATTATAAATTGGCGCCGTGGATGTCACTCTTGTGAAACGTCCCGCTCCAAACTTTACAGTCAGATTAGTTACGATATAAATCTTCAAATCGAGCGAGCGTCTATAAATATTTCGATTTAGATCAAGTATTCTAATTATTAAGCGAACACACTATTATTAATAAAATTTTGAGAATATTTCGATTTTAAACGTATTTATAACCTTGATAGAGGGCGCTGTTCGTGAGCTAAGTAGAATAATTTGAATATATAGTTTTAATATTTAATTTATATATAATTTAAAATAGCCTATCGTTTTCCTCGTATTTTTTACCTATGTATGGAAATTTTGGTTTGAATTAGTGAACTACTGCGAATTTGTATACCGGACATACAAACCAACAAACAAATATACAAACATTCATTTTTATATATATAGAAGATATAATATAAATGAGTTTTAAAAATTGTTTAAAAAAAATGCATCGGCCGGGAATCGAACCCGGGCCGCCCGCGTGGCAGGCGAGCATTCTACCACTGAGCCACCGATGCGTATACAAAATGGCCATATTTGGGTATTCATTCCATTCCGGATTACTCCGCGTAAAAAAAAAGTTCTTCAAATGAAAAAAAGAAATAGCCAAAAATACTAAGCAAATTGTATCCAAAAATTTTCCTCAGGTTTATAAAAAGCGACATGCAAAATTTGGTACCAATTGGTTCAGTAGTTTTTGAGTTTATCGCGAAACAGACAGACAGACAGACAGAAATTGACTTATATATATATAGAGATTAGTGTTTAGGTATTTGATTTAATTCATATAGTTGATATAATAGTATATATTTATATTATATTTTTTATAAATTAGTTTTAAAAATTGTAAAAAAAAAATGCATCGGCCGGGAATCGAACCCGGGCCGCCCGCGTGGCAGGCGAGCATTCTACCACTAAGCCACCGATGCTTTAAAAAAATGGCCATATTTAGGTATTCATTCCATTCGGGATCAGTCCGCGTAAAAAAATAGTTCTTCAAATTAAAAAAAGAAATAGCCAAAAATAATAAGCAAAATGTAGCCAAAAATTTTCCTCAGGTTTATAAAAAGCGACATGCAAAATTTGGAACCAATTGGTTCAGTAGTTTTTGAGTTTATCGCGAAACAGACAGACAGACAGGAATTGACTTATATATATATATATATATATATATATATATATATATATATATATATATAGAGAGATATAGAGATAGAGATATAGAGATAAATGAATTTTAAAAATTGTAAAAAAAAAATGCATTGGCCGGGAATCGAACCCGGGCCTCTCGCGTGGCAGGCGAGCATTCTACCACTGAACCACCGATGCTTATAAAAAATGGCCCTATTTGGGTATTCATTCCATTCCGGATTACTCCGCGTAAAAAAAAAAGTTCTTCAAATGAAAAAAAGAAATAGCCAAAAATACTAATCAAAATGTAGCCGAAAATTTTCCTCAGGTTTATAAAAAGCGACATGCAAAATTTGGTACCAATTGGTTCAGTAGTTTTTGAGTTTATCGCGAAACAGACAGACAGACTGGAATTGACTTTTATATATATAGAGATTATATATATTATAGAAATATCAAAATAAAAACATTAAGCATCCAGGGAAAAGTTTCTTTTAAAAATATTTTTCATTTAAAAATCTCTCAAGCTTTCGGGGCCCTTCTATGGGAGAAATATTTTACATCATTAAAACGCCAATAAGATTTAAAATTAATAAAGTGCTTTGGTTGTTTACATTCTTGCCTGAAAGTTTGAAAGATTTCTAAATAAAAAATATTTTTAAAAGAATATTTTCCCTGGAGATCTAATGTTCTTTTTTTTGTTATTGATTCTAGGGATTATTTTATGGAACATTAGAAATATATTTATCACCAAGAACGCTCTAATTGATTACTTAATTAAAAAAGAAGCATTGAAAGCATCTTTTGTGCGCTCCAGGAATCAGGGTTACATCAAGAAAGAGATTGAAGGTACGAGAGGATATCCTCTTACTACATTTCTGGACCAAGGAAAGAGGTAAGCTGAAACAACATAGCACCATTTGATAAAATCAATAAGGTATCAAGGGTTTGATTTCTCATTTCTTCTATTTCTCGAGATTTCGGGGTAACATGGTCTTCAACATGGAGATCTAGAAGTGCAACTTCTAGCCAATTATAACTCACCGAATTTAAATACAAGTTTAAATATATATATGAAAATTCGAAACTATTTTAGACGCGTAAGATTCTTTTTGAAATTAAACAATTTCTAGTACCCTTACTGCAATGGAAAAATTAATGGGATGGCCTGGCTCATCAATGGTGAACCCTCCCAGCGGTTTCGCCAGTTTAATCTACCATACCGCTGTTATATACGCTGTTATGTCTTCCTTTTATAGTGATACTGTTGCTAGACTCTTGGAATGGGTATTTTAGATGAACTATGGACATAAGCTTTGAGGACAGCAGAATTACATACAATTATAAATATATAATATGCTTCGAGCAATCGCTCTTCCGCAAATATCAAATTGAGTCTTTTATTATTTAATATTATATATATTTTTTTAATTTCAAAAAGAATCTTAAGCGTCTAAAATAGTTTCGAATTTTCATAACAGATGGCGCGCTAGTGCATCATAATATAATATATATATATAGTGTCGCGTTCTTCCCCTTTATTGGTTCTTTGCGACGACGCCGCTTCCTCCACCGTGGATCACCTACTCTGTTTATTTTGTTCCATCTCTGCAGCTCTTCCCTGCAGTCAACCCAAAGACCTTCTGAGAACCACTACTAACGTGGATCTCCTTTCCTCTGGCAGTATCTCTCGGCCTTACCACTGGTGGGAGGACACAAGAGACTTACCAGAAGAGTAGCTTCTAGGATGTTGAAGATTCCATTCCGGATTACTCCGCGTAAAAAAAAAAGGTTCTTCAAATGAAAAAAAGAAATAGCCAAAAATACTAATCAAAATGTAGCCGAAAATTTTCCTCAGGTTTATAAAAAAGCGACATGCAAAATTTGGTACCAATTGGTTCAGTAGTTTTTGAGTTTATCGCGAAACAGACAGACAGACATTGACTTTTATATATATAGAGAGACATTAGAAATATCAAAATAAGAACATTAAGCATCCAGGGAAAAGTTTCTTTTAAAAGTCACAACAGTAACTGGCAACAAGTCTGTTAACACTCCCCTTTTTATTGCCATCTTTAATCCCCATTACATAGGAACTTGAATATCAATTAACAGTTATTTACAGTAATTTATACATCCCAAAGCCAATATAAACAGTTATTTACAATTATCAGCCCTAGAAAACAGGACCATAGCAGTAGGCGACTCCCACACCAGTCCCAGACTATAAATAGGCTAAAGCGCCATCTATTGGAGGAGGTTGTAGGTGTTTTTCAGGCCGATTCTAGTAACAATATATATGCTAAAATCTATTTTACATATTTTTAAAACGTCAAGGTTGGGTCAATAAGTAATGCACAATCCTCAATAATTTTATTTGACAGACCATAAACTTTGTAGATATGAATACCTAACTATTAGCTATATATCATTCAATATATCCACCTTCCCTCTGTACACATTTGGTCCAGCGTTCTTTCCAACTCACAACTTCGGTAAAATGCTACATCTTGCTTTCTGAACCTCCCTCTAACCTCATGGAGTAACATTTCATCATCTTCAAATCTTCTACCGCGTAGAGAAATCTTTAATATACTAAACAGGTAGAATTCAGAAGGAGCCAGGTCAAGACTGTAAGCTGGGTGAGGCATCAAAGTACACAATATATGGAAATTTGAGCCAATGTCTGTTGCGCGGTATGAGGCCTTGCATTGTCCTGATGAAATTTGATTTGACAGTCTTTTAGACCCGGCCTTTTTATTGAAATGGCTCTTTTCAGCTTTCATAATGATTTACAATATCTTTCCTTGTTGATGAAAGTATTTTTTCCAAGCATGTCCATGAATATGAGCCCATCTTGGTCCCAAAAGAGGAGGATAATGATTTTGTCTTTGGAAAGGGAAAGCCTTGGTTTTTCTTGACTGGAGACATTTTATGGGCACATTGCCTTGATTGACGCTTTGAAGAAGGGTTATAATGATAAACCCAAGTCTCATCACACGTTATGACTTCTTAAAAGGTTTCAGAAGCTGGTCCTGGGTAAGATTCGTTGAGGTCTAAGCAAATTTCTTTCCGAGATTGCATCATTTCTCGTGTTAGAAGCTTTGGTACCCATTATGAGCACAAGTTTCGATAGCCATGATCTGAAAGTAGTTTAAGAACATTTCCTTTAAAGATTGAATATTTTTCATCAATTGATATGTCGTTATTGTCCTGTTATTCTTTACAATTTCCTCAACAAATGCCAAATTTTGGTCTGCTGTGACAGTTGAAAGTTTACCTGGCCTCTTTCTGTCATGAAGATCAAAACCACCTTTCTGGAAGCGCTAAACCCATCTCTGTTTAGTGCTTCTATCCAATGTTTCGTTTCCATATACTGGCTGAAGTTTTGGGTGAATTGTTGTGGCTGAAATGTCACCGGACTTAAAGAGGAACTCGGTCGTGACCGTTGTCTGATTCTTGTGTTCACATTAGGCTCCATATCTAAAACAATACAAAATATAAATAAATTCTGATTGCAGATATGAAAATAAGAGTTTTATTTACCAGAAAACATGTATTTTATGATAATAAAGTATTCATATATTTTTCTGGGGAGTCCTCTATCAGGAATATTTTATGTTTATTTCTTCGCTCATTGGGTCCTCTCTCAGGACTGAACAACTGCTTTAGCTGGTTGTGTGCGACGTCCTTGACGCGAAAATGTAAGAAGGATTCAATGCTAAATATCAGTTAGTTTGATGTAAGGTCTTTTCCTATAAACTTCGTTCTTCTAACATACATCTCAATCCATTTGTGGCGAAGAGATAGTCCTCAGGGCCATTTGTCTCCAACTCCAGAATTGTGTTTACTTCCATTCCTGCGGTATCCAAGCCATGTCCTTGTCCATACTGACGTGTTGCCGCTGGATCCACTTTATTTCACGATATACGGTACTTTTCACGACCCTTTGGCCTGATTTTGTTCTTTAACAAATATTTCGATGCACTAGCGCGCCATCTGTTATCAAATTACAAAACTATTTTAGACGCGTAATATTCTTTTTAAAATAAAACAATTTCTACTGCCCTTACTGCAATGGAAAAATTAAAGGGAGGACCTGGCTCATCAGTGGTGAACCCTCCCAGCGGTTTCGCCAGTTTAATCTACCATACCGCTGTCATATTGCATTTTTGGAACTTCCTTTTATAGTGATACTGATGCTAGACTCTTCGAATTTGCGGAAGAGCGATTGCTCGAAGCATATTATATATTTATAATTATATGTAATTCTGCTGTCCTAAAAGCTTATGTCCATAGTTCATCTAAAATACCCATTCGAAGAGTCAAGCATCAGTATCACTATAAAAAGGAAGTTCCAAAAATGCAATATGACAGCGGTATGGTAGATTAAACTGGCGAAACCGCTGGGAGGGTTCACCACTGATGAGCCTGGCCTTCCCATTAATTTTTCAATCGCAGTAAGGGCAGTGGAAATTGTTTTATTTTAAAAAGAATATTACGCGTCTAAAATAGTTTTGTAATTTAACAAATATATTCAGTTAATTTCTTTATCCAGTATTCACTTTTGGTTCATTCTCCACCAGTCTGCTGAGATAACCCATTATTTAATCAAGAGAGTTTTCCCCAAATAAATAGTTCAAATTATAAAAGAGAGAATTCATGGCTTTCCAGCTTCAGATACCATTGAATGAGCACGTGAGTTCGAGGGCACACGTTTTCTCGAGGTAATCACTTTTCTAGTAGCAAGGTTGTTCAAGCTATTCACATAAAATTATTAATATTATATACAGCATATCTTGCAGCTATAGATTTGTTTTGTGTTGAGAAAGGCAAAGTGCAGGTCCCTGAAATATTGAAATAACAATAATTTTCCTGAAAGATATCTTATTGAAAACATTATTTTATTTACGAATCATTAATATGATCTTACATACTGAAAACCTAACTGTTAGGGATAGCAAAAGTTTTATTTAGT
>CP092878.1:38006598-38092580 GCA_030710605.1 Cordylochernes scorpioides
GAAGTGTCTCGCGCATTGGCGGCACCAAATGAGGGGGGGGGGGGGCAAAGGTGGCGTGATCGTAGCCGACCAATAGGAGGGCCCCGGCAAACCGTGACAGAGGCCATGACGCTCGTAACTGTATATAGAATCTTATGAGAACTTTGTTAAGTTTAGAACTATTTGTACAATAATTTACAAAACACTACTAATCCATCGTGTAAATAATTAATCATATATATGTAAATAATACTGGCACAGTACAATAGTCCTTTGGACTTCGTGCTTTTTGTAACAATAAATATTTTTTAAAAATGTACATTTTGTAACGAAGTATCTATTAAATTTATTATTTTTTATTAACAGAGTGGTCATTTTTATGTTTATATTTTGCTACTCTGTAAATTTCCCTCGTGGCTTATCTTTTGTTTACCATTCTTAGTTTGTCCTTGCCTTAAATAAATTGTTGTCTCCTCCTGAAGTTTTTGTCTGTTTTTATTCCCTTGCCACCAGATAGCGTTCTGCAGCCATGTTGAGGCCTGATAGGCCAATTAGCCCGGAATTCCAAAGACTCGAAGTTTTTGTCTTCCCTAATTTTCCACGTGGCAATATTTTCATTAATAATTTAACTTATTAAACAAATCGATTTGGTTATTCTTTGTTAACTTTGTGCAGCCATGGCGTTCTTCATTCTTTTTGTAACCTTACCAAAATAAAGCGTTAGCTTTTTTAATGAGAACTCGTTCTGGTTTATTCTACAATACACACACACAAAAACCTTTATTAAGACACACAAGTCTTACAGAGGATTCTCCTTGGGATTACAAGACGGAGAAACCCATGAAAGTAGGAAATATACAAAGGGGTAAAAATGGAGAAAGATTATATACACATGGTAAATATATACAGATTATTATTTGAATAATCCTATGGAAAATAAGAATATGGGTTTGTAAATTTTTTTTTTGTAAATATGGGTGGGAGAAGTGGAGAGCGAAAAGAGGAAAGAAAACAGGTATTTTTATTCTACGGTACAATGTAAGCCGCTGAACAAAAACCATCTACATCTCAAGGTGTACCAATATTTTATGTTAAAATAAATAAAAATATAATACATACACTATGCTACTAGCTTTGACGTCTATTTTGACGGGAGAGTTACATCTCTCTCTATATACTATATAATTACACCTATCCCCCGGATTACACGGTACTTGTTTTACACGTTTTCGCTTTTACACGGTTTTCCAAATAAGTTTTTTTTTATCGCACTATACTAAATGCTACTGTGATTGAACACATGCGCTGTGTACACATCTCACGAGGAATCCCGAGCTTATGTGCTGACTTGCTGCACACGCACACTGTGTCTGTATTTCTAATTAAAAAAAAAAAATCGATTTACACATTTTTCTCAGGAACGTATCTACCGTGTAAATCGGGGGATAGGTGTATTAAAAACAAAAAAGCATATCCTGACTAGACGCACATAAGCTTTTACCGAAACCTTTTTTGCTAAATTATTAAATATTTATGCTATTTCTATTATTTATATTGTTTTTGTTATTATGCTAAGATGGCTTTTTTTTTGTGTGTGAGAGAATTTTACGATTGTATTTTTTTAAATGTTTGTGCTGTAAGGAAAAATTTAAAATAGTTAAATTTATTGGCGATAGATGGAGCCACCTACATATAGCTTCCTGTATTACTATAAAGGTGTTAGGTGAGAAAAGGGTCAAATTATAAAATTTATTTTATATAAATTCTGAGAATATATTACATTAGAATTTCGCATTGTACCTTTTTACACTCATAAACAAAATTTAAGAAGGTGGAAAGTCTTTGATGTCGCCGCGGTCGTCTGTTTTTTTTTTATTTTTATTTTATTAAGGAGACAGAGACAATTTTGTTCACATTTGGTTATCGCGTGTGTCTTCAATAAAGATCACTGTAATATCTTTCAGAGTTATTGTCTGAATCCCGATATACATTCTAAAAGGTACAACTTCCTTAAGTTTTGTCCATGAGTGTATACACACTTGGTTATCTCGTGTGTCTTCAATAAAGATCACTGTAATATCTTTCAGAGTTATTGTCTCAATCCCGATATACATGCTAAAAGGTACAACTTCCTTAAGTTTTGTCCATGAGTGTATACACACTTTGTTATTTCGTGTGTCTTCAATAAAGGTCACTGTAATATCTTTGTTCTTTTTATCCTCGGAAGCCGTTTTTTTATTATTGATAATTTATCTTTATATCAATATAATACCTCTGGGTGATTATAACTTTTAGAAAAAGAGTAAAAAAGAGAAGGTTCGTTTGGTAGCTAAGGCTCCAATTGGTTCCAGCAGATAGTGTCCTAAATATCGACTGCCAAAATGGTCTTTGACCTCTTACCAGATTGTTCTTCTTTTGAAGGGATTCTTCCTTCTATTTGTAAAGAGAATTTCTTTGATCTTTTCTATCTATTCACCATTCTATCATTGGATCGTTTCTTCTGTATTGTTCCTACTGATGCAATCTCTTCTTTTGATTGAGAGATCTTTTGACTGAGGTATCTCTTAACAGTACCTATCAGGTAAAATAGGACGCCATTGATGTTACAGAGTAATTCTATTGGCTGAATATTGGTAGGGCATTCAAATATTTCTTTTGATATACCTTAGGAGACATTTTAGGATCATAGATGATCAAGCCAATAGTTCCTATGGTCAGGTTAATTCTTGCTTAAGTCTGAACTCAACATTTTTCTTTTGATATGCCTTAGAAGACATTTTAGGATCATAGATGATCAAGTTGAAGTTCCTATGGTCAGGCTAATTTTTGCTTAAGTCTGAACTAAACATATTTCTTTTGATATACCTTAGGAGATATTTTAGGATCATAGATGAATCAAGCCAATAGTTCCTATGGTCAGGTTAATTCTTGCTTAAGTCTGAACTCAACATTTTTCTTTTTATATACCTTAGGAGACATTTTAGGATCATAAATGATCAAGCCAATAGTTCCTATGGTCAGGTTAATTCTTGTTTAAGTCTGAACTAAACATTTTTCTTTAATATACCTTAGGAGACATTTTAGGATCATAGATGATCAAGCCACTAGTTCCTATGGTCAGGTTAATTCTTGCTTAAGTCTGAACTCAACATTTTATTTTGATATACCTTAGGAGACATTTTAGGATGATAGATGATCAAGCCAATAGTTCCTATGGTCAGGTTAATTCTTGCTTAAGTCTGAACTAAACATATTTCTTTTGATATACCTTAGGAGACATTTTAGGATCATAGATGATCAAGCCACTAGTTCCTATGGTCAGGTTAATTCTTGCTTATGTCTGAACTAAACATATTTCTTTTGATAAACCTTAGTAGACATTTTAGGATCATAGATGATCAAGCCAAAAGTTCCTATGGTCAGGTTAATTCTTGCTTAAGTCTGAACTAAACATTTTTGATATACCTTAGGAGACATTTTAGAATCATAAATGATTAAGCCAATAGTTCCTATGGTCAGGTTAATTCTTGCTTAAGTCTGAACTAAACATTTTTCTTTTGATATACCTTATGAGACATTTTTGGATCATAGATGATCAAGTTGAAGTTCCTCTGGTCAGGTAAATTTTTGCTTAAGTCTGAACTCAACATATTTCTTTTGATAAACCTTAGGAGACATTTTAGGATGATAGATGATCAAGTCAAAAGTTCCTATGGTCAGGTTAATTCTTGCTTAAGTCTGAACTAAACATTTTTCTTTTGATATACCTTAGGAGACATTTTAGGATCATAAATGATCAAGCCAATAGTTCCTATGGTCAGGTTAATTCTTGCTTAAGTCTGAACTAAACATTTTTCTTTTGATATACCTTAAGAGACATTTTAGGATGATAGATGATCAAGTTGAAGTTCCTATGGTCAGGCAAATTTTTGCTTAAGTCTGAACTAAACATATTTCTTTTGATATACCTTAGAAGACATTTTAGGATCATAGATGATCAAGTTGAAGTTCCTATGGTCAGGCTAATTTTTGCTTAAGTCTGAACTAAACATTTTTTCTTTTCATATACCTTAGGAGACATTTTAGGATGATAAATGATTAAGCCAATAGTTCCTATGGTCAGGTTAATTCTTGCTTAAGTCTGAACTCAACATTTTTCTTTTGATATACCTTAGGAGACATTTTAGGATCATAAATTATTAAGCCAATAGTTCCTATGGTCAGGTTAATTTTTGCTCAAGTCTAAACTAAACATTTTTCTTTTGATAAACCTTAGGAGACATTTTAGGATAATAAATAATCAAGTCAAAAGTTCATATGGTCAGGTTAAATCTTGCTTAAGTCTGAACTAAACAGTTAATGCTTATACCAAATACGAACATTGAAACACATTATTACTGTAGAGGGTGGTTAATACCCGAAAGCTTGAAATGTGAACATTAAATATAAGATATTTATCCTTGGTAATTTTTCTATTAATTGCCAAAGGATTTTAAGTCGATATAGAAACACATTCAAAAAAGTTAGAAATAGTCAAAATTTCACCTTGAAATAAAATTTGATTTTTCATTGAAAAGAAACTCATGCGGTGTAACTTCAAGTGTTGTTTTACAATCACAAGCCGCGGTGTATTATATTGTATTATAAGTTATGTATTATTTATGAACGGAAAAATACGTCCAGGGTAGTCTAGTGGACATGGCATCTGCCCGGTAAGCGGAACATTGTGGGTTCGATTCTTATCCCTGGACACTTTTATTTTTCCGTTCATCATTACTCTTTATATTTCACCCTTTCATACCTCATCCAAAAAGGTTAAAAATAGTCAATGTTTCACCTTGAAATAAATTTTGATTTTTCATTGAAAAGAAACTCATGCGGTGTAACTTCAAGTGTTGTTTTATAGAAACACATTATAAAGTATCAAATACCCTCTATTCTTTAACTATAAAGACCAGTAACAAAACCTAGAATCTTTTTTTTTTAGTGAAGAGAAAGAGAGATTTGAAATTATTTATATAATTTTTATAAACATGTGTTTTATTTTACATAAAAAGTAATCCAACTTGATTATCATGCCATTCACTATGCGAAATATTTAAGAAGTTGTCAAAAGGCGATCCATTAATTAAGATTATATAAAAGGGCGTACCTGGATCTGTAAAGAAAAAAAAAACAATTTTTTTCTTAAAATATTTCGAGAGATTGCTCCCTCTTTATCAATTTATTGCACATTTTTCTTTACAGATCCAGGTACGCCCTTTTATATAAATTTAAGAATATGTTATGATGAAAAACGCAATTCTAAGCCATATTTAAAAATTATAACCAAAGGTTTTGTATATCACTCTCATTCATAAAGCTGTGAAAAAATACCTACAGCTTACAAGATGTTCTAAGAATTGGAACAAATGGTTTCAAAGACAAGAGACGAAGAGAAGATCTCCAACAAGAACAAAAATGTAACAATTGATTTTCAAGACATCAGGAGAGGAGAATTCCCCATCAACAAGGAGTTTCCATATGAAGACTGAAGATTCCAGACAGCCACTCTCCTAGGTATCACCAACATATGTCCAGCATCCCTAGAAAATCTCCCAAGAAAGAAATCTGCCTGGCGACACCTCATTAATTGGACTTCCACTGGCATTGTATATAAATCCAAGAAGACTTAGGTCAGAAGGACATCCCGGGTAGTTGGCGACTTCTGTACGCTCCAGGAACCTGGGTTACTTAAATAAATAATAATATGAAGACTTCTCCAAAGAAATACGCTTGTCTCAGAAGTCCTTCTAAACAAGTCCCTTATGTCCGTAAAGAGGCGATGCAACAGGCCTAGAAGCTATCCTAAAAGAAGGTCAATAAATCCCGTTATCAGACTTCCAACGTAGAGAGATAGCCCCACCCCTGGGGCCATCTTGAAAAATCTCTTTTTTGTTCCTTCACAAGAATTCGACGTGGCCTGACTTGAGATTCCCCTTTTAGATAAATTAGTTCTAGAGCTCTAAAGAAACGGTCTGGTAGACTAAATTGACGAAACCTCTGGGAGGGTTCACCACTGATGAGCCAAGCCCTACCTATATTTTTTCATCGAAGTAGGACAGTAGAAGAGTTTGATTGATGTCAAAGAAACATTCGAGTCTTAATGTTTTCTTTTGATATATATAGATGGCGCGGTATTTCATTTTTATAACCAATTCCATACGCTTTCCTATATGGAGTTTCGCACTTCTAATCCAAGTTTCGAATCCCTCAGACAAATCCTAAAGAAAATCTTCTATATGTCAGCCATCGAGTAAATTTTATACATTGATAAATCAAGGAAAGTCAACAATGAATGCATTTAGGGCTGCTGGCCCTCGTCAGCGACTGTACCTCATGGCAAAGGTCAGGATATGCCTTTTCT
Organism: Cordylochernes scorpioides; assembly: GCA_030710605.1. Taxonomy (NCBI): domain Eukaryota; kingdom Metazoa; phylum Arthropoda; class Arachnida; order Pseudoscorpiones; family Chernetidae; genus Cordylochernes; species Cordylochernes scorpioides. The sequence goes on from CP092878.1 coordinate 38,012,984, forward strand.
GTTTTTAATATATCAGCACCTAACACGGTGTTTACCTTACAGCTCTGATGGGATGAGAGGGTAACACGCTCGATTCCAGATATAAGTCGGTGGATAAGAGGGTAACACGCTCGATTCCAGATATAAGTCGGTGGATGAGAGGGTAACAAGCTCGATTCCAGATATAAGTCGGTGGATGAGAGGGTAACACGCTCGATTCCAGATATAAGTCGGTGGATAAGAGGGTAACATGCTCGATTCCAGATATAAGTCGGTGGATGAGAGGGTAACACGCTCGATTCCAGATATAAGTCGGTGGATGAGAGGGTAACACGCTCGATTCCAGATATAAGTCGGTGGATGAGAGGGTAACACGCTCGATTCCAGATATAAGTCGGTGGATGAGAGGGTAACACGCTCGATTCCAGATATAAGTCGGTGGATGAGAGGGTAACACGCTCGATTCCAGATATAAGTCGGTGGATGAGAGGGTAACACGCTCGATTCCAGATATAAGTCGGTGGATGAGAGGGTAACACGCTCGATTCCAGATATAAGTCGGTGGATGAGAGGGTAACACGCTCGATTCCAGATATAAGTCGGTGGATGAGAGGGTAACACGCTCGATTCCAGATATAAGTCGGTGGATGAGAGGGTAACACGCTCGATTCCAGATATAAGTCGGTGGATGAGAGGGTAACACGCTCGATTCCAGATATAAGTCGGTGGATGAGAGGGTAACACGCTCGATTCCAGATATAAGTCGGTGGATGAGAGCGTAACACGCTCGATTCCAGATATAAGTCGGTGGATGAGAGGGTAACACGCTCGATTCCAGATATAAGTCGGTGGATGAGAGGGTAACACGCTCGATTCCAGATATAAGTCGGTGGATGAGAGGGTAACACGCTCGATTCCCGACAGCCATGAACCGGGATTGGATCCCGCGTTAAAATTTGTCTAATATGTGAATAACCTTCACATATATTATTCACTGTTTCAATTATCATGAACTAGGTTGCTCTTGTGTGTGTGTGTTGAGCGATACCTATTAATGTTATTTTGAACCAGTTCAACTCTGAACACTCGGATTTTCCTGGAAAATCTCTTGAAGTTTTCTTGAAAAAAAGCCATAGTCCACCTGTGCTGTGTGAGCAGAAGAGCTTAAATTGACTTGTTCTATTATATGTATGTTCCATATGTAAATACCTGTTTTCTTTCCTCTTTTCGCTCTCCACTTCTCCCACCCATATTTCAAAAAAAAAAAAAAAAAATTTTTTTTTAATCCATATTCTTATTTTCCATAGGATTATTCAAAATAATAATCTGTATATATTTATCATGTGTATATAATCTTTCTCCATTTTTAACCCTTTGTATATTTCCCACTTTCATGGGTTTCTCCGTCTTGTAACCCCAAGGAGAATCCTCTGTAAGACCTGTGTGTCTTAATAAAGGCTTTTGTGTGTGTGTGTGTATATATATCATCATATGATCTTATTCATTTATCGTATTTAACCAAATATAATCTTATATGGACCTGAAATAAAGTAGGTTCGATATAAGTCTTTCTATCTTCCTCAATGTAACTCCTGGAGCCACGTTCTAAAATCACCAACTATCCAGAGGTATGTCTTTAGACTTCACATCTTATGGTGGACATCCAGTTTATCAAATGTCGCCTGATTTACACTTTATATATATATACTAGACGAATGGCCCGGGCAACGCCCGGGGTTTACCCGAGTGCGAATATATTTTAAAAACGTTGTCTTGGGTGGTCGCTATTGACAGGGTGGTCTGTATAGACAGGTGGATGTATCACACAGCTGATAACAGGGTTGTCTAGAGTGGTCGCTATAGACAGGGTGGTCTGTATAGACAGGTGGATGTATCACACTGCTGATAACAGGGTTGCCTAAGGTGACCGCTATAGACAGGGTGGTCTGTATAGACAGGTGAATGTAACACACTGATGATAACAGGGTTGCCTAAGGTGACCGCTATAGACAGGGTGGTCTGTATAGACAGGCAGCTGATAACAGGGTTGTCTAGAGTGGTCGCTATAGTCAGGGTGGTCTGTATAGACAGGTTTATGAGAGAGGCAAACTTACAGGTTGTTGACGCCGCAATCCCCAGAGAGAGTGTTTTTGTTGCATCATGCTGTGACTCACACGATGACCCAAGGTCAGCAGCAAACTTAAGCCTATCTCCGTCGTCGCAATGGTGGCGCTGCTTGCGAGTTAAATCTACAAATCTGAATATAACTCTAAGGATATTGAAGATATTCAAGAAATTATTTTTCGAAAACCTTTCCGGGGATATACCTAATAATATCCCAGAATGTCATGGCGATTGGATGTATGGTTTTTGAATAACAGGGTTGTCTAGAGGGGGGCAGGGAGGACACGTGTTCCCTGGCAGCCAATGGGCGCGCATTCTATCCGTGAGCTTCAGACTTACAGACAGACGGACAGACAGACAGAATAAGGCAATTATATAAGTAGATAGGAGGTTCTTTATCTCTTCAGATGTGAATATATTCAGATGTAACGATCTCAAATAAATTTTGGACATATTATATGGTTGTAAACAATATATAGGTGTATGCGTGTATATGTGTGTATATATGTATATATTTTAAATTTAATATGTAACTGTAAATAAAATTCAAATAATACCTCTATAGGTAAATAATATTTATGAATCTTTCTAAGTCGCTTTCTGTGTATCTTTCCATGTTGAATATTTTCTTTGTTATATTTGTATGTACATTTAGCGCAAGTGTCCCTAGGGGGACATAGCGTTTTGAATTGAAATAAATAGATATCCCTTCGCGAGAATGACTGTTTGAAATCTTTGAAGGTGATAGGTGAGGCTGCTGAAATGGTCAAGGTTTGCATCCCGTTATATATACAATCATAACTGTCATTACCCAATCAAACGGCTTGGTAAATAATCTATTGTCAGATATACTTGCATTCATGTTTACTGGTGTCACAAGATTACCTTGTTTACTTCTGGATGCCCAAGTAGACCATCGGTATTACAAGAGAAGGAATCGCCTGACATCATCTTGAAGAAAGAACAAAAGTTTACGGTGACGTGCTTTCTTTTATTAATGCTGTAAATTCGGCAAGTTTTCGGACTTTGACGTCCTTCGACAGGCGGACCTGTTGAAGGACGTCAAAGTCCGAAAACTTGCCGAATTTACAACATTAATAAAAGAAACTTATCACCGTTAAATTTTATTCCTTCTTCAAACCATCTGTAGGTTCTGGAAGCCGGAGGTATATGATATCAATGTATAGTTATGTATTATACACCAATACCTAGCTTTGCGTCGTTTCGTTTTGCGTTTTTTTCGAAGTTGCGTCGCTGCTTAATTTTTACTGATTTTCACTGTGCGTCGTTAGATTTTCGAAGTTGCGTTGTTTTGGATTCGAGTCTTTAATTATTATTTTTTTTTTTGAATTTATTTTTTCCTAAAATATGGCAACACCTTTGTTTTTGATTGCGCCTTCACATATTTTCACTTTGCGTCGTTTCAATTTGCGTCGTGTTTTTTTTTTTTTGGAACGCAACCCCGACGCAAAGCGAGGTATGGGTGTATATATTATTATGAATCCGAGTAAAAAGTGCCAAATGCGGGATTCGAACCCGGGTCATTGATGTCGGAAATCGAGGGTTTATAATGTTGCACCAGGTTACGGATTGACAGACTCTTCAACCTTGATTCTCTCCTGTACCGGGTCTTGTATCTTACCAGAGCGTGTTTCAACCATCCTATAAATTTATATAAGGGAATAATGAGATAACTTTAAGTAGCCTCCAGAATAATTTATTTATTTCTCACATCAAAGAGAGCAGTGAAGTCACACAGTGTACCTAAATACAAATGGTGATTCTATAATACATATATTCTGTTCATAATACATATACACCTATCCCCGATTTACACGGTAGATACGTTCCTTAGAAAAACGTGTAAATCGGGGGATAGGTGTACACAGAAATAAAAATAAAATGCATCGACAGGTTAAAATATGTAGTCAGCACATAAGCTCGGGATTCCTCGTGAGATGTGTACACAGCGCATGTGTTCAATCACAGTAGCATTTAGTATAGTGCGATAAAAAAAAACCTATTTGGAAAACCGTGTAAAAGCGAAAACGTGTAAAACAAGTACCGTGTAAATCGGGGGATAGGTGTATTCTCTTTAATAAAATAAGTAAATATAAAATATAAATTTAAAATATAGGAAAAATAATATTATAAATTAAAATAAAATAGGTTCATTAGCCATGATGCAACAATATCATTCCTCTACAGATTCCCAAGCAAATATGCATATCCCTTCGACGGTGGCTGTTTGTAACCTTTGAAGGTGATAGATGAGGCTGTCGACGTTTGTGTGCCGTTATATATACAATCACAACTGTCATCACCTAATCATACGGAAGATAATCTCTAGTGAGATATACAAACTTGTATTCATGTTTACGTGTCTTACAAGATTACCTTGTTCACTCCTGGATGTCCAAGTAGATCATCGGTAGGTTCTGGAGGCCAGAGGTATAAGATATCAACAGGTAGTCATGTTTCCATATCTTACCAGAAATCATATCAGATTGAAAATGGCCAAGTGAGCAAAAGAAAAGTTATAGGAAGGAAGAGTTCAAAGATTATCGACATCTATTAAGATTTCTTTATTTGGGGAAGAGCTTGAGAGAGAAATAAGGATAACCCAGGCCCCTGGAGCGCAAGAAACGCCAACTGCCCGGAAGAGCTTGAATGGTTAAGCAAACAAGTAGAAAAAAAGTTCTGGAAGTGTATAAATACAAGATATAAGCTTGTATTTATGCTATCCGTTTCTTTTTCAAGAGGTATTCTCAACTTAAGAATGTCCGCGAAAAAAACAAACATAAAGTTCTGGAACAAGCTAGAAACTTGTGTTTATTATGATACATTAGCGCGCCATCTGTTATGAAAATTCGAAACTATTATAGACGTGTATCATTCATTTCAAAATTAAACAATTTCAGTAAGGACAGTAGATATTGTTTAATTATTAAAAGAATCATACGCGTCTATAATAGTTTCGAATTTTCAAACTTGTCTTTATGTTCCTGTATCTTGTAAGAGGTGTTATGAACACTTGAGAATGTCCTAAAAACAAACAAAAGTAGTGGAAGCGTATAAATAAAAGCTAGCAACTTGTTTTCAGGTTACCGTATTTTGCTAGATGTATTTTCAACTTAAGAATGTCCGAAAAACAAGCAGAAAGTTCTGAAAGTGTATAAATACAAGCTAGCAACTTGTATTCATGTTCCCGTATTTTGTAAGAGGTATTCAAAGCACTTGAGAATGTCTGAAAAACAAACAGAAAGTTCTGAAACAAGCTAGCAACTTGTATTTATGTTCCCGTATTTTGTAAGAGGTATTATAAACACTTAAGGATGTCCGAAAAAACAAACAGAAAGTTCTGAAACAAGCTAGCAACTTGTATTTATGTTCCCGTATTTTTTAAGAGGTATTCAAAGCACTTGAAAATGTCTGAAAAACAAGCAGAAATTTCTGAAACAAGCTAGCAACTTGTATTTATGTTCCCGTGTCTTGCAAGAGGCATTATAAATACTTAATAATGTCCGAAAAAACAAGCAGAAAGTTCTGAAAGTGTATACGTAAATACAAGCTATCAAGTTGTAGTTACCATTTCTTTTACAATTCTCCACCTAAGAATGTCGAAACAACAAGCGGAAAGGTAAAGATGACGTAGATAACAGCTGGTATTTATTTCTACGTGTCTTGAAATATCTTTTTTTTTAAACCTAAAAATGGCTATAAGTCAACAAATGAAAAGTTCTGTGGATGTGTATAAATACATCAAATTGTATTTTTATTCTTTGTAAAAGTTTTTTTTTTCGAGAATGTTTATATAAATAGAAAGTTTTGAAATGATATGTTGAAATTAAAGAAAGGTTTGTTGTTTAAAGTTTCGTTGGCTTGTAAGAGATTTGTATCGTTCCAATTTTAGTATAGGTACTGTCGAACAAGCGCGTACATCTTGTAAAGGCAAGAGAGAGTGTTACCGTACAGCGGGGGAGGTAAACACAAGGACGATGGTGGCGCGGTACAGACAGGTTTGCGCCACTGACATACCTTCAGTCGCGATGGATGCCCGCTTGGCGCTGTTGCTCTCCCTGCTGCCGGTCTATGTCCTGGGAGCCGACGTGTGCCCACCGCCCTCAGGCCTCACCGGTGCCGGCCTGGCCGCTGGATTCCTGGCGATGGCCCTAGGCACGGTGCTGGTGGGGGCTTGTCTGGCCGTTCTACTCATCAGGATGAGGATCCTTACGTTAGGTAGGTTCCTAGCTAAGCTGGTTGTGTGTGTACATTGGTTTAGATTGTAGGTGTTCTAATTGCTTTAGTTTGTCTTAATATCTTATTCTAATTGGTTTTGTTGACTCTTTCCTAGGTTACTTGGTAGATTCCTAGCTAGGTGTACCTTGCGTTGGTTTAGTTGGCCAGTCGTGTACATTGGCTTGGTTTAGCTTGTAAGTGCTCTAATTGTTTTAGTTTGTCTTAATATCTTATTCTAAATCGTTTATTTAGATCTTTCCTAGGTCACTTGGACTAGGCTGGCCGTGTGTGTACATTGGGTTGGTTGGTATGTGCTCTAATTTCTTTCATTTATCTTAATATCTTATTTTAATTGGTTTCGTTGGATCTTTCTTGGATCACCTGGTAGATTCCTAGATAGGTGTACCTTACTTGGTTTAGTTGGCAGTGACTTCAGCTATCTAATTGCTTCAGTTTGTCGTTATATCTGGCTCTAATTGGTTCCGTTGGTATTTCCTTGATCACTTGTTAAGTTTTTAGCCTGTTTGGTGTCTTGTATCTCTAGTTAATTGCTTATTCTCCGGTCTTTTAGCTCAAGTTCGTTGTTTATATTGTCTAGTAGGTGCCTTCATCTATCTAGTACCCTGTTCGGCAGTACACATCCTAAAATTAGAATGATTCTAGTCGCTTTACACCGCTAGATTTGTCATAATATCTGACCTTGTAACTTTAATTGGTTTTGTTGGCTATTTCCTGGAGCATTTTGCAGGTTTCTAGACTGACTGAATCTAGAGGTAGATTATGATATTCCCTGGATTCTATATCCTTTAGTTAGGTTGTCATTCTTCTGGAATTTGCATATCTGCAAAGAGTGATTTCTAGACTCTTTTTGCATGTTGTAGTTCTGGAATGGTTTTGTGCTGTGCAATTGTACATTAGAGTGAAAAAATTAGGCTTCGAGGGATAATAGCTTTTCTTGATTGAAACGGTATTTGGCAAATTATGGAACGTGTAATTGTTCTACTGGGGGAACTTGCCGCCTTGTGTAGGCTTCCTCTCTTAGTTTTATTTATTTATTATTTTTTTTTTTAAATCTATTTGCTTCTTTCGGTTGTTTTTCAATCCTCAACTTTCCTATCCTTAGAAAGCCATAGTGATGGTCCTATGTTAAATGTACCATCATAAGAATGCCAAAGAAATCCATAGAAATATTTTACCTATAATTTTATATGGCAAGTTGAATTTTTTTAAAAGGGAGAGTTCTACCTTTATATAATTGTTTATTTATATTGCAGACGATAGCTTATAATACCTCCAAAAAATTTCTAAATAACGAATTACATAGCTTTTTTTTCCTATTTTTGCTACTTACAACTAACTTCTGGAATTCACGCACGTTTAATAGACTATAAATAACTTTCTTTTGATTTCCTCTTGGTAAAATTCCGCTTAATTAATTTCCACGATATGTTTGTGGAACTTTTGCCAGTTGAAAGCATTTTGTCGATTTCTTTTATTACTTATTCCAAGTATGTATATAGCATAAATCATGCTAATACACCAAATTGTTCCTGCGGAGAAACTGAACAAAATGCTCTTCACCTTATCTATGACTGTCTGAACTTTACAGAAGTGAGACATCGATTGTTCCCTGATCTAAATGATTTAACTCTCTTACATCAACCACTTTGTCTTATAAATTTTATGAACATCTGTCGAATAATATATGTAAATTTGTAAATATTTAATTATAAGTTCTAATTTGTTTGTTGTTTTGTTTGTTTCCTCTGTAATAGGAGCAAATATTTCAATATCGTACCTGATTGATTAATAAATAAGAATAACAAATCATGATAATCATGGAGGGTATTTAGCGAGACTGTACATCACATTAATTGTTGCACCAAGCTGCGGTTTGGCAGATTCTTCAGTCTTGATTCTCTCCTCAGACGTGTCTTGCATCTTTCCAGAACATGTCTCAACCATTCTACAAGGTTAAACCAGTCGATAATAAGACAACTATATATTTAGGTAGCACCTAGAATCTCTCTTTATATATCACATCAAAGTTTAAAGTAGGTGGGGTATTTTAGTGTATCAAAATACAAATGTTTTATAGTACATAATATTTTATAGTAATAATCTGTTTTATAAAAATAAATAAATATATAATTTACTAGACGAATGACCCAGGCAACGCCCGGGTTTACCCGATTAAATGTTTTATTCAAACACTATTCGTTACAATTATAAATTGGCGCCGTGGATGTCACTCTTGTGAAACGTCCCGCTCCAAACTTTACATGTACATTAGGTCAGCTGATATTACCTCCCATCTTCACCGCTAGAGGCGCTGCTCGCGAGCTAAGTAGAATAATTTGAATATATAGTTTTAATAATTGATTTATATATTTTTAAAAATAGCCTATCGTCTTCCCCGTATTTTTTTTACCTATGTATGGAAATTTTGGTTTGAATTTGTGAACTACTGCGAATTTGTATACAGGACATACAAACAAACATACAAACATTCATTTTTATATATATATTTAAAAATACGTGCATTAATCATGATGCAACAATATGCACATGTAGAAGTAGTCATCTTTTGATATTACAAATTACAATCGTTTGGTAAATTTCACTTACTGGTGATGTTATGCAAGAAGTGAAGCAATAAAAAAAAAAAAGGTCATTGCGGGATTCGATCCGTGATTATTGACAATCGACTGTTTGTTCTATTATGCCACTAACCTTATTTCAACTTGGTAAAACTTTAAACTCTTTTTAGTAAAAACGAATGAGTTCAGACATTCTGTTCCACTGTAGTTCATAACAGAAATATATTTATTTACGGGGCTGCTAACCAGAATAAATGATTTTTGAGAGCCCGAAAAAAAAAAAAAAGTCCCCGGATGGGTTCGAACCACTAACCTTTAGGTTAACAGCCATTAACTGCAGTTCATAACAAGTTCGGATTTCTCTAAATATTGATTATTCAAGATTAGCTCATCATCATTAATGTATTCCATATGGTCATTCTCTACTCTATATTTTGCTAGAAAGATTCTGTGTCAAAATGAAAATTGCTTGTATATGTAAATAAAGCTTCCATTGATGTGGATAGAAAGGTTCTAGACAAGTACTAAATGAAAGAAGATGGGCGATGTTGAAATATCAGACGATATCAAATATTCGAACAAAAGAGATAAAGCTGATCATTGCCCAAATATTCGACCTAATATAAAGCTGATAATTGCCTTTCAAAATGCTAGCATATGTAAATAAAGCTTCCATTCATTGAGGTTCTTCATTGGAAAATGGGTGATGTTGCCATGTTAGTCAATTTTGACCATAATTTGGTCAAATATTCCAAGGGTCCAGGTAGGACTGGTGTGGTCGAACTTCTCCCTTCTCTTAGGGATATTAGGGGCTGTAAAGAAAGCTTTGGACATGACAACAACAAAGAAAGCTTGACGCTAGGGAAAGTGTCATGTCAAACAAAGATAGGTCGTTCAGAAAGTTGTTGATCGCCTTACCATACTGGGGTATTGTCTTTTCTGGACATATGTGGGGGTGGTAGGTCGCCCACGTTGTTGGCTGTGTCATCTTTTTTAACATCTCACTTTCTTTAAAAAAGATAGACACTTTGAAAGAAATAAGAATGTCGGTCAGACACAACTTCTATCTTCAAGATAAGACCAATTATGGTTCTGAGGTAAAGAAAATAAAACTTTTTCTGGCCGAAAAGTGTCTCTTATTTTATTAAATATTGTGTAACAAAACTTAAGGAAGTTGTACCTTTTAGCATGTTTATCGGGATTCAGACAATAACTCTGAAAGATATTACAGTGACCTTTATTGAAGACAAGCGAGATAACCAAGTGTAAACAAAACTTAAGGAAGTTGTACATTTTAGTATGTTTATCGGGATTCATATAATAACTCTGAAATATATTACAGTGACTTTATTGAAGACACATAAGATAACCAAGTGTATATACACTCATGGACAAAACTTAAGGAAGTTGTACCTTTTAGCATGTATATCGGGATTCATATAATAACTCTGAAAGATATTACAGTGACCTTTATTGAAGACACACGAGATAACCAAGTGTATATACACTCATGGACGAAACTTAAGGAAGTTGTACATTTCAGCATGTATATCGGGATTCAGACAATAACTCTTCAAGGATATTTGATAAACAGAAACCTTTATTGAAGACACACGAGAGAACCAAGTGTAAACAAAAGTATATAAGACAAAAGGTTTTAATAAAGATTGTATTGATTGAACAATAATAAAGACTTCCGAGATATCAAATTGAAGAAGACAGTCTCCAATGTAGTTAGAATGAAGCCCTGAAGAGGATAAAAGTTGTGGTGATGTAGTTGGGAGGAAGGAAGAAGGGATATTGCCCAAGAGACAAACTGCACGGAGATGATTCCAGTGCTCTGGAATGTTGAGTGTTTATGTTCTCTGCTGCTGAGTTGGCAGGTGTCGTCTGACTACAGATTGGATCGATCCATTGGTAAGATCTTCTTTATTTTCAAGACATGCTTTACTTTGATTAACACTTTCGACCAGAGGAACTCAAATTGGCGTCTTTGCCGACATTTTACAGGTACATTAGGTCAGTATACATTCCCCTAACCCACTGATAGATAGACAAGAAGATATGGGACAAGATCCTGATGGATCCGAATTTGATATTTAATTTTGAAATTCGGAAAAGACGCGAATTTGCAGCCCTTGGGTTGAAAGTGTTAACCGATGTTAACTGCCTGATAGTATAAGATGTCAATTCGAAACTCAAAAATAAGATTTTTTATTCTTCAAACGGTAAATTTCTTTAATGTGTTCCTTCGCGATTCTTGTACAAATCTAATCTTAAAGTAAGTAAAAAAAGAGAGTCCACAGTATTGTATATTTGTGAAGTTTACCCTATATCTATATGTAGATATATCTATTCCCTTGATTGATTGATATCGTTGAAATAACCTTTTTTTGGGGGGATCGGTTGATTAGCAGTCGATTTTAGACAGCTACGACTCGGGATCGAATCCCGAATTGGTCGCTTTTTTTTTCGAAGCCTCAATGGCCTCTGATTCTTGAAAAAGTCTTGCTATGCAAAAACTGAACTATTTCTACGTATATCTTCATTAACTTAACTATTTAAATCAAATGTATAAGAAGTGATGGGCTTGCGTCCATGGGTTTATGAGAGAATTTTATGCAAATAACTTAATTTTTGCTGAATCTATTTAGTTGCGGTCTTGATAATAACGTAGAAAATAATATATGAAGGTTTAATAAGGTTTGTAACTATGCTAATCACGCATACATGCTACGCGCAATACTCGCATACCCGCAATATATGCTAAAAGGTACAACTTCCTTAAGTTTTGTCTATGCTAACGTTTCAGGAGAGAATTTGGCTGTCGTTCTAGACCCCGTTGGTAGAAAGCGGACAATTTTCCTGATCAGACCGTTCCAGCAGGCCACACGTGAATGCACCAGCAATGTTGAAACGTTGATACAGCTGCCTGGCTGACCTAGATGGTAGAACTAAGTGTCGCCGTCACATATCTAGATCAGGTGTAGAATGGGCTGATCATCTCTAGCCGACCTATGCTGGTGCAATGCTGTCTCGAGGAACAGGCCGTGTAGGGTATGTTTTACAGATAGCTCTAATATGATGTATTTTAGGCAAATAAAACATCCTTATTAGGCTTGTCTTCAAAGTCATATCTCTAGCCTAAAGCAATACTCTCAGTCAGCGTATGTACATCCCCAGACAACACCATGCCCAAGACCACATCCCCAGACAACATATGTACAAGACCACAACTTCAGACAACACCATGTCCAAGACCACATCCCCAGACAACACCATGTCCAAGACCACATCCCCAGACAACACCATGCCCAAGACCACATCCCCAGACAACATATGTACAAGACCACAACTTCAGACAACACCATGTCCAAGACCACATCCCCAGACAACACCATGTCCAAGACCACATCCCCAGACAACACCATGTCCAAGACCACATCCCCAGACAACACCATGTCCAAGACCACATCCCCAGACAACACCATGCCCAAGACCACATCCCCAGACAACATATGTACAAGACCACAACTTCAGACAACACCATGTCCAAGACCACATCCCCAGACAACACCATGTCCAAGACCACATCCCCAGACAACACCATGTCCAAGACCACATCCCCAGACAACACCATGTCCAAGACCACATCCCCAGACAACACCATGTCCAAGACCACATCCCCAGACAACACCATGTCCAAGACCACATCCCCAGACAACACCATGTCCAAGACCACATCCCCAGACAACACCATGTCCAAGACCACATCCCCAGACAACACCATGTCCAAGACCACATCCCCAGACAACACCATGTCCAAGACCACATCCCCAGACAACACCATGTCCAAGACCACATCCCCAGACAACACCATGTCCAAGACCACATCCCCAGACAACACCATGTCCAAGACCACATCCCCAGACAACACCATGTCCAAGACCACATCCCCAGACAACACTATGTTTAAGACGACATATGTCCAAGGTCAGCCAACGGCCCCCACAGACCGTAACAAGGATATGAGCCGTGACTCCACGAAGCGGTCAAAAATTGTGCGGTTGTCTTCCGCCCTAAGGAAGCCATGTTTCTCCAACCATGGAATTCCACTGGACCTACTTATTTCTGACAATTTGGCTTGCTTTCTAAAATCAACCAATTTCTACCATTGACCATTTCATTGAGGCTTTTCACTATCGTTATTGTACCTACACATGACGTTTACCGAAATACTTACCATCTCACTAACTCAGACAAATCCATACAAAGGAAATAGCTAACCAAGATACAGGCCATAGAATGGTTTATCCAGTAGAATATTAGGTAAATTATTATTTTTTAAATCATTATTATCCACAGTAAACATGGAGCAAGACAGTTAATCATGGTAGGTAGTTAGCGGCCATTTTTGCAGCAAATACACCACATGTATATACAATGAAGAAAGCAGTTCGACTTTTGAGCTTACAAGTGTTCAACAGAGCTCTGTTTCATTACACTCATTGGTGGGGTTGAGACTTTCGAAAAAATCTTGAGACATTGAAGAAAACTTTTTTTTTCAGAAAAAAAAGTACCCAATGCGAGATTCGAACCTAGGTGTTAGCTGTCGAAAACTAACGGTTTAACCACTCGCCCACCAATGTACTATAATAAGAAATATAGAATGGGTTAATATATAGACAATGCATCCATCGTCTCCCGAGAATTCTTGACCAAATCTAGGTCAGCTCCTATTACAATTCAGATAATGACAGTTTTGATAACCAAAGAAGATTTGAAAAAAAAATTTGATAATAAAAACAGACGATATAAAAACACATTTTGAAGAATAACTCTTTATTTTCTTTCCATATCTTTATGTTATTGTTGTTATTATTTAACAATACCACAGGTTTCTGTAGATGGGTGTTTTTATCTTTATTAACGCAATCTTGAGCTTTCAGGCATCCATGTCCTTCTACAGCAGTACATGGAAACGAATTTTTGTACGTACTCCTGTAGAAGGGAAGAATTGCCCGAAAGCATGAGGTTACGTTAATAAAGACACCCATCTCCAGATATCTGTAACATTTGTTTGATTGATGTCCAGGAGATTTATCTCTATTGATATGTTATTCTTCACGCTAAAAGTTTCATGATCTACAACGTTGTATATGATTTGCTCTCTAAATTGATCAAAGTATATTAATAACATCTAAGACTTATTTAAAAACGGAGATATGCATTATAAAATGCATAAAGGAATTATTTATAATAATGATAAAATGCACACACACACACACACACACACAAGCCATCAGTAACTTTCAATTGCACGATAAAGAGATGCCTTTTTCTTAATAAGGTAAAGGCGAATTGATTTCATTTCCATTGTATTCAGTTAATAATATTTAATAATCGAAATAATATGCTTGACTATAAGTCTACAATAATAATACGGTTATTTATTGAAATAGTCAAATTATTATTTTTTTTTAAGAGAGATACAATTTTGTTCATACTTGGTTATCTCATATGTCTTCCATAAAGGTCACTGTAATATCTTTCAGAGTTATTGTCTGAATCCCGATATACATGGTAAAATGTACAACTATCTCAAGTTTTGTCCATGAGTGTATCTTTCAGAGATATTGTCTGAATCCCGATATACATGCTAAAAGGTACAACTTCCTTAAGTTTTGTCCATGAGTGTATCCTTTAAAGTAATTGTCTGAATCCCGATATACATGATAAAAGGTACAACTTCCTTAAGTTTTGTCCATGAGTGTATCTTTTAGAGTTATTGTCTGAATACCGATATACATGCTAAAAGTTACAACTTCCTTAAGTTTTGTCCATGAGTGTATCTTTCAGAGTTATTGTCTGAATACGGATATACATGCTAAAAGGTACAACTTCCTTAAGTTTTGTCCATGAGTGTATCTTTCAGAGTTATTGTCTGAATACCGATATACATGCTAAAAGGTACAACTTCCTTAAGTTTTGTCCATGAGTGTATCTTTCAGAGTTATTGTCTTAATCTCGATATACATGCTAAAAGGTACAACTTCCTTAAGTTTTGTCCATGAGTGTATCCTTTAAAGTAATTGTCTGAATCCCGATATACATGATAAAAGGTACAACTTCCTTAAGTTTTGTCCATGAGTGTATCTTTCAGAGTTATTGTCTGAATACCGATATACATGCTAAAAGGTACAACTTCCTTAAGTTTTGTCCATGAGTGTATCTTTCAGAGTTATTGTCTGAATACCGATATACATGCTAAAAGGTACAACTTCCTTAAGTTTTGTCCATGAGTGTATCTTTCAGAGTTATTGTCTGAATACCGATATACATGCTAAAAGGTACAACTTCCTTAAGTTTTGTCCATGAGTGTATCTTTCAGAGTTATTGTCTGAATACCGATATACATGCTAAAAGGTACAACTTCCTTAAGTTTTGTCCATGAGTGTATCTTTCAGAGTTATTGTCTGAATACCGATATACATGCTAAAAGGTACAACTTCCTTAAGTTTTGTTCATGAGTGTATCTTTCAGAGTTATTGTCTGAATACCGATATACATGCTAAAAGGTACAACTTCCTTAAGTTTTGTCCATGAGTGTATCTTTCAGAGTTATTGTCTTAATCTCGATATACATGCTAAAAGGTACAACTTCCTTAAGTTTTGTCCATGAGTGTATCTTTCAGAGTTATTGTCTTAATCCCGATATACGTGCTAATAGGTACAACTTCCATAAGTTTTGTCCATGAGTGTATCTTTCAGAGTTATTGTCTGAATCCCGATATACGTGCTAAAAGGTACAACTTCCTTAAGTTTTGTGTCTATGAGTGTACGTGTTAATCATATATAAGACGAGGAAAACTCCTAATAAACTATATTTATGGAACGTGAAAGTTCCTCTAGTTGATGTTTTGATGATTCTTTTCTAATAAGGATACTGAAGACTAATTGACAAAATGCACGCAATCACTTGTAATCATCTTGAGCCATTCGCAAGTGATTTTCTTCAATGCCATTGAGGTATGCCACTTCTATAAATTGGAAATATCCCCATTGTTTTTTTGCCTTCTTATAGGTGCTAATGTTGTTCAAATAGATAAACAAAAAACATTTTCTTTTAAATATATTGAAAGAGGGGAAAAATCCTAATAGAGAACAATAAAGGAAGAATTGTAGTCTCGTGACTAAAAATAATGATGAAAAAAAGAAATTGATGAAATAAAGAAAAATAATAGATTTAGTTAATAATGGCAATAATCGTTAATTATAAATGCTAGTTTTCTTTAAATTGGGATTATCACATTACCAGTTTTACTTTTTTGGCAGATTTAGTTGGGTTTACAAATTCTGTTGAAGGATGCTAGCAAAACAATATCAAAACAATCATTGGTTTTTTAAATGCTAGTTCTCTTTAAATTGGCCATACTATTTTACCAGCTTTACCTTTTTTGGCAGATTTAGTTGGGTTTACAAATTCTGTTGAAGGATGCTAGCAAAACAATATCAAAACAATCATTGGTTTTTTTAAATGCTAGTTCTCTTAAATTGGCCATACTATTTTACCAGCTTTACCTTTTTTGGCAGATTCAGTTGGTTTTACAATTCCTTTTGTAGGATATCACCAAAACAATTGTCGTTTTTTAAATGCTAATTCTCTTTAAATTGGGCTTATCACTTTACCAGCTTTACCTTTTTTGTCAAATTCAGTTGGTTTTACAATTCCTCTTGTAGAATATCACCAAAACAATTGTCGTTTTTTTAAATGCTAGTTCTCTTTAAATTAGGCTTATCACTTTACCAGCTTTACCTTTTTTGTCAAATTCAGTTCGTTTTACAACTTCTCTTGTAGGATGCCAGAAAAACGTAGCCTATATGATAAGTTCGAGGAAAAAATTAAAAAGATAAAAATTTTAAAATATAAAAGAATAAAAACACTGGTATTTATTTACATATGATGCATGCATACATAAATCTTTATTACGATCTTTCGTCTTATAGAAACATTTGAAATGGGGATTGTATACCATATTTACATTTATAGAAAGCAGAAAAAAATCAAAAGAAAAGTTTAATGTTATTGTTTGATGTTGTGGGGTCTCATAGAATAAATAAACAGAGTTGCCGAGCTGAAATAGACCAATTTAGTAGAGATTGGATGAAAGCTGTTAGCAGCTGTAAGAAACCAGCTGGAGGCAATCGTTTGGGTTTCTTCCAATGTTTTCCAAAACTTACGTTGTCTTTTGATGTTCTTTCTCATTTGAATCAACAAACATTTCAATTATAATAAAATTTATGTAGCCATATCTTTTTTCTAACAAATAGAAGTTGTTTTAAGTGGAAAAAATTATTTTTAAAACAATTTCTTTTCGGATAAACAGATAGTTATCTACTGCCTCCTTTTCGTGCTATTGAATTCTATGAAAAAAAAAAACTTTCGAAACTTTGCCAAATAGATAAAAACCTACCATGAACTTGACGTATATCACATTTATAAGAAATACAACCAAAATTCAACTACTATTTTGTCGTCTGTTCTTAAAAAAAAAAAAAGAATCTATGACTTTTATACATTTGACTATTTCAATAAATAACCGTATTATTATTGTAGACTTATAGTCAAGCATATTATTTCGATTATTAAATATTATTAACTGAATACAATGGAAATGAAATCAATTCGCCTTTACCTTATTAAGAAAAAGGCATCTCTTTATCGTGCAATTGAAAGTTACTGATGGCTTGTGCCAACTGTCGGGATAAATATCAATTCTTCGTTGATTTTTTTATCTTTAACTAATTACAGGATTGCGTATTTCGACAAATTATATAAAAAACAAAAGAACGTTTTAGTTAGCTGAAGAAAAGCTTGACTGAAAGCTTCCTTTAATCAAATAATTAAAAATAATTTTGGCGCCTATGTTTTTTTTTTTTTTTTTTGTAATTCACTTTTTTTACTTCTTTCTTCTTTTTTACTTCTTTCTTTACTCAATAAATTTTATTTCCCTTAGAAAAATCGTAAAATTTTATAAAAGCTTGGCTGGATGTCTTCTGTAATCATCACCATTTTATGGATGCTTAAAGTACCCATAGGGAAAATGTCTAATTAGTTTTATTTCAGAGCAGGAATCTTTCTGAACAAAGTTCCTCGAAATCTTTCTTCATTTAATTCCCCCATATGAAGAAGAATGAGCTAAAGAATACAGTTAAACCTGTCTATAGAGCCCCTCTTGAGACTCACCAGAATAGCGTGCTATAGAGAGATGGGGTGCTATAGACAGGTCACTTTTAATGTAAATCGCATCGTACTACGTATTTAAAATCGGGCGCTATAGAGAGGAAGGTGCTATTTAGAGGGGGCGCTATAGACAGGTTTAACTGTATTTCTTTACCATTTATACATCTGATCATACATTCATGTGTGTAAACCTTTACCAATACAGTAGAACCTCCACATGAGAGGACACTCACGCTAGAGGACACTCTCTATAAAGGACAGTTTTTATTGGTAAAATTATCAATTTTACTATTTAGCAACTCTCCAGTAAGAGGACACCTCTCCCTAAAGGATACTTTGACTCTGAAATTAGGTGTTGTTCTTTACAGGGAGGTTTTCTACTATATTTAAAAAAATCAATAAAAAGTTAAAAAAAAAAAAACAGATTGTTTCAGGCAATATAAGTAAACAATACTCAATGCACTCGAAGTTAAAATATTTGTCAAATTCTTACAATTACAGAAACATCTTTCCATAGTTTCTCAATCATTATAACTGTTGAAATATTACACAGAGTAACAATGGCTATAGATGAGCTCATGTTTGAAAAGGAACTTGTATGTATATAATATAGATAGTTTTTTTTTCATGTAGACATATATACCAAGATTTGTTTTGTATAATTTCTATTAATAATAAATAATATGTAAAGTTAAATTGGTTACGTCCTTCTTACTCACTTTAATTACATAACAATAACCAAGAATATACCTTCAAATATGCAGACGATATAATCAGAATTAACAATACAATAGTTGTAACGATATGGTGATTCAATTTATGAATTTACTGGAAATATTTGCCATTGATAAGCCAAGCTTTTCCAATCTTTTGTTACATATTCAGTTAAATAATTGTACAAAACGTGTTCTTTATTTTAAACAATATCGTTGAATGAGCCCATTCTTAAAATTTTACATAAAAAACTATACTTGTTAAGGTGTAGATTATGTTCTATTATATAAAAATTCTTTGTTATAAGCAAGCTATCTAAATAACCTTCAAAAATCCATTTAAATTCTAACATGTAAAGTTTTAAACTTGCTTTTATACTTTTAAAAAAATTAACATTTGCTGGTCACGCAATATATTTTTAGGAAAATAATTGTTATTTATTTAATTATTTCTTCTGACAAACCTTTATATTTGTTTCTTTAAAAATTGGCAAAAGACATAATATTGTCGCAAAGTATGTATTATTTTATTAACAGAGTATCATTTTTGATGTTTATATTTTGCTACTCTGTGCACTTCCCTTTTTGCTTATCTTTTGTTTATCATTTTTAGTTTGTTCTTGCCTGAAATAAATTGCTGTCTTATCCTGAAGTTTGTCTTCCCTAATTTTCCACATGGCAATATCTTCTTCTTACAGAATATTCTAAAAATCTTTTAAAATTATTTATTTATTTAATTAAATCAATGAGCATTCCAGGGCTAGATCTCTTTTAAAAGAGATTGGTGGATTGCTTATTTAGTTAAATTGTAAAGGCAAGGATGTTCTAAAAAATCTTTTGAAATTATTTCTTTCTTTAAATTTTGTTAACTAAAACTACATATGGGGTTTAGTAGATTATCTAAAAATATTTTAAAATAATTTTATCCCCAGAAGCTCTTCATATATTCTCACCGTTTTATCAGAAAATACGATGATAGAATAATTTATTTGAAATATATCAATATGCTTATCGTATTTTTTCGAATTCTACCTTTGAATGGTGTAAATGGGTCGTTGTGGATTCCGCTTCAGTGATCAATATAGTTCTTTGTTTGACAAGGGAGTTGTGACATATGGCAGTGAGGGTTAAGAAATGGGCAGATGTAGGTTACAGTAGGTTACTGGGCCTATAAATTTGGTTCTTGCTTCCGTATCTGACCTCTTCTGGAAGATGTATTACTGTTCCATTAGGCTTCTTTGTAGGAAGGTCGTCGACTTTTTATGGCTGGCTCAAACTTGACTTTTTAGATAAAGTCTGACCTTTTGCTTGAAATTTAGAATTTTTTGGGTGAATACGATTTTCTTTATTAAAAAGTAGGATTTCAGATGAAGCCTGTCTTTTAGGTTGAAGCATATTATTTTGATGAAAGTCTGGTTTTTGATAGAAATGTAGCATTTTGGGTGAAGCCTGTCTTTTTGAGTGAAGCGTAGCGTTTTGGATGAAGCCTGGCTTTTTGGTTAAAGCGTAGAATTGTGAGTGAAATCAGTTTTTTTTAATATTAAAACGTAGCATTTAGGTGAAGCTTGGCTTTTTGAGTGAAGCGTAGAATTTTGAGTGAAATCAGAGTTTATATTAAAACGTAGAATTTTAGGTAAAGCCTCGCTTTTTGAGTGAAACGTAGCATTTTGATGAAAGTCTGGTTTTTGATAGAAATATAGAATTTTGGGTGAATCTATGCTTTTTGAGAGAAGCGTAGCATTTTGGATGAAGCCTGGCTTTTTGGTTGAAACGTAGAATTTTGAGTGAAATCAGCTTTTTATATTAAAACGTAGCATTTTAGGTGAAGCCTGGCTTTTTGTTTGAAGCATATCATTTTGGATAAAGCCTCGCTTTTTGGTTGAAATCTATAATTTAGGATGAAGCTATTCTTTTTGGGTCAAGTGTGACCTTTAGGATGAAGCGTTGCTTTTTAAAATAAAGCCTGAATTTTAGAGTAATTCTAGGATTTTTGTGGGAATTGTGACTTTTTGTGTGAGACATGGCTTTTTTTGATGACGTCTGTATTACATTGCGTTCTTATAATCACCATGTATGTATAGGAATGCATACATATGTTTTTTCTTAGCTTAGGCATGAAGTAGATATCTTTGTTTGTGATTGGAAGCGAGTTATCATTGTCAATTATAATTTAAACCTTTTCTGTTTAAAAATGTATAAGAAATATTTTTAAAATAACAATAAAATATGCATAAAGATATCTCTCATTTAATAATTACTATAACAATTGGATAAATATAATCCCTTGAATTAATATTAAAATAAAAACATAAAGCCTCCAGGGAAAATATTCTTTTAAAAATATTTTTAAAAGAATCTTTTCCCTGGAGGCTTTATGTTTTATTTTAACTATAACAATTAGTTTTCTATATTTTATGCAAGATAAAGATTAATATTCTGTCATTGTAATTTTGTTGATGCATTGAAAACACTAATGGACGTAAAAAAATATATAAAAAGAAACTGTTTTTAGTCAATTTTCGAATTGAGACACAAGATCGTCTGATCAATAATGGATGAGCGCCATATTGAATAAAATTGAGAAGTTGACCACACGCCTCTACACAATCAAAATTTTCCTCCTTCGTAACTCCAGTAGGTCATATTGGGGAAAATGCCTTCGATTTTTCCTTGTGTTGTTAGCAAGAAATTGAGTAGCTACACTTTTCCTCTTAGACACCAATTTAATAAAACATATCCCTCGATGTTGTTTAATATAAAGCCTAATAAAAATATAATTTATTTAAATATATTATTAGTTTATATATACAGTAGAACCTCCCTTTAGCGGACACCCCGCTAGAGAATACCTCTCTACAAAGGACAGTTTTCATTTGAAAAATTGCCGTTTCTACAATTTAGAAACTCCCCGGTAAGAGGACACCTCTCCCTAAAGGACACCTTGGCTCTGCAATTAGATGTTGTCCTTTACAGGGAGGTTCTACTGTAGCAACTCTCCGGTAAGAGGACACCTCTCTCTAAAGGACACTTTGGCTCTTCAATTAGGTGTCCTTTATAGGGAGGTTCTACTGCAGCAACTCTCCGGTAAGAGGACATCTCTCCCTAAAGGACACTTTGGCTCTTCAATTAGGTGTCCTTTATAGGGAGGTTCTACTGTAGCAACTCTCCGGTAAGAGGAAACCTCTCACTAAAGAACACTTTGGCTCTTCAATTAGGTGTCCTTTATAGGGAGGTTCTACTGCAGCAACTCTCCGGTAAGAGGACATCTCTCTCTAAAGGACAGTTTGGCTCTTCAATTAGGTGTTGTTCTTTACAGGGAGGTTCTACTGTATTTAGCAACTCTCCGGTAAGAAGACACCTCTCCCTAAAGGGCACTTTGGCTCTTCAATTAGGTGTTGTCCTTTATAGGGAGGTTCTACTGTAGCAACTCTCCAGTTAGAGGACACCTCTCCCTAAAGGACACTTTGGCTCTTCAATTAGGTGTCCTTTACAGTGAGGTTCTACTCTAGCAACTCTCCGGTAAGAGGACACCTCTCCCTAAAGGACACTTTGGCTCTTCAATTAGGTGTCCTTTACAGGTAGGTTCTACTCTAGCAACTCTCCGGTAAGAGGACACCTCTCCCTAAAGGACACTTTGGCTCTTCAATTAGGTGTCCTTTACAGTGAGGTTCTACTCTAGCAACTTTCTGGTAAGAGGACACCTCTCCCTAAAGGACACTTTGGCTTT
The DNA here is from genome assembly GCA_030710605.1 of Cordylochernes scorpioides. Classification (NCBI taxonomy): domain Eukaryota; kingdom Metazoa; phylum Arthropoda; class Arachnida; order Pseudoscorpiones; family Chernetidae; genus Cordylochernes; species Cordylochernes scorpioides. The sequence continues at coordinate 38,035,610 of CP092878.1, forward strand.
GCAATTAGGTGTCCTTTACAGGGAGGTTCTACTGTATATATAAAGATATGTGTAGCACAATTTATTTATAAATATATTTATATTTCAAAACTATATTTTAGACGCGTATGATTCTTTTAAAAATTAAACAATTTTCTACTGCCTTTACTACAATGGAAATTTAAAAGGAAGGGCCCTGGCTTATCATTGGTGAACCCTCCCACTTATTTACACCAGTTATTTTATACATATACAGGATATTCTATTGCATAAATCAGTATGTATAAACCAAAATAAATAAGAAACTAACAAATATACTAAATTATACTAAAAATACTAGTTCGAAGTAAGTCAACTGAATTCAAAGACATTCCTAACGTGTTTCAATTCACATTTTTTCCTTACAACATAAAAAAAACCTATTCAAACCATCGTCTGCTAGAATAAAACTGCCAATACAAGGTCGTTGTTACATAGACCTTCTTTGATTCAACTCTCGACGCCATTATTGTGAAAAAACAAAGACTTCTTCTTTTAAAACACCTTGTCTTAAATACCTTAAATCGTCCTCTTTTCCCCATTCTTGACAAAAAAGTTGTTTCTCTCTTTTTTTTTTTTTTTGCATTGCCTTGAAATTTAAAGAAACAAATAAAATGCTTTGAATAAAAGCTAAGTTGAAGGTTAAAGCTGTATTCAAACATTTGAATATAATTTAGGATGTGTAATTCTCGAAGCTGAATATAAACTCTAAAGGAAAATGTGTAGAGAGAGATTGAATTTATATATTTGAAAATGTACTTTATACTCGTGGACAAAACTTAAAGTTTCTAAACACAAGGTAATAAGACCAAATCCAAATAAATAAATAGTTTATGATGTTGTGTTTATAATCTATAATCCAAATTGTGCCTTATCTTTTAAAGAAGTTTCATATTTTGATCTAGCCGGTAGTCTGATTTTTTTTAAAAGAAGACAGAGACAATATTGTTCACACTTGGTTATCTCGTGTGTCTTCAATGAAGGTCATTGTAATATCTTTCAGAGTTATTGTCTGAATCCCGATATACATGCTAAAAGGTACAACTTCCTTAAGTTTTGTCTATGAGTGTATCTTTCAGAGTTATTGTCTCAATCCCGATATACATACTAAAAGGTACAACTTCCTTAAGTTTTGTCCATGAGTGTATCTTTCAGAGTTATTGTCTCAATCCCGATATACATGCTAAATGCTACAACTTCCTTAAGTTTTGTCTATGAGTGTATATACTTACACATATCTTCAATATAATAATCTTCAGAAATTTCTCGTTTTAAATCCAAACATTCTTATCACAAAAGACTTTCTAAGAATATTTGCCTAAAATAAATTTCTACAAATCTTTTAAAACGAGCCGTTTTATATAAAATTTAAAACTTGCAAAGTATTTATAAATAGAATATTAGGAATGTGTTTTAAAAGAAACATCGTTAATATGTGTATTTTTCATTTTAAAACTTTTGTTAACTAACAATGAATAGTCTAAGGTATTTCCTTTCAATGTAATTTAAAGATATTTTTCGTTTCGAAAACTCTGCTCAAAATTATTCTAAAGTTTAATATTTTTGAACATTCCTCAATACTTTTTGATTACTGGGCAATATTTGATTTTCGTGTTTACTCTGTATAAGCACACACACATAGAGAATAATAAATTAATAGTATAATTAATAGAATAATAAATAAATAAGTAAATTTATAAAATAATTAGCACTAAAAAGAAACTAAAAAAATAAATCAATAATAATAAATTCAATAAATGAAAAATAAAACGTATAAAATGTATCCAAACGAAACTTTTAAAACTTCCCGCCCAATTCGAAGACGTTGAGAGATCGTCTGATATATAAGTCAAGTGGACGTACTTGGCGATAAGTGGAGAAAAGATTTCAGATTCTTCAAGTAACACTCGATTTGAGATAGACAAAAATTGATGTCTTAAGACGCAATTGGAAATTAAACAAAATTTTTCTAATTTTAAATTATCTTCTGCCAATTTTTTTAATGATATATTTTGTCTATGTGAAAAATAGTACAAAAGTGAAGTTGTACTTGGATCAGGTAAATAAATTAAGAAAAAGGGCATTTCCTGATTGTGTAACTGAAAGCTGCTGATGTCTTGCGCCATCTATCGGAATAATTATCAACTAATCGTTGATTTTTAATTATTCCAGAATTTGCCAAATACCGTTTCTTGATTAATCATGAAAAGCTAACCACGTACGGGTTTATTCCGATAGATGGCGCAAGCCATCAGCAACTTTCAGTTGCACTATCAGGAAAGGCCTTTTTTCTTTTGCTTGTTTATATATTAATATTAAGAATTAAAATTCAACGCTTAATAGTCTAGTAGTATTTTCCATTTCCCAAAGTATATGTATTGCATTATCTATAATTGATATTAATACCTTAGTCTCCAGTCAATTATTTGAAAATATGAGTATATTTAGATGCTATATTACTTTATGACTCATTATTTATTCTGATAATACCTTTCAGTCTCCATATTGCATATTGGCAGTAAAAAATGGCAGAACAATTGAAAATATATAAAAGATTTTAAAGAATAATTTAAAAACTCTCTTTCTCTCACCCTATCGAGAAATTCACTGCTCGGAAAATGAAAGATACTTAGGCCAGTAAATTATGTTGACAAAAATCTTTTGTCTTCGTCAGGAGCGAACAAAAATTAAAACATTTGGCAAAACGTTAAAAATTATTCATAATATATATTCAGAATAACTTTCAACGCTTTGCCAAATGTTTTCATTTTTGTTCGCTACTGACAAGGGCAAAAGATTTTTATCGAAACGTCGAAGAATCTTTAATTTTAAGAGCAGTGAATGTCGGCCAGGCAGCCTCTATCTTTATGATAAATCTACTTATATAATTGCCTTATTCTGTCTGTGTGAAGCTCACTGTGCGAAGTTCACGGATAGATTTTGGTCATCAACGCGCGCATCATCATTATGATCATTATCATTATCTAATGATAATAATTATTATTATTATCTACTTATATAATTGCCTTATTCTGTCTGTGTGAAGTTCACTGTGTGAAGTTCACGGATAGATTTTGGTCAGAATGGATAAAATAAAAAAAGTGTCAAGGGATGGGAATCGAACCCACGACCTTCCGCTTACCGGGCAGATGCCATGACCACTAGGCTACCTAGGACAACGATAGGTTATTTTAAATTATATATAAATTAAATATTAGAACAAAATATTAAATCGAAATATTTATAGACGCTCGCTCGATTTGAAGATTTATATCGTAACTAATCTGACTGTAAAGTTTGGAGCGGGACGTTTCACAAGAGTGACATCCACGGCGCCAATTTATAATTGTAACGAATAGTGTTTGAATAAAACATTTAATCGGGTAAACCCGGGCGTTGCCCGGGTCATTCGTCTAGTTTACTATAATCCATCTAAAAATTAAACATATCTATTCAGTATCTAGTTAGATAATCTAACAAGAAATATTAGCAAAATATCATCAACATCTTCAGATAACAAAGAGTATTCGCACATAAACCTAACTTATAGAAATCAACAATGCTCAGCATTACCATTTCAGATATATTAGAAGAGAAAAAGAGAAGCAATACGTTTCTTTATTTGTTCAAAGTGCAAACTTTCTGATCTTTATAATCCTTCAACAGAATCTGAGTAAGATTATAAAGATACGAAAGCTTGCACTTTGCACAAATAAAGAAAGACATTGCTACTATTTATATTGTAGCGTAGAAATAAAGTCTTTGTATATCTGGAGATGTGAAAGTATTTATTGATGACGTCACGGCGACTAGTCGACAAATATTAACAAATTAACCAAACTATCTACAGCTATTATTTATTTAAGTAACCCAGGTTCCTGGAGCGTACAGAAGTCGCCAACTACCCGGGATGTCCTTCTGACCTAAGTCTTCTTGGATTTATATACAATGCCAGTGGAAGTCCAATTAATGAGGTGTCGCCAGGCAGATTTATTTCTTGGGAGATTTTCTAGGGATGCTGGACATATGTTGGTGATACCTAGGAGAGTGGCTGTCTGAAATCTTTGGTATTGGAAGGTTGGGCAAGTGAAGAGGAGGTGGTCTACGGTTTGGTCTTCATCTTGGCAGTGGGGGCAAATTGGGTCTTCTTTCGATACCGTTGCAAGGTCTGCCTGAATGTAACCATGGCCGGTCAATTTTGTTGTGGAGATAGATCCATGCTTGATGTTTCGAAGCATTTGGAGGAGTAGTTTCGGGATCTACAGCTAGGGAATCTTGAACAAGCAAGCAAAGAAATATTTTAAAGATGATTTTACAAATACAGAGTAATATATATTTTTATAATCTGTTAAATATTTTCATTGAATAATATTAAATTAAAAAATAAATTATTTCTTTGCCACAATATTCTTATTTCAGATATAATTTCTTGAATACTGAAGATGAAATAGCATAATCTAAGATTTCTAAAGGTATATTCAAATTGGATAAACATTCTTTGAATTGGCCAAAAAGTTTTATCAATAGAAAGAGTGCTTCAGAAAATGGATGAGGGATTTATAAGTGGGCTCCGAATTATTCAGTATTTGCTAACGAGGCTGGCTGGGTGTTCCCAGTATATACCAAAATATCTCAAAATTTGCCTAATTGAGCGAGTGGCCAGCTTGTTAGAGATGTATGACCTATATCCATATTTCCTTAGGGACAGGGTTAGTTCGTTGAAATCTTCAGGGGGTGGTGATTCAGAAGATACAGAGATAGAATTATCTACTAGAAGAAATTATATTTTACTAATAAAACAGTGCATTAAAAGATTTCTATCAAACGACTGATATCAAAAGATCAATTCAATACCTAATTCAAAGCAATAACACGCCATCTATATATAACAAATAAAAACATCAAGACGAGAATGTTTTTTTCACTATAAAACAAACTTCTACTGTCTTTACTGCTATGAAAAAAATATTGAAAGAGCTAGGCTTATCAGTGGTGAACCCTCCCCAGCGGTTTCGCCAATTTAATCTACCAGACCGCTTCTTTAGAGCTCTAATACTGTATTGGATGATTCTGCTTATATATGCAACACTGAAGGGTGGAATCTCAGAAATAGTATTTAAGCAATCTATGGACATAAGCTTTTAGGACAGTAGAATTATATTTAAATATTTGCATCGAGCAATGCTCTTCCGCAATACATTTTAAACCGATAAGATTCATTTTCTTTAATCAATAAAAATACATTTATTCCTTATATATATAAACTTCTACTGTCCTTATTGCGATGAAAAAATATTGGAAGGGCTTTGTTTATATTTTATAGTTAAAGACTTTTATAATTTCCTTCATTCCTAGAACTTTTTCATTGAAGATTACAGCAATGGAGCATTCCTGAGAGCCTGTGACCATTACTTATCTAGTTGTTTGAGCCAATCTTGAACTCCATTTGCCCTTTACTTGGTATAGTGAAGGATTGAAAATAATGACGGCTCTCTATAAAAGTTATATACACCAATACCTTGCTTTGCGTCGTTTCGTTTTGCGTTTTTTTTTTCGAAGTTGCGTCTCTGCTTAATTTTTACTGATTTTCACTGTGCGTCGTTAGATTTTCGAAGTTGCGTTGTTTTGGATTCGAGTCTTTAATTTTTTTTTTTGATTTTTTTTCCCCTAAAATATGGCAACACCTTTGTTTTTGATTGCGCCTTCACATATTTTCACTTTGCGTCGTTTCAATTTGCGTCGTGTTTTTTTTTGGAACGTAACCCCGACGCAAAGCGAGGTATGGGTGTAGTTATTTTGTCAAAATATATATTGGTAACAGGATTCATAATTTTCAAAAATGGGAAGTCTCCAGATAAAGTTTAGGAACCTATAGGGTAGATTCATTATGCCATTGACGAACCAGGAAGTAGATGTCTGATGATATAAAAAAGTGAAGAATTCTGTGTATAAAAAGAGAAAATTGGAGTTTGATGGATTTATACAGAGCTACCGACATTTGAAAATGACGTTAATGTATCCAGAGACCTTGTGTAGAGTCCAATTTCAGAGTTCAAAAGTCCAACACAGTTTCCTGATGGGACCATCTCTACCGGGTAGATATACCTCACCTGGATCACCGGGGTACTACGTCAAAATTGGCTTCAAGTCTTTAAAAACTGTTCTCTCCAATGCCCTCGAATTCTTTCAACCTCACCAATAAATTGAAATTTTTTTTTTGCTTATCCCTAGTACACGTGGTACAGGTCATGTTAATCATGATAGGTAGAAGTAGGTATACTAAGTGTCAACCTGCAACCCCAAAACACATTATTGACTGTATTGACTCATCCATTGATGAACTCTACTCTTCCCCGACAGACACCATCAAAAGTCTCAAGCTTTACAGGCTTGATACCTTAATATGATTGAGTGGAGATAAGAAAGAAGAAAAAGTCCGTCAGTTCATGGTATTACCATCATTCAGCTCTAGAACCTGGTCATCTACAGACAATGACAGAATGGTTGCAAGGTTTTCCCACTATGTACTAAGTGCCAACCTGCAACCCCAAAACACATTATTGACTGTATTGACTCATTCATTGATAAGCTCTACTCTTCCCCGGCAGACACCATCAAGAGTCTCAAGCTTTACAAGCTTGATACCTTAGTGTGATTGAGTCGAGATAAGAAAGAAGAAGAAGAGAAGTAGGTGACTGTTTTTACTATAAGTGCACCACATATCTACACATGTGAAAATCGGTTCGACTTTGCAATTACAAATGTGCCAGAGCCCTGTTTGGTTACTTGCACTCTCTGGTGGGATTGGACTAAGTTGCAAGTGACAAGTCTCTATCATCTTGTAAGTTTTGTACATTAGTATAATTAGAAAGTGATGCATTTAAAAGGGATTAAAGAAAACACGAATTTGGCGATGTGTGATGAATCATTACATTTTGTATACAAAACATTTATTAAAATAGTTAAAATCGGGTACATTTTCATTTTATAATCATTTATACATATTATTGACTGTATTGACTCATCCATTGATGAGCTCTACTCTTCCCCGGCAGACACCATCAAAAATCTCAAGCTTTACAAGCTTGATACCTTAGTGTGATTGAGTGGAGATAAGAAAGAAGAAGATAATCATTTATTTACCAGTTGCAAACAAGACACGCTATATCCTATCTGGATAATTGAGCGTGAAACTATTTACAATAATTGTGGTAGAGTAGGTAACAGAATTATCAAAAAGAAAATAGACAATTAAGAAAAAGAGCATTTAATAAACATATCCATTAATTTAGTGTTCCATACAATAGCTTGTACATTCATGACAAGTTTCATATCTTCCACTAATTCATTTTGAATGCAATACTTTCTATTTCTACTAGTTAATAACAAAAATTCCATATACGTTTCTAAACACAATGCTACTTAGACTACACATCAACGAATACAGAATCAGCGCTAGAACTAAAGATAAATATGGATTAAGAATTTCTTTGAAACCCAAGACAACTGGAAACATTCTGAGATACCTCCAATCACAGACCTATTCAGAGAATTCAAAAACTTCCAACAGAAACACAATGTAATGAGTATCATGTATAGAATACCATTCCAACTATGTAAGTGGAGTCAACACGAAATTAAAAGCCATTATTAAAATAACATATAACTACAATATCAAAAACAAAGATTCCATATGATTGATGTCTATTTTAGTGTTAATACAACGAATATAGATATATGCATTTAGAAAAAGACTTAGTTGCATATATAGCCATAGATATGCATTTATCCTATTTAAATACAGTGTTTTTATTTATTTATTTATTTTGTATCTTTTCCTCGGATTTACAAGACCAATCTGTTTAAAACTTTACCTATATAAATTTCATTATTACCATTAAATGTCCTCAAAGCTTATGTCCATAGTTCATCTAAAATACCCATTCCAAGAGTCTAGCATCAGTATCACTATAAAAGGAAGTTCGAAAAATGCAATATAACAGCGGTATGGTAGATTAAACTGATGAAACCGCTGGAAGGGTTCATCACTGATGAGCTAGGCCCTCCCATTAATTTTTCCATTGCAGTAAAGACAGTAGAAATTGTTTATTAAAAAAAAAAAGAATCATATGCGTCTATAATAGTTTCGAATTTTGATAACAGATGGCACGGTAATGCATCATAATACCATTAAATGTGATTAACGCTTTTATTTTTTAAAATATTTTGATTTGCATATTCCATGTTTAAGACTATATGTCTTAATAAAGGCTTGTGTGTGTGGTTGCGTATGTAGAAAAGGTAATGAAGGATCTATGCAAATAAGAAAGTCCCAAGGACAGAACGATGAGTCAGATACAAGAGATGTTACCTCTTCCATTAGACTAACGAGGACAACCATGTTGAATAACTTAGAGGGCAACGAAACTTACAATACACAAAAAAAAAAAAAAACAGAATAATTCACTTCTTTCTACAAAGTCTATAACCTCTGAATTAAACTAGACACAAAAACGATGTCATATTTCATGGAAGACTCTACTGTAATAGAAAACTGCTGAAAATGTTTAAATGTGAATGGTTGGTTGTTGAAGAATCAAGCTTGTGCCGAATGAAAAGGGAAAGTTTCTGATGGCAGTAAGTATGGGCGGGGCTCATCAAGCTGAGATAATCAGGAAGGTCATCTAAGACCTAACAAAGAATTCACGCTCCTCCTTCTTGATCATGTCTTGAGAGTTCATGATTCTCTAGAAATTCTAGATAGTTTTATGGATTCTTCTTTCCCTCTATGTTTTGTCTAAGTAAGTAACATCAAATCTTTGTCGACTAAATTAAACTCTTCGAATTAAAATAGCGAAATAAAACGATGATAGAAGAGGAGTGTTTTATACGAACTCTTTTACCAAGCTTTCGGACCCCTGAATCCTTCTACAGGCTTTTACGATTACTCTGACGATGACGATGTGTCATTGTAAAGCCTGTAGAAGGACGTCCGAAAGCTTGTTAATAAAGTTGGTATAAGACACTCCTCTTCTATCATAGTTTTATTTCGCTATCAAATCTTTGTCTCTCATACATTCGTATCACCAAACATCACTTGTTCCACAACTTAAAACCAATTGTTAATAGGATTCATTAAAATAGGCTCCATGGTCTAATCCTGGGGTCGGAAACTATTTGAATCGGAAGAGTAAAAAATTACAATTTCTTAAATATTAAAAATGGCATATCCTGACCAAGAGCACATGTACTTTACAGAAGGCAGAGCGCCATCTGGTGGAACAGAAATCAACTAATCATTGATTTAGCCATTGATATGCCATTTTTAATATTGATTTCAACACCTGATCTTTTTATCTTTTATTTTTTTCTTTCGGTTTTTCAATTTCTTAAATTATAATTTAAAAAAGACATCTCCTTATCGTGCAAATGAAAGTTACTGATGGCTTACGCCATCTATTGGATTAAATATCAACTATTCTCGTTGATTTTTAATTATTCCAGAATACTTATTCCAGAAACTTTCAGTTGCACGATAAGGAGATGCCTTTTTTTCATAATTTATGCACCTTATATCAGTACAATATCACATTTGTACTATTTTTTCAATTTACTAAAATTTTCAAAGTTTTTAAAGAGCGCCACAACATTTTTCTTGCCAACAATGGATAATACTCGCACAAATAGGTATTTACGTATGGAACTATATAAAGAACCGCAGCTTCACCTCCAAAGAGCCGCATGTGGTTCAAGAGCTGCAATTTGACGAGCCCTGATCTAGTCGTAAAAGTAAAACCTCTGAAATACATATAAATAATAAGTAAAACGGAATTTTAGGATGAGTTTCTTGTTTTATTTTATATTAATCTCAATCTCTTAGGTATCACAAATCCTTCTATAGGCGTATATACTCCTGAAATATTTATTATACCCGAAACCTTGAAATGTTGTTGTTGTCGTATCCAAAGAAGAGCCTCAGATATCTCCATACATCTCTATCACAGCAATGTTCTCTATCTTGGGTGTGTAAAGCTGCTGTTCTGGGTCCATGTCAATTTTCTGTTGTTGTTGTCGTATCCAATGAAGAGCCTCAGATGTCTCCATACATCTCTATCACAGCAATGTTCTCTATATTGGGTGTGTAAAGCTGCTGCTCTGGGTCCATGTCAATTTTCTGTTGTTGTTGTCGTATCCAATGATGAGCCTCAGATGTCTCCATACATCTCTATCACAGCAATGTTCTCTATATTGGGTGTGTAAAGCTGCTGCTCTGGGTCCATATCAATTTACTGTTGTTGTTGTCGTGTCCAAAGAAGAGCCTCAGATGTCTCCGTACATCTCTATCACAGCAATGTTCTCTATCTTGGGTGTGTAAAGCTGCTGCTCTGGGTCCATATCAATTTTCTGTTGTTGTTGTGTCCAATGAAGAACCTCAGATGTCTCCGTACATCTCTATCACAGCAGTCGCAATGATCTCTATATTGGGTGTGTAAAGCTACTGTTCTGGGTCCATGTCAATTTTCTGCAAGGCTGCGGCCATTGCTGAGCATGAGAATATATGAGTAGGTGTTAGTTCCACACCAGGATAGTTGAAACCTTAAGATGAATATACAATAAAGTATGAAACTCACTTTCGGAAGCCATTTTGTTTATTAATACTCTCATCTAGTACCATGGGGAATGTTTGTTACCGAATTACTAAGAGATACGAAGAGAAATGAGGAGAGATATCAATTAGCTGTGATCAATCAAAGATCCTTACCAACAAGTCCTACCGACTTTCCTTGTTAAGCAGAATAAAGGAAATACAGCATTTCCGTTCCTTTATGTCCATGATGACATCTCTGCCAGCCACCACAAAGAGTCATGTACAGGTAGATGCTTGCATTCTGCTACTGTAGATCTTCCTCGAGATCTATGTGTGAAGTTATTTTGAAATGATAGAATCATTTGTACTCTAAATCAGATTGATTAGCTGTCGATACGTTTATTTTTGTAAGAACATCCTCACAAGAGCTATAATGATGACATCTCTGCCAGGCACCACAAAGAGTCATGTACAGGTAAATCCTTGCATTCTCCTACCATAAATCTTCCTCAAGATCTATGTGTGAAGTTATTTTGGAAATGGTAGAATCATTCTGTTTTATAGATCAGATTGATTAGCTGTCAATACGCTTATTTTCGTAAGAACATCCTCAAAAGAGCAAAAAATGCTCTACAAGGTTGTCCCAAAAGTTCGTAATCACTTGCAAAAACTTGAAATACCAATATTATTCGCCGTTATGTATAATGTCTTTGTATTATGTATATAGTCTTCTTCTTTCTTATCTCCACTCAATCACACTAAGGTATCAAGCTTGTGAAGCTTGAGACTTTTGATGGTGTCTGCCGGGGAAGAGTAGAGCTCATTAAATGGATGAGTCAATACAGTTAATAAAATGTATGTATATAGTAATTGTTTTATGTATTATTATGTATTTGCCGTAATAATATTATTCGCAAAGTAATAAGGAAAACAATATACGAATAAAAGATTACACGAGGAGCTTCTTTTTCGTTTTATTGCTAGCTTTCGAACCTTTCGGTTCTTCAACAGGCGTGGCTAGTACAAAAGGTTAGTATTTTTGTACTAGCCACGCCTGTAGAAGAACCGAAAGGTTCGAAAGCTAGCAATAAAACGAAAAAGAAGCTCCTCGTGTAATCTTTTATTCGTATGTGTTTACCAAATCTACTGAGTTCATTTATTCGTAAAAGAAAAACAATGTTTAGAGAAAAACATGAAATTTTGGGATAACCTTATATATTACATAACGGAGTTGTCTATATTACTTAGCGATTGTTGGAGAAATGTTGAATTATTATTTACATATATACCCAATTGCATATATTCTTTTTCCCCTATAAAAGGGCTTCCATGCTTTAAAGCTGTATATAAAAAAAGAGCTTTGTGAATAAAAATTTTAAGAGAAACCTATCCTTGGAGAATTGATATTTCTACCCAACGTGTTAATGGTTGGTTTTTATTGATTTATCAAGAAATTGGGTTGATCAAGTATACCACGAAACAACATTTAGTTTATCATTATTCCACTAGTTGGCACACTGCAATCTAAAATATTCATGTAAGCGCGTTCAGGATATGCCATTTTTTATTATAATAACTGTATATTGATGATAAAATTGTGAAAAAAGTTTTAAAATTACAAAATATATTCTCACAATGAGTATCTTTTCTATTTAAAAACGCTAGCTTTCAAGCGTTAATCGCTCTTCAACGGGCTTACTAAAATATCGACCTTATGACTTTATATTTTATTAGGCCCGTTGAAGAGCGATTAACGCTTGAAAGATAGCGTTTTTTAAATAAAAAAGATACTCATTGTGAGAAAATATTTGTAATTTTAATAACTAATTTATATATTTACTTACATTTTATTTACCTATTTATTATATATAAACCATTTATTTTATTATTTTTTATGTAAGAATTGATTAGAAGTCACTTGTTATTTTTTCTTTATTTAAAAGCGAGTAAAAAAGATTGTGATAGAAGAAAAGGTAAGTAAATTATAATATAAAATGAAAGTATTTAAAAGCACGAATGTTTCTTTTATACATAATACAAACTTCTACTGTCCTTACTGCGATGAAAAAATATATTGGGAGGGCTTTTCATCGCAGTAAGGACAGTAGAAGTTTGTATTATGTATAAAAGAAACATTCGTGCTTTTAAATCCTTTTATTTTATATATATAGATGGCGTGTTATTGCTTTATGTTAAACGATAATATGTATATATGTTTTGTGTTATTCAAATACACAGAGAGGGGGGGGGGGGGTTGAAGAAAAAAACGACAACAAGAGCCACATTAATCATGATTTGTACTATTAGGAATGAGTATAAATGTTTGAATTGTAATTGAGGAGAGAGAGAGAAAGGAAGAAGAACTATCTGTGGTGTCTACAGCGGGAGTACATTCCATGCCGTGAGGTCGGGTCCAGTTTTTAGGCCTCAGGCTCGGTCATCGACTCTCTGCTGCAGCTTCTAATTGGAGGTGTATGCAAACATCAGTTGCGTCACTTCCTCTTCTTCCTTCCTCCATTCTTATCTCTTTGTGTCACGTGTTCCCTTTCGCGTAGAAGCTCCGTTGTGTACAACTACTACAATAGGAAGGATACATTAGCATGGTATCTGTGATACCAATTCGGCGGTACAACTACTACAATAGGAAGGATAGATTAGCATGGCCCCTGTGATACCAGTTCGGCGGTACAACTACTACAATAGGAAGGATACATTAGCATGATATCTGTGATACCAGTTCGGCGGTACAACTACTACAATAGGAAGGATACAGAGAAGATTAGCATGGTCCCTGTGATACCAGTTCGGCGGTACAACTACTACAATAGGAAGGATACAGAGAAGATTAGCATGGTCCCTGTGATACCAGTTCGGCGGTACAACTACTACAATAGGAAGGATACAGAAAACATTAGCATGACTCCTGTAATACCAGTTCGGTGGTACAACTACTACAATAGGAAGGATACAGAGAATATTAGCATGGCCCCTGTGATACCAGTTCGGCGGTACAACTACTACAATAGGAAGGATACAGAGATTAGCATGGTCCCTGTGATACCAGTTCGGCGGTACAACTACTACAATAGGAAGGATACATTAGCATGGTCTCTGTGATACCAGTTCGGCGGTACAACTACTACAATAGGAAGGATACAGAAAACATTAGCATGACTCCTGTAATACCAGTTCGGTGGTACAACTACTACAATAGGAAGGATACAGAGAATATTAGCATGGCCCCTGTGATACCAGTTCGGCGGTACAACTACTACAATAGGAAGGATACAGAGATTAGCATGGTCCCTGTGATACCAGTTCGGCGGTACAACTACTACAATAGGAAGGATACATTAGCATGGTCTCTGTGATACCAGTTCGGCGGTACAACTACTACAATAGGAAGGATACAGAGAAGATTAGCATGGTCTCTGTGATACCAGTTCGGCGGTACAACTACTACAATAAGAAGGATACATTAGCATGGTCCCTGTGATACCAGTTCGGCGGTACAACTACTACAATAAGAAGGATACATTAGCATGGTCCCTGTGATACCAGTTCGGCGGTACAACTACTACAATAAGAAGGATACAGATAAGATTAGCATGGACCCTATGATACCAGTTCGGCGGTACAACTACTACATTAGGAAGGATACATTAGCATGGTCCCTGTGATACCAGTTCGGCGGTACAACTACTACAATAAGAAGGATACATTAGCATGGTCCCTGTGATACCAGTTCGGCGGTACAACTACTACATTAGGAAGGATACATTAGCATGGTCCCTGTGATACCAGTTCGGCGGTACAACTACTACAATAAGAAGGATACATTAGCATGGTCCCTGTGATACCAGTTCGGCGGTACAACTACTACAATAAGAAGGATACAGATAAGATTAGCATGGACCCTATGATACCAGTTCGGCGGTACAACTACTACAATAAGAAGGATACAGATAAGATTAGCATGGACCCTATGATACCAGTTCGGCGGTACAACTACTACATTAGGAAGGATACATTAGCATGGTCCCTGTGATACCAGTTCGGCGGTACAACTACTACAATAGGAAGGATACATTAGCATGGTATCTGTGATACCAATTCGGCGGTACAACTACTACAATAGGAAGGATAGATTAGCATGGCCCCTGTGATACCAGTTCGGCGGTACAACTACTACAATAGGAAGGATACATTAGCATGATATCTGTGATACCAGTTCGGCGGTACAACTACTACAATAGGAAGGATACAGAGAAGATTAGCATGGTCCCTGTGATACCAGTTCGGCGGTACAACTACTACAATAGGAAGGATACAGAGAAGATTAGCATGGTCCCTGTGATACCAGTTCGGCGGTACAACTACTACAATAGGAAGGATACAGAGAATATTAGCATGGCCCCTGTGATACCAGTTCGGCGGTACAACTACTACAATAGGAAGGATACAGAGATTAGCATGGTCCCTGTGATACCAGTTCGGCGGTACAACTACTACAATAGGAAGGATACATTAGCATGGTCTCTGTGATACCAGTTCGGCGGTACAACTACTACAATAGGAAGGATACAGAAAACATTAGCATGACTCCTGTAATACCAGTTCGGTGGTACAACTACTACAATAGGAAGGATACAGAGAATATTAGCATGGCCCCTGTGATACCAGTTCGGCGGTACAACTACTACAATAGGAAGGATACAGAGATTAGCATGGTCCCTGTGATACCAGTTCGGCGGTACAACTACTACAATAGGAAGGATACATTAGCATGGTCTCTGTGATACCAGTTCGGCGGTACAACTACTACAATAGGAAGGATACAGAGAAGATTAGCATGGTCTCTGTGATACCAGTTCGGCGGTACAACTACTACAATAAGAAGGATACATTAGCATGGTCCCTGTGATACCAGTTCGGCGGTACAACTACTACAATAAGAAGGATACATTAGCATGGTCCCTGTGATACCAGTTCGGCGGTACAACTACTACAATAAGAAGGATACAGATAAGATTAGCATGGACCCTATGATACCAGTTCGGCGGTACAACTACTACATTAGGAAGGATACATTAGCATGGTCCCTGTGATACCAGTTCGGCGGTACAACTACTACAATAAGAAGGATACATTAGCATGGTCCCTGTGATACCAGTTCGGCGGTACAACTACTACATTAGGAAGGATACATTAGCATGGTCCCTGTGATACCAGTTCGGCGGTACAACTACTACAATAAGAAGGATACATTAGCATGGTCCCTGTGATACCAGTTCGGCGGTACAACTACTACAATAAGAAGGATACAGATAAGATTAGCATGGACCCTATGATACCAGTTCGGCGGTACAACTACTACAATAAGAAGGATACAGATAAGATTAGCATGGACCCTATGATATCAGTTCGGCGGTACAACTACTACATTAGGAAGGATACATTAGCATGGTCCCTGTGATACCAGTTCGGCGGTACAACTACTACAATAAGAAGGATACATTAGCATGGTCCCTGTGATACCAGTTCGGCGGTACAACTACTACATTAGGAAGGATACATTAGCATGGTCCCTGTGATACCAGTTCGGCGGTACAACTACTACAATAAGAAGGATACATTAGCATGGTCCCTGTGATACCAGTTCGGCGGTACAACTACTACAATAAGAAGGATACAGATAAGATTAGCATGGACCCTATGATACCAGTTCGGCGGTACAACTACTACATTAGGAAGGATACATTAGCATGGTCCCTGTGATACCAGTTCGGCGGTACAACTGCTACAATAGGAAGGATACAGAGAAGATTAGCATGGCCCCTGTGATACCAGTTCGCCGGTACAACTACTACAATAGGAAGGATACAGAGAAGATTAGCATGGTCCCTCTGATACCAGTTCTACGGTACAACTACTACAATAGGAAGGATACAGAGAAGATTAGCATGGCCCCTGTGATACCAGTTCGGTGGTACAACTACTACAATAGGAAGGATACAGAGAAGATTAGCATGGTCCCTGTGATACCAGTTCGGCGGTACAACTACTACAATAGGAAGGATACAGAGAAGATTAGCATGGTCCCTGTGATACCAGTTCGGCGGTACAACTACTACAATAGGAAGGATACAGAGAAGATTAGCATGGTCCCTGTGATACCAGTTCGGCGGTACAACTACTACAATAGGAAGGATACAGAGAAGATTAGCATGATCCTTGTGATACCAGTTCGGCGGTACAACTACTACAATAGGAAGGATATAGAGAAGATTAGCATGGCTTCTGTGATACTTGTTCGGCGGTACAACTACTACAATAGGAAGGATACATTAGCATGGCCCCTGTGATACCAGTTCAGCGGTACAACTACTACAATAGGAAGGATACAGAGAAGATTAGCATGACTCCTGTGATACCAGTTCGGCGGAACAACTACTACAATAGGAAGGATACAGAGAAGATTAGCGTGGTATGAAAATTGTACCTATATTTATATCTACATTAATGATATTGATGATTATTCTAAAAATCTTCTCTTATTTGATATAGCATTTATAGAAGTTTTGTCAAGTGCATTATTCACTTTATCAATTTTTGCATTAAATGCATTTATCAACCAATAAGAGACTTGCCTTAAACTATTAAAAACAAAAGGAATTAGAGCGCCATCTATATATAATAAAAGAAACCATTCAGCGCAATTTCTCTTTAAAAACACCAACTTACAAATACCCTTACTATGATAAAAAAAAAAGTATTAAGAGAGGCCCAGGTTATCAGTGGTGAACCCTTCCAGGGGTTTTGTCAATTTAAACTATAATCTTATCTTCTTTTGACCTTTTTCTTGAACCCAAGAACACACAACGCTATCTGATTGTAAAAAAAAAAAAAACTTATATTGGACTATATGATATATATTTTTAAAATTATTCCATTGTATAATTATACAAGGTCATGGAGACTATATTCATAGATCCAATTCACAATCTTGGTAGGGTTGGAATATAGGTCCCCTGTCTTGAGGTTCTCATACATTCCAAGAGGTGGTCTGGTGAGACCTCTTTGGTCCTGCAGATGGTGATAGTCCATAAATCTCCATGGTCCTGCAGATGGTGCATTGTGTACATGACAACATGGATTAGCAATGCAGATATTTATTCTTCTTCTTCTTTCTTATCTCCACTCAATCATATTATAGTATCAAGCTTGTAAAGCTTGAGAATTTTGATGGTGTCTGCCGGGGATGAATTTGGTCGAATTTGCCAAACAGGTATTTTAAAACGTGATATGTATATTAAATTAAAATTGATTCTTCTCTCCTATAAAATTTATATATATAAAATATAAAATTAAATTTAAAAAGTAGTTAATAAACTAGATAAAAATTGGACATAATAATTAGAGAAACCTATATAATAATCTTTGTGATTATTATTATTATATTACTTTATTTATTTATTTTTAATTAATTTATTATAATTTTATTATTATATAATTTTATTTCCAAGATCATAGTCTATGACGAGTTTAATATTTGTTTTTGACTCGTGCTTTAGATGTTGTACTAAATTCGAAAAATCACGTGAGAACGCCCTTGCAAACCTCAGAACAATTTTTAACGCCTTGCCAAATGCTTTATTTTTATTTACTTCTCCTGACGAAGACAAAAGATTTTTGTCGAAACGTTGAGAAAATGAAAATCTCCAACTGGCCCAAGTGTCTATTTTTTTATATAAATACTAGCCGAATGACCCGGGCAACGCCCGTGTTTTACCCGATTGAATGTTTTTATTCAAATACTATTTGTTACAATTATAAATTGGCGCCTTAAATAAATGCATATATTAGTTAATAACTATAGCCTATGTGCTTTATCTGTCTATGTACTGTTGGCTTCCGTAGGCGTCTCTTACTGAGAAAAAGAAAGAGAGGATTCCATTTAGTTATTAACTAATATATGCATTTATTTAAGGAACGACCCGCTCCAACACAATAGTTACAAAAACGAAAAAGCGAGTGGGGGGGGGGGGGGGGGGGGGGGGCAAAGGTGGCGTGATCGTAGCCAACCAATAGGAGAGCGCCATTCCAAAAAAAAAAAAGCAAACGGTGACAGAGATGAAAACTGAAGAATTAAGAGATGAAGAACGCATGACGCTCGTAACTGTCTATAGAATGAATGCCGGCCAGGCAGCCTCTATCTTTACGATATAAAATTGATGTATTTATTTTTCCATATATACCAGTTTGGATATAATTAATAAGGTATCAAGGGTTTGATTTCTCATTTCTTCTATTTCTCGAGCTTTCAGGTTAACATGATCTTCAACATGGAGATCCAGAAGTACAACTTCTAGCCAATTATAATGAGAAAAGAAACCAAAACCATGATTGATCAACTGTGGGTGGCATGGAATTCTAGGCGGAGTCAGATAACAAATTATTTATTTTTATTTTTCATCGCAGTAAGGGCAGTGGAAGTTTGTATTATGTATAAAAGAAACATTCGTGCTTTTAAATCCTTCCATTTTATATGTATAGATGGCGCGTTATTGCTTTGTGTTAAATTATTTATTGTAAAATCAACTTTTAATTACATTTATTTAATACAAATTATCAGAAGTATTGTTGTATACTACATGTTGATGTTCTTTTTTATCTGTGTGTGTGGTCAAATATCATTTTTAGATTATAAAATGTTATATATATGTGTTTGATATACATGTATTATAGTGTAATTATTTACATTTTATATGATTTATGATTTAGAATGATATATAATTATTGTTATTATATTATTATGACACAACAAATGATGTGATATTAATGTTAATTCATTTAATTTTAATAAAGTATATTTTATGAGCATTATATATTTATAAGATAATTTAATTTAATATTTGAATTAAATAGTTATTAAACAAATTAAAACTTATAATGAAAATATGAAAAGTTAATATTTGGGAGCCGTTACACAACTTATTGATTGTGCCAATATGTAAAAACATGAAAGAATCTTTATTATATATACCAATCTCTAATTAATATTAGTTTCGGATTTCAAGATAATTAATTAAGTTGTTAATTTGATGCACTAGCGCGCCATCTGTTATCAAAATTCGAAACTATTTTAAACGCGTAAGATTCTTTTTAAAATTAAACCATTTCTACTGCCATTACTGCAATGGAAAAATTAATGGGAGGACCTAGTTCATCAGTGGTTCTTCTAAAATACCCATTCCAAGAGTCCAGCATCAGTATCACTATAAAAGGAAGTTACAAAAAATGCAATATAAAAGCGGTATGGTAGATTAAACTGGCGAAACCGCAGGGAGGGTTCACCCCTGATGAGCAAGGCCCTTCCATTAATTTTTCCATTGCAGTAAAGGCAGTAGAAATTGTTTAATTTTTAAAAGAATCATATGTGTTTAAAATAGTTTCGAAAGTTGTTAATTAATTTACTTTAATTTTTGATGTCCTTCTTTTATGTCTTACATACCAGAGAGCTGTATCATGGGCAGTTGTTGAGTTAATGTATCAACCATTACATGGCTTCAAAACAAGGTTTTACAACACATTAATCAATTGTACAATCTATTCATTCCAATATATTTGACTTTCATGAATAGATCTTTAACATATGATTGATTGAATGCCATTAATCTTTTTTTTTAAGAGAATGAATGCCCTTTTTAAAAAAAGTTGATTAGGTCCATGGTCAAAATATTTATTTTCATTTTTCAATGAGATGTTAAAATTCCTAGGCATAACATTTAGAAATATTTTGAAAAATTTATTTGTAAAAATGGGTTTCAAATTGTTTCTTTTCCGATATTTTAAAACTTGTTGTTTTATATATTTTTATTTAATGGGGATTGTATTTTAACTCGAACATTTTACACGTTTTGAATATAAAATTTAGACATTTTTACACGCCAAATTAAGATAAATTCAGTATAGAATTTCATTTTTTATTCAATTCTTTCTGATATCCAGATATACATTTTTATATATTTATATTAAATGGATTCCTTTTTTACTCAAACTGTTTTTACACGTTGAGTCTAAAATTTAGACATTTTTACACACCATTTGAAATTCAGTTGAGTAGAATTTCAATATTTCTTCAATTCTTTCTAGGTATAGTATTTTCTTTCACAGATATATATACACATTTTATATAATTATATACTCAAACTATTTTTACAAATTTTGTATATAAAGTTTAAACATTTTTACTCGCCAAATGAAGTTAATTTCAGTAGAATTTCAATTTCTTCAATTCCTTCTAAGTGTAGCACTTTCTATTTACACTAATCTTATACACTAAGGGTTTCTTGTAGGAAAATGTTGTTTCTCGTTCTATGAGGGAATGAGAAAACAGAGAGAGGGTGGGTCTCTCTCCAGCTCCTAGTTAAGAGGACCAAGTTTGTAGGGAGTGGGCCGAATGTTTGCCCAGATTCCAAACTTGGCAAGACGTATTGCTCAACTACTTCGTAGCAAGTATAAAGTTCCCACTCTCCTAAACACCTATTTTTACATTCATGATGAAACATACTTTTAAAATTCGAAGAAAAATTTGCATTTTCACCAGGGGTGTTTTAAAGTCATATTTGAGATGCTGAAGTATCTGACAAACATTTCTACGGTAGAGAATGGCAACAAAAGAAGATATTGAAGAACCCAGAAGAAGTAAGTGACAAGTGGCTGGAAGTTTTGATAAATGGGAATATTGAAAATGTTGCAAATACGTTGTTTTAATTGAATGAAGGTGTTTGAAAGTCATATTTGAGATACTGAAGTGTCTAACAAACGGTGTCTATTGTAGAGAAATGCAACAAAAGAAGATATTGCAGAACCCTGAAGAAGTAGATGACAAGTGGCTGGAAGTTTTACTGAATGGGAATATTGAAATTGTTGCAAATACGTTGTTTCAATCGAAAGGGTGCTTGAAATTCATATTTGAGATGCTGAAGTATCTGGAAACATTTCTACGGTAGAGAATGGCAACAAAAGAAGATATTGAAGAACCCTAAAGAAGTAAGTGACAAGTGGCTGGAAGTTTTACTGAATGAGAATATTGGAAATGTTGCAAATGGGTGTTTGAAAGTCATATTTGAGATGCTGAAGTGTCTAACAAACGGTGTCTATGGTAGTGAATGGCAACAAAAGAAGATATTGGAGGATCCTGAAGAAATAGGTAACAAGTAGCTGAAAGTTTTACTGAATGAGAATATTGGAAATGTTGCAAATGGGTGTTTGAAAGTCATATTTGAGATGCTGAAGTGTCTAACAAACATTTCTACATCAGAGAATGGCAACAAAAGAAGATATTGAAGGATCCTAAAGAAGTAAGTGATAAGTGGCTGGAAGTTTTACTGAATGGGAATATTGAAAATGTTGCAAATGGGTGTTTGAAAGTCATATTTGAGATACTGAAGTGTCTAACAAACGGTGTCTACGGTAGAGAATGACAACAAAAGAAGATATTGAAGAACCCTGAAGAACTAGGTAACAAGTGGCTGGAAGTTTTACTGAATGGGAATATTGGAAATGTTGCAAATGGGTGTTTGAAAGTCATATTTGAGATGCTGAAGTGTCTAACAAACATTTCTACAGTAGAGAATGGCAACAAAAGAAGATATTGAAGGATCCTGAAGAACTAGGTAACAAGTTGCTGGAAGTTTTAATGAATGGGAATATTGAAAATGTTGCAAATGGGTTTTGAAAGTCATATTTGAGATACTGAAGAGTCTGGAAACATTTCTACAGTAGAGAATGGTAACAAAAGATATATTGAAGGATCCTGAAGAACTAGGTAACAAGTAGCTGGTAGTTGAACTAAATGGGAATATTGGAAATGTTGCAATACGTTGTTTTAATCGAATGGGGGTGTTTGAAAGTCATATTTGAGATGCTGAAGTATCTGGAAACATTTCTACGGTAGAGAATGGCAACAAAAGAAGCTATTGAAGGATCCTGAAGAAGTAAATGACAAGTGGCTGGAAGTTTTGATAAATGGGAATATTGAAATTGTTGCAAATATGTTGTTTCAAATACGTTGTTTTAATCGAATGGGGGTGTTTGAAAGTCGTATTTGAGATTTTGAAGAATATATATATATATATATATATATATATATACGGTAGAGAATGGCAACAAAAGAAGATATTGAAGGATCCTGAAGAAGTAGGTAACAAGTAGCTGGTAGTTGAACTAAATGAGAATATCGGTATAGGTCATCCTTTGTTGAAGGTCGACATTGTCTTCCTGATTTGACGGATCGTTTAGCACTTGATGGGGTCAGTTGATCTATACAAATGGATACACCATTCTACTTCGCTCTAATACCTCCTTCTTATTCCCCAGACATAGCGTCTTGTAATTGCTACCCTATCTATACCTACTCTATAAAAAATACCTCAGAAATGGAATTCAATAGCTCTATCACATGAAGGTCGCGAAAGAAAAACATTCAGAATTATTTTTTTTCGGAATTATTTTGAAAAAAGAGCAATCCATACTTAAATCATTAGATAATTTAAAGGTATATATTGTATCTTTATATTCAAAGCTTATAATATTGTTTAATTCACAATATATACATTTATTATCTAATTTATAATACAATATAATGCGGCTTATAATTGTAGAACGACATTGGAAAAATTATCCCGCATGTATTTCTTTTAAACGGAAAATCGTAATTTATTTTAAGGAGAAATAAGGATTATTTCTAACCTTAGGGATGAAGTATGAAAGGATGAATTGTGAATAGTAATGATTCACGGAAAAATAAAAGTGTCCAGGGATGGGAATCGAACCCACAGTGTTCCGCTTACCGGGCAGATGCCATGTCCACTAGGCTACCCTGTACACTTTTATTTTTCCGTTTATCATTACTCTTCACAATTCACCCTTTCATACCTCATCCAAAAGGTTATAAATAATCGTTATTTCTCCTTGAAATAAAAATTTTGAATTTTCGTTTAAAAGAAACATTTGCGGGATAGTATTTCAAATGTCGTTTTACAAGATTATTTATTAATCGATATTTCGATGGACCAATTTTTCATCTTTTCGAGGTATTTTGCCGTGAAGCACGTAGCAGGTCGCGTGCCCCAAAGAGTGAGCCACAGTTCAATCCACAATATGTTTTTTTATTATCTAATTTATAATTATGGTGAATTTTTATGAAAGATGATATTTCTTAAAACAATTTAAAGTTACAGGAGGATGGTAATCATGTACAAAAAGAAGCATTTCTCCTTTTTTTTTTAAATGCCTTAAATCAATACATTGCATGCAATACATACTCCAATACTGAACTTTTTTATTATTAGTAATATCTCTAGTGGTACAGGTCATGATAAACATGGTGGATAGAAGTTGGTGACTACTTTTACTGTAAATGCAACATATCTCTACACATGTAAAAAGCATTTCGACTTTTACACTTGTAATGATTCCATATGCAAATTTTATTCTTAAAGAAAAAATGCAGCATATATGTAAATATGTATTAATTTTCTGATAGAAAATTAAATATGTAAAAATGATTGGATGTATATAGAGTGTAAGAGGAGATTGAAAGTATCTTATTTGTAGAAATAAATATCTTATACCTTATAGTGTTCGTCAAGTGCTATTTTTGTTAGGTAGAGAACACAACAACACTTACAAATGTGTCAGAGCTCCGTTTTGGTTACTTGCACTTGCTGGTGGGGTTGGACTTTTGTAAGAATCGGTGGCCATTGGAGCATATTTTTCTTGTATAGAACGTAATGTACTGATGGGAATTATAGATTGAAACTATGGTATACAGGTTGGGCTTTTTGTCTGAATTTTCCTAAACTGGTGTTGTGGCTTATTCTTTATTGATACCATTATGTTCTATATTGGGATGATAAATCAAATTCATTGTTTCAATGTATTTTTAAAGAGGGAGATATATTTGTTACAATTCAACAAACAACAACAAAAAAGCCTTTATTCAGGGTCACTGACCCTATACAGGATTCACCAGAGGTATGCATAAGAACAAAGCAGTGAGACAAAGGAAATAACGATATATACAGAAGAAAAAGAAAAAAAAAACAAGAAAGAGAAAGAGGGAAGCAAGAAAAACAACACAAAAAGAGTAGCAGTAAGAAAGTGAGGAGTGAGTGTCACTTGGCCTTCTTCTGAGATATGGACTTGTGGAAACCATAAAACGCCGTAGCAATATACTTATTCTGGGTCATATTGTCAATTATTGATGGAAATGAAGCACAGAGTTGCCCAGTTTTGAGCATAAGGGTTCTTCTTTCTTCTTTCAGAGCATAGCAATCAAAAATATAGTGAGTGATTTCATTTTTTAGTTTTGAATTACAGAAGGTTTGTTACATTTCTTAAAATAAAGAAGGCATCTCCTGACCAACCTTTCAGTCTTATACAGATTCTCCAAGTAGAAATGTAGGGTACATACAGGAATAACAGTAATAGTACCAGTAATATAAGCAATGTTATTATTATTTTTTTTTAAATCACACATTTAATGGTAATATGAAATTTATTTAGGTTTCTTCTATTGGTAACCTTGGTATAATTATAACAGAATTCTTATAGAAGAATGATTTAATCTCTGTTGTTCTATATTAAGGGTGACCAATCAGCAGGTGGGCCAGGTTTTCGAATTACTAGGTTATCCAAAAAGTCGTAAACACTTCCAAAATATACATCACTAGCCGAATGACCCGGGCAACGCCCGTGTTTTACCCGATTGAATGTTTTTATTCAAATACTATTTGTTACAAATATAAATTGGCGCCTTAAGTAAATGCATATATTAGTTAATAACTATAGTCTATGTGCTTTATCTGTCTATGTACTGTTGGCTTCCGTAGGCATCTCTTACTGGGAAAAAGAAAGAGAGGATTCCATTTAGTTATTAACTAATATATGCATTTATTTAAGGAGCGACCCGCTCCAACACAATAGTTACATAAACGATAAAGCGATCGGGGGTGGCATGATGGGGGGGGGGGGGGGGGGGGGGGGGGGGCAAAGGTGGCGTGATCGTAGCCAACCAATAGGAGGGCGCCATTCCAAAAAAAAAAAAAGCAAACGGTGACAGAGATGAAGAATGACGCTCGTAACTGTATATAGAATAATATGTTTACGAACTTTTAGGACAACCCATTTCAATGATAAACTAAGAAAAACCAGCCACATACGTATTTCGGGTTGAGCGTTGAGGGAAAGAGATTTAATAATGCTATATCATCACTTTAGAGAAGTTATAGGTATAAGTGTTTGATATATGAAAGAAAGATATACAAAAGACCATCATCTTGAGGGTACGCAAGTATTGGAAAGACCATTATATGACCTAGTAAAAGATCAAGGTCAGAAGGAGCTCTCTTCCTGTGTCCCACTTCCTCTCAAACTTCTGTCAGGCCAGACCCTAATGGTACCACAAGCTCCCTGGAGGGTGGGGATAGTTGGGTGTCAGGATGACTTGCTACCATTCTTGTCAAACAATAAAATTTATTTCAGAGAGATGAAATGTGAAACTTAACGTGAATATACAGAGTTTTATTATAGACCAAATAGTGTTACAAATTTATTGAAACAATTTTTCAGACGTTTTGAATTCGCAATTTGATCATATATATATTCTTTAGGCGACAAAAGACGTTCATTTGAGCGTCAAATTTCATTTTTCTCTCCTCAACAACTTCAGAGTGTAACACTTCCAGGCATCAACCATCTCTTTTTTCAATCAAAGCAGCTCTACACTAATCAGATCTTCGTGCTTTCTCCTTAGGCGATCCATCAGGGCTGTGCTTTACATTATCTCGTTATTATAACTTCAACTTTTAAAAAGAGCTTTACCTGAAAGCTGCCATTAAAGGAATTAGAAACGTTTAAAATCTTCAATTATATGGCTAAAACGCACGATATATTATTTAGAAAGATACACTCATGGACAAAACTTAAGGAAGTTGTACCTTTTAGCATGTATATCGAGATTCAGACAATAACTCTAAAAGATACACTCATGGACAAAACTTAAGGAAGTTGTACCTTTTAGCATGTATATCGGGATTCCAACAATAACTCTAAAAGATACACTCATGAACAAAACTTAAGGAAGTTGTACCTTTTAGCATGTATATCGGGATTCAGACAATAACTCTGAAAGATACACTCATGTACAAAACTTAAGGAAGTTGTACCTTTTAGCATGTATATCGGGATTCAAACAATAACTCTGAAAGATACACTCATGGACAAAACTTAAGAAAGTTGTACCTTTTAGCATGTATATCAGGATTCAGACAATAACTCTGAAAGATACACTCATGGACAAAACTTAAGAAAGTTGTACATTTTAGCATGTATATCGGGATTCAGACAATAACCCTGAAAGATACACTCATGGACAAAACTGAAGGAAGTTGTATCTTTTAGCATGTATATCGGGATTCAGACAATAACTCTGAAATATACACTCATAGACAAAACTTAAGGTAGTTGTACCTTTTAGCATGTATATAGGGATTCAGACAATAACTCTGAAAGATACACTCATGGACAAAACTTAAGGTAGTTGTATCTTTTAGCATGTATATCGGGATTCAGACAATAACTCTGAAAAATACACTCATGGACAAAACTTAAGAAAGTTGTACCATTTAGCATGTATATCGGGATTCAGACAATAACTCTGAAAGATACACTCATGTACAAAACTTAAGGAAGTTGTACCTTTTAGCATGTATATCGGGATTCAAACAATAACTCTGAAAGATACACTCATGGACAAAACTTAAGAAAGTTGTACCTTTTAGCATGTATATCAGGATTCAGACAATAACTCTGAAAGATACACTCATGGACAAAACTTAAGAAAGTTGTACATTTTAGCATGTATATCGGGATTCAGACAATAACCCTGAAAGATACACTCATGGACAAAACTGAAGGAAGTTGTATCTTTTAGCATGTATATCGGGATTCAGACAATAACTCTGAAATATACACTCATAGACAAAACTTAAGGTAGTTGTACCTTTTAGCATGTATATCGGGATTCAGACAATAACTCTGAAAGATACACTCATGGACAAAACTTAAGGTAGTTGTATCTTTTAGCATGTATATCGGGATTCAGACAATAACTCTGAAAGATACACTCATGGACAAAACTTAAGGTAGTTGTATCTTTTAGCATGTATATCGGGATTCAGACAATAACTCTGAAAGATACACTCATGGACAAAACTTAAGGAAGTTGTACCTTTTAGCATGTATATCGGGATTCAGACAATAACTCTGAAAGATACACTCATGGACAAAACTTAAGAAAGTTGTACCATTTAGCATGTATATCGGGATTAAGCATGTATATCGATATAGCCCACATATATAGGTACAATGATATAAGATACAGTAGAACTACCTATGTTTGAATGATACCTAGTTACAAAACCAAATTGTCCTTTAGAGAGATGTGTCCTCTTACTGGAGAGAACATCAATTAGGAAAAATAGAAATTTTAGTAATGAAAACAGTCCTTTGTGTAGATATTTCATCCAGCGATAGTATCCTCTCATGAAGGCTCTACTGTAACTTAATAAGTGGTTAAAACAGAATCCTCCACGGAGATATAGCTCCATATAGGTACTATGATATATGCTCTACAAGCTTGATCTCCTGATATGTGATTGAGTAGAGATAAGAAAGAAGAAGAAGACTATGGTATATATAAGGTATAGTAGAAATAACTCTCTCTGAATAATACCTAGTGACAAAACCAAATTGTCCTTTAGAGAGAGGTTTAATCTTACTGGAGAGAACATCTAAACATTCTTAGTAATAAAGACTGTCCTTTGTATAGAGGTTTCCTCTAGTGATAGTATCCTCTCATGGAGGTTCTACTGTAACTTAAAAAATGATTCAAACATAATCTTTAACGGATATATAGCTACAAATATGTACTATGATATATGCTCTACAAGCTTGATACCCTGATTTGTGATTGAGTGGAGATAAGAAAGAAGATGAAGACTATGATATTTATAAGGTACAGTAGAATCTCTCTAAATGATACCTAGTTACAAAACCAAATTGTTCTTTAGAGAAAAGTGTCCTCTTGCTGGAGAAAACATCTAATAAGTAAAAATAGCAATTTTGTC
Organism: Cordylochernes scorpioides; assembly: GCA_030710605.1. NCBI lineage: Eukaryota > Metazoa > Arthropoda > Arachnida > Pseudoscorpiones > Chernetidae > Cordylochernes > Cordylochernes scorpioides. The sequence goes on from CP092878.1 coordinate 38,064,413, forward strand.
AATGAAGACTGTCCTTTGTATAGAGGTTTCTTCTAGCGGGAATGTCCTCTCATGGAGGTTCTACCGTTACTTAAGAAGTGGTTAAAACAGAATCCTCCACGGCCATATAGCTCCAAATAGGTAAAATGATAAAAGGTTTAGTAGAACCTCTCTGAATGATGCTAGTCACAAAACCAAATTGTTCTTTAAAGAGAAGTGTCCTCTTACTGGAGAAAACATCTAATAGGTAAAAACAGCAATTTTGTCAATGAAAACTGTCCTTTGTATAGAGATTTCCTCTAGCGGGAATGTCCTCTTATGGAGATTGGTTCTACCGTAACTTAAGAAGTGATTCTATAAATATCTATAGAGAATACCGAATGGTACCATACGACAATTGTTTTAAAAATGGCGGCCTTGTTTAGAACGTGGATGTAACACGCGCGTGTTTCCTTGACCTAGTCTTGGAGGAAAGTTCGTGGCCCAGAGTTGACCATCTGGAAAATTTGACTGAAGAACTCAACCTGAAACTTGGAAAAAAAAAGTCTACATGCGACGGCAAACTAACATAACTATGGCCTTTTTTTTAGTTCAAAAAGAGCGAGGAAGTTCTTTGTTTGCATCTTTTCTTTTCTTTATAGCCGCCTCTATTAGCGTAGTGTTTGTTGCATTTGTTATGTTGGAATCGATCGTTTATATTATATGGGATGTTTGATGTTTATACACTCATGGACAAGCTGAAGGAAGTTGTACCTTTTAGCATGTATATCGGGATTCAGACAATAACTCTGAAAGATATACTCATGGACAAAACTTAAGGAAGATATACCTTTTAGCATGTATATCGGGATTCAGACAATAACTCTGAAAGATACACTCATGGACAAACCTTAAAGAAGTTGTACCTTTTAGCATGTATATCGGGATTCAGACAATAACTCTGAAGGATGCACTCATAGACAAACCTTAAAGAAGTTGTACCTTTTAGCATGTATATCGGGATTCAGACAATAACTCTGAAAGATATTACAGTGATCTTTATTGAATACAGGTGAGATAATCAAGTGTGAACAAAATTGTCAAAGTGTGACAATATTTAAGGAAGTTGTACCTTTTAGCATGTATATCGGGATTCAGACAATAACTCTGAAAGAAATTACAGTGATATTTATTGAAGACAGGTGAGATAATCAAGTGTGAACAAAATTGTCAAAAGTGTGACAAAACTCAAGGAAGTTGTACCTTTTAGCATGTATATCAGGATTCAGACAATAAATTCTTATTGAAGACACTCGAGATAACCAATTTCTCTGGCCACCTCAAAATATGAAACCTTATTAAAATTTGTCCATGAGTGTAATTTATAATGAAGCAATTCCAAGATAAATGGCTGGAAAAAAATACAAATAATTAATGAAAAAAAGAATATACACAACTGGGTATGTCATATATTCAACCACTTTCTAAATGACATTTTAGATAGATGTTGTTGGAATGAAGAAGATAAAGAAGGAACCAAACGATCAAAATGATTACGAATGTATTTGCATATTTCCAACTATAAAAAACGGCCTTGCTAGCTGAATAGAAAAGACTTTGGCTACTGTTCATGCAATCTTTTAAAACACAGCAGAAGATGACGTAGCAAAATCTCTTAGAATTGCAAACATCTAAAAAAACGATTAGTTTAAAAGATGAAATCAAATTTCCCAAGAATCAAATGAGCAGTCCGGAAAAGAATCATGAATATGGAAGGAAGAATGTCTATGGTAGTTACTATGATGTCATGAAATCTTCTGCAATATTCGTCAGTTTATTTCCATTCTTCAATTTACGATCCAAAAGACAATCCTAGTAATCCTCACTTAACCTTGGCCAAGGGGATGTATATAAAAAAAGACACAGGGACACCTTAGCGATGAGTCGAACAATTCAAGGAAGTTTTTTTTTATTTAATGATGGCATGGGCAATTACGTGGTGTCGTTGGAATGCGGGGGGGTCGGGACAACGGTACATGTGGGGGGGGGGGGGGCATCCTGGTTTCTAAGATACAACTTCTACACAGTATATGAAATATGAAAAAATGATAGAAAAAAAATAAATAAAAATGTCAGGTGTTGATATTAAAAATAAAAATGGCATATCCTGACCAGGAGCACATTTGCTTTACAGAAGGCAGAGCGCCATCTGGTGGAACAGAAATCAACTAATCATTGATTTAGCCTGTTCCCTGATATTTGGCCTACCCACGCTGAGCACCAACAACGCGAAACGCGTTCGTGGATAGCCTTCTAGATTTATCAAGAAATTGGGTTGGTCAAATATCAGGGAACAGGTTAAATCAGCGTTTAGTTGATTTCTGTTCCACCAGATGGCGCTTTGCCTTCCGTAAAGCACATGTGCTCCTGGTCAAAATATGCCATTTTTATTTTTAATATATATATATATCCATTTGGATGAGGAAAGCGAAGACTAGAACGGCGGCTGATTCCACACTCGTCTTTTCAGTGATACCCTAACCTTGACGTATTCACGGTGTGGCCACTGGACATGTGTCGGACCTGGAGACTGTTGTTGGGTTCTGTGCTGCCTGGAGTATAGGAGCTCTATCTATGCTTCCTTATTCCTGTGGTGAATCTGTATAAGACCGATGGCCTTAATAAAGCTTTTTGTAGGTGTATGATAAAGCTGTATGTACCCTACATTTCTGCTTGGAGAATCTGTACAAGACTGAAAGGTCTTAATAAAGCTTTCTGTTGTTGTTGTATTACTGGTACTATTACTGTTATTCCTGTATGTATCCTACATTTCTACTTGGAGAATCTGTATATATATTGCGTATGATATTGTTTTTTACAGCACAATACAACAATGTTGGCAAGTTTCTCTAGAGTGGAATGTCGAGGTGACGAATCCACTCCAGGGCCTCCTCTGTGCACCGGTGGATATCCCCAAGTGTTCCCTGGAAGAATCTTAGGAGAATCTGTATAAGACTGAAAGGTCTTAATAAAGCTTTCTGTTGTTGTTATACAAAAGTATGAATGTTTTTAAATATATTTACATATCGTTAGATTGCAAGCACTCTATGAGTTTACATTTGTTGCTGTTCTAGGAAGATATGACAAAAATAGTTGATTTGAAGTAATCTATCATAGAGTTATTTTTCTCTGGATCATTATCCATGGTTGAGACAGGTAGCAATGTTGATTTTTTTTTAAATGTTTAATCGTTTTCCTTCTATGTGATGATAAATGTACTTGAGGAGAATATATCTGGAAACTTCCTTCAGTTTATCATTTCTATAATGAATGGGTGTTGAAGGTTAGACAATAGACAATTAAAATAATTTTATTGACATCTTGTCAATACATGCAAAGTGCACAGTCGGCACTATTTAAAAATATACTTATGTATATTAAAAATAATTAAAAAGTCTTATACAGATTCTCCAAGCACAGAAATGTAGGGTACATACAGGAATAACAGTAATAGTACCAGTAATACAACAACAAGCTTTATTAAGACCTTTCAGTCTTATACAGATTCTCCGAGTAGAAATGTAGTAAGGTACATACAGGAATAACAGTAATAGTACCAGTAATACAACAACAAGCTTTATTAAGATCTTTCAGTCTTATACAGATTCTCCAAGCAGAAATGTAGGATACATACAGGAATAACAGTAATAGTACCAGTAATACAACAACAAGCTTTATTAAGATCTTTCAGTCTTATACAGATTCTCCAAGCAGAAATGTAGGATCCATGCAGGAATAACAGTAATAGTACCAGTAATACAACAACAAGCTTTATTAAGATCTTTCAGTCTTATACAGATTCTCCAAGCAGAAATGTAGGATCCATGCAGGAATAACAGTAATAGTACCAGTAATACAACAACAAGCTTTATTAAGATCTTTCAGTCTTATACAGATTCTCCAAGCAGAAATGTAGGGTACATACAGGAATAACAGTAATAGTACCAGTAATACAACAACAAGCCTTATTAAGATCTTTCAGTCTTATACAGATTCTCCAAGCAGAAATGTAGGATACATGCAGGACTAATAGTAATAGTACCAGTAATACAACAACAACAAAAATGTTTATTAAGACATTTCAGTCTTATACAGATTCTCCAAGCAGAAATGTAGGGTACATACAAGAATAACAGTAATAATACCAGTAATACAACAACAACAAAAAGCTTTATTAAGACCTTTTAGTCTTATACAGATTCTCCAAGCAGAAATGTAGGGTACATACAGGAATAACAGTAATACTACCAGTAATACAACAACAAGTTTTATTAAGATCTTTCAGTCTTATACAGATTCTCCAAGCAGAAATGTAGGGTACATACAGGAATAACAGTAATAATACCAGTAATACAACAACAACAAAAAGCTTTATTAAGACCTTCTAGTCTTATACAGATTCTCCAAGTAGAAATGTAGGGTACATACAGGAATAACAGTAATAATACCAGTAATACAACAACAACAACAAAAAGCTTTATTAAGATCTTTCAGTCTTATACAGATTCTCCAAGTAGAAATGTAGGGTACATACAGGAATAACAGTAATAGTACCAGTAATAAAACAACAACAGAAAGGTTTATTAAGACATTTCAGTCTTATACAGATTCTTCAAGGAGAAATTTAGGGTACATACAGGAATAACAGTAATGATACCATTAATACAACAAAAAAAGCTTTATTAAGACTTTTTAATCTTATTTTTTCTATTGTTTTTTTTTCACTTATATATATATGCATCGTACTATGTACAATGAATATGGCGCCTCTGCCATCGCTGCAGAGTTTGGTGGAGAATCGCCAGTGGGTCTCCAGCGACACCACGTATTTGGTGATCTACGAAGAATACGTAGATCGCGTGCTTCACTGCTGAGGAGATGGTGATGGCGTGGTCCTTAAGAAGGTGTTGAAGGTTAGATACTTGTAAGTTGAATGAAAAATCATTATTCCTTTTTTAATTATAAAAATTTGTATAAAATAGAGATTTTTTTCCCTTCAAAAATGTTTATATTAATATATTATATGATCAACAGTTATAAATTTTTTCAAATAGTACTTGATTTCATCTTATGAGTAAGATTACCCACAGGGAAAACCACAGAATGGTTACTGAATAATCTTTTTATATTATCCCATTGTATAATTATACAAGGTCATGTAGACTATATTCATTGATCAAATTCACAATCTTGGTAGAGTTGGAATACAGGTCCTGTCTTGAGGCTTCCATACATTCCAAGAGATGGTCTGGTGAGGTCTCTTTGGTTCTGCAGATAGTGCATTGTGGGAAGGTCTTTATACAATTCTGGAAGAGGAGTGGTCTTGTATGGATAAAAATATAATATATATGAAAAATAAGTAAGAGAGAGAGAAAAAGATATATATTAAAATCCATCTTTCTGCTATAAACCCAACCTGGAATATATTCATAACACAAAAGAGATTAACGAGTTATCTTGCTTACCCACGATGTCAATGTTGCCTATACTAGTACAGTTAATAACGGAGCTTAAAAAGTAATAAATTTTTTAACCATTTTCCCTAAAGGCTTAAAAACATTAAAAATGAAGAATTAGCAAATATTAAAGAACTTGGAATTATTTTTAAACAAAGTTCATATGCTGTTGAATTACACGATCATTTTAAAGGAATTTTACTCAATTGTCGAATTTCCGTTTTATTTGAGGATCGTCTATTTGAAAAAGGTTCACTTTAAGGCCCATCTGTTGCTAAATGGTCACCTTGAACAATGGGAAGACCGTCTTTTTTTCTCTTTTTTTTTTTGAGGAATTTGTGTTTGTTTTACGATAACTTCCATTATGTGTCTGTCACCTTCCGTCGTTTACTTGACACAGATTCTGACACGGATGTTAGACCATGTTCCTGCACAAATTTCTGGCTTTCCGGTGTGATAACATTATAGCAGTATTTTAATTTAGTTTTCTAATATAATATTGTTCTCTTTCTCTCTTATTTATTCATATATTTTATTTCTGATTATATAATTTATTAATTCAAAATGGTTAAGTCACTCCAACTTATATAAACAATACTTCTCATGCATCACGCGGATGATGGGCTTAGAAGGAGTTTGAATTCCTAGAGGAAGATAGGTGAACAGCCTCATAGAAATATCGGAAATATATTTAATAAATTTTATTGATCCAAAATATGCTTTAATTTACAATTACAATTATTTTATTTCCAAAGCGCTATATCTCGCAAGGGATACTTGCGCCAAACAAGGAGAAAGGTTTATTTACATACGTTATTTACATTATTCAACGCATGAAAACATTAGAGATCCAGATTTTGTAGAAAATTTAGAATGTATTTACAAAATGAATTGAACTTTAAATATGATTTTTTTAATCGGAAATCAAATCTTTAAGTTCACAAACAACTAGTTCATTCTTCATTCTATATTCTTGAAATGCTGGGCAATCGATCAGTAGATGTCTTGAGGTTTGTTCCTCAATACCACAAAAACAACTTGAATCCTCCACTGCCTTTAAATATGCTTTCATTTTATTATATATATTATTTTAAAAAACGCATATCCTGACCAAGAGCACATGTGCTTTTTAGATGGCAGAGCGCCATCTGGTGGAACAGAATTTTGTGCTTAATAATAAAAAGCTTATTTGGATACTTACCTTAATTTATTGAAATTAGTGGATATACACTCATTGAAAAAAACATAAAGAAGTGGAAATTATTTGATGTCGCCGGTCGGTTTAAGGAGACAGTGGCAATTTTGTTTACACTTGATTATCTAGTATGTCTTCAATAAAGGTCACTGTGTATTAAATATATTTCAGAGTTATTGTCTAAATCCTGATATACATGCTGAAAGGTACAATTTCCTTAAGTTTTGTCCATGAGTGTATATACACTTGGTTATCTCGTGTGTCTTCAATAAAGGTCACTGTAATATCTTTCAGAGTTATTGTCTCAATCTCGATATACATGCTAAAAGGTACAACTTCCTTAAGTTTTGTCCATGAGTGTATCTTTCAGAGTTATTGTCTCAATCTCGATATACATGCTAAAAGGTATAACTTCCTTAAGTTTTGTCCATGAGTGTATCTTTCAGAGTTATTGTCTCAATCTCGATATACATGCTAAAAGGTACAACTTCCTTAAGTTTTGTCCATGAGTGTATCTTCCAGAGTTATTGTCTGAATCCCGATATACATGCTAAAAGGTACAACTTCCTTAAGTTTTGTCCATGAGTGTATCTTTCAGAGTTGTTGTCTGAATCCCGATATACATGCTAAAAGATACAACTTCCTTAAGTTTTGTCTATGAGTGTATCTTTCAGAGTTGTTGTCTGAATCCCGATATACATGCTAAAAGATACAACTTCCTTAAGTTTTGTCTATGAGTGTATCTTTCAGAGTTGTTGTCTGAATCCCGATATACATGTTAAAAGATACAACTTCCTTAAGTTTTGTCTATGAGTGTATCTTTCAGAGTTGTTGTCTGAATCCCGATATACATGCTAAAAGATACAACTTCCTTAAGTTTTGTCCATGAGTGTATCTTTCAGAGTTATTGTCTGAATCCCGATATACATGCTAAAAGATACAACTTCCTTAAGTTTTGTCTATGAATGTATACTAGTTCAATACAATAGTATAAAAATTTTGTAGATTGAACTGGCGAAACCGCTGAAAGGGTTTACTACTGATGAGCCATGCACTTCCAATATTTTCAATCACAGAAAATTCAGTAATAAATTGTTTTATAATTCAACAAAGTAATATCAAACTAATTTCTCCATTTTTGAATAAGATATGTAAAGATTTAGAGACAAAGAAATATGGAATGAATCAGCGGTTACATTCCAAGTTATTTGTGGCATTCTATAGAAGAACTATTTCTTACTGCCATCTACCTATGGAATATTGAATTACAAATGGCATTGTTTTGTTGCATTGTTCCATTGTTAGACATCCTGGATACTTACAAATCACTTTATCTTCAAGGAATCTCATAAATACACCTATCCCCCGATTTACACGGTAGATACGTTCCTGAGAAAAACGTGTAAATCGGGGGATAGGTGTACACAGAAATAAAAATAAAATGCATTGACAGGTTAAAATATGTAGTCAGCACATAAGCTCGGGATTCCTCGTGAGATGTGTACACAGCGCATGTGTTCAATCACAGTAGCATTTAGTATAGTGCGATAAAAACAACAACAACAACAACAAAAAACGTATTTGGAAAACCGTGTAAAAGCGAAAACGTGTAAAACAAGTACCGTGTAAATCGGGGGATAGGTGTATAGTAATACAGTACTTTTTACAAGAGGAGGAATGGTCAAATATCATTCCGATGAAGGAATCAAAGTGATGAGATTATTTATTTGTGCGATATTATCTTGGTAAACCTTAGGACTATGACCTCCTTCAACAGGCTATTATACAAAAAACTCGTCGCCGTTAGCTTTGATTCAAAAGAAAATAGAGAAAATATATATATAAAGAGACAAAGGTCGCCTCTCCCGTCAAAATAGACGTCAAAACTAGACGCCATCTATTGACCGTCGCCGCGAACTAGCGTCCTCGGGTCGGTGACAAAGCCACAACATAGATGGCGTCTAGTCTTGACGTCTATTTTGACGGGAGAGGCGATCTTTGTCTCTTTAGATCAATAACCTCCCGGCAAAATTTCCATCTATATATATACTGTCGACTCTCGATAATTTGAAACTCGTTAATTTGAATCTCTCGATAATTTGAAATGTTTTCCCTTAAAAAATACTCGATAAAATGAATAAAATCAATATTAAATGGTCACCTCGATAATTTGAAGTTGAAGGAATAGTATCTTGTAACAAATGAACATTTGTAATTAACTGTACAAGTGTTTGAAATAATATATCACCAATTTTGATCAAATTTTTGTTTGAGAGTTGAAGTTCTTTTCGGGTTAATTGGCCATTTCAGGCAAGGTCTTCTAGCCCCTATCATGGCAGAGAACGCGACTTCCAGTGGCAAGGGATCATTGGATCTGGCAGCAAAGATGTCTCGCAGGGTGGAGGAAACGTAGATATGGCAGGGAACAGTGCCTGGGGGCAGTGAGAGGCAGGAGTCTTGGCTGGGGATCCAGTAAGAGAGGACAATGAAGGTGGAGGCAGGAGAAAAAGTGGCCCATGGAAGGATTCTTGTTTGAGAAAGGACAAGACCCGAGAGAGAGAGAGAGAGAGAGAGAAATCTCCGAATAAATGTATTATTTTAAAAACTTGCGGTAAGTCACTTATTTAATCTTGTATCAACATGTATATCTCGAAACTGCCAAAATTTCAAACTCCTGTTTACTTGATTTTTTCCTCTCCCTCTTAGTTGTTTAAACTCCTGTTATTTTGAGCTCTTGATAAATGGAAAATTTTCTCTGGTTCCTTGAGTTTCAAATTATCGAGAATCGACTGTATATATATATATATATGTCATAAAAAAGTATATTTTATTTACGTTACCAATTCATGCAGTCGTGGATGGTAAAATGAATAATAACTTTTATCCTAAAACTATATTTATTTTTGATTATATTGCAAAACAAACAGTTTTTTTGCATACATAGACAACTAACTACGTTATTATTATTTAAAAAAAAAGCAAATTAGGTTATATCCTTTTGTTTAGGATTTCTTTATATTTTAAAAATTAACTCTGTGTTTAGTTTTTACTTTGATTATTTAAATTATAATTTTAGTTATATTACGAAAACAATTTTGTTAAATATAATGGTTATGATTATAAAATTTTAATTATATTAATGAATAATAAAAATCATATTTTATTATGTCATTTATATATAGGAATATATTGTGGCGAAGAAATAATTTATTATTTAATTTAATTATTCAATGAAATATGTGAAACAGATTTTTATTATTTTATATTTGTAAAATCATCATTTAGTTTACCTAGCTTGCTTGCTCGATATTCTCAAGCTGTAGATAGTTTGGTTAATTTGTTAATATTTGTCGACTGGTCGCCGTGACGTCATCAATAAATACTTTCACATCTTCAGATATACAAAGACTTGATTTCTACGCTACAATATAGTATTCTCTATTTTCTTGTATAGTAGCCTGTTGAAGGAGGTTATAGTACGAAAGCTTGCCCAAGATTATACCATAAATAAATAATCTCGTCGCTTTGATTCCTTCTTCGGAAGTATTTTTTTTCCTCCTTGAATACTAAAAATAAAAAGTTGTATTTCTCTTCAATACGAGCTGTTAATACATCTTTTAAGCCCCCCAGCTACCTAAAGTAAGTAGTTTATATAAATTTGTTTTAATGTCTAGATTAAAAATATCATTTCTCTTTAAACGTAAAAGGAAAACTGAAAATAAACACGCTGTACAAGGAAATACGTGGAATGACTAGGAAGAGACATGAATAGGATGGCTGCCTCATCAGTGATGAACCCTCATAGCGGTTTCGCTAGTTAATCAACCATACCGTTTTTTAGATGACTGTAGGAATTTTTTTAAATTTAAAAAATGGGGTGGAGGGTCAGGGTCGGTGGAAGGATGGTCTAAACCAGGGGTGGCGAACCTTTTTATATTAGAAGGCCAATTTTCATTTTACCATTTTTGAGAAGGCCGCATCCATATATATAAATATATGTACGATTTAATTAAAGGGATTTATATACAAAATTAAAATACATAATTTTCTTTGCAATTATATAGTTTATAGTGGTATAGTTATTGTACTTCATTTTTAGCACGACACTTGAATTAATTTTAGAAAAATTTAAATACTTAAATTTACTATATTAAATATATTATATATTATATGACATTCGTATTAGATATTTTCAATAAAATAATGAAAGTAATTGAAAACTGCGAAACAAAAATTATAATTTTGAATTTATGAAAAGGCCACAACTTGGGCAAGAAAAGGCCACATGCGGCCTTAAGGCCGCATGTTCGCCACCCCTGGTCTAAACCGTTGGTTTTCGACCGCTACGACCCGGGTTCGATTCCCGCATTGGGGAGGATGATATTGATGTACAAAAAGAGGCACCTCTCCCTTTAAATATACATCAGAACGATGCACTTGTTCATCACCCAAGTTAAGGACTTTACTAGTGATGAAGAAGAATAAACCATAATCACCAGTTTAGGTAAATTCAGACAAAGAGCCAACAACCAGTATACCTTGGCTTCCAGCTTTGACCCCCATCAGTACAGAAGCAACTTCGATTTCTAAATATCCTAAAATGTAGTTTGATACCTGCAGCTCCAGAATACATTTTGGCTTACATTAGATGTAAAACGACACTTGAAGTTACACCGCATGAGTTTCTTTTAAACGAAAAATCAATTTTTTTTTATTTCAAGTTGAAATATCGACGATTTCTAACCTTTTTGGATGAGGTATGAAAGGATGAATTATGAAGAGTAATGATGAACGGAAAAATAAAAGTGTCCAGGGATGGGAATCGAACCCACAATGTTCCGCTTACCGGGCAGATGCCATGTCCACTAGGCTACCCTGGACATATTTTTCCGTTCGTAAATGATACATAAGGTAACTTATAATACAATTTAATACACTGCGGCCTGTGATTGTAAAACGACACTTGAAGTAGCCTAGTGGACATGGCATCTGCCCGGTAAGCGGAACGTTGTGGGTTCGATTCCCATCCCTGGACACTTTTATTTTTCCGTTCATCATTACTCTTCATAATTCATCCTTTCATACCTCATCCAAAAAGGTTAGAAATCGTCGATATTTCAACTTGAAATTAAAAAAAATGATTTTTCATTGAAAAGAAACTCATGCGGTGTAACTTCAAGTGTCGTTTTACAATCACAGGCCGCAGTGTATTATATTGTATTACATTAGATGTACTAAACAGAACCTTTGGGAGAGGCCGCTGCTCATCATAAAACAGCTGGAGGAGCATGAACTCATGGAATTCGTGTAATCTTTACACAAGGGGATAAGAAACAACAACAACAAGCATCCTACGAGAAGGAGTTATGAAATCGGTCAAATTTACCGAATTGTGTTTACGCTGGTGAATTGGCAATGCCAAGGAGACAAGAATACAACATAAAGTTACGGGAGAATGATATCCATGTACAAAAAGGAGGCATCTCTCCGTTAAAAACGCATTAATATATATACAGTTAAACCTGTCTATAGCGCCCCCTCTTGGGACTCACCAAAATAGGGTGCTATAGAGAGGGGGTGCTATAGACAGGTCACTTTTAATGTAAATCGCATCGTACTACATATTTAAAATCGGGCGCTATAGAGAGGAAGGCGCTATTTAGAGGGGGCGCTATAGACAGGTTTAAGTGTATAAATATAGTAAAATATATTTATGTTTTCTTTTAACATTCCATTAAGGTAAAAGGCAATCAGGAATTATTAAAAAATTTCGTTATTTAGGAATTCCAGTTGGAGAAGACCGCGGCCATTTTCTGCCTGGAGCTCTAAGCGACCTCTTACCCGTAGATAAGGAGCTAACCATAAATTGTCTCAGGCACAAATAAGCCACTAGAGTTTCTCCCTGGAGATACCATGGGTTTCTAAGGACATAGTCTAAGACGCTTGGTCTTACACACGGATCTGGCAAATGTCTTAAGTTACTGATGCAGCATTTTTTGTTCCATTGTTGCGTTGTCTAGAAACTTTGCGTGCCAGCTTGATTGGCTAATCACGTCTTTTTATTTCGATAGTACACGTCAATACAGTACATGATAATCATGCTAGGTAGTGGTTATAAATGTTTGTATTTGATCCTTATATCCACTTTATGACATTATCATCAAACATGTTCCGAACATGAACTCCCCAAATGGCAGGGATCTGTCTAGATTCAAGGCGGCTTTAAGCTCCTGATCCGGACGTGCCCTCAGAGAGGGCTACGTCGATTGTATATATCTCTCTTCATTCCTACCATTATTATTACCTTATAACTCCCTTTGAGTGTAAAGATTGACGAGATGTCAATAAAGTTGTTTAATTGTCAAAATTGTCACTTTCTGTTGATAACTGTTATGTTTACTTCTGTTTATTCATCTAGAAGAATCGTTGAAAAGAAACACATGCGGGATAATTTTCAAATGTCGTTTTACAATCATAAGCCACATTATATTATATTACAAATTACTTTATATAATATTTATGAACGAAAAATATGTCCAGGGTAACCTAGTGGACATGGCATCTGCCTGGTAAGCGGAACACTGTAGGTTCGTTTCCCATCCCTGGACACTTTATTTTTCCGTTTATCATTACTCTTCACAATTCATCCTTTCATACTTCATCCTTAAGGTTAGAAATAATCGTTATTTCTCCTTAAAAAAATTTCGATTTCTCGTTTAAAAGAAACACATGTGGGATAATTTTCAAATGTCGTTCTACAATCATAAGCCGCATTATATTGTATTAGAAGAATTCTGTATGGGACATCTGTCCTTAATAAAGGCTTGTTGTTGCTGTAACTGTTTGTTCTTTCTGGTATAGGGTTATTAGATTTCATTAAAGAATTGGAATTCAAAGAATGTGGGAGAAAATTTCATTCGATTCAAGTTTCTATTTAACTCTTGCTTGCAGAGAAATGACAAAATAAAAAAGTAAAATAAAGAAATTTTAAATCGTTTGCGATACGTTTTAAAAATTATTTTCATTTATTAAAAAATCTCTCGAGGTATCACCCTTTAGCAAGGCATTTAAAAAAGGAAGGGGGATTGACGAAAGATAGATCAAAAGTTTTCTTTTTTTTAATTAAATAAGATAAATATATTGTAATAAAGTATTTATTAATTTTATTATTTTTATTAACAGAGTGGTTATTTTTATGTTTATATTTTGCTACTCTGTAAATTTCCCTCTTTGCTTATCTTTTGTTTATCATTCATAGTGGGAGATCGGTGGAAGGCTGGTTAAACCGTTTGGTTTTCGACCACTACGACCCGGGTTCGATTCCCGCATTGGACACTTTTTTTCTGTTTAAAAAAAAAAAAAATGCTCCAATGGCCCCCGATTCTTGCAAAAGTCCAACCCCACCAGCGAGTGCAAGTAACCAAACGGGGCTCTGGCACATTTGTAAGTGCAAAGTCGAACTGCTTTTCACATGTGTAGACATGTGGTGCGCTTACAGTAAAAGCAGTCGCTAACTACCCACCATGATTATCATGGCCTGTACCACGTGTACTAGGGTTAAGCAAAAAAAAAAATCATTCATAGTTTGTTCTTGCCTTGAAAAAATTGCTGTCTTATCCTGATTCCCCTGGCTGCCCATGAACTTGTAATTGTATTATAACTGTAATGTACCCTTCCAATTATACATTCATAACCTTTCCTTAACTATCTGCTCACTACAGTATCTCTGTACATACCCGGGACTCACCTCTGACTAGCTCTCCTTACCAGACCCACCATTGAACCTTCTTAAGATGAGCCCGGAAAAGTCCCCAGATGGACTTGAGCGAGCGATGTAAGTGTAACCCGTCATCCTGAAGTTTGTCTTTCCTAATTTTCCACGTGACATATTATAAAAGAAATCAAAATGACAATTCTTGTCACTCAATTGAAGCATTCAATATTTATTTAATCCGTTGAATTTTATTAATCTATCTAATTCTTCTTTATACCTCTTTTTAAACATATTCTGCAAAATATATTTATATATTTCTTAATAGAACTATCTATAATATGATGCTATAATTAAACTGGCGAAACCGCTGGGAGGGTTCACCACTGATGAGCCAGGCTCTCCCATTAATTTTTCCATTGCAGTAAGGGCAGTAGAAATTGTTTATTTTCAAAAAGAATCTTACGCGTTTAAAATAATTTCGAAATTTGATAACTATCTCTATACAACCAATACCTCGCTTTGCGTCGTTTCGTTTTGCGTTTTTTTTCGAAGTTGCGTCGCTACTTAATTTTTACTGATTTTCACTGTGCGTCGTTAGATTTTCGAAGTTGCGTTGTTTTGGATTCGAGTCTTTTTTTTTTTCCCTAAAATATGGCAACACTTTGTTTTCGATTGCGCCTTCACATATTATCACTTTGCGTCGTGTTTTTTTTTTTTGGAACGTAACCCCGACGCAAAGAGAGGTATGAGTGTATATTCTCTAATTTAATGAAAAACATTTGTAATATAAATTGATAGAATTTTCTGATGAAATGAAGGAAAAAAATTGGCAGATAATTTTCATTTAACGAGTATAAAAGTTGGTAATTTTACTATAATTTCCACAGCAATGAGGATATAAACATCGGATAAGGAAATAATAATGGGAATATGAAATAAGTGTTATGATATCCTGGAATCTTCTGTTCCTTCTTGGTCCTAGGTGTTACAAATAGAAATGTTTTTTAATGATCCATATAGATAAAACATAAGAGATAGAAAAAGTACTGTGTTGAAGAATGAATCAAAGTTTCATTTCATTAAGAAAATTTCTAATTATGTAAATATTTACATGTACAGTTAAAACTGTTTATAGCGCCCCCCTCTAAATAGCGCCCGATTTTAAATACGTAGTACGATGCGATTTACATTAAAAGTGACCTGTCTATAGCACCCCCTCTCTATAACACCCTATTTTGGTGAGTCCCAAGAGGGGACGCTATAGACAGGTTTAGCTGTATATATAAATGGATAAGAAATGTTTGTGTTGGTTTATTTGTTCCATGTATGTCTCCACAATATTTAACTATCCAGATGTAACTTTTCCACGGTCTGTATCCAAGGGATTATTTTATAAAATTTTGACCATGGCATTTATAGATTTCAATCCAGAACATTCTAGATTATTCCAGAATGCCAATGATTCTACAACTATATCACAATCTGGAATAACATTTCTGAATTAGGGTATATCCTTAAATATAGCATAAAAAGATTAGACCTGTATTACAGAGTAAACAAAAACAAAGCGTTTATTACGATCCATTGCCTTTCATGGGATTCCTAACCAAAGAAACACCTATTTACATATGAGGATTTTGTAGTATTCTGTGGTTCCTTCTAGAATATTCCAGTGATGTAATACTCTATTGTATTTTGTATATTGTTGTAATATTGTCTATGTTAATTTGCATATCTGCTTATATATCGCAGCTTTGTTGGATAGGATTCCTAACCAAAGGAAACACCTATTTACATATGAGGATTTTGTAGTATTCTGTAGTTAAGAATATTTCAATGATGTAATACTCTGTTGTAATTTGTATATTGTTGAAATATTGTCTATGTTAATTTTCCATCTCTGCCTATATACTGCAGCTTTGTTGGATTGTTGTGTTGGCTAGCGGTTCTTGGATGGGTCAGGCCACTCATAGGCTGTAGGTGTGTACATAATTTTATCAAGTTCAATTTCTTCAATCTCTTGTCCTTTCTTATTGTTTATGATTACCTTTAAGTAATAAAGGATCTTCGTAATTATCAGCTTTCTTTCTTTTCTATGAATCTAATTTTTTCCCAACACCTATAATTTTTTTTTCAAACAACAACAAAAAGCTTTATTAAGACCTTTTAATCTTATACAGATTCTCCAAACAGAAATGTAAGATACATGCAGGAAAAACAGTAATAGTACCTTAATGGTAATATGATATTTATATACAAGAAAAAATATATAAAGACAATCAAGCTAATAGATTAGTCTGGATAAATTGGAGGAAAAGAAATTTATTATACATGTATTTACCACGGATTCTCTGCAAATGAAGATAAAGAAAGTAAAAGCTAATTACAATCACACACACACACACAAAAACCTTTATTAAGACACACTGGTCTTACAGAGGATTCTCCTTGGGGTTACAAGACGAAGAAACCTATGAAAGTGGGAAATATACAAAGGGGTAAAAATGGAGAAAGATTATATACACATGTTAAATATATACAGATTATTATTTAAATAATCCTATGGAAATTAGAAACCAACACTTATAATACGAAATGAAGATGAGGTATAAAACAGGCTTCAGGGATTAAGCCAAGCTAGAAAGAAGAATGCAGGGAAGAGAGAAGGTCAGATGGAGAGAGTACAGAAGAACAATGGCGTCCGTACAAGAAGAATGAGCCTCTGATAATGACTCGATTAATTGGACTTCTTGGAATTTTCTTTGATGACCATTCATCATAGATGGCGTAAGAGCCAATCAGAAAACGCTCTATGAATTTAAAATAAAAATAATATTGACTTTGATAATTATAAATAGCTTGTTAACTATTAATATATTTATTTTATCTTCTGTTTTTTTTTTTCTTAAGTTGTTATAATTTCAAAATTATTTTGGTATAGTATACTGATTTATTGCTATACTATAGATTGTTTATATTTTTATGCACGATAAATTATTTTAATAATATTTATATATTTAAAGAATTTATTTTTAATATATGTGTGTATTCATATAAAATATAAATAATTATTATGTTATTTGCACACGTTATATGTTTAATAAATTCTTTTTTTAAAGTTTTTTAAAATGTTGTTTTAAATTATTCTAAAATTAGATGTCTGTTAGCAATATTATGTTACAATTATCGTTACTATTTATTTGAAATACTTTTAAAAAATATTTAATATTTACTCACGGTAATATAAGTTCAGCTATGTTGACTTTGCTTAGAATTTTTAATGAAACTGATTCCAAGATTATTAATTAAACATTATATTTATTGATTTACAATCAGATAGAACAAAATATAAAAGTGAAACTAATATTAAACAAAGGAACTTTTTTCTCTTATTGGTTAGTACCTATTTACTTGTGATCTTACACACATACTCTGTGGAAACAATTAATTAATAAAAATAATATATATAATTTTATTAAATAAATGACTTAGAAGGTGATTAAAAAGTCCAATTTATAACCATTCATCGACTTGAGGTATGAAAAAGATTTTAAAACAGCCGCCAAATTGGCACAAGATTTAATGGACCTAAAAAAATGGCATTATGACTTCAAGTGAGGTTTAAAAAGATAGTTTTTTAGTTCGGAAAGAAAATATCTATAATTATTTATAAAATAATATATATAGATGGAAATATCATTAGAAAAAAATCCTCCTCGGATGCTTTCCCTTCATTTCAGGGTCAAATTATTGAAAACCTGTTCTACAGACCTATTTTTTCGGCGCGGAATTCCTCTAATTTATCTTCATTGAGCGTATCACAAAAAATCAATGAAAATCTAAATTGGAGTATGCAGTCTCTTTTTTTTCCAAACTTCGAGAAAAAGTATCCTAAAGATTAAATATTTATATAATCTTTCGGTTACTTTTTTAAAATTATAAATTAATTTTTATTTATATATTTTTAAAATCACAAGATATATTAATTTATTTTAGATTTTTTGTGTAAAAAATTATTGATGTAAATTTTTCGTCTTTTAAAAATATTCTTTAATATATTTAATTTTCTTTTCGTCTTTTTAAATAATAGTTGAATAAAAATCTAAATATATAAAATCAGAGTAAGCATGTTTACTCTCTTATGCATAAATATATATTTATGTATATTCCCCTTTCAAATTATTTTACTCTTTTTTTATTTGCCATACACACATTAATATGAATAATGCTTTTTTTTTCTTTAAATATGATTTTTTGTATGGATATATTTTAAAGTTTTATATATATTTATTTATAAGCCACAAATAACTTGTAATTGTGGGCTTGTAAATTCACGATATATTGGTATATTTTTTAAATTATAGCTTTATTTGTACACAGATATTTGGTAATATATATAACACTTCATTTAAACACGTATGTGTTTTAAAATAGTGCATTTTAAACATATAACCTGATAGCACAACAGTGCTATCTTATGTTTAAAATTATATAATTTTTACAATATTAACGCCATATTTATAACACAAATATACATCAAATATATATTTTTTCAAAAAAAAAAAATCTACTAAGATATTAAAATCCTGAAAAAAAAAACCTTTGATATTTATTTAGTTGATTTGAAATTCGTTTATACATTTTATGTTGTATTTTTAATGGTATTTTAGGGGAATATGGAGGGGAAATACCTATTTTTGATTAGTTGTAAGCCATAAATATTAATGAATTTTTTATCTGAATGTGTGATGAAATTGATAAGTTTGCGATTGCAGTTTTAGGTAGTTCAACTTAGCATAATTAAAGCAGTTAAATATTTTAATTCAATGTATTCAGTGATTAAAAATACTATTTTTAATTCATCACACAACACAAAGATTTCCAAAAGTAAAATTTTCATTTTTAAAAGGATGTTATTTTGCTAAATAAAAAGGGAAAAAGAGATATTCAACCTACATTCCTTTTACAAAATTTCGTATAAAAACTCTAATGAATTTCGGTGACTTTTACATCAATTTAGGGAAAATTGTTATTTTTTCTAGTTATTTCCTCTTCTCCTTGGAATTTTTTACTACTTTAATGATTTTTTTAACATCCTCGTAATAGTTTATTGTCTGCTACGTCAACCCCATAGCTATTGTCTGTTGGTGACTTTCTCTTTCGCCAGGTCTCTCTTTTGGGACATCATATGTTAGGTCATGAGGTTACAAGGGTCATCAACTCTTTTTCCTTAGAAGGATTCGTAAATTCCTGTATGGCTGGCTTACAGCATGGAGGATTCTTTTATAAGGATTTCAATATATTTTTGAATAGATCCTGTATTTGACTGTCTTGGAAGTTTTGTCTAAAATTAGAACAAGTTTATTTGTGACTTTTATATATAAAATATTTTAATTATATAAAAAGTACTGACAAAAATATACTAATTCTTAAAAATTGAGATACTTCGGCCAGTAAATCTTAATATTATCTCGACGTTTCGACAAATACCTTTAGAATAATTTCTAACGTCTTGCCAAATTCTTTAATTTTATTTGATCCTGATAAGGCACCCCCCTATATATATATTGTATTATAAGTTACTTTATGTATTATTTATGAACGGAAAAATACGTTCAGGGTAGCCTAGTGGACATGACATCTGCCCGGTAAGCGGAACATTGTGGGTTCGATTCCCATCCCTGGACACTTTTATTTTTCCGTTCATCATTACTCTTCATAATTCACCCTTTCATACCTCATCCAAAAAGGTTAGAAATAGTCAATATTTCACCTTGAAATAAATTTTGATTTTTCATTGAAAAGAAACTCATGCGGTGTAATTTCAAGTGTTGTTTTACAAAATATTTTTTGTTGAAAGGTCGAGATAATAAAAAAGATTTACTGGCCGAATTATCTTTAATTTTAAGAACCATGAATACTGGCCAGGCAACCTCTATATTTACGATATGTATACCAATATATGATTCTGAAGTATATGTAATAAATATTTAATGAATAATAGGCCGAATTATCTTTAATTTTAAGAACCATGAATACTGGCCAGGCAACCTCTATATATTTACGATATGCATACTAATATATGATTCTGAAGTATATGGAATAAATATTTACTGAATAATAGGGTTATATGTTATAGAATAACTAAGAATCATTCTAAATCAACTACTATACACTGACATAAATTTCACACTAAGACTTATAGAATAATCACTGAATATTCTTTTATACATATTTTGTGTTGCGAGCAGATATTTGTAGGTCTGGAAGGTATTTTTTTTTAATTGGAGCATGCTTATTTGTAATTTATCCACATGAACTATGAAGCAATTCCTGGGTGATAACACTATTAAGAGAGGATTCTGAAGTTTCTGTAGCAAATATTTAATAAATAATGGAAAGGGGTGGTGTGCCATTGCCCCGTTAGTCAGCTACATTTCAGAGTTTCCTTTTCACGGTTACTGTAGCTGCTCACGACACCGTACTAGGCAGTTCCTTGCTTGTTCTGCTCTCCGCCGCCACGTAGAGGAGAACTTCTGGGTAGGGTATGGTTAATATAGTGTGTGTGCATAAAAGATTCCGTTTTAACTCCCCACCACTATACTTTTACAGTAAATCCAAATGTAAGAATGCATAATGATCATGCGTCTCTTCTTGCGCGTTTATCTCTTCCAATATCAGAACTCAAATTTTGTTGCAAGTCGAGAGAAATAGGAATTCGAGAACCACCTTGTATCATTTTTTCAAGCATCTTCTAATGATCACTTTCACCTTCAGCATTCTTCTTTGCAAGCATATCCTCATATAAGAGTTCTACAATCATCATGCACATTACTATTCTTACATATGCTCAAATATCCTTTTTGATTTCTTTACTTTGATAACACACACAGCTTTATTAAGACCATAGGTCTTATACAGATTCATCACAGGAAGGAAGCGTAGATAGAGCTTCTATACTCCAGACAGCACCGAACCCAACAGCCTCCCGGTCTACACATGTCCAGTGGCTACAGAATCCACTCTGCATAGGTTAGCGAATCACTGAAAAGGCGAGTGTGGAATCAGCCGCGTTTGAAGTCTTCACTTTCCTTATTACTTTTATATTAGGTTCGTAGGAGGCAATATTCCAGAATCAGCATGCGTCTGACTATCTCTACCATTAACATATATCTTTTATTGTGACTCCAGTACTTTCTTGAATCAGGATTCTAAAATGCATCGATAACTATTCCCATAGTGTTCTTTAGACCTTCTCTTTATTGTTTATGGAAGAGCATTGCTCGATGCAAATATTTGAATGTAATTCTACTGTCCTATAAGCTTATGTCTATAGTTTTCTTGAAAACCATTTCTGAGATTCCACCCTTCAGTACTGCATATATAAGCAGAATCGTCCAATACAGTATCAGAGCTCTGAGAAGCGGTCTGGTAGGATTAAATTGTCGAAACCGCTGTGAGGGTTCACCACTGATGAGCCAAGCCCTCCCAATACATATTTTTCATCGAAGTAAGGGCAGTAGAAGTTTGTATTATGTATAAAAGAAACATTCGTGCTTTCAAATCCTTTCATTTTATATGTTCTGTACTCTGTCCACTCGAGGTAAACACGCGCAGACAGGCCGTCCTCCAAGACAAGGTCCTCACGACGCCAGAGATTGGAATCTTGATGGGCGTCAGAAACAATGAGAGAGCGTCACTTAACCCCCCAGTAATGATGAGCCTACCTCTTCCTCCGCAATCATTACGTTTAGGCGGCACAACACTGGCTTGTTACGCCAGGATCCGAACTTAGGAATTTCGGTCGTTAGCTTCCAAGAAGCACACTGTCCCATCTTCCCGAAGTTCAAACGATTGATGGAACCGACAAAAAATCCCTTGAGTCAAATTTTCTAGAAAAAAAAGAGAACTTTTCATGTTTATTAAAGGTATCGAAGATAAAAAAAAAAGATGAATCATTACTTTCGTTAATCATTTTTTTTATAAGGTTGTACCAAAAGTTAATGTTTTTCTTATTACTTGGCGAATAATATGCATGCAACAACTGTCCTGGTGTGGAACTAACACCTACTCACATATTCTCATGCCCAGCAATGGCCGCAGCCTTGCAGAAAATTGACTTAGACCCAGAGCAGCAGCTTTACACACCCAAGATAGTGGACATTGCTGCTGCTGTGATGGAGATGTATGGAGAGATCTGAGACTCTTCTTTGGACACGACAACAACAACAACAACAACAATAATATTATTACGGCGAATACATAATACAATTACTTTATACATAATACAAAGATATTATACATAACGGCGAATAATATTAGTATTTAAATTTTTTGCAAGTGTTTACGAACTTTTGGGATAACCTTGTACCTTTCCCAAGTATTAGGTGATGCAGACTACGATAATCATGGTGTGGGGCTGTCTTTTACTCTAAGCATAGCTACATGTCATGTAGAAAACCGATTTTTGAACTTACAAGGTAATAGAGTGATTGGTTACTTTGATTGACTAGCGAGATTGGACTTTTAAAGATTAGGAGAGCATTGAAAGAAGAAAAAAAGTATTCAATACGGGATTCGAACCTGGGTCATGATTATTCAAAATCGACGGGGTGTGTCATTCCTCCACCCTCCCCTCCCCTTGTTTTAAGGGGCTGCGCGGGGTCAGACAAACACGGTAGACGCTTGTTTCACGTCATAACACCCAGAGCTCCACCCTGTCGATATCTACAGATTCCTCATTAGATCTATCAACTCCCCAACACTCCAAAGAGACCACACCTTTCTTCCAACTACAGGAAGATATGTTCTTGCTTCTTGGCCAAAAGGTCTTCTATCCATCTCTCTAGTGGCTTAACCAAGCAGACCGAGGAAATGTTCTAGGCACCGTTTCATTACAGAATGGGACACTTGGAGCTCACGCAGGATACATCCAAATAATAAATTCCAGTAATTATTTGAAAACATCATCACATGAACCAACAATATTTGTCTTTTATTGAAATATAAACATAGGCTTTCGAACAAAAATATTCCTTAACTGGCTTTTTCAATGTTAAAATGCTGTGAAACATCTCCAAATAAAGATTGTGGGTATTGAAACAACGCAATACCCAGTCTAACGATTTTTGTCATTTAGAAACTCACTATATATAATTCTTTATTTGCACTTATGAACAAACTTAAGGAAATTGCACCTTTTACCATGTATATCGGGATTCAGATAATAACTCTGAAAGATATTACAGTGACCTTTATTGAAGACACACGAGATAACCAAGTGTGAACAAAATTGACACTATCTCCTTCAAAAGAATAGATAACTATCGATATCAAAGATTTTCCACTTTCTTAAGTTTTGTCTATGAATGTGTACATGGTAAATATCTATTTTGTATATATCTTTTCGTTGTATACTCCTGTAGGAAAGTTTACAGTACCTGAAAGTTTGAGAGAACATTTAATAAAGTAAGAAGCTCATCCTTGGAGGCTGTGTTTTATTGTAATTTAAATCTCAGAGGATTCTTCCGAGTTAATCCCTATATATATAAAAGTCAGTGTATGTATATTATATAATCTAAAATACAATTATTATTATTTTTTAAACATTTTATTTTCATTCATTGACTGTTTTACATATTTGACCATAGATTCAAAAACATACCCACTTTTAATTATTATGTTGTAAATATGTAAAAGTTAACCCTACCTATTTTTAAAATCACGAATATAGAATTAATTTTCTAAATTTTATATTACTGTGATAAAAATAATTTTATGTGTAATTTGCTTCAAGTGATTCAAAATAAAAATCTGCTTGAAAGGTAAATAATTATCGTTACTTTTTCACGACTGCACCTCTTTTCAACAACAAAGCACAAAAATAATTCTAATCTTCAATATGTATATATGTGTGTATGTTTGTCGCCTATACACGTCCACAATACGTAACTAATCTGACTGAAATTTTAACAGTATATAAAGTAGAATCTGGAAAAACTTATAATGAAAATTCCAGGTCTCTATCCCGAATATTCGTCGAGTTATTTGTAAATTTGCCCTTTCACTCGCAAGCAGCGCCTCTAACGGTGAAGATGGGAGGTAATATCAGCTGACCTAATGTACATGTAAAGTTTGGAGCGAGACGTTTCACAAGAGTGACATCCACGGCGCCAATTTATAATTGTAACAAATAGTATTTGAATAAAAACATTTAATCGGGTAAAACCCGGGCGTTGCCCGGGTAATTCAGCTAGTAAGCTATAAAAGCGTAAAAAAGGGGGAGTTATTGGATTTCAATGCCGAAAACTTTTCCAACAACAAAAGTCTTTATATTAAGAGACATCTGGTCATAAATAAACTGGTCCTTAAAACAAAAGAGAAAAATTAAACAAGTAAAAAAAGCAATTAGTTATGCAGAGTCTTGGTTTTGAGACATAACAACCACTTTTATAAGAAAACTTCCATCACACAGGCTGGTGAATATTCCAACTATGCGAGGAATCGGTAGAATTATGTAGGAATATTTTTTTAATTAAAAAGGCATATATTGGATCAAAATATCATTTATTTTACTAATATTTCAGTTGGCTGAACACCAACCTTTATCAAGGTGTTATAACATTTTAATGTTTGTCAACAACAAAATATGTTATAATACCTTGATAAAGGTTGGCGTTCAGCCAACTGAAATATTGGTAAAATAAATGATATTTTGATCCAATATATGACTTTTTAATTAAAGATTTATTTATGGATTGCTCTATTTTCAAAATTTAGAATATGTAATTAAATTGTAGAAAATTATTTATTATTTTATTAACAGAATATCATTTTTATGGGTTTTTAATGCTTTTTTTTTTTTACCCTCGATAGCTTATTTGGCAGAGCGGAGGACTGTAGATGTTTCATAGGTGATCCTTAGACCGCTTGGCCATCCTGAAGTTTGTCTTTCCTAATTTTCCACGTGTCAATATAAACACAAGTGTATTTACAATCTTCTTTGTAAATTGTAGACAATATTCAAACACACACCGAGCGAGTGGCCACGCTTTTCTCGAGCTCCGACGTTTTCCCGCCCTGGCAGGTAGATAACTGCTGGTAGCATGCCGAATGTGGTACGGACTGAAAGCCCTTTGAAAAGCTGAACAAGTACCTGAAAGGTACAGCTTCGAATCTCAAACCAGTGCAGAGATATCTGTGAAAGTTAATTTACAGAATTTGTAAATTGTTACAATTAGGTTGAATTTCATATACGGAAAACAATCATACAAGATTTCTCAAAATAAAGAACAAACAGCCGTTAGTACAAGCGTATCTTTCATTAGTAGAAAGAAATTACAAGCTTTCGAGCATATAACCTTCTTTTACAGGCTATATAACTAATATTGTCAAAATTCGAAACTATTTTAAAGGCGTAAAATTCTTTTTGAATATTAAACAATTTCTACTGCCCTTACTGCAATGGAAAAATTAAAGGGAGGGTCTGGCTCATCAGTGGTGAACCCTCCCAGCGGTTTCGCCAGTTTAATCTACCATACCGCTGTTATATTGCATTTTTGGAACTTCCTTTTATAGTGATACTGATGCTAGACTCTTGGACTGGGTATTTCATTATTGTCCCAATTAAAGATAAGAGGCTTACAGTTCAATCGTACTGGGAAGTTTATTGTTAAATTTCCATAACTGGAAGATATAGAGAAATTTGTTCTATTCAATAACCCTGAAAGTGAAGAAAAATACTCTCCCCAATTTACATATTAGCTAAAAAAACTTATTTTACTTTATTCTCTATTAACAAACATACAATATGCAAATTTGATGATAATATAATAGAGCCTGTAGGAAGAGTCTACTGCTAGTAAATTCACAGTTTTCAAACAACAAAAGGATTCGTTTCACCAAATGGTCGTTTGTTCTTTTAGGATGTAGTCTCAGGTAATAAATACTGGGATTTTCATGGGAGTTAGGACAACGGTCATTTCAGAGGTTAATGGAATTCTTTGACCAGCTGAGTAAAACAGGGTCACAGTATTAAGAACAGGGTATCATTCAAATGTAGATAAGTTTTATTACAAGAAAGTACAACACACGATTTGATTTCCGATAAAAAAAATCATATTTAAAGTTCAATTCATTTTGTAAATACATTTTAAACTTTCTGCAAAATCTGGATCTCTAATGTTTTCATGCGTTGAATAATGTAAATAACTTATGTAAATAAACTTTTCTCCTTCTTTGGCGCAAGTATCCCTTGCGGGATATAGCGCTTTGAAAATAAAATAATTGAATTGACAACACACCGCAAAATTTCTATTGACTTTATTCAAGGAAGCTTTTCAGGCAAGCCCTTTTTTAAACTAACTATAAAAACGTTTCTAGTTAGCTAAAGATGAGCTTGCCTTAAAGCTTTCTTGAATCCAGTTAATAATAATGTTGCGTGGTATTGTCATTTCTTGTAATTTGTCGGATACTGTGATAAGGGTTACAACATATATTGATAAAGACATGGCCAGGGGGGTTGGTGGAAGGATGGTCTAAATTATTGGTTTTCGACCGCTACGACCCGGGTTCGATTCCCGCATTGGGCACTTTTTTTCTGATTAAAAAAAATTGCTCCGATAGCCCTCGATTCTTGCGAAAGTCCAACCCCACCAGCGAGTGCAAGTAACCAAAACGGGGCACTGGTACATTTGTAAGTGCAAAGTCGAACTGCTTTTAACATGTGTAGACATGTGATGCACTTGCAGTAAAAGCAGTCGCTAACTACCCACCATGATTATCATGGCCTGTATCACGTGTATAAGCAAAAAAAAAAAAAGCCCAACATTTTATCTGCCATACTGATTACAAACAGGTACATTGGGTCAATTCGTTTCATCAATATCTTAGTTTGTTAAAATTTAGAGAATCATTTATCATTAATTTCATTATATTTCTTGTTATATCACACACACACACAAAAGCCTTTATTAAGACACACAGGTCTTACAGAGGATTCTCCTTGGGGTTACAAGACGGAGAAACCCATGAAAGTGGGAAATATACAAAGGGGGTAAAAATGGAGAAAGATTATATACAAATTTTTCTTGTTATATCAATATATTATATTTTATTCTTATAAAAAGATTTCAGAAATTCCTTTTTAATAGATATATTTTCATCACATAATCATTAATCTCAAAAAAGAGTCAATTCAGTTCAGAAGACTTATTTACATAAGCATCTTTTCACGAGGAAAACATAAATTTAGCTACAATTTATTTATTACCAGTTTCAAACAAGACACGCTATATCCGATCTGGATAATTACGTGTGAAACTATTTACAATAATTGTAGTAGAGTAGGTAAAAGAATTATAAAAAAGAAAATAAACAATTAAGAACATTGAATAAACATATACATTAAACAAATAAGCATCAACATAAGCATATAGAAAAAAAATTGTTAATTTAACTACAATACACAGGAAAGATTCAAGCTCGACTTGTGATTTGTTTACACACGAGTACACAAGCTGCAGGTTGGGAAGTGGCTAGATTTGCAAGCAAAGATCAAGTTTCACCCAGAGCCCATAAGGCAGCCAATCAGTGACCGTATTGACAGAGACCAATCAGGTAACACGGGGTCGGTCCAATTAGAAATCAATTAGTCAGCAGACAATACTGTGGAGCGAGAAAAATATTGAGGTCAGGCTGGATTCGACCCCAATCCTCTCTTAGACCTCGTCATACATACCGCGACCTCCTCGTTACACCTAATGGTCTCCTTTTTATTACGGGATT
>CP092878.1:38092680-38230788 GCA_030710605.1 Cordylochernes scorpioides
CCCCCCCCCCCCCCCCCCCCCCCCCCCCCCCCCCCCCCCCCCCCCCCCCCTTTCTTTAAAAAAAGAACCCCTGGGGTGAAGGGCTTCACCCCGGAATTAATTTTCTTCTTTTTTTCTCGTTTCGTCGGTTAAAATCAGGATGTTTGACTTCCTTTTGATACATTGTTGGTATATATCATGTGTTGATGTGTGGTTTTCTCCCTTTATAGCTATTTGTTTCTTGTGGGCGTGCTAGGAAGTCTTATGTCACTTTCTTCATTTGTTCTTTTTTTTAGATTTTTTTCTTTAAACTCTCTCTGTGGAATGATAAACACAATAATTTGTCAATGTTATTAATGGTATTTTACTTTTTTATTTAGGAATTTATATATTTATTTTATTTATATAGGAATTTGATTTGTGATTGTATTTTTATAGAAATGATATTTAAAGAATAATTGTGTTTTTCTTTAAAATGTTTATATTGTTATAAACAAATCTATGAGCTTTTTTTATGGCCTATAACACAGGTCTACAAAAAAAACTTTTTTTTTGCACAAGAGAACCTGATGGTGTTTCTAGTGTAACTTTTCATGCTGAACTCAAAATTCTAATCAGAAATTTCCCATCACGTATGGTTTTTGCGTGACGGTTTTTTTAGTATTGGGATAAATACATGCATCCAACATGAAAGAGACTTACGAAAACATGAAACTGCTTTTGAAAAAGATAGAATATGAAAGATACGGTTGGAAAATATGCAGCGATTTGAAAGTCGTTGCTCTCTTGCGTGGATTACAGCTTGGATATACAAAATTTTGTTGTTTTCTGTGTGAGTGGGATAGCAGAGATAGGGAAAGGCATTACATTAAAAAAATCTGGCAAAACCGTAAAATCTTTACTCCAGGATATAAAAATATTGCAAATCTACCCCTGATCGATTCAGAAAATATTTACTTACCACCATTACATATTAAACTGGGATTAATGGAGAACTTTGACAAGGCAATGGATCGAAATATGCCAGTGGATTTGCCTACCTAAAACAAAAATTTCTAGTATAAGTGAAGCGAAGATTAAAGAAGGCATTTTCGTTGGACCTCAGATTCGAGAATTGCAGCAGGATGGAAATTTTCAAAATAGTTTGAATATAGTTGAAGCAGCAGCATGGAATTCCTTTAGAAACGTTTGCAAAAACTTCTTAGGAAGTGTCAAGGTTGAAAATTACCGAGACATAGTTAATGATCTGTTGCTTTCCTACAAGGCACTGGGATGTAACATGTCCCTCAAGATCCATTTCCTGCATTCACATCTAGATTTCTTTCCATACAATCTTGGCGCAGTTAGCGATGAGCATGGTGAGAGGTTTCATCAAGCTATATCAAGCATGGAGAAGCGGTACCAAGGTAAATGGAGTCCCGCTATGCTTGCCGACGACTGCTGGTCACTCAAGAGGGATCTACCACAAGCAAAGTATAGAATAAAATCCACTGTCACTGCTTTTCAATAATAAATATGTTTCGTTCATATATGCCTATATATTAACAATATTTCCAAATTCAAGTAGGTGTATCTCAGAAATATTGTGTAATAGAAAAAAACTTATGGTATATTTGGATTCAGGACATGTAGATAAGATGCTATTTCTTTGTGGACAAAGAAAAATATTTTTTGATAAACCAGTTACGTGACATTGTTTGCAATTTTTAGTGTATTTATCCCAATACTAAAAAAAGACCGTCACGCAAAAACCATACGTGATGGGAAATTTCTGATTAGATTTTTGAGTTCAGCATGAAAAGCTACACTAGAAACATAATCAGGTTCTCTTGTGCAAAAATCTTGTTGACCAGTG
The DNA here is from genome assembly GCA_030710605.1 of Cordylochernes scorpioides. Lineage (NCBI taxonomy): Eukaryota > Metazoa > Arthropoda > Arachnida > Pseudoscorpiones > Chernetidae > Cordylochernes > Cordylochernes scorpioides. Next base: position 38,094,515 of record CP092878.1, read on the forward strand.
TAATTTTACTTTTGTTATCATCGTTTTTAGAAAGACTTTCAATTTTGTTGTATAGTTTTGTTGTAAATATGCGTAGTTAACATATCTATCCTTTTAAATCACCAATATAGGATTAACTTTATAAATTCTATATAAAGTGAAAATAACTAATGTGTAATATTTCCTCAAGTAATTGAAAATAAAAGCTACTTGACGGTAAATAATTATCTTTTTCTTATCACGACTGCACCTCAACCCTTTATCTAACAACAACAACAAAATATTCATAATATATATATATATATATAATAATAAATAGTTATTTAATTTTATAGTCCAGTTTTGTATTAAGATTATCTTCACTATTATGATCATTTAAATTCAAATTATAAAATTTGTAAAATGTTATTAATTTGTAGATAGAGAGAGAAAAAAAAATCCTTTACTTCTAATACATCATCAAGTTAATTATATATTTATAATTAATAACAAAAAAAATTAACAACGTAACGTCTTTTGCATCGGCTTTTACACGTCATATAGACATATATATATATATATATATATATATATATTCTTTAGTTTCCATTATAAATCGTTCAAGCTTGATTGATTTGATCGACAAGTAGTAATGGGAACAATTTTTGTAAGGCTGTAACAAAGTCAACAACAATTTCTTCCATTGTTCTATGTACACGTATGCTATTGTTGTTTTTGGTAACAATTGACAAAACATCGGCAAAAACTCCTTCCATTTTTGTTTACATAGAGAATGTGTGATATCTCTTATACTCCGAGTTATATTTAAATGATTATCACAATAATGGTTTTATAAAAATGGCCATCTTGTATATAAACTTATACTTGTATATTGAGACTCTTCTTCTTTCTTATCTCCACTTAATCATATTAGGGTATCAAGCTTGTAAAACTTGAGACTTGACAACCATCATGACTGGGTGAAGTAGAATGTGTCTGCCTTTGTCATTAAGACTGGGAGCACTACTCAGTGGCAGGCTGACTTAGGTCCAATATGAAATGGCCGCCTCTGACATGAGGAACAGATGCCATGTGCAGCTGCTCCTAACATGGAGTACAAACGCTGCTCATCCTGTATCCTTGGATTAGGAGCCCTTACAGGGTACTATCAGCCAGGCGAGCTGAGTCCAAGGTTTTTTAGTGAGCTTGTTACTGCTCCCTTTCTTCCCTTTTTCATCCGGGCTTGGGCCTAGCAAAGGCGGAGTTACACTATACTTGTACACATTGGAACAATTTGAGGCGTATAGTACTAAAGATTCTATTCAGTCATGTGCACAATGTGAATATGGTTAGAATGATGCATGTAAATTCGAAACTATTATAGACGATTCTTTTAAAAATAAAACAATTTCTACTGTCCTTACTGCAATGAAAAATTAATGGAAGGACCTGGCTCATCAGTGGTGAACCCTCCCAGCAGTTTCGCCAGTTTAATCTACCATACCGCTGTTATATTTCATTTTTCGATCTTCTTTTTATAGTGATACTGATGCTAGACTCTTGGAATGGGTATTTTAGATGAACTATGGACATAAGCTTATATTTTTTCCATTGCAGTATAGACAGTAGAAATTGTTTACTTTTTAAAAGAATCATACCCGTCTATAATAGTTTCGTGTGATAAGTTCCACAAGGAATATTTTCCTTCTGTTAAACACATAGGGTATACACTTATACATCCCTTCCCATGTCGACATACCTCTTAATGAAGAGACAGACAAATTAGCAGAAAAAGCGTGTCACTTACCAAGCAATAACAATAATCTTACCTTTGAAGAAATATATACGTATTAAAAAAAAAAGAAAATAAATCAAAACTGACAGCTTATCCAAATCATCACTGGTACAAACCATTGAAACAATTAGAAGAACTTCAAAAACTCAATAAATATTAACAAACAGTTTTAGCAAGACTAAGAAATGGCCATATAAAAACCTTAAAATTTCAAAATGGACAAAAAAAACCTTCAATAACTGTTTGGAATGCAATAGTACGGAAGCTTCTCCGGAACATATCTTGTCATGCTCAGAACTGACAATAGAGGACCTATTTTCCAGGCCTATAACTACCATCGCAAAATTGGAGAGGAGTGGACTTCAGGAATTGGTTTAACCATGGAGATAAACACCACTACCACCATACACTCATAGACAAAACTTAAGGAAGTAGAAAAAAGTATAATACAAATACAACTTTGGTTGAAAATAACTCGGAATACTTCAATGACAATGTTGGTATCATTATAAATAAGCTATAAGGAGAGTTCTAAGCAAGAAATGAATTCACCGTCAATATAGAAGGTAGGCAAGTCACCCACAGCGTTGTAGAAAGACAGAGTTATGCAAATCAAATCTCCAGGATGCCCAGAGTTTTACGAGGGCAGTTGGAGAGAGAGAAATATTCCACCGTAAGGTCATTTACCTACCTTGGGATGTTAACCCTCGGGTATCTTTGCATGAAATCTTGGTTCTCTCCCCTATCCACGTACTTATACATTGATAAACCTCCCGGTAGACAATTTAAACAATTTTATTGATTCCCTTAATCAAATCCTACAAAGGTGGAAAGATAATAGAGTAAAAGGGTATATAAAGTGTAGGGGAATATATATATAGTTGTGTACAAATGTCTTCATCAAGGAAGACTTCCCCACCTTGAGAGAGTTCTCCTCCAGACAAGGTCTTCTTGAACACTCCTCAGTTCCACGCCGAGGAAGTACCTATAGATGTATGTCTTGGTAGACGCCAGGATGGCCAGGGCGTCATCGTCTAGGTCATGCCCGGTAGAGTTTACAATCCCTATAAAGATATTAGGAATTTCTTTTATTTGGAAACCAATTCCGTTAATTTCGTATCTCTGAATTGATTTTCTAGAAAATGAAATTTGTAAAGAAAATCTTGTAAATGAATTACTCTTGTAATGAATCTTTCTTGTAAACATGAAATTTTGTGAAAAAAGTTCCTTTAGTAGAAATTACCACATTCTGTAAGTTTCTACACCCATCTTCACTTCTGGGGGTCGGTTGAAGGATGGTCTAAACTATTGGTTTTTGACCGCTACGACCCTGGATTGAATCCCGTATTGAAAACTTTTTTTCTAATTAAAAAAAATGCTCCAATGGTCCTCAATTCTTGCAAAAAGTCCAACCTTACCAGTGAGTACAAGTAACCAAACATTGTTATGACACATTTGTAAATGCAAAAGTCGAACTGCTTTTCACATGTGTAGACCTGTGGTGCATTTAAAGTAAAAAGTAGTCGCCAACTTCACTCACCATGATTATCATGGCCTAGTATCACGTTGTACTAGGGATAATAATAAAAATATTCATTTCTTCAATGGTATTATTGTTGGTTTTTTATTCACTTGTTGACATGTGACTATCTTAAAAGTTTCTTCTATTCTTCAATGGCAATTAGCAAAGTCTCATAGTACATCAATGTCTTACTTCAGTTACGGATCAATGGCCTAATGTATAGAGCAAGATTTAATCTTTTTTTTTTTTTTGCTTATCCCTAGTACACGTGGTACAGGCCATGATAATCATGGTGGGTAGAAGTTGGCGACTGCTTTTACTGTAAGTATACCATATGTCTATACATGTGAAAAGCAGTTAGACTTTGCACTTACAAATATTCCAAAGCCCCGTTTGGTTACTTGCACTCGCTGGTGGGTTTGGACTTTTGCAAGAATCGGGGGGCCATTGGAGCATTTTTTTTTTTTTATCAGAAAAAAGTGTCCAATGCGGGAATCGAACCCGGGTCGTAGCGGTCGTAAACCAACGGTTTAGACCATCCTTCCACCGACCCCCAGATTTAATCTTAAAAAAGAGAGTTTTAAATTATGATTAGTATAAGTTTGTCTCAAAATTTCGTGTTTTTCTCAAAACGTTTTTCTTTTTACTTGGAGAATAATATTATTACGACGAATACATACTGTGATATTATAACACTATGCGGCGCTGAGTTTGTGTATACAAAAATGTAATATCTTGATAAAGGTTGGTGTTCAGTCAACCTAAATATTGGCAAATAAATATTTTATTCAATCCAATATATGTCTTTTTATTATCTAATAATAATACATAATACAAAGATATTATATATAACGGCGAATAATATTGGTATTTCATTTTTTTGCAAGTGTTTACGAACTCTTGGGATAACCTTATATACCAAATCTAGATATAGATGGAAAATATTATAGAGGAAATTGATCCATAGAAGCATAGGGCGCCTCTCCCGTCAAAATAAACGTCAAAACCTGACGCCATATCTTGATCGTCGCCGCAACTAGCGGCCTCAGGTCGGTGACAAAGCCACAACAACAGCTTTGGCAAACTGAGAAGCGTCCACCTAGAGACCATGGTTTTCGGTTAATGGCCCTCGTCAGTCTAGGGCGGACTTTATTCCATGAGATCCACACGGGATCTAATGAAATCTTCACAATCTACCAAAGAGGTGTTTTGCTGGCAAGGTGGCTGGGCCAAATCTATGGTTAGAATATAGATGGGAAATTTTCCGTGATCTATGATAGATGGCATCAGGTTTTGACGTTTATTTTGACGGGAGAGGCGCTCTATGCTTCTACAAATCTAGATAGGTATAGCAATTATATCCTGTCAATACATTGCAATATATTCTGCTGCATATATTAAGGAATGATTTAGAACAAAATAGCGTTCCATAGGTACAATGGCCTAACTTGACAATGGTATAGTTTATCTGATCCTAGATCTGAATTGCCTACAGGGGACACGTGGGGAGTCAAACATGGTCACCATAGTTGGATGCCTGTGTGATGGCAATTCTTGAAGATGATTAAAAAAATATATATTTTTTTAATAAAGATTCCTTAGCGTATTAAACTTGTAAAAACAAACCAAATTATTGTAATTTTATACTTTCTTTATTCTTCTTCTTTCTTATATCCACACTGGGTGAAGTAGAATGCGTCTGCCTTTGTCATCAAGATTTTCTTTAGTTCAACATTGATATACTTTCTATAATTTCCCTTTTTGCTTTTCCCCAAATACGCAAGATACAACGATTAAAGAGGATCTACAAAAATACATTTTCATGGATCCTACCGCATAAAATCTGGATTCTACAAGAATTCGAACAAGAAACTTAATTCTGTTGTTATCCATTTTGGATTATGTTAAAGGTAGACATAAGTCTTTGTTTAAAAATGGCATTTTCATTTTAAACTCTTCATTTAAAAGTCTTATACATAAGTACTTATAGACAACACTTGAGGAAGTGGAAAGTCTGATGTCCACGGAGTCTGTTTTTCTTCTTTAAGGAGACAGAAGCAATTTTGTTCACACTTGGTTATCTGGTGTGTCTTCAATAAAGGTCACTGTAATATCTTTCAGAGTTATTGCCTGAATACCAATACACCTGCTAAAAATACAGATTCCTTATGTCCATATCTCGTGTGTTTTCAATAAAGGTTACTGTGTATCAAATATATCTTTCAGAGTTTTTTTTTTATCTGAATCAGGATATACATGAAAAAGTTACAACTTCCTTAAGTTTTGTTCAGGAGTGTATCCTTCAGAGTTATTGTTTTAATCCCGATATACATGATAAAAGGTACATCTTCCTTAAGTTTTGTCCATGAGTGTATCCTTCAGAGTTATTGTCTGAATCCCGATATATATGCTAAAAAGTACAACTTCCTTAAGTTTTGTCCATGAGTGTATCTTTCAGAGTTATTGTCTGAATCCCGATATAGATACTAAAAGGCACAACTTCCTTAAGTTTTGTCCATGAGTGTATCTTTCAGAGGTATTGTCTGAATCCCGATATAGATACTAAAAGGCACAACTTCCTTAAGTTTTGTCCATGAGTGTATCTTTCAGAGTTATTGTTTTAATCCCGATATACATGCTAAAAAGTACAACTTCCTCAAGTTATGTCCATGAGTGTAAGCATTCAAGCTTATTTTTTTAAATAGTTGCATTCTATCCTACTGTAAAATGCATTTTCATGACATGTCAACTATGTTTGACCGTTAGCTATAAAGAGAGCATAGTACTATGGTAAAATTGTACATCCATGTGTTAGTACGGCCTATGTAAGAAGTATGTTAGTCAACCCTGGCAGGCGTAGGAAGGTAGACTTATGTCCTAAGGAGGAGAATGTAGGTAACGCCTTGGTATGGGCCTTGAGTTAGTTGCTACACATTCCTAGATGTGTACCGCCTTCCTCTCATCACATTCCATAAGATTTCATCTACAGAGTATTCATTGAAATATTTTGTTATTAGGCATATACACTCTTAGACAAAACTTAAGTGGAAAGTCTTTAAAATCTCCAGTTTTCTTTTTTAAGGAGATAGGGGCAATTTAGGGGTACTTGATTATCTTGTCTTCAATAAAGGTCACTGTAATATCTTTCAGAGTTATTGTCTGAATTCCGATATACATGCTTAAAGGTACAACTTCTTTAAGTTTTTTTTTATACTTTTGTCAATTTTGTTCACACTTAGTTATCTCATGTGTCTTCAATAAAGATCATTGTAATATCTTTCACTGTTATTGTCTGAATCCTGATATATATGATAAATGGTACAACTTTCTTAAGTTTTGTTATAAATACTTTTGACAATTTTGTTCGCATTTAGTCGTGTCTTCAATAAAGGTGGCTGTGTATCAAATAACTTTCAGAGTTATTGTCTGAATCCCGATATACATGCTAAAAGATACAACTTCCTTAAGTTTTGTCCATGAGTGTATCTTTCAGAGTTATTGTCTGAATCCCGATATACATGCTAAAAGGTACAACTTCCTTAAGTTTTGTCAATGAGTGTATCTTTCAGAGTTATTGTCTGAATCCCGATATACATGCTAAAAGGTACAACTTCCTCAAGTTTTGTCCATGAGTGCATCTTTCAGAGTTATTGTCTGAATCCCGATATACATGCTAAAAGGTACAACTACCTTAAGTTTTGTCCATGAGTGTATCTTTCAGAATTATTGCCTGAATCCCGATATACATGCTAAAAGGTAAAACTTGCTTAAGTTTTGTCCATGAGTGTATATATCAACGAAATCTTCATACCAACAACTTACATTGAAGTGTGTTAACTAGATATACTCCTTTTATTTTTCAAAATGAGAGTTTGTCTTTCTTACATTCATCTTAGAATTTATTTAATATGAATGTGTGTTATCAGTCCATTTTAACTTCCCCATTCTTATCAAAATCCACATTTCTATTGGCTACTGCGATCGTTTATATATTGTCTTAAACTCAATCCCTCCATCCTAATCTTTAATCCGCTTAATCTCGCACAACAATAGTTTCACTAATCTCTTTCCTATATATCCATTTTAATACATAAGAGGAATATCATGCATGTCTCATTAAGACATAATGTCTTATACATTGATTCACGCCTTGAAGTCGTTTCAAAGAAGGATTACTATTTACTTTGCTTTCTTAATGGTCAACATGCTCAACATATTTGCATATAATCTCTAACACTTTTTACATGTTGGTAATTACCATTGTATATAATCTATGCAAAACACAGTCATCGTTTGATCTTTGTTTCAGTGCGTTCTTTGTATTTCACACATGTTTAAGGATTAAGAAGTTTGAAAGTTTGTCATGCGGTCACCCAATAAACGAAACTATTCTCATTTTTCTCATAATATACACTCATGGATAAACCTTATGGAAGTTGTAACTTTTAGCATGTTTATCGGGATTAAGACAATAACTCTGAAAGATACACTAATGGACAAAACTTATGGAAGTTGTACCTTTTAGCATGTATATCGGGATTCAGACAATAACTCTGAAAGATACACTAATGGACAAAACTTATGGAAGTTGTACCTTTTAGCATGTATATCGGGATTAAGACAATAACTCTGAAAGATACACTAATGGACAAAACTTATGGAAGTTGTACCTTTTAGCATGTTTATCGGGATTAAGACAATAACTCTGAAAGATACACTAATGGACAAAACTTATGGAAGTTGTACCTTTTAGCATGTTTATCGGGATTAAGACAATAACTCTGAAAGATACACTAATGGACAAAACTTATGGAAGTTGTACCTTTTAGCATGTATATCGGGATTAAGACAATAACTCTGAAAGATACACTAATGGACAAAACTTATGGAAGTTGTACCTTTTAGCATGTATATCGGGATTAAGACAATAACTCTGAAAGATACACTAATGGACAAAACTTATGGAAGTTGTACCTTTTAGCATGTATATCGGGATTAAGACAATAACTCTGAAAGATACACTAATGGACAAAACTTATGGAAGTTGTACCTTTTAGCATGTATATCGGGATTAAGACAATAACTCTGAAAGATACACTCATGGACAAAACTTATGGAAGTTGTACCTTTAGCATTTATATCGGGATTCAGACAATAACTCTGAAAGATACACTCATTGACAAAACTTAGGGAAGTTTTACCTTTTAGCATCTATATCGTGATTCATACAATAACTCGGAAAGATACACTCATGGACAAAACTTAAGGAAATTGTACCTTTTACCATTTATATCGGGGTTCAGACAATAACTCTGAAAGATACACTCATAGAAAATACTTAAGTTGTACCTTTTAGCATGCATATCGGGATTCAGACAATAACTCTGAAGATATTTGATACACAGTGATACACATTGAAGGCATACATGATAGCCAAGAGTGTGAACAAATTTGCCTCCGTCTCCAAAAAAAAAAAAAAGATCGGCGACATAAAAAACTTTCCACTTCCTTTTGTCCATGAATGTATATATCATCTTGGCAATTATTCCAAACCACAAATAGATAAATAGTATAAGCCAATTTGCATATATAAATATAATGATGCAAATATGTACACAGAAAATCTAATTAAACCAATTCTTTTACATAGATATAAAGTCAAACGAAAATAATGATTTTACATAAAATGAATAAGCACAAATGCATACAATAATTACAATATGCAACTACGGGGATGGCGAATTTACATAAATACACATCGAAAATTAATATTAGAATCCGTGTGTGTTTCCATGACTAAACATTAATCTATTAGCTTGATTGTCTTTATATAATTTTTCCTGTATATAAATATCATATTACCATTAAGGTACTATTACTGTTATTCCTGTATGTACCCTACATTTCTGCTTGGAGAATCTGTATAAGACTAAAATGTCTTAATAAAGTTTTTGTTGTTGTATTACTGGTACTATTACTGTTATTCCTGTATGTACCCTACAGTTTTGCTTGGAGAATCTGTATAAGACTAAAAGGTCTTGATAAAGCTTTTTGTTGTTGTTGTATTACTGGTATTATTACTGGTATTCCTGTATGTACCCTACATTTCTGCTTGGAGAATCTGTATAAGACTAAAAGGTCTTAATAAAGCTTGTTGTTGTTGTTGTATTACTGGTACTATTACTGTTATTCCTGTATGTACCCTACATTTCTGCTTGGAGAATCTGTATAAGACAAAGGTCTTAATAAAGTTTTTTGTTATTGTATTACTGGTACTATTACTGTTATTCCTGTATGTACCCTGCATTTCTGCTTGGAGAATCTGTATAAGACTGAAAGGTCTTAATAAAGCTTTTTTGTTGTTGTATTACTGGTACTATTACTGTTATTCCTGTATGTACCCTACATTTCTGCTTGGAGAATCTGTATAAGACTGAAAAGTCTTAATAAAGCTTTTTGTTGTTGTTTTTGTTGACTAACCACAAGCCAAGAAACTCTCAAGGTAAAAAATCGCCCTTCTCTAGTAACTATCTAAAATAAAATTTTGAATATACGGATATCGAAACAGAGAAAGTTTGGCAAGTAACCATACAAAATATTGGAATAACAATGTAATGTATTAATATCCAAGATAGGCATTATTCTAAATAAATTTACATTTGTTTATCTATCGTATTTTAGATTCTTTTCAAATATTTGTAAAACAAATAAAAACTATAATAACTAAAAAAAGACAAGTTTTAAGCCTTACCTCTTTTATCACCCATTTTCGTTATAATAACAATGTAGTCTTTGGTCAAAAATATTTATTCATTGAATTAATTAATCTTTTTTTTTTTTTTGGTTATGAAAAAGTGAAAGTAATTGTAAAAAATATTAAGAATTAAATCGGAGGAATGAAATAAATAATGTTAAGTAGTTTTATTAACAAGGAGTAAGGGTAAATCATAGATATATATGTTGGCATTATGACTCTGTTATGCATACAATATATCACCAATGTAATGAATTTTTTCAGAAGATTGTTTACAACAGGGGTGAGATAAAGTGTTTTAAATATTTACAAGAGAAAAATGAATCTAGAAACTATTCCATATACGTATATACTCATGGACAAAATTTTAGGAAGTGGATAGTCTTTAATATAGTCTTTTTTTAAAGAGACAGAGACAATTTTGTTCATACTTTGTTATTCCGTGTGATTTCAATAAAGGTCACTGTAATATCTTTCAGAGTTATTGTCTGAATCTTGATATACATGTTAAAAGGTATAACTTCCTCAAGTTTTGTCCATGAGTGTATACACTCTTGATTATTAAAAATAAAGAAGGCATCTCCTGACCACGAGCACATGTGCTTTTTAGATGGCAGAGAGCCTTGATTATCTCGTGTCTTCAATAAAGGTCACTGTAATATCTTTCAGAGTTATTGTCTGAATCTCGATATACATGTGAAAAGGTATAACTTTCTCAAGTTTTGTCCATGAGTGTATACACTCTTGATTATCTCGTGTCTTTAATAAAGGTCCCTGTAATATATTTCAGAGTTATTGTCTGAATCTCGATATACATGTTAAAAGGTACAACTTCCTCAAGTTTTGTCCATGAGTGTATACACACTTGGTTATCTCGTGTCTTCAATAAAGGTCACTGTAATATCTTTCAGAATTATTGTCTGAATCTCGATATACATGGTAAAAGGTACAACTTCCTTAAGTTTTGTCCATGAGTGTAAATACATTTTTTGGTTTGTAATCTTACTTTAAGATAACTGTCATAGATGAGCATTTTTAGCTTTAAAAATTATCTTACATAGTTGTCAATAAAAGAAATACATTACAAAATCTATTCCCTCATACATAAATTCGCTACCCTTTCTTTCTAATCATGATTTACAAAGCTAAACACACTTTTTTTGATAATAATCTTCATATAAAATGTTATGTAAGAAACAAAAAAAAAAAGGTAAAATGTATACAAAGCTATTTTTTAAAGACTCATTCGTGATCAGACGATTAAGGGCATTTTTATTGATTACCTACAGAAAATATGCGTGCACATGCATCTGGGTTTGTTTTATGAAAACTCCTTTTTAATGACTTCTTTAACCTTTTTTTTTTTTTTAGGTAACTTCCGCTTCTTTGAAAATTCTTCATTATGAAGCTCGAAACAAATATAGTACAAGTATGATGTATAGGGCCATTGTAATTTTTAACATCGTTTTACGCTCATTTATTTCTCTTTTTTATATACATGGATAGATAATAATGGTGCGAGAAGATTGTGTTTTCGAATGTGAAAAAAAAAGAGTCCTTTCATTTTTGAATAATTTGAAATATAAAAGTTTTATTACCAAATATTTTGAGGGATTGTGATCATATTTAACGATTTTTTTCAATAAATTGAATGAAGAGCTTCAGATGTCTTCGTACATCTTTATCACAGCAGTCGCAATATTCTCTATCTTGGGTGTCTAAAGTGGCTGTTCTGGGTCCATGTCAATTTTCTGTTGTTGTTGTGTCCAATGAAGAGCCTCAGATGTCTCCATACATCTCTATCACAGCAGTCGCAATTTTCTCTATCTTGGGTGTGTAAAGCTGCTGTTCTGGGTCCATGTCAATTTTCTGTTGTTGTTGTCGTGTCCAATGAAGAACCTCAGATGTCTCCGTACATCTCTATCACAGCAATTTTCTCTATCTTTGGTGTGTAAAGCTGCTGTTCTGGGTCCATGTCAATTTTCTGCTAGGCTGCGGGTATTTTTCTCTTCATTGGAAAATGGGTGCCGTTGCCATGTTAGTCACCTTGGACCAGAATTTGATCAAATATTCCAAGGGTCCAGGGGAGATCGCAGGGAGGTGTGATCAAACTTCTCCTTTCTATCCTCCCCAGAGCTTTCATTAGGAACATCAATGGCCAAAAAAGACTAGCTTCTTTTGAACGCATCACAAAATCAAATGGCTTGATCTATAAATACCGTACTAAAGATTGAAGGCTATCGAAAATATAGGACAACCAAGAACTAGTGACATTTGGGACATTTGTCATCGATACAACAGAATGCTCAGTTTAATACCTAAAGATAGAGATCGTGAAGAATGAAAGAGTTCATGAGGTTACTAAAAGTTGACTGAATGACCTCTTTCAACAACGATACACTAAGATATATCAAGATAAATCAAGAAAGACGCTGATAAAGAATGATTTAAGTAACAGCAGCAGTCTGAGAGGCGTGTTGTCAAGTTGTCACCCCATTGTGACATGGACACAATGGTGTCACCAAATGGCGTGGGTCAACCGTTCTCTGATTACAAATGAGAGCTACAATTTTCCATAAGCAACCATGGGTAGAACATGGGCCTACTTTCTATTTCTTAACTCTCTCTCTCTCCGTTTCCTAATGTACCTTTATAATTATAACATTAAATGGATTCTTTTTTATCTTTCTTTAAGGAATGGTTGAAAAAGGAGTTTTGTCTCGAGATGTACATGTTATTAGTGTCATCAAGTCATTCTGCAATGTCATTAAGTGTCCTATTCATAGCTACATGCCTTAATATGCAAATATATTTCAGGTATTTTTACATAGATTCATATTTAATTAAAAAGGCATTGTTTGGATCAAAATATCATTTATTTTACCAATATTTCAGTTAGCTGAACGCCAACCTTTATCAAGGTGTTATGACATTTTAAAGTGTGTCAACAACAAACTCAGCGCCACATGTTGTTGACACACTTTAAAATGTTATAATACCTTGATAAAGGTTGGCGTTCAGCCAACTGAAATATTAGTAAAATAAATGATATTTTGATCCAATATATGCCTTTTTAATTAAAGATTTATCTATGGATAGCTCTATTTTCAAAATAGATTCATATATGAAAAAATATTCAAATGTGATATTGTACTGGAATAAGGTGCATAAATGAAGAAAAAGGTTCATAGATTTTCTTCATAGATTCATATTTAGACTAACCTGTCGTTAATTTTATTTTTTCTTTGAACGATAAAAAGTATTTTTCTTTTACAAGTTAACTCTGGTATTATACTAGCCTTTCTATATGCGAAAAAAATAAATCAACAATTAGCAGATTATATTGATTTCTTAAAATTTAACACAGGGGGCCACAAAATAAGGTAAAACAAGGTAATAAGACCAAATCCAAATAAATAAATAGTGTGTGACGTTTTGGTAACAGCGTTGTTACCATCTTCAGACAAAAGTACTGAATGGTATTAAAATATGTGTTTTTAGACGAATTAAAAGAGAATTACTCTCTCTCTCCCTTACCAATGCTTAACAGTTAAAAGTTGTTTTTATTCTCTTTTAGAAGCGTTCTTTATCTATTATTCATTTATTTAGGTGGGGGGGGGGGGGGGGGGGGGAGAAGTCCGACCACACCTCCTTGCGGTCCCTTCTGGACCCTTGGAATATTCGACCAAATTCTGGTTCGTTTACAAGGTGACTAACGTGGCAACGGCACCCATTTTCCAATGAAGAGCAATGGCCGCAGCCTTGCAGAAAATTGACAAAGACTCAGAGCAGCAGCTTTACACACCCAAGATAGTGGACATTGCTGCTGCTGTGATAGAGATGTATGGAGACATCTGAGGCTCTTCATTGGACACGACAACAACAACATTTATTTAGGTAACCGAGGTTTCTGGAGCCACGTACAGAACTACCCGGGCTGTGACCTATGTCTTCTTGGTTTTATGAGGTGACACCAGGCAGATTTCTTTCTTGGGAGCTTTTCTAAGATACTGTATTTAGGTTGGTGGATCCCTAAGAGGGAAATATTTATTTATATCTCTAAAATTTGTTATACAAATATCTTTTAACATAGGTGTAGTGTATTTGCATATTGAATTGTGGATATGCAAATATCCTGTTTTGCATAATGGTTTTCATAGAATTTTGTATATAAATAGCGACAGTTTTTAGCTACCAGCAGTCAGTCAATTTATGTCAATAAACGAGATTACTGGAGTCTGTTTGCCTCGTTGAAGCGACACCTCACTCTTGGCTACCTCCCAACCTTCTAGGATAAGACAACTGGTTATTGTTCAAAGTGTAATGGACAATCACAATAATTAAATGTGTATAATAAATAAAACAATTTGCATAACGTTTTATCTACCACTCAATTAAATGATTGTTGTCCGCTTTTCCTAGTGGCTCTTTGTTTTGATTTCTTTTTGTCAATCTCTCTCTCTCTCTCTCTCTCTGTCCGTTGTGTTGCCATATCTTTTTATTTTATAGAGAAAAAAACACAATATATCACATAGATCAATACACAATAGCACGGAACCAAAATTCTCCGTTTAATTGGGTCACACAATATTGGATCATCTACAATGAAAGCTCTATACAAAAGCTTTTATATATTGTAGATACAAATTTCAACTTCTTGAAACGTGTGTAGACATTTGATATTAATACAAAGTAATATATCTCAATACACAATAGCACGGAACCAAATTTCTCCGTTTAATTAGGTTACACAATATTGAGTCATCTACAACGAAAGACCTATACAAAAGCTTTTATATCTTGTAGATACAAATTTCAACTTCTTGAAACGTGTGTAGACATTTGATATTAATACAAAGTAATATATCAATACACAATAGCACGGAACCAAATTTCTCCGTTTAATTAGGTCACACAATATTGGATCATCTACAACGGAACACCTATGCAAGAGCCATTATATCTTGTAGATACAAATTTCAACTTCTTGAAACGTGTGTAGACATTTGATACAAAGTAATATATCAATACACAATAGCACGGAACCAAATTTCTCCGTTTAATTGGGTCACACAATATTGAGTCATCTACAACGGAACACCTATACAAAAGACCTTACATCTTGTAGATACAAATTTATACTTCTTGAAACGTGTGTAGACATTTGATATTAATACAAAGTAATATATCAATACACAATAGCACGGAACCAAATTTCTCCGTTTAATTGGGTTACACAATATTGAGTCATCTACAACGGAAGCTCTATACAAAAGACCTTACATCTTGTAGATACAAATTTATACTTCTTGAAACGTGTGTAGACATTTGATATTAATACAAATTAATATATCAATACACAATAGCACGGAGCCAAATTTCTCCGTTTAATTAGGTCACACAATATTGAGTCATCTACAACGGAAGCTCTATACAAAAGACCTTACATCTTGTAGATACAAATTTCAACTTCTTGAAACGTGTGTAGACATTTGATATTAATACAAAGTAATAATACGCCATCTATATATAACGAATTGAGACATTAAGACATGAATGTTTCTTTTCACATATAAATCAAACTGAGCATTTTTTCATCGCAATTAGGACAGTAGAAGTTATTATTATTTATTTGAAAGCTGAAAGCATAATGGTAATATGAAATATATATACTAACTTAGTCCCTATTTCTGCTCCGCGCTTATGGAATTGAAGACTTGGGGCGATGGCGTCGACCTTTCATATTAAATCTTACTTTTCCTTATTACTAATAATTGTATATAGTTGCGGAACTACTGGTTTCCTGTGCTTCTCTTTTCCTGTTATTGTACCTTGTACGGAGAATCTGTATAAGACTAATGTCTTAATAAAGGCTTTGTGTGTGTGTGTGAAATTTATATACAGGAAAATTTAAGACAATCAATATAATAAATAGATTAATATGGGTAAATTGGAGGAAAATAAATTTCTTATACCTGGATTTACCACGGAGTCTCTGCAAATGAAAAAAAAAGGGTAAAGCTAATCTATATTCAATATTATTCAAACGATTATACAACTTATAGTATATACTAGGGGTTGGTGGAAGGATGGTCTAAACCATTGGTTTTCGACCGCTACGACCCAGGTTCAATTCTCGCATTGGGCAATTTTTTCTGATTAAAAAAAATGCTCCAATGCCCCCCGATTCTTGCAAAAATTCCAACCCCATCAGTGAGTGCAAATAACCAAATGGGGCTCTGGCACATTTGTAAGTGCAAAGTCGAATTGCATTTCACATGTGTAGACATGTGGTGCATTTACAGAAAAACAGTAGCCTACCTCGACCCACCATGATTATCATGGCCTGTACCATGTGTACTAGGGATAAACAAAAAAAAAAAACTAAATATATATGCTCTAAATTATATCTATCGTATGTATTTTCACATTTACAGTACCTGTAAATGACTCTCAAAAGAGATCGTAGGTCAACAGGAAGGAGCGGGTTGTCCAGGAAGGGGCCTATTGACTGTACCCTGTAATCTCCTGTAAACATCCTTGTTAGAACACGCCAGATGTGATAAGAGAATTTCTTGAGAGATTTCAGGACAAAATGTCGACATTGGGAATGACAAGAAACCTTTCAACACCATTTGTGAACATTCCATTAAGAAACTCTATAAACATTGACGGCAGACACGTTTCAATATACCACACGTCTACATCTGGCTATAGGGATGGTCAAATAATAATCTATTGGAAATACACTCCTCTACAAAAGCTAAGCATGAAAAAAGCATTTCAAGATTATAGAATGAAGAATGAACTAGTTGTTTGTGAACTTAACGATTTGATTTCTGATAAAAAAATCATATTTAAAGTTCAATTCATTTTGTAAATACATTTTAAACTTTCTACAAAATCTGGATCTCTAATGTTTTCATGCGTTGAATAATGTAAATAACTTATGTAAATAAACTTTTCTCCTTGTTTGGCACAAGTATCCCTTGAGGGATATAGTGCTTTGGAAATAAAATAATTTGGAAATTTGGAAATGAAAAAACAAAAGTTTAATAATGCTAAAAAATAGTACAAATGTGAAATTGTACTGGGATAAGTTGAATAAATTAACAAAAAGGCATCTCCTTATCGTGCAACTGAAAATCAAAATCAAGAATGTGTATTTGGCTAATTCTGTAAAAATAAAAAATAAACAAATAATTGATATTTATTCCGATAGATGGCGCAAGCTATCAGCAACTTTCAGTTGCACTATAAGGAGATGCCTTTTTTCTTGAACGTTTAATAGTTATTTAAAATTTCCTGTGCTGCTCTTTTCCTGTTATTGCACCTTGTACGGAGAATCTGTATAAGACTAACGTCTTAATAAAGGCTTTGTGTGTGTGTGTGGTTATTTAAAATTAACACACTATAACTAATTTTGTTCAAATCACAGCGAAAGAATTCGAAATATAGCAAGGTATTTAAGAAATGAACATTCTTGAAGCACGAATTTATATTTTCAAATAAAACACATATCACCTACTGTTCTTTAATGCAATGAAAAAAGAATGGAAGGAAAACTGTCTCATCAATTCTTAAAAGTAAAAGACTCTTCGGCTTTTTTCAAGAAACCTTTAGGACTAACCTTTTTGGTCGTTGAGATACAGCCTGCATCACGCTGAGATCCAATAGTCCGAGACGCGTACGTAGTTGGCTTTATTTATATAAAAAAAATGTTGGCCAATTTCACGGAATTAACATAAATCAGCGTTTATTTGATACATATATCGTTCTAAATATAGAACAACTCATATTTAAATCATTAGATAATAAAAATACATATATTGGATTGAATACAAGATTTATTTGCCAATATTTCGGTTGGCTGAACGCCAACTTTTATCAAGGCATTACATTTTTACATTACATTACATTTTATTGCCTTGATAAAGGTTGGCATTCAGCCAACCGAAATATTGGCAAATAAATATTTTATTCAACCCAATATATGTCTTTTTATTATCTAATATAACAACAACAACAAAAACCTTTATTAAGACACTATTGTCTTACAAGGGGATTCCCCTAAAGGTTATATATGTACATGAGTGAGGAGGAAAAGCAATTTATAGGGGAGGGGGAGCAATCAGCCGTTGTCTGTGGAGTTGAGCACCTCTTCTCTCATTTTATCAATCGCCTTGAAAAATTTAAAATATTTATAAACAAATGTTTTATCCAGCAGGAGAGTAGTAAAGATTTTAACTATCTAATATATATATTGTAGCGTAGAAATCAAGTATTTGTATATCTGAAGGTGTGAAAGTATTTATTGATGACGTCACGGCGACTAGTCGACAAATATCAACAACTCAACAAAACTATCTACAGCTAGAGAATCTTAAGCAAGCAAGCAAATAAATATTTCGATCATTATTTTATATTGAATAATTAAATTAAATCTGTTTCCAAATATTTTCATGGAATAATTCAATTAAATTAAATAATGATTTATTCCTTCTCGTCACAATAGAAATAATCCTATAAATAAATAATAATAACATTGCTTATTATCCTACATTTCTACTTGGAGAATCTGTATGAGACTGAAAGGTCTTAATAAAGCTTTTTGTTGTTGTATTACTGGTACTATTACTGTTATTCCTGTATGTATCCTACATTTCTACTTGGAGAATCTGTATAAGACTGAAAGGTCTTAATAAAGTTTTTTGTTGTTATTTGTTTGTTATATTTATTCCTATAAATAGCGTTATTTGATGTAAAAATGCTTATTTGAGCAGTTAGGATATGCCTATATATATATATATATCAAAAATGGCATATCCTGACCAGGAGCACATGTGCTTTACAGAAGGCAGAGCGCCATCTGGTAGAACAGAAATCAACTAAACATTGATTTAGCCTGTTCCCTGATATTTGGACAACCCAATATATTATTATTATCATTTCTTTATTTCGACTTAGAGCGCTATGTCCCCCTAGGGACACTTGCACTTTAAACATAAACAAAATTTTTAAAGAAGAGAGAAAGAAAGATATTTTAAATATGTACAGAATTAGTATGTAAGTTAGTTAGATGAAAAGATAAAATATATCAACACAATTGATATATGTACAAAGGGTTGGTATGCAAATTTAGTTAAATGAAATCAAATTGTAAAGTATTGTGTGTATTCTAGAAAAGCGATTTACAGATTTAAAAAAAGTTTTAAGGAATATTTTATAATGAAAATATGCTAGATATTAGAGAATTATTCAGTTAAAACAATACTAAAAAGAGTTAATTACTAAATAAAAGCGTTCCAATAGAATTTAGTAGTTTATGTAAAACATATGGTTCTTGAATCAAAAGAATGTCAGGTGGGTCATCTCTAGTGTTGGCCTGTAGCTAACTTATCGCAGTAAATATTATTATTATAAAAGGATTTTGGGAAATGATACCATTCACCACATTCTTTTTCTATTAATAATAATATATAGGGGGAAATAGGCATATATAATGTGCTGTTTAGAAAGAGAGAATATGGATTTACGGGCTACTTACCAAAGTGTCTAATTTTCGAGCCCAAAAATAATGTAGCAAGCAGACAAACCGCAATACACTATATCAATGTACCAAGGTGCTGCACGCAACAAGGTTGTTCAAAAAGGTTAGATTCCCCAGGCTAGGGAAGATAAAAGAAAGACAGGTTGTTGTTTAGATAAGAAGATTAGATAAAGCGGGAATAATTCAACAAATTCTGGGAAAAGATAGATTTTCTTTTTGTAAAAATAAAAATAAAAATCTATGCTGTTCAAGAAAGGCAATGCTCCTTTCTACTATGGAATGATGTTTGAATGGTTAGAAGACCAAACATTGGGCCTTGTCAACTACTGAGGGTTAGACATCAGGACAGCATCGCGTGTTCAATACTTGTCCCTATTAGACATGGTTGAGAGACTGTGTGGCGGAAGTGACGTACAAACCCTAGCGTGATTGGCTCCCGGGAGAGATCTCTTGTACGGCCGCAACATGATTCTATGATAAGGTTAATAGAACCGTTAATTTCCCCACAGTTTATTTATAGAAACATTGTTTCAAACCTGTCGGGGAAACTTCTACTTTTTGAGAAATGTCTTCCATCAATACATATAAAATGAAAGGATTTAAAAGCACGAATGTTTCTTTTATACATAATACAAACTTCTACTGCCCTTACTGCGATGAAAAAATATATTGGGAGGGCTTGGCTCATCAGTAGTGAACCCTCCCAGCGGTTTCGCCAATTTAATCCACCAGACCGCTTCTCAAAGCTCTAATACTGTATTGTACGATTCTGCTTATATACGCAGCACTGTAGGGTGGAATCTCAGAAATGGTTTTCAAGAAAACTATAGAGATAAGCTTATAGGACAGTAGAATTACATTCAAATATTTGCATCGAGCAATTCTCTTCCGCAAACAATAAAGACAAGGCCAGTTAGGCATAAATTAACACAAAGCAATAACGCGCCATCTATACATATAAAATGAATGTTTCTTTTATACCTAATACAAACTTCTACTGCCCTTACTGCGATGAAAAAATATATTTTTATTTTATCCTTCCCAGGGTAATCGACGTCATGATAATCATATGGTGAGTAAATGTATGCTTAACTGACTACTTAAACTATATTACATTCGACTCTCGATAATTTGAAACTCAAGGAACCAGAGCAAATTTTCAATTTATCAAGAGTTAAAAAAAAACAGGAGTTTAAACAACTAAGAGGAAGGGAGGGAAAAAATCAAGTAAAAAAAGAGTTTGAAATTTTGGCAGTTTCGGGATATACCTATTGTAGCGAAGTATCTATTATTTTACAAGCATTGTAATTGATTTAACCTGTTCCCTGATATTTGGCCAACCCAATTTCTTAATAAATCAAGAAAGGCCATCCACGAACGCGTTTCGTGTTGGCGCCCGTCAGCGTGGTGTAGGCTGTAAATATATCTGTATTGTTATTCTTTTATATTATCTTTTCTACGGATTTAACCAGACCAATCTGTTCATGAGCTTAATTAAGTTTAAATTTATATATAAATATCATTATTATCATTAAATATGTTTAGATTTTACTCTTTTTTTATTATTCACATTTGCAGACTCTGTAGTAAATCCATGTATAATACAATATGTAGAACGAAATATGACAATTATACCGCAAATGTTTCTTTAGAACGAAAAATCGAAATTTATTTTAAAGAGAAAAAAACGATTATTTCTAACCTTAGGGATGAAGTATGAAAGGATGAATTGTGAAGTGTAATGATAAACGGAAAAATAAAGTGTCCAGGGATGGGAATTTTTCCGTTTATCATACTTTTCACAATTCATCCTTTCATACTTCATCCCTAAGGTTAGAAATAATCGTTATTTCTCCATAAAATAAATTTCGATTTTTCGTTCAAAAGAAACACATGCGGTTTAATTGTCAAATTTGGTTCTACAATCATAAGCCGCTTTATATTGTATTATAAAATACCCTATGTCTTAATAAATACTTTTATGTATGTAAAAGATAAATGAATAAACCATCAAAATATTGGAAAAGTAAATCAATTTTAAAATCCAGAATAAGTTGTTTCTCTTTCAAATATGGATATTAGAGATTACCCCATATCCAGAACGTCGTATATGTAAATAAAACGTTTTATATATACGCAATATACACAATTTAGTAAATATTTCTTTATTATGTAAAATTTGAATAAAATAACCCCCCCATAATGATGCTATAATGCAAGCGGTAGAATACGCCTGAACGACTTCGGGCTCAAGGACAACCGCTATGTTCTCCTTTCATAAAAATTGCATTGTCATCGGTGATAAGCACGTAAGGTAAGAATACTAACTTCAACACTCTTTCTTCATCAATCCTGATTACTTCAATATTTATTTGGAAAAAAGGAAATATAACAAAATATATCCTGTAAACATCTCTTTCTCTTTATTTAAAAAAGAGGAAAATAAAATGAAAAATCATATATTTGATATAGAGAATTGAGGTTTTTTTTTGTCTGGAGAACTTCTCCAAATGGGGTGTTTATGAATAGATAACAAAACTTCAGAGTTGGATTGAAATTGCTTGGATTTTAAAATTCCGTTTATTTTTGTGGATTAACGGGGATCATAAAGATGCTATTTATATCTAAATTTTTAAATAAAGAAAGAAAAAGTACAGTAAAAATCGATGCAATAATACTCTTTATCTTCGCTTATTACCGTATAACAAAGAATTCTAAAAGAGAGCAATAGGCACAGTTAAACCTGTCTATAGCGCCCCCTCTTGGGACTCTTCAAAATAGGGTGCTATAGACAGGTCACTTTTAATGTAAATCGCATCGTACTACGTATTTAAAATCGGGCGCTATAGACAGGAAGGCGCTATTTAGAGGGGGCGCTATAGACAGGTTTAACTGAATATATATATATCCAGAGAACCAGAGTATATGTACAGTACCTGGAACTCTCCCAGTTTGTAGAAAGAACTGTACACCATCCTATGTAAGGTTCTTGTAGCATTCTCTCATTGATTCTCTTAGCTGTGAGAAATGTGTGGTTGTTCTATTTAATCTGTAATTCGTTCTCTGCAATTCTGCATTTTATGACTTTCGAAGTTGATGATATTGTTTAAAGGTGATCCTCTAAGTTGAAATTTTATTAGTTTCTTATATTACCTTTTTTCCCCTTATTTTTTTTACATGATCAGCGTAATTACGAAAATTTGGCTTTAAATACTGGATTTCTCAGGAAGCCTCTTGAAATAAATATTTGATCGCTGAGGAAGGCCAACAGTCCAAAACGCGTTCGTGGTTGATTTTTCTTGATATATGAAGAAAATGGGTTGACCAAATATAATGGAACAAGCCTAAATCAATGTTTAGTTTATTTTTGTTCCACTAGATGGCGTTCTGGTATCTAAATTGCTTATGTAAGAGGTCAGGATTTGTCTTTTTTTTATCTAGGACAGAAGTCGGCAAACTGCGGCTTGCGAGCTACACGGCTCTTTGGATGTGAAGTTCTTTATATAGTTCCATACGTCTTCCTTCTTCTTTCTTATCTCCACTCAATCATATTAAGGTATCAAGCTTGTAAAGCTTGAGACTGTTGATGGTGTCTGCCGGGGAAGAGTAGAGCTCATCAATGGATGAGTCAATACAGTCAATAATGTGTTTTGGGGTTGCAGGTTGGCACTTAGTACATAGTGGGAAAACCTTGAAACCATTCAGGAAAGTCATTGTTTGTAGATAATCAGACTTAAGTCTGGAAATCAAAGAGAGTTGAGTTCCATATGTAAATATTATTTATGCAATTACTATTTATTGTTGGCAAGAAAATATTTTGTGGCTCTTTAAAAACTTTGATATTTTGTAAATTGTAATTTTTGACTCTTCCGACTCAAAAGTTTTCTGACCCCTGATCCAGGAGGAAGGGGATAGTATCCTATAGGATATTTTATTCGGTTACAACAGGCTCTACTGAATGTGTTGTATCTCAGTTTAACGACGGATGTTGTTGTTGTTTCAACAATGCACGAGTTACGGGGGTGTAGGGGGTGTTAGACGGACTATTCGGGCAGAACTCTGCTACCGTCCCCTGGGTGGGGAACAAGGAAGGGCGGGGTGCTGGATGCGGTCCGGGGACTTCGCCGACGTCATCGGGTAATCCAGTGCGGGGAGTGGAACGATGTTTCTAGTTCCTGTTTGTTTACATCTCTTTGCGGGGGAGTTGTGCACAGTATCATGTGTTTACATCTCTTTGCGGGGGAGTTGTGCACAGTAGCATGTGTTTACATCTCTTTGCGGGGGAGATGTGCACAGTATCTTGTGTTTACATCTCTTTGCAGGGGAGTTGTTCACAGTATCATGTGTTTACACCTCTTTGCGGGGGGAGTTGTGCACAGTATCATGTGTTTACATCTCTTTGCGGGGGAGTTGTGCACAGTATCATGTGTTTACATCTCTTTGCGGGGGGAGTTGTTCACAGTATCATGTGTTTACACCTCTTTGCGGGGGGAGTTGTGCACAGTATCATGTGTTTACACCTCTTTGCGGGGGGAGTTGTGCACAGTATCATGTGTTTACATCTCTTTGCAGGGGGAGTTGTGCACAGTATCATGTGTTTAAACCTCTTTGCGGGGGGAGTTGTGCACAGTATCATCTGTTTACATCTCTTTGCGGGGGAGTTGTGCACAGTATCATGTGTTTACATCTCTTTGCGGGGATTTGTGCGCAGTATCATGTGTTTACATCTCTTTGCGGGGGAGTTGTGCACAGTATCATGTGTTTACACCTCTTTGCGGGGGAGTTGTGCACAGTATCATGTGTTTACACCTCTTTGCGGGGGAGTTGTGCGCAGTATCATGTGTTTACATCTCTTTGCGGGGGAGTTGTGCACAGTATCATGTGTTTACATCTCTTTGAGGGGGAGTTGCGCACAGTATCATCTGTTTACATCTCTTTGCGGGGGAGTTGTGCACAGTATCATCTGTTTACATCTCTTTGCGGCGGGGGGGGGGGGGGGGGTTGTGCACAGTATCAAGTATCATGTGTTTACATCTCTCTGAGGGGAAGTTGTGCACAGTAGCATGTGTTTACATCTCTTTGCGGGGGAGATGTGCACAGTATCTTGTGTTTACATCTCTTTGCAGGGGAGTTGTTCACAGTATCATGTGTTTACACCTCTTTGCGGGGGGAGTTGTGCACAGTATCATGTGTTTACATCTCTTTGCAGGGGAGTTGTTCACAGTATCATGTGTTTACACCTCTTTGCGGGGGGAGTTGTTCACAGTATCATGTGTTTACACCTCTTTGCGGGGGGAGTTGTGCACAGTATCATGTGTTTACACCTCTTTGCGGGGGGAGTTGTGCACAGTATCATGTGTTTACATCTCTTTGCAGGGGGAGTTGTGCACAGTATCATGTGTTTACACCTCTTTGCGGGGGGAGTTGTGCACAGTATCATCTGTTTACATCTCTTTGCGGGGGAGTTGTGCACAGTATCATGTGTTTTACATCTCTTTGCGGGGATTTGTGCGCAGTATCATGTGTTTACACCTCTTTGCGGGGGGAGTTGTTCACAGTATCATGTGTTTACATCTCTTTGCGGGGGAGTTGTGCACAGTATCATGTGTTTACACCTCTTTGCGGGGGAGTTGTGCACAGTATCATGTGTTTACATCTCTTTGCGGGGGAGTTGTGCACAGTATCATGTGTTTACACCTCTTTGCGGGGGGAGTTGTGCACAGTATCATGTGTTTACATCTCTTTGCGGGGGAGTTGTGCACAGTATCATGTGTTTACACCTCTTTGCGGGGGAGTTGTGCACAGTATCATGTGTTTACACCTCTTTGCGGGGGAGTTGTGCACAGTATCATGTGTTTACATCTCTTTGCGGGGGAGTTGTGCGCAGTATCATGTGTTTACATCTCTTTGCGGGGGAGTTGTGCACAGTATCATGTGTTTACATCTCTTTCCGGGGGAGTTGTGCACAGTATCATCTGTTTACATCTCTTTGCAGGGGAGTTGTGCACAGTATCATGTGTTTACATCTCTTTGCGGGGGAGTTGTGCACAGTATCATGTGTTTACATCTCTTTGCGGGGGAGTTGTGCACAGTATCATGTGTTTACATCTCTTTGCAGGGGAGTTGTGCACAGTATCATGTGTTTACATCTCTTTGCAGGGGAGTTGTGCACAGTATCATGTGTTTACATATCTTTGCAGGGGAGTTGTGCACAGTATCATGTGTTTACATAGGAGATCAGGGAAACCCTGTCTGATGGAGGATTCCATCCTTTAACCGTGGAAGAGACTCCGAAGCTAATATTTAAACCTATATATACCACTTCTAAGATTCCACCGCTTAAATACGACTTCTAAGATTCCACCCTTCAATGTTTCATATAAAAGCAGAATGATCCAATACATAAAGAAGCGGTCTGGTAGATTTAATTGGCGAAACCGCTGGGAGGGTTCACTACTAATGAACCAAGCCCTGCCAATATTTTTCATCGCAGTAAGGACAGTAGAAGTTTGATTTATTTGTGAAAAGAAACATTCGCGTTTTGGTGTTTTCATTTGTATTGTAACATATCAACGTTTAGTTGATAATTGTAACTAGATGGTGCTTTGCCATCTAAAATACTTATGTGTGAGGTCAGGATATGCCTTTTTGTTTTATATAAATATACAGCTAAACCTGTCTATAGCGCCCCCTTTTGGGACTCACCAAAATAGGGTGCTATAGGCAGGTCACTTTTAATGTAAATCGCATCGTACTACGTATTTAAAATCGGGCGCTATTGAGAGGGAGGGGCTATTTAGAGGTGGCGCTATAGACAGGTTTAACTGTATATATATTGGCTCTTGCAATTTCTAAAAAAAAATAAATTAGCTTCGATGACCTCCGATTCTGAGTCCAAATCCATCAGTAAATGCGAGTTACCAAACAAACGGGGCTTTGACACACTTGTCAGCGAGAAAGAAGAACTGACTTCTACATTTGTAGACATGTGGTGCACTTTCAGTTAATGATTATCCAGGTGTGTACTAAATTTTTCTTCTTTCTTATCTCCACTCAATTATATCAGGGTATCAAGCTTGTAGAGCTTGTTGATGTTGTCTGTTGGAGATGAGTAGAGCTCATCAATGGATAAGCCAATACAGTCAATAATTATTATTTTTTAAATAAAAAGGTATATATTGGATCAAAATATCATTTATTTTACCAATATTTCAGTTGGCTGAACGCCAACCTTTATGTTAAGATCTTAAAAGTGTAAATGTTATAACACCTTCATAAAGGTTGGTGTTCAGCCAACTGAAATATTGGTAAAATTAATAATATTCTGATCCAATATATGCCTTTTTATTTAAAAATTTATTTATGGATTGTTCTATTTTAAAAACAGTCAATAATGTAGTTTGGGGTTGCAGGTAGAGAAATGTATTAAATTTGTACAGATGTACTAAATGTACCAGGTGTAATAACATGTTTTTCTATCAAATTTTATAAAAAATCTTTATTATAAAAAGAATTTAAAACAGAGAGCAAGTTTAGCTGAAAGAGAACGTGATGTCTTGAGAGAAGTAAACGTATGTTGAGGGTTTGAATTCCAGAAGACGTTCTTTGTTCCAAAAGAACATTCCACGACATCATCGTTAATTTAGTCGTTTGGCGTGCAACTTCATTACGGCCCTTGGTAATTGAGTGATGTCGTCAGTCTTGGCTAAGATGTCGTGATGGATTTCACAAGTTCTTTGTGACTTCCTGCAATTTTAGTCGTTGATCTCTGGTTCATTCACTTCTTTCATCAAGAATCGTGTTGTCTTTTGTCAATTGTTATTACAAAAGACGTCTATGTACATTCATGGACTAAACTTAAGAAAATTTTGTCTATTAGCATGTATATCGGGATTGAGACAATAACTCTGAAAGATACACTCATGTACAAAACTTAAGAAAGTTGTACCTTTTAGAATGTATATCGGGATTCAGATAATAACTCTGAAAGATACACTCATACATAAAACTTAAAGAAGTTGTACCTTTTAGCATGTATATCGGGATTCAGACAATAACTCTGAAAGATACACTCATGGACAAAACTTAAAGAAGTACCTTTTAGCCTATATATCGGGATTAAAACAATAACTCAACAAGATATCACAGTGACCTTTATTGAAGACACGTGAGATAACCAAGTTTGAACATAATTGCCTCTGTCTCCATAAAAACAGAAAATCGGTGACATCAAAGATTATCAACTTTCTTCAGTTTTGTCTATGAGTGTATACAGGATATAATACGATCAAGAAAGCCGATTGTTGGCAACCATATCACAGTCGGGGTGGGAGACCTTCAAAATACATTTGTCATTAGAGGACAACAAAGAGGTCTGAATCATTGACCGACCCAATCAGGATTGTTCGGTAGCCATTGATTATAAGGAGCCTGTCTTAGTCGTCGGTCAATTTCTCACCTTGGGTCATCCACGCCTCTGTTGGATGGTAGGAATTAGCGGTCAGTACCTCCCCCCTACTGGCTTCCTTTCTTCCTTGTATCACAGATTGGACATTGTCAACTTTACAGTTCTACGTATTGCGTACTCGACTTTAGTATGCTCCGGGAATCAGGGTTACCTCAAGAGTTAGACAATGACGATTAACAACTTTATTGATTTCAAGTCAATAGCAAAATAATAAATTTAGAGAAAAATCCAGTATTGTAATAAAAATAGAAAATATTTACATCAGACTTCTCTAAAGGGACGTCGGGATCAGATGCTACAAGCCGTCCTGAGTGGGGACAGGCCCTTGCTTATTGTGTATCGTTCCAATTTCAGTATATGTACCGCCAAACATTGGTACAATTGGGATTATAGCTTAAAAACATAAATCTGCAAAGGTGTTACCAATTATAAATCAGTGACAAAAGTAGTTTGGATAACAAGAAGCCACAAAATCAAGATGAAAAGGCGGATCTAGATTAAATTTGCATATGGAAGCAAGCAGCCTAAGCATGGTTATATGTAACTAACATATGGGAGCGTTCTAGGCAAGGTTAGGAGGTTCAAGGGTGCTACCAATTATGTCACAAAAGTGTAGTTTGGCTAACAAGAAGCCACAGAATAAAGGAAAAAGAGGCAGAGTTAGATTAAATGCTTATTGTGTAGTTTTTGTCTCCAACATGCTCAATGGCAATGTTGAGGAATTTACACAGAAAAGAGATTATTACGTACTACACAGCGGCTGCACATAGCGTCTGTTTCTCATGTCAGAGGTGGCCATTTCTTTTAGAGCTAAGTCAGCCTGCCACTGAGTAGTGCTCCCAGTCTTAATGATAAAGGCAGATGCATTTTACTTCACCCAGTCATGATGGTTGTCAATAAGCTTAATACCCTAATATGATTGAGTGGAGATAAGAAAGAACAAGAATTGCGTAAATAGCTTAGTTTGGGAGAACGTTAGACTGAAGTCTAAAGGTCCATGTTCGATCCCGGGGTTTTGGCATCTTTTTAAGAAGCGGTGATACAGGCGCCATGTACATATAATTATATATTATAATGGACTGCGGCGTATGATTATAAAGTAATACTTAAAGCCTCCTCGCATAAGTTTCTCTTTTGTGAAAAATCAATATTAATTTCAGAGAGAAATATGTACTATTTCTAACTCTTTGGATGACGTATGAAAAGGTTGAATATATGAAGAGTAATGGTCTATATAGTCTATATGGTCTATATTGATTTTTCACAAAAAAAGAAACTTATGCGGGGAGGCTTTAAGTATTACTTTATAATCATACGCCGCAGTCCTTTATAATGTGTTAAAAAAGTTACTTTAAGTATTAGTTACGAACGGAAAAATACGTCCAGGGTAGCCTAGTGGACATGGCACCTGCCCGGTAAGCAGAAGGTTGTGGGTTCGATTCCCGCCCCTGGACACTTTTATTTTTCCGTTCGCCATTACTCTTCACGTTTTCACCCTTTCATACGTCATCCAATCATATATAGACCATTACTCTTCATATATTCAACCTTTTCATACGTCATTCAAAGAGTTAGAAATAGTACATATTTCTCTCTGAAATTAATATTGATTTTTCACAAAAGAGAAACTTATGCGGGGAGGCTTTAAGTATTACTTTATATAATTATATAGCATATAGTTTTGTATATAAATAATTATTTATGTATTGTATAGAATCTCTCATTCATAAGGTTCTCTTTCGGTACAAATAAAACAATGGGCACGGTGTGGGCTAAAGAATTCGGGAAATAGACTATATAAATGAATTCGATGGATAGTGCTGCCCGTACTATCCTATACAAAAATATATCCAATGTATGCTCATGGGTAAAACTTAAGGAAGTGTAAAGTGTGAAGAAGTCTGACGTCTTTAGATTTCGCTGGTTGTGTTTTGATACAAAATTACCTTTATTGAAGACACGAGATAGCCAATTTTGTATCAAATATCTGTCAGAGTTATTGTCTGAATATCAATATACATGCTAAAAGGTACAACTTTCTTAATGTGTCCATGAGTGTATACTGTTGAAGGGAATTTAGTTGCTAGCAGTCGCCGAGAAGAATTCATAAACTGGCCGCTACAGCCATGGACGCTGAGGAGAAGAAAGAATTCAGAAACTGGCCGCTATAGAGATGGACGCTGAGGAGAAGAAATAATTCAGAAACTGGCCGCTACAGTCGTGGATGCTGAGGAGAAGAAAGAATTCAGAAACTGGCCGCTACAGAGATAGGCGCTGAGGAGAAGAAGGAATCCAGAAACTGGCCGCTACAGCCATGGACGCTGAGGAGAGGTATGCAGGAACTAGAGCTAGATCCGCTAGCCATCGCCCAAGGCAGCTGTCACTCAATGTCAGGGAAGTTTCCTCTTTCAATCCACGGTAGCATGGACGCTGCCAAAACACCTTCCTCTCCTAGCTTGAAGTCGAGACTACATTGTCCATTCTGGTCATATATGATCTCTGTAGTGCTCTGAGAAGGCCAATATCCCTACAAAAACTTTTTGATATCTTAAAATATAACATTATAGCAAAGTATTTACTATTTTATTAACAGAGTATCATTTTTTATGTTTATATTTTGTTACTCTGTAGACTTCCCTCATTGCTTATCTTTTGTTTATAATTCATAGTTTGTTCTTGTCTTAAATAAATTGATGTGTTATCCTGAAGTTTGTCTTTCCTAATTTTCCACGTGGCAATATTTATCTAATTTCTTTTTAACCATATTTACTTCTTCTCTTGTACCAATTTTCTTTCATATGTTGTTGTTGTTTTTGTTGTTGTCGTGTCCAAAGAAGAGTCTCAGATGTCTCCATACATCTCCATCACAACAGCAGCAATATCCACTATCTGCTCTTCATTGGAAAATGGGTGCCGTTGCCACGTTAGTCACCTTGGAGACGAACCAGAATTTGGTCGAATCATATAGATATAACTCTACTTTATTTTCAGTAATAGCTTGCTATACTGACTTTATACCTTCAATTCGATATTAAATTATTCTA
Organism: Cordylochernes scorpioides; assembly: GCA_030710605.1. Taxonomy (NCBI): domain Eukaryota; kingdom Metazoa; phylum Arthropoda; class Arachnida; order Pseudoscorpiones; family Chernetidae; genus Cordylochernes; species Cordylochernes scorpioides. Next base: position 38,125,605 of record CP092878.1, read on the forward strand.
AAACTTTCTTCAATCCCTATTAAATATATGTTGTATTAAAATATCATTTTATTTAAAATTATATTCCACAGATTCAAATACTCTGTTAAATCGACCGCCAGAGGTCACGCTCCCATATAAAAACCCATTGTTGTTGTTTCCCGATGGCCGGCTCAAACCTTTTGTACATTATGTAAATAAGCTTTTTATTTTTTTTTATTCTTACGCCTTAAGCCAGGCATTACTTTTATCAAATTATGTTTTTTATATATTCCTTTAGTTCAATTAAAGAAATTACTGATTAAAACTATTTTTATTATTTTATTTTCAAGATTTTTAACCACGACTGCATTATCATAGCATAATCCTCAAGGTTATCAAAAAATCAACAGAAATTCATCTCATTTTATATAACATATATATATATATAGCTAAATAATACCTGTTTTCTTTCCTCTTTTCGTTCTCCACTTCTCCCATCCATATTTCCAAAATATTTTTCTAATTTCCATAGGATTATTCAAATAATAATCTGTATATATTTATCATGTGTATATAATCTTTCTCCATTTTTACCCCTTTGTATATTTCCCACTTTCATAGGTTTCTCCGTCTTGTAACCCCAAGTAGAATCCTCTGTAAGACCTGTGTGTCTTAATAAAGGCTTTTGTGTGTGTATATAGCTAAATAATAATTATAAAAAAAAAGATAAATATAATAAGTAAGATAAGTTTATATTAATATTTTAAAGGTGAATATTATGAATGTATCAATATAAATATTTATGAATTGTTTAACAGCAAGATTTAACAACGGAAACAAGCATTTAAATCGGCTTTGACACGTCATAAGCTTGTTCAAAAAACAACTGGGGTAACGAACTATATATTCTTCAATCAAATAGTCAAAAAATTAACTTTGAAATTTTACACAAATAAATTTACTGGCAATGCGTTTCTTTTAAATATTATCAAATATTATCTCTACAGACCTTACTGCAATGATATGAGTTATTGAATGAGAGGGCTTGGCTCATCAGTAGTGAACCCTCTCAGCGCTTTCGCCAAATTAATCTCTAGACCGCTCTACTATTGTATTGGATTGGTTTGGAATATACCCTGTATTTTCTATGGAAGGTAGCTTAGGGGTGTTTAGTGAACTATGGACATAAGCTTATAGGTCTGTAGAGGTACATACATATAATTTCAAGGTATTGCATCGAGCAAAGCTCGGAAGATTTAATTGCCATCTATCATTGAAATTAACTTTATTTAAAAATTGCATATATTTCTCTTTTAAACTTATTTCAATCACTTAAAAAAATATTTACCATTATTATCATTACTACAATATTTCTTTATATTTTGGAATAATAATAGAATCATTTGGCATGAAAACATTATTTCAAATCTAGAAACATTTAATATCTGTTTCTTACACTACCCCTTTTGATTTAGAACGAGTAGTTTGAGAACAAATAGACAAGTACAGAATTTTTCAAAATTGGTGTTGAGATTGTGAATTCACTTACATCAATCCTAAGTCTTTATACAAAAGATGAGTTCGAAAATATATTGTTTTATTGTAATTTTCATTCGAATAACGAGCGTTGCGTTATATTTAAACATGATGAATTGTAGTGCCATCTATTAATAAAAATTATAACTATTTATAGAGAGCGTTTGTTTTATTTTGTACTAGCGGATGTACCCGGCTTCGCCCGGGGTTTTACCCGAGTAAAGGTTTGTCTAACGAACATTTGTTAAAACAATTCTCTATAAACTTATTAAAAAAAAAAGATATATTTTGATAATTTGAAAGTCGTAAATTTGAATCTCTCGATAAAGTGAACATTTTTTCCCGGTCCCTGTGTGCCGTGTCATCCTGAATTTTGTCTTTCCTAATTTTCTACATTACAAAATCATCGTTTTATCTAGTGAACATTTTTTTTCCGGTCCCTTGAAAAATACTCGATGAGTTGAATAAAATCAATATTAATTGGTTCCCTCGGTAATTGGAAGTTAAAGGAATAGTATCTTCGCCTTGGAATTGTATCATTATTCTTGTCTCAAATAAATTGCCGTGTCATCCCGAGATAATCTTACTTTTGATAAATAATCTTTAAGATAATAAACTTAGTGATAATAAAACTTATAGATAAAAATACTTGTTATCATCGTCGCAATGGTGGCGCTGCTTGCGAGTTAAATCTACAAATCTGCAACTAACTCTAAGGATATTCAAGATATTCAAGAAATTATTTTCCAAAAACCTTCCCGGGGATATACCTAATAATATCCCAAAATTTCACGGCGATTGGATGTATGGTTTTTGAATCTATAGAGTACAGACAGACAGACATTCAATTATATATATATAATAGATTTATAAATAAAAGTCTTTGTTAAAACATTTCAGATGTATACGTTAAGAAACCGGTTTAATGATTGGAAATACATTAATAGACAAAACTTAAGGAAGTTGTATCTTTTAACATGTATATCGGGATTGAGATAATAACTCTGAAAGATATTACAGTGACGTTTATTGAAGACACACGAGATAATCAAGTGTGAATACACTCATTGACAAAACTTAAGGAAGTTGTATCTTTTAGCATGTATATATCGGGATTGAGACAATAACTATGAAATATATTACAATGACCTTTATTGAAGACACACGAGATAACTAAGTGTAAACAAAATTGCCTCTGTCTCCTCCAAAAAAATAGATGACAGATAGACACCAAAGTCCACTTCCTTAAGTTTTGTTCATGAGTGTATTGTCATTTATCATTATATTTATATCATGAACTGTTAACTGACTGTCAATATATGCTTTTAAAGTGTCCCACAAGAACTGTATAGGTTATGAAATGACAAGATGACAATCGGTGTGTTTATGTGACAGGTTTGGTGACCGCCACCAAGAACGGAGATGTGACAAGTCCAAACAAGGTAAGATGTCAACTCTGTAATTATATGACCTTACCCTTAGGCTGTATTACATACCCTGGTTGTTTTTTACCCTATGTACATATAGGACGACCATCTTCTAAGCCTCTTCTATTAGGTATTTGTCCGCTAGGTATATAATGGAATAAAAAAAATACTTGAAAGTCCATCGGACTCTTATTTCTAACGGCAATAACAGAGGTTCTTCCATTTTTATCCCAGTGTAATAATATACACTAATGGACAAAACTTAAGGAAGTTGTACCTTTTAACATGTATATCGGGATTCAGACAATAACTCTGTAAGATATTACAGTGACCTTTATTAAAGACATATGAGATAACCAAGTGTGAACAATATTGCCAAAAGTGTGACAAAAAGTAAGGAAGTTGTACCTTTTAACAAGTATATCGGGATTCAGACAATAACTCTGAAGGATATTTGATACACAGTGACCTTTATTAAAGACAACAGGAGATAACCAAGTGTGAACTGAATTGACAAAAGTTTAACAAAACTTAAGGAAGTTGTACCTTTCAGCATGTATATTGGGATTCAGACAATAACTCTGAAAGATATTTGATACACAGTGAACTTCATTGACGACACACGAGATAACCAAGTCTGAACATAATTGCCAAAAATGTGACAAAAATTAAGGAAGTTTTACCTTTTAGCATGTATATCGGGATTCAGATAATACCTCTGTAAGATATTACAGTGACCTTTATTAAAGACACACGAGATAACCAAGTGTGGACATAATTGCGTCTGTCTCCTTTAAAAACCAGACAACCTGCGACATCAAAATATGAAACCTTCTTAAATTTTGTCTATGAATGTAAAAATATTGTAGCGTAGAAATCAAGCCTTGAAATATCCTAAGATGTAAAAGTATTTATTGATGACGTCACAGCGACGAGTCGACAATTATTAACAGGTCAGCCCCAGAAACTATTTACAGCTAGAGAATCTTAAGCAAGCAAGCAAAGAAATATTTTAAAGATGATTTCACAAATATAGATTAATATATATTTTTATAATCTGTTGAATATATTTTCATTGAATAATATTAAATTGAATAATAAAATATTTCTTCGTCACATAGCCTCCTCCTATAGAGAGCATCGACCCGATGCTCAGCAGGAGACTTACGTCGTCAGTCTTAAGAACTAGTACAATGGCCAGGGATATTTTCAGCTGACTGCGGTGGATGTCTTCTTTCAGTTGAGATATATTCTTCATGGGGGCTTGGTAGGTCTATGTTTACGTCAATGTAGTTTTTTATTTCTACTGTGGTCGGCAAGGGAGGATTTTATAAATTTGCGGCCTTACCTCCCATATGGTCTATCATCTAGTTTTAATGGCGGGGCGTCCAGCTAGATCTTCTAGCAGGTGAGAAATGTTGTCTGTTTCGACCTGGATATGAGGTAGGGCTTCGGTAGCGAGTGAAATTTTTCCTCGATGATTCGTCATTGGGGTCCTGAGATTCGGCTCGAAAGTTGTAGAATACCATTGCGTCTTGCTTTCTTTGGAAATATTCTTTTCTCCTTTCCTCATTGTGTCTCTTCCTGTCACGGCAATAGCGGACGACGTGACCTGGGCGTCTGCAGTAGAAACAGATTGGCCTACCCTCAGTTGTCCGCCATTCATTGGTGTCGCGTCTTCTTCCTTGTTTCTGATATTGAGATGTAGGATGGGGATTTCTAGGTTGAGCCTCAAATTTAGGATTTGATACCGGCCTGGGTGCTTGAGGGGGACTTATTGTAGGTTCTGATATAGGCGCCAAGGTCTTTACGATCTCTTCCCTTACTAAATCTTCATTGGCAGCGATTTTAGGCTCCTCTTGAGGAGAGTCCAATGCTTGATGTATCTCTTCGCGGACAATTTTTCGGATCAGCGATGACAGATCTTCTCCGTCATCCTGGTCACAGAGAGAGGCTACATTTGGTAGGCGCTCGTTCCTGGTTGGGGTAACTCGCCTACAACGGAGCGCTTCGACACGGCGACATTCTGTAATGAATTGCTCGGTGCTCTGTACATCCCTCGGTAGGAGTGCTTGATAAAGCTCCTCAGCTATCCCCTTCATGAGGTGGGAGATTTTATCTTCCTCACTCATTTGAGGATCAACCTCTTTGCACAAGCACAGGAGATCCTGGATGTAACATTCGGTACTTTCACCTTTTAATTGTGCCCGTGTTTTAAGTTTCTTCTCCGCTTGCAATTTTGAATTTTCTTTTTTTCCGAACACATTCTCTAATTGAGATGTGAATTCCTTCCAAGTCTGTATGCTTTCTTCGTTGTTCTCAAACCATTTGAGAGCAGTTCCAGACAGATAAAAATAAACTTTAGTAAGACAAAGGGTTTCGTCCCAATGGTTGTACCTTGCCACACGTGCATACCCTTTTAACCATTTTTGAAGATCTTCACCATCCTCCCCGGAGAAAATGGAAGGGTTCCTTGGCAGATGTTGAACAACGTAGTTGCTTATCTGAGTACCTTCCTTCTTTACATTCATAGAAGTTTCTTTTGGTTCAACAGAATCAATTTTTCTTTTATTTCTTAATGGGTATCGGTCCAGTCTCTCCACCAGTTGTAGCGTAGAAATCAAGCCTTGAAATATCCTAAGATGTAAAAGTATATATTGATGACGTCACAGCGACGAGTCGACAATTATTAACAGGTCAGCCCCAAAAACTATTTACAGCTAGAGAATCTTAAGCAAGCAAGCAAAGAAATATTTTAAAGATGATTTCACAAATATAGATTAATATATATTTTTATAATCTGTTGAATATATTTTCATTGAATAATATTAAATTGAATAATAAAATATTTCTTCGCCACAATATTATTAATTTAAATAACTTTATTGACTGATAGTCAATATTTACGAAAATTTAAACAAAAAAATGATTGGAAAAAAATTATATACAAATAGTAATAATAAAAACAAAATTGGCATTTTTTGACCGTTTACATGAGCATTTTAGATGACAGAGCGCCATCTAGTGGAACAAAAATCAACTAAAAGTTAATTTAGTTTGTTCCAAAAATATTTGGCCAACCCAATTTCTTGATAAAACAAAGAAAATTTAAGTACGCACGCGTTTCGGGTTTTTGGCCCTCGTCAACGTGATGAAGGCTGTGCCTTAATGACCAAATATTTGTTTTTAGAGGCTTTCTTATATATCAAGAAATGGGTGTTTAAATGTAAATAGGAATATGCAAAGCAATAACGCGCCATCTATATATAACTAATGAAGACATTAAGATACGAATGTTTCTTTTCACAAATAAATCAAACTTCTACTGTCCTTACTGCGATAGAAAATATTGGGAGGGCTTGGTTCATCAGTGGTAACCCTCTCAGCGGTTTCGCCAATGTAATCTACCAGACCGCTTCTTTAGAGCTCTAATACTGTATTAATCATTCTGCTTATATATGTTACACTGAAGGATGGAATCTTAGAAATGGTATTTAAGTAAACTATGGACATAACATTTTAGGACAGTAATAATTACATTCAAATATGTAATAGGAATATGTACAAATTTCTTCAACGAGGGAGGCACTTAACTCAATTATAGAAAAATTCGGAACATCCTTACTCTCTCAAATCCCAATCTTAGTTGAAATGGTAGCTAGAAACAAAAATTACAGACGAATATATTATATGAATTTTTTTGTGTATGTTGTGTGTTGTTTGTGTGTATTGTATATATTCGTTAGATTATATATGGTAAAATATAAAGAATTGTATTTATAAGCATTTTGTCCTTTTTAAAAGTGTTTTATAAAAACAACTGAACCAAGAAGTTGAATATTCTTTGAGTGTGAAAGCTTGTAAAAAAATAGGAACTTACCCTCTATTATTAATTTGTTTATTTTTCTTTGTCGTCTGTTTTGTACAAGTTGAATCTGGTTAGAACGATATATGTAAATTAGATAATTCTTTTGTTGCCTTAAATACGAGGTAATTAACTCTCTCTATATCTAAAAATGTTTAAAGTTTAATAAATTATTTTTATAAATCTGAGAGTTGTCTTCAAAAACGATTCAACGACCACAATAGTAAAATATAAAAATATGTTTATTTTAATTCAAATAAATAAACATGCCTTCTTGAGCAAAGTCATTCTTTCTCCACAAAGTTTGCTTTTTTTTTTTATTATGATGCATTAGCGCGCCATCTGGTATCAAAATTCGAAACTATTATAGACACGTATGATTCTTTTAAAAATAAATAATTTCTACTGTCCTTACTGCAATGGAAAAATTAATGGAAGGGCCTGGTTTATGAGTGGTGAACACCCCTAGCGATTAAACTGGCGAAACCGCTGGAAGGGTTCACCACTGATGAGCCAGTCCCTTCCATTAATTTTTCCATTGCAGTAAGGACAGTAGAAATTGTTTATTTTAAAAAAGAATCATACGCGTCTATAATAGTTTCGAATCTTGCTTTTTGGATTCAATAAAAATGAAAAGTGTTTATTAATTTTCTGTTATCAATGTTTTACTGACTTTCATTACTTTCAATAAATAAAAAATAAAAAATAGAAGAAAAATGTGAAATGTCAGTGAATATATCTTTCTCGACATCTGGCACCCCTGTAAGAGTTGAAAATTTATGTAAAATGGCGGCCACATTGTAATTGGTTTTTTTACCTTTCTTTTTCCCTAATAGCAGGCATTTTCCATGGTATGCGACTTTCCTTGATGTTTAAGTTCTATTTTTGAATCGGTTACAGATGTCGGTAATCTGTGAAAATTCCTCAACAATACCATTTGTAATACAACACTTGAAGTTACATCGCATGAGTTTCTTTTCAATGAAAAATCAAAATTTATTTCAAGGTGAAATATTGACTATTTCTAACCTTTTTGGATGAGGTATGAAAGGGTGAATTATAAAGAGTAATGATGAACGGAAAAATAAAAGTGTCCAGGGATGGGAATCGAACCCAAAATGTTCCGCTTACCGGGCAGATGCCATGTCCACTAGGCTACCCTGGACGTATTTTTCCGTTCATAAATAATAAATAAAGTAACTTATAATATACAATATAATACACTGCGGCTTGTGATTGTAAAACAACACTTGAGGTTACACCGCATGAGTTTCTTTTCAACGAAAAATCAAATTTTTTTCAAGGTGAAATATTGACTATTTCTAACCTTTTTGGATGAGGTATGAAAGGGTGAATTATGAAGAGTAATGATAAACGGAAAAATAAAAGTGTCCAGGGATGGGAATCGAACCCACAATGTTCCGCTTACCGGGCAGATGCCATGTCCACTAGGCTACCCTTGACGTATTTTTCCGTTCATAAATAATAAATAAAGTAACTTATAATATACAATATAATACACTGCGGCTTGTGATTGTAAAACAACACTTGAAGTTACACCGCATAAGTTTCTTTTCAATTAAAAATCAAAATTTATTTCAAGGTGAAATATTGACTATATCTAACCTTTTTGGATGAGGTATGAAAGGGTGAATTATGAAGAGTAATGATGAACGGAAAAATAAAAGTGTCCAGGGATGGGAATCGAACCCACAATGTTCCGCTTACCGGGCAGATGCCATGTCCACTTTGTATTGCGATGCATTAGCGCGCCATCTGTTATCAAATTACGAAACTATTTTAGACGCGTAAGATTCTTTTTGAGAATAAACAATTTCTACTGCCCTTACTGCAATAGAAAAATTAATGGGAGGGCCTGGCTCATCAGTGGTTCGAGTATATTATATATTTATAATTATATGTAATTCTGCTGTCCTAAAATATTATGTCCATAGTTCTTCTAAAATACCCATTCGAAGAGTCAAGCATCAGTATCACTATAAAAGGAAGTTCCAAAAATGCAATATAACAGCGGTATGGTAGATTAAACTGGCGAAACCGCTGGGAGGGTTCACCACTAATGAGCCAGGCCCTCCCTTTAATTTTTCCATTGCAATAAGGGCAGTAGAAATTGTTTTATTTTAAAAAAGAATATTACGCGTCTAAAATAGTTTCGTAATTTGAATGCCATTTGTCACTATCTATTAGTTATCGTCTGATAGGAATATAACATCGTTTTTCGGATATCATAGAATCTTTATTTAGTAGTTTTGATCAATATAGCTGTGTGGAAATGATGAGAAACACACACAAAAACATAAGGATGACAAGGCATTTTGATTAAAAAACAAATTGCAACCTTTTTTTATACACATGGACAAAATTTATGGAAGTGGTAAGTCTTTAATGTCGCTGATCATCTGTTTTTTTTTTTACACTACTTGGTTATCTCTGCAATATCGGCGTTACATCATTATTCATTTTTATACTCCTGTAAAAGAGCGGTAATGCCGAAAGCTTAAGAGATTGCAATAAAAATGATCAGAATTTCACATTTACAAAAACCTGTTGCCATATTTAATACCTATAAAGGAGATTTACATCTATTACACCTAATGAATATATGTACATAAGTATTAAAGTAGAAATAGATGCAAATATTTATGATCACCAAAAGTCATTTAGACAGTATTTCAACATAAGACATTAACCCCTCATTCATTCCAGTAATATCAGTAGGAAGATGGTTATTTATAAAAGAAATTGATCTAAAAAAAAGCATAGGGTACCTCTCCCATCAAAACTTCGATATATGTAGACATGTAGGATCACAGTATATAACAATCGTAAACCTTACATCTACCATGATTATCATGGTCTTACATTTCTACTTTCTAATCCCAATATCTGACAATTGGACAACTCCATGAAGTCAGACGTGGAGTGTGTGACGGCCATGTTATAAATAATTCAAACAACGCCTCAGCCAACACAACACACAAAACAAGGGAAATACTAATTCACATTACATTGCTAATGAATCCTCTTTCTTCTTCTTTTTTATTTTGACGTTTCGGTAACCCGCTATCTTCCTAGAGATGAACTCAAATTGCAAAAATGTTTTTCCAAAAAAAATTAAATACTATTTTAATTAAATATAAAGCTTCATCTATATATTTATAATTATATGTATTCCTGCCGTTAGATAAAGCAATATTAACATTCAAACTAGATGGAAATTTTGCAGGGAGGAAATTGATCTAAAAGAACATAGGGCGCCTCTCCCGTCAAAATAGACACTAAATCAAAGCTCCATCTATTGACCGTCTCCGCAAACTAGCAGACTCAGGTCGGTAACAAAGCCACAACACCAGCTTTGACAAACTGAGAAGTGTCCACCTAGAGACCATGGTTTCGGGCTAATGGCCCTCGTCAGCCTAGGGCGGACTTTATTCCATGAGATCCACACGGGATCTTCAACAACAACAACAAAAGCCTTTATTGAGGACCTCTCGTCCTATAAAGGATTCGCCAGTTTACAGAGTAATTGAAGAGAACTAAGAATACAGAGATATATGTAGTAGGTATAGTATAGTATTTTCTACACTGTGACTATATACAACAGCAGCAACAAGCCTTTTACTGGAATAAAAGTCCCATACAGAATTCGTCATTCTAATCCTGACAAAGATTATTCACATACAATTATTTACATCAATTAGATTATGTATATAGCTTCCCCTTCTCTTCAGCCGTCTTCCAAAATTTGAACAACGCAAACGCTCCAGCTCTGTTTCTCACCACCTCATTCAACAGGAGCTCCAAAGAGAGTCCCTCAAGGCCTATTTCACTTACACACAGGATCTATTATTCATCCATAGTTCATCTAAAATACCCATTCCAAGAGTGTAGCATCAGTTTTAATATGAATGGAAACCCGAAAAATGCAATATAACAGCGGTATGGTAGATTAAACTGGCGAAACCGCTGGGAGGGTTCACCACTGATGAGACAGGCCCACCCATTAATTTTTCCATTGTATTAAAGGCAGTAGAAATTGTTTCATTTTTAAAAGAATCATACGTGTCTATAATAGTTTCGAATTTTCCTAAAATATTTATGATTTTAGAACGAAATTTGACAATTATACCGCAAATGGACACTTTATCCCATCCCTGGACACTTTATTTTTCCGTTTATCATTACTCTTCACAATTCAAAAATAAATTTCGATTTTTCGTTCAAAATAAACATTTGCGGTATAATTGTCAAATTTCGTTCTACAACCATAAGCCGCATTATATTGTATTATATTTATAATTAAGCATGGATTTACCACGTAGTCTATACAAAAAAAAAAAAGAGTAAAAGCTAATTACGTTTAATATTAATAGTTAAAAAGACAAAATAAACGAATTAGGTATTAGGGCCACACAGTAAATAAACACGAGAGGAAAGGCCTGTCAATCAAAAAACAGGTAAACAAAGAAACAACAAAGAGGAAATGTGTTACATTTGGTCGCTGGGTCCAAAAAGTTCCCCATCCATCATTAACCTCTTTGGACGTTCTTTTGTAAAGTGGAGAGTCGTCTGGGTTTTAATTAAGTTGGCTTTTCTCTCAGCGATGGAATCTTCTGCTGACACGGTAGCCTACATAGTAACACCTCGGGCAAGGCTCGCGGCGACCTGAGGACCTTTGTTGTTACCTTACAGACATCAACAGATCTATAAAGGTCAGATACTCATATAGATGTATATCTAACCCATGAAAACATTAAGACGCAAATATTCCTATTCACAAATAAATCAAACTTCTGTTAACCTTACTGCGATGAAAAAAATATATTGGGAGGGCTTGGCTCAACAGTGGTGAACTCTCCCAGCGATTTCGTCAATTTAATCTACCAGACCGCATAGATATCAACAGAATCTATAAAGGTCAGATAAAGATACATAAAATAGATGTATATCTATTGGAAATACTAATTTTAAGGCACGAATGTCTCTTTTGAATATAAAAACAAACTTCTACTGTCCTTACTGCGATGAAAAAAATATTGGGAGGGCTTGGTTCATCAGTGGTGAACCCTCCCAGCGATTTCGTCAATTTAATCTACCAGACCGCTTCTTTAGAACTCTAATACTGTATTGGATCATTCTACTTATATATGATACATTCAATGGTGGAATATTAGAAATGGTATTTAAGCAAACTATGGGCCTAAGCTTTTAGGACAGAAGAATTATGTATAAATAGATGTGTATCTATTTGAAGTACAAAAATTTCACTTATTTGTGTTATGGACAAAACTTAAGGATGTTGACGTTTGTCTCCTTTTTTTGGAGTAGAAGACAGAAGCAATTTAGTTCACACTTGGTTATCTCGTGTGTGTTCAATAAAGGTCACTGCAATATCTTTCAGAGTTATTGTCTCAATCCCGATATATATGCTAAAAGGTACAACTTCCTTAAGTTTTGCCTATGAGTGTATACAGTAGAATTCGCGTAATTAAGTAAAAATAGATTTTTTTCTACTCATTTGAATATAAATTCTTACTTTCTTATTCGTTTTCTGAGATTTACATTCATGGAAAAAACTTAAGGAAGTTGTGTCTTTTAACATGTATATCGGAATTCAGATAATAACTCTAAAATATATTGATACACAGTGACCTTTATTGAAGACACGAGATAACCAAGTGTGAACAAAATTGACTCTATCTCCTTCAAAAAGAAAAAAAAGAAAACCGTCGATATCAAAGATTTTTAACTTCCTTATGTTTTTCCATAAGTGTATAGATATGATTTTTTGGTAACTGTTTTTATTATCTGGAAATAGAGGATTTTAATTTAATTGAATAAAAAAACAAATTTTAAAATTAAAAAAAAAAGCGCGGAAAAAAAAGTTTTAAAGAACTATACACCCTGTCGACGAAAGGATGCACCACCAACCTTACTGATAAGCCCCACGTTGGCCGCGCCAACAGTCACGACCCCCACGGGAGCCCCCACCGGTCGTGCTTCTAAGGAATCTCCGACCATTAAGGAAGCCTGGACAAACCTGTCGGTCTACCCCAGCACAATGTCACCTACCTCGACAGCTCGCTTACGTCAATTTAAGTCCGAACAGTAAAGTTGGATATGCAAATAGGTTCTATTGTCGGACATATATGCAAAATAGCACTGATATAAAAGGTCTTATATATTTCTGTATTTTGTCACCCTGAAATCTCCAGCACAATGTCACCTATCTCGACAGCTCGCTTACGTCAATTTAACTCCGAATAGTAGAGTTGGATGTGTAAATAGGTTCAATTGTCGGACATATATGCAAAATAGCACTGGTATAAAAAGTCTTATATATTTCTGTATTTTGTCACCCTCAAGTCTCCAGCACAATGTCACCTATTCCGCAGTTCGCTTATGCCAATTAAAGCCCGAACAGTAAAGTTGGATGTGTAAATAGGTTCTATTGTCGGACATATATGCAAAATAGCACTGGTATAAAAGGTCTTATATATGTCTGTATTCTGTCACTGTGAAGTCTCCAGCACAATGTCACCTATCCCGACAGTTCACTTATGTCAATTTAACTTCGAACAGTAAAGTTGGATATGTAAATTGGTTTTATTGTCGGACATATATGCAAAATAGCTATGATATAAAAGGTCATATATATTTCTGTATTGTCATCCTGAAATCTCCAGCACAATGTCACCTATCTCGACAGCGTGCTTACGACAAATTTAAGTCTGAATAGTAAAGCTAGATGTGCTCTATTGTCGGACATATATTCAAAATAGCACTGGTATAAAATATGTTATAGATTCCCGTCACCGGGGATTCCCGTCAACCCGTCACGTTTTGTCACCTATCTCGACAGCTCGCTTACGTCAATTTAAGTTCTAACAGTAAAGTTAGATATACAAATAGGTTCTATTGACAGACATTTATGCATCATAGCTCTGCTATAAAAAGTGTTACAGTAGAACTACCTCCTTGTAAAGGACAACACCTAATTGCAATTAATATTAACACCTAATTGCAGAGCTAAAATGTCCTTTAGGGAGAGATATCCTCTTACCAGAGAGTTGCTTAATAGTAAAAATGGTAATTTTGCAAATGAAAACTGTCCTTTATAGAGAGGTGTCCACTAGCACGAGTGTCCTCTCATGGAGGTTCTACTGTATATATTTCTGTATTTGGTCTACTCACTTTGACATCCCCAGAAAATGTCACCTATCTGTACAGCGCATTAAATCAATTTAAGTCTAAATTTATTTATTTCAACACACAAAACGCGATATCTCGGTTAGGAATAATTGTGTCGATTTATATTTTTTTAAAACAGAAACAGTTATAAACATATTATAAAAGAAAAAGTAATAAAAAATAAAAAAAGAGATACGATAATATATATTAGGAACCTGAACCTTTCAGGTTTGAAAGATAATCATAAATATATTTACAAAAATAGTTAAATCTATGATAATTCTCTCTGCTATTTACAAGTTGATATAGATCTACAACATTATTTATTGTCTGTTGTCTAGCGCTAGAGAAAAGTGGGCATTCCAGCAGTAGGTGTCTTGAGTCCTGGAATTCCTTGACACAATGACAGCTAGAGTCCTCAACTGCTCCAATTGTTGATAAAAATCCCTTAAAATTTCCATGGTTCGTTGTAAACTGGGCATTATAAAAATTCGAACGGAAAAATGTTGGAATTCCAAATAAAAGTCTAAATGGTAAAGTTGAATATGTTACTATGTTCTATTGACGGACATATATGCAAAATAGCTCTGCTATAAAATGTGATATAGATTTTTATACTGTCACCCTGACGTACCCAAAAAATGTCACCTGTCCCGACAACGCCCTTACATCAATTAAAATCCGAATAGTAAAGTTGGATATGCAAATATGTTCTCAAAATTCGAAACTATTTTAAACGCGTGAGATTCTTTTTGAAATTAAACAATTTCTACTGCCCTTACTGCAATGGAAAAATTTAAAGGGAGGGCCTGGATCATCAATGGTGAACCCTCCCAGCGGTTTCGCCAGTTTAATCTACCATACCGCTGATATATTGCATTTTTGGAACTTCCTTTTATAGTGATACTGTTGCTAAACTCTTGGAATGGGTATTTTAGATTAACTATGGACATAAGCTTTGTGAGGACAGTAGAATTACATACATTTATAAATATATAATATGCTTCGAGCAATCGCTCTTCGGCAAATATGTTCTATTAAAATAACTTAAGTGCTGAAAAGTGAACTTGATGAGACAAAAATTGTACTTGATCTGAGATGATAGGATCTCTGATAAGAGACTGGGTTTAATCATGTTTTTAGACGGGGGGTCGGTGGAAGGATGGTCTAAACCATTGGTTTTCGACCGCTATGACCCAGGTTCGATTCCCGCATTGGGCACTTTTTTCTGATATGCTTCTAAAATGCTCCAATGGCCCCCGATTCTTGCAAAAGTCCAACCTCACCAGCGAGTGCAAGTAACTAAACGGGGCTCTGGCACATTTGTAAGTGAAAAGTTGAACTGCTTTTCACGTGTGTAGATATGTGGTGCCCTTACAGTAAAAGCAGTCGCCTTC
Organism: Cordylochernes scorpioides; assembly: GCA_030710605.1. Lineage (NCBI taxonomy): Eukaryota > Metazoa > Arthropoda > Arachnida > Pseudoscorpiones > Chernetidae > Cordylochernes > Cordylochernes scorpioides. Next base: position 38,141,003 of record CP092878.1, read on the forward strand.
TTCTACCCATCATGATTATCATGGCCTGTACCACGTGTACTAGGGATAAGCAAAAAAAATATTTTTAGACTATGTGGTCTTTTATGGGAGACTATATTGCCTTGTATTATTCATTCTGTTCCTATAGTCACCATAGGAAGCCTTGGTAATGATGTTTAAATTCGTACAATAGAATGAAAACTCAAACAGCTCTGAATAATTACATTCAGAGCCTACAGGTGGCGCTGTTCACAGCTGAGTATATCGACATTTTACAATGTGAGGAAAGCCACGCTATACAATGGAATTATTTCACCAACTTTTGACTGTGAGCCAAGATCTCATCATTGTATCACCCTTAGATTCACGCACGGGTGTTCACCAAAACTTCCTCTCTATAAATATTCTTCAATGGAACTTTTAAAACTTTCTGGACATCTCTCTCTCTCTGTGTTCGTTTTACAGTAGGATATCTCTCATTGGCGACCACATAGTGAATACAGATCGTACTCTGGTCGTTCCTGGAGGTGGTCTCTTGTTGGAGGTTGGAGTTATTGAATATCGTCATTTTTAACAAAGATGCTCGATCATATGATAGTCACTTTTATGGAAGTTTTTTTTTATAGTATTAATATATATATATTATATAATCTAAAAATGCAAATATTTCTATATTTTAAAAAATATATTTTTTATTTTATTCATTCATAATTTTACTTTTGTTATCATCGTTTTTAGAAAGACTTTCAGTTTTGTTGTAAATATGCGTAGTTAACATATCTATATTTTTGAATAACTAATGTGTAATATTTCCTCAAGTAATTGAAAATAAAAGCTACTTGACGGTAAATAATTATCTTTTTCTTATCACGACTGCACCTCAACCCTTTATTTTATCGATCCTTTGTCTTATCATCCCTTTATCTAACAACAACAACAAATTAGAACATAACATATATACAGTATGTATACAAAAGTCCAATACCTCAATAGAATTTTATAATTCGGTTTTGGTCCAATATTCAGTTCCAGTTTAACATACCTTTATTAGGTGTCGCTTAACAAGAGCACAATCCAGTTCATCATATCTGCAATAATGTTTATATTATATAATAAAATATTAGAATATATTACAACATACGAGTTCTCTAACGGTGATTCGACGATTGGCCAATATCATTTTCTCCACTTCATTAATTTTTTCGTCTGTTGTTGAAGTGCTCGGGCGTCCGGCACGCTCTTCGTCGTTCACATCTTCTCGGCCTTCTGAGAACATTTTGTACCACCGATAAACGTTGCTTCGGTCCAAGGTAGCTTCTCCGTATGCCACAGTCAACATTCGGAATGCATCCGCGCACTTAATTTCGTTTTTCACACAAAATTTGGTACAGGTTCTTTGATCCATTTTTTTTAATAAGTAAAAATCGAAGACGATCCAAAACACCTGCAAGCAAAGCAGCTGTCAACAATTAAGTGAACATTCAAAATGGCCGAGCTTGTCGGCATAAGTGAGAGACATGTGTACCAACATAAAGCCACAAAAAGATCGAAATTCGAATATACGTAACCCGCGAAAATTCAAAAGTCCAAACCGGCTAGCGTACATCAAGCTGGATGTCTAACGTAGATTCAAGTCAATGGAAGGTACTGAGGAAGGAAGAAGCAGCCATTGTGAACTGAGTGGTATGGTAATTGTCGCCTCGGTTCCCTGCCCCACTTTGTCTCTCCACCCCCTCTCTTCTGTTGTCGTCTGCTACCTTCCATAGGCGTTTACACTTTAAACAAAGTTCAATACCTCAATAGAATTTTGTATTTCGATTTTGGTCCGATATGCAGTTTCAGTTCAACATACTTTTATTAGGTGCCGTTCAACAAGAGCACAATCCAGTTCATTATATCTACAATAATGTTTACACACACACACACACACACACAAAGCTTTATTAAGACCACCGGTCTTATACAGATTCACCACAGGAAGCAATAATAGATGAAGCTCCTATACTCCAGACAGCGCAGCACCCAACAAAAGCTTCCAGGTCCGACGTATGTCCAATGGCCACACGTTCCTTCGTTCATACGTCATGGTTAGCGAATCACTGAACAGGCTAGTGTGGAATCAGCCGCGTTCTAGTCTTCGCTTTCCTCGTCCAAAAGGACCACGGCATAATGTTTATATACAATGATTGTTGTTGTTGTTTATTCCTCAAGTCGTTTAAACAATCTCTATTAGGTTCCATTGTCTCAGCTTTTCTATTATAGTCCTGGGGTTTTCCCTGAGGTCTTTTTTTGGAGGATTTGAAACAATTTAATCCTTTAATTTAAAAAATATACAATTGTTCATTTTAAAATTATGGTATCAATGTCTTTAGGTATACGAAATCTTAGAGATCTTCTTTTTGGGAGAGTTTTTTTATTGGCTTGCTTGTTATTTAAAGTGAATTTCTTTTTTTTTTCAACTTTTCATCGTTCTGGCTTTGAAGTTGTTTTGGTCTTAATTTTCTTTTTATTCCTCATACCGTCTTTGTAATTGGTGACATTCTTGAAAGTGAGATTTTCAATTTTTTTTCGGGGCTTGCGCCATCTATCGGAATAAATATCAACTATTGGTTGATTTTTAATTATCCCTAAATTGGCCAAATACCCATTCTTGGATTAATCAAGAAAATTTAACCACGTATACGTTTCAGGCTGTTGGCCCTCTTCAGCATGATCCAAGCTGTACCTCAACAACCAAAAAACTGGTCATTCAGGTATCCTGAATGGATATTCGGCCAATTCTGGAATAATTAAAAATCAACGAATAGTTTATATTTATTCCGATAGATGGTGCAATACCATCAGCAACTTTCAGTTGCCCGATATGGAAATGCCTTTATTTTCTTTTCCTAATTTACAAACCTTATCCCAGTACAATATCACATTTGTACAACTTTTTCACAACATTTCACATAGTATTTCTACATTGTTCCCGGCTTCAGAGAATAACACAAAATAATGAAACGGATAGTTATGGCCAGAATTATATGAGAACGCGAATCAAATGTGAAATTGAAGTCAATACAATGGTTTAAAATCTATTCTGTGCGATTGAGAAAGATTTCCTTTAAGAAAGGTTACTAACAATAAGAAGAGAATTCCTTTCTAATGACTTCAGCTGAACAGAGGCAAAGAGCCAACCACTAATTGCTATCTCATCAAAGATAGAACCACAGAAGTTCCCAATAATAGAAAGAATACTAAAATTTTTGATTAGTATTGTCATAATACTTTTGTTTATCGTGATTATCAAGTTTTCTTTATTATCTTGTATGGTTGAATAGGTACAAATTAAATGGTAGATGTGATATGCAAAGAAAATTCGCAAATAACTCAATTTTTTTTATTATCATTTTTTTTATGTTAGAATATATTATATTACATATTTATATTACATATAATGAATGTAATTCTACTGTCCTATAAGCTTATGTCCATAGTTTTCTTCAAAACCATTTCTGAGATTCCCCCCTACAGTGCTGCGTATATAAGCAGAATCGTCCAATACAGTATTAGAGCTCTGAGAAGCGGTCTGGTGGATTAAATTGGCGAAACCGCTGGGAGGGTTCACCACTGATGAGCCAAGCCCTCCCAAAATATATATATTTTTTCATCGCAGTAAGGACAGTAGAAGTTTGGATTATGTATAAAAGAAACATTTGCGCTTTTAAATCCTTTCATTTTATATGTTAGAATGTGTTGAAAAGATAAAGGCTGCCTGGCCGGCATTCATATTTATATAAAAATAGACACTACGGCCAGTTGGAGTTTTTTAAATTTTTCTCAACGTTTCGACAAAAATCTTTTGTCTTCGTCAGGAGAAGTAAATAAAAATAAAGCATTTGGCAAGGCATTGATGAGAACAAATTTTAACGCCTTGCCAAATGTTTTATTTTTATTTCTCCTGACGAAGACAAAATATTTTTGTCGAAACGTTGAGAAAATAAAAACCTCCAAATAGCCGAAGTGTCTATTTTTCATATAAATATGAATTCTGAATATAGAGCAATCCATAATATATATATATATATTTTAAAAATAAGGTTTATTTTGGATTGTAATAAGATTATTTATTAATCCGATATTTCGATGGACCAATCTTCCATCTTTTACGAGGGTTTTTGTTATGAAGCACGCAGCAGGCCGCGTTCTTTTCATCTAACTAAATTGCATACCTATTCTTGTACATATTTCAAATGATCTTTCTTTCTTTTCTTTCAATGTTTAGTTTACCTTTAAAGTGTAATTGTCCCTAGGGGGACATAGCGTTCTAAGTCGAAATAAAATTAAAATATTCCCCTTTGTGTGTGAAATCTTGTATTTTTATGTTGATGATATTGTGTTACTCATTTGAAGAGTGTTGTCTCAATGCTAGATAATTAGGTTGTGATGCAGCAAGCTGCGACTAGGACTCCTCTAGCTGGATTCAAATTGGCGAGGTCCCTTCTGAAAGGAGTCCGGAGGTCCGCTGGTGACGATTCCAATGTCACTGGACCTGCGACAGTCACTGTGGTCCCTATGCAAGGCCGGGACTTCACCGGACTCGGATTCACCATCACTGGCAATATGAGAGACGGCATCTTCGTGAAGGACGTTCTTCCTCGGGGTCCTGCGGGGGAATCCGGCAGCATAAAATCTGGTGGGTTGGACTTTGGGACGACTTTCTTGTTGTGGGGCTTCAAATCTGGTGGGTTGGACTTCAGGACTCTTGTTGTGGGGCATCAAATCTGGTGGGTTGGACTTCAGGACTCTTGTTGTGGGGCATCAAATCTGGTGGGTTAGACTTCAGGACTCTTGTTGTGGGGCATCAAATCTGTTGGGTTGGACTTCAGGACTCTTGTTGTGGGGCATCAAATCTGGTGGGTTGGTCTTCAGGACTCTTGTTGTGGGGCATCAAATCTGGTGGGTTGAACTTTAGGACTCTCTTGTTGTGGGGCATCAAACCTGGTGGGTTGGACTTCAGGACTCTTGTTGTGGGGCATCAAATCTGGTGGGTTGGACTTCAGGACTCTTGTTGTGGGGCATCAAACCTGGTGGGTTGGACTTCAGGACTCTTGTTGTGGGGCATCATATCTGGTAGGTTGGTCTTCAGGACTCTTGTTGTGGGGCATCAAATCTGGTGGGTTGAACTTTAGGACTCTCTTGTTGTGGGGCATCAAACCTGGTGGGTTGGACTTCAGGACTCTTGTTGTGGGGCATCAAATCTGGTGGGTTGAACTTTAGGACTCTCTTGTTGTGGGGCATCAAACCTGGTGGGTTGGACTTCAGGACTCTTGTTGTGGGGCATCAAATCTGGTGGGTTGGACTTCAGGACTCTTGTTGTGGGGCATCAAACCTGGTGGGTTGGACTTCAGGACTCTTGTTGTGGGGCATCATATCTGGTAGGTTGGTCTTCAGGACTCTTGTTGTGGGGCATCAAACCTGGTGGGTTGGACTTCAGGACTCTTGTTGTGGGGCATCATATCTGGTAGGTTGGTCTTCAGGACTCTTGTTGTGGGGCATCAAATCTGGTGGGTTGGACTTCAGGACTCTTGTTGTGGGGCATCAAATCTGGTGGGTTGGTCTTCAGGACTCTTGTTGTGGGGCATCAAATCTGGTGGGTTGAACTTTAGGACTCTCTTGTTGTGGGGCATCAAATCTGGTGGGTTGGACTTCAGGACTCTTGTTGTGGGGCATCATATCTGGTAGGTTGGACTTCAGGACTCTTGTTGTGGGGCATCAAATCTGGTGGGTTGGACTTCAGGACTCTTGTTGTGGGGCATCAAACCTGGTGGGTTGGACTTCAGGACTCTTGTTGTGGAGCATCAAATCTGGTGGGTTGGACTTCAGGACTCTTGTTGTGGGGCATCAAATATTGTGGGTTAGACTTCAGGACTCTTGTTGTGGGGCATCAAATCTGGTGGGTTGGACTTCAGGACTCTTGTTGTGGGGCATCAAACCTGGTGGGTTGGACTTCAGGACTCTTGTTGTGGGGCATCAAATATTGTGGGTTAGACTTCAGGACTCTTGTTGTGGGGCATCAAATCTGGTGGGTTGGACTTCAGGACTCTCTTGTTGTGGAGCATCAAATCTGGTGGGTTGGACTTCAGGACTCTTGTTGTGGGGCCTCAAATCTGGTGGGTTGGACTTCAGGACTCTTGTTGTGGGGCATCAAATCTGGTGGGTTGGACTTCAGGACTCTTGTTGTGGGGCATCAAACGTGTTCCTGATTTGTTCAATAAAGAAACCAAAATAAGCACTTTTTTACCATGAAGTTTGTTCCATAAGTTGAGCTTATAGAGTATTTCACGACACCGACAATATCTGTGATTGGGATAAATCTAATAGAACGTAGCTAGAAAAAAAAAAACTTTACTGCACACAAATCTTCACTTTTTTTTAAAATAGTTCAAAGTGCGAGGTATGTTTCGAAACTACGCGATGTTCTAAATACCACAGATAATTATTAGTGGAATGTGTCCAGTGAGGTCCATGCACAGATTGTCTCGGGTAGAGTCCTTGAGCCATGGTGACACAGCGATGACACGGTAGTCTGCTGTGAATGAAAGTCTTTCCTGTCCCCAAACAGCTTGCCTCTCTCTATTCACTTGTCTCTCACAATCCACTTGTCTCTTGGTTGGTTCAAATTCACATAAATAGGTACCGCTCAGCAAGAACAACCTAGTTCATGATAATTGAACAATGAATAATATGTGATGGTAATTCACATATTAAACAAAATTTTAACGCGGGATTCAATCCCGGTTTATGACTGTCGGGAATAGAGGGTGTTACCCACTCGTCCACCGACTTTTATTGATGACTTGTCTCTTACAATCCACTTGTCTTCACAATCCGCGTAATATTGTTTAAAACTTGTACTTCACCGCGAATATTATCAATCTATTTATTTATCGCTGGTCGAATAACTGGACATATCTCTAGTTCTGCTCAAGTGAATGTTTGTTCTCTACCAATATTGTTTTAAACATCGAGTTTTTAAAAAGCTACCGTTAACACGAATCATAAATACAACCCTAAAAATGTTCGTTTTTAAAAGAAATTACAAATAGAATGACAAAATGACCATTAATATTGTAGCGTAGAAATCAAGTCTTTGTATATCTGAAGGTGTGAAAGTATTTATTGAAGACGTCACGGCGACTAGTCGACAATTATTAACCAAACTATCTACAGCTAGGGAATATTGAACAAGCAAGCTAAGAAATATTTTAAGATGATTTTACAAATACAGAGTAATATATATTTTTATAATCTGTTGAATATTTTCATTGAATAATATTAAATTAAATATGTAGCGATTTAATAAATTGAAAGAAGACAAGTTTCTTTAATCATTTAACGACGCAAACCCTCGGGCAAAAACCCTTCAACAGGCAAGCTAAAGCATAAATACGACACTATGAACGTAGATACTAATGGCTGAAGTGAATATGTATACACATATACGTTCATAGTGTCGTATTTATGTTTTAGCTTGTCTGTTTAAGGGTTTTTGCCCGAAAGCTTGCGTCGTTAAATGATTAAAGAAACTTGTCTTCTTTCAATTTATTAAATCGCTACATATCTTACTGAGAAGAATCTTTTATATCTAATATTATATTAAATATTAAATTATTTCTTCTCGCCACAATATACAAAAGCAAAAGAAGAAAATTTTGGAATTCGAAACCACACGTTTGAATATGTAATGTAGTACTTCAACGTTCTATGTAATTACTGAACTATAAGAAAACATTACATTCAATGATTGGTTGATGAACTCAAATCTGAATGGCTGATTATAGTCACGTGACAGTAAAGAACCAATCAGCAATAGAATAAACATCCGCACAACATATAATTCCTATGAACCAAATGAGGCGTGTATTACAAGCGGTATCATGATGATAGAGGTTGTGTGTGTGTGCTTGGCCGGCATTCATAGATCTTAGAATAAGAGATACTTCGGCTATAGAAAAAGTTCTTATTTTCTCGACGTTTCTACAAAAATCTTTTGTTCTCGTCAGTAAAAAAAAAAATCAAAGCATTTATCAAGGCGTTATAGAGGTGAGAGAGCAGACGATGACGCAGCAGTATGGTCGTCTGCTGACCACCGGAAGTCGGCAGAAAGAGCACTTCCTGCTCGCCGAGCGTGTCTCCTGCCTTCAATGGGTAAACAGAATGTGGGAGTTTCTGTGCTGCAAGACCGCTTAGTACCTATCTCGCTAGACATTCATACATTCTTTAAATGGAATATTACCTGATAATGTGGCATTCGTGCCATTGGAGACACCTCACTCTTTGAAAAATGCATTTACACTATACATTCCTTGTTCTTAACCCTTAACTGGACGGGTGGATTTTTCTTACATAACTGGACGGGTTGGGTAGATTCAACCCACATATGTAACTTTATGAAATAAGCGCTAAATAATGATTGAAATCAATATTTAAAAAAATATTTAATTAATATATAGTTAAAATTAATGATACTTCTCGACCAGTATAAATCTTTTTTATTAAGTTATATTGTGGAATAATTGAAGATTTAAAAGGTATACACCGATAAAATTAATTGCAAAAAGTTTCTTTATTGAATAAAATAAAACGGCAAGCTTTCAAGCGTTAGCTCATCATTAGACCAATTATTTCGCAAATTTCTACAATATATATAGACGTGTGGTAGGTATTTTTGAATATTTACACTTGAAAAAAAGGGAAAAAGTTTAAAAATTTTCTCTGAGAAATGCTTTAAATAAAGCATAAAATATGTTATGCAAAAACACTTTTCCCTGGAGGAATGATGTTTTTACTCAGTATTGATACAAGGATTGATTACTTTATTGAAATATTGATACTATGTTGAGATATCTATCAACATTAGTGTAATATGTGTCCTATGGGATCGGAACATGTTCTAACAGCTTGTACATGTGCAGGTGACAAGCTGCTAAGCCTGACTGTATCCTTGGCCCACGTGGTACTAGAAGATGCCCTCAATATGCTCAGCTACGCCTCGCCCTACGAGCTCCAGATCGAAGTGGAGTCCACTCCAGGCGCAAAGAAAGCCGTCAAATCCCCCAGTCCCCAGGACCCCCGACTTTGCCATCCTCTGTACCGCAGCCAGTCTTCAGGGGACCTCGATGGACTCAGAAACTCCGGAAAGACTGCCACACCTAAGCAGAGTCCCATGCTGGCCCCTGCTCCCCTTGTTAAGAGCACGTCCAAGAAAAGCGATCGTTCCAAGGGAAGCCATGAGAATACTCCCCCTTCGTCTCTGTCGAGAACACCAAAAAAGGGAATGGATATCCCAGATGTGGTCCTATCAGCCCCTGCGAGTGAATCCCCTGAACCTGAACCTCCCCAAGTCACCCCACGTACCAAGGGTACACCAGGAAAACGCAGGGCCCCCGCACCACCGCCTCAGGTCTGTCCTCAGGAGACCACCGTCCTGATTCACCAAGAGGAAGATACAGCCAGCCAGCTCGACATAGATATGGACAGCTTGGAGGACATCTCCAAAGAACCCCCGCCATCCACTCAGGTACCTGGAGGCAAGAGATCAGCATCTCTAGGAGATTTGGACAACTTGGATCAGAAGACTCCATCCTTACTTTTCGAACGAGCGATTTCCCTCGACCTGCCCACTCATCTAGAAGAAGACAAGGAAACTCTGCCACCGGAGAGACTAACCAATGGGGAGGAGACACATCTTCCACTGGATCACAGTCCTCGCATCAAGAAATGGATCGTGAAGGAAAACCTAACAGCCTCCACGGAGAGCAACGACTCCAACAACAACAGCGTTCCCTCCTCAGGTGACATGGTTGAAGTAAGTCTCGAGGACGACCCAACTCCCATCCCAGCAGAACCAGCTCCAAAGACAGAAGAACAGGTTGCTCCAAAGTGTCCAGAGGTCATTGAGATCACAGAAGGTGAACTAGACGATGTTATGATGTCTCATAAGCAATATCTTATGAAACAGGGCCGTAGCATGGCCCCTGCAGGAACCAAAAAAGAAGAAGATCTGGGATTCGAACCCTGGTCCTATAAGGAGGAAAATAAATCCCAGAAGGCGGCAGCAGAACAAGCTGCTGTTGAGGTTACTGACGCCAAGTAAGGAGCTGCTCTGTTCATTCGCGATCATCAAGTGCCAACATCCCTCATCCCAACCGTGTAAATACTTCCTACTGTCAAAGTAACACCCAGGGCAGATATTGTAAATAGCAGGAGAGAGATTTGTTTAAATAAATTATTTTAATCTAAATCCCCTCCAGCTCTCTTCTCTCAACAAATATCACAGACAAAATTCTATGCAAAACTTTTAACGATACTTTTTCATAATCAAAACCTTTTTCTACACACACACCTTATACTGATATAATAAAAATTGTGTCAATAAAATACTCCCTTATATCCCCCCATATTACTATATATAATATTATAGTATATGATATCACATATATATATCCTAATCATAATTACCATATGTTCTATGTGTGTATTTGATATAAACAAAAACTGTTGAATTCAGACTTAAGCAAGAATTAACCTGACCATAGAAACTAGTGGCTTGATCATTTATGATCCAAAAATGTCTCCTAAGGTATATCAAAAGAAGAATGTTTAGTTCAGACTTAAGCAAGAATTAACCTGACCATAGAAACTAGTGGCTTGATCATTTATGATCCTAAAATGTCTCCTAAGGTATATCAAAAGAAGAATGTTTAGTTCAGACTTAAGCAAGAATTAACCTGACCATAGAAACTAGTGGCTTGATCATTTATGATCCAAAAATGTCTCCTAAGGTATATCAAAAGAAGAATGTTTAGTTCAGACTTAAGCAAGAATTAACCTGACCATAGAAACTAGTGGCTTGATCATTTATGATCCTAAAATGTCTCCTAAGGTATATCAAAAGAAGAATGTTTAGTTCAGACTTAAGCAAGAATTAACCTGACCATAGAAACTAGTGGCCTGATCATTTATGATCCTAAAATGTCTCCTAAGGTATATCAAAAGAAGAATGTTTAGTTCAGACTTAAGCAAGAATTAACCTGACCATAGAAACTAGTGGCTTGATCATTTATGATCCAAAAATGTCTCCTAAGGTATATCAAAAGAAGAATGTTTAGTTCAGACTTAAGCAAGAATTAACCTGACCATAGAAACTAGTGGCTTGATCATTTATGATCCAAAAATGTCTCCTAAGGTATATCAAAAGAAGAATGTTTAGTTCAGACTTATGCAAGAATTAACCTGACCATAGAAACTAGTGGCTTGATCATTTATGATCCTAAAATGTCTCCTAAGGTATATCAAAAGAAGAATGTTTAGTTCAGACTTATGCAAGAATTAACCTGACCATAGAAACTAGTGGCTTGATCATTTATGATCCTAAAATGTCTCCTAAGGTATATCAAAAGAAGAATGTTTAGTTCAGACTTATGCAAGAATTAACCTGACCATAGAAACTAGTGGCTTGATCATTTATGATCCTAAAATGTCTCCTAAGGTCTATCAAAAGAAAAATGTCTAGTTTAGACTTAAGCAAGAATTAACCTGACCATAGGAACTAGTGGCTTGATCATTTATGATCCTAAAATGTCTCTTAAGGTATATCAAAAGAAATATTTGAATGCCCGACCAATATTCAGCCAATAGAATTACTCTGTAACACCAATGGCGTCCTATTTTACCTGATAGGTACTGTTAAGAGATACCTCAGTCAAAAGATCTCTTAATATAAAAAAAAGGAGATTGCATCAGTAGGAGCAATACAGAAGAGACGATCCAATGATGGAATGGTGAATAGATAGAAAAAATCTAAAATTCTAAGATGAAAATATCAGGCTTTCAGGGATAAATTTCCTTTAAAACATTTTAATTCACAAATTTCTAACTTTCTGGAACGTAAGCCCTTCTACAGGAGAGAAAACACGCTACAATAAATCATCAGTAGGACAAGAGTTAAAATATAATCAAATATATAGGGTACTGTTAGTTATTTTGAATTCCAATTCACCGCGGATCTCCACTGCATGGGCTTATCAGATTTGCCTATGCAGTGGAGGCCTGCATTAAATTGGAATTCAAATAACTATAAGCAACCTATGTATTTGATTATATTTTATCTCTTTTCCTATTGGTGATTTATTGTAATTATGTTCTCCTGTAGAAGGGCCTTCGTGTCTGAAAGTTAGAGATTGTGAATTAAAATGTTTTAAAAGAAATTTATCCCTGTGGAATACTGATATATTTACCTTAATAAAAATTGTAGTAGAAGGAAAAAACTCATCATGGTGAACCCTCCCAGTTTATATATATGGTATTATATTAAAAATAATGAAAGTCTATCCTGACCAAAACACATGTGCTTTTTTAGATGGCAGAGCGCCATCTAGTGGAACAGAAATCAACTAAAACATTGATTTAACCTATTCCCTGATATTTAGCCAACCTACTTTTTTGGTAAATCAAGAAAAGCCATCCACGAATGCGTTTCGCGCTGTTGGCGCTCGTCAGCGTGGAGTAGGCTGTACCACTGTGACCACGAGATTGGCTGTTCCACTAGATGGCGTTCTGCCATCTAAAAACCACATGTGCTTTTGATCAGGATATGCTTTCTTTATTTTTAATATCAACACCTGATCTTTTATTTTTCCTATTGTTTTTCATGGTATTATATGGAGAAAAAATAAACACTTCAGAGGTTAGAAGTAACACACAAGGAACGCTAACGCCCTAGAAAAAAAAAAAGGTGCTGGTGCGGCCCAAGTAATGAGATTGTCCAGTGTGACGGCATCTTTCTGATACCTAAACCCAACTGTCTTTAACAAGTCCCAGGCTTTTTTATAGCCGTGTGTAATATCTTAGTCAAATATCGAACATTTTTAAGTCCTGCTATGTAAAGTTATATAGGGCCAGGCTGGCATACCTATTTTTCTGTGGTTGTCAACCTTCCTTTAACTTTATTGGTCCCAAACAAATAGGTTATGTACTCTTCTACCTAATATTCAATAGGTAGTGTAGTTTCTATTAAAAGAGATTGTATGCTACTGTTATATATTTGTATAATATTTTATTTTTACAGAATTATCATAAGAACTAAAAACATCTCACGCTATATATTGATTACATCACACAACAACAACCAAGTCCTTGGTCAAAACCATATATACATATTATATATTACAAAATATATTTTAAGAAACTGATAATTTATATTATGCTGATTGTACATATTGCCAGACATTTCTTTTATACACAGTTCTCTGTTCTCGTTTTTTCTCTCTCTTTTTCCTTGTTAATATTATATGACTATTCTTTACGGCCTAAAATTATTGTAAATATTGTAGCGTAGAAATCAAGTCTTGGAATATCTTAAGATGTAAAAGTATTTATTGATGACGTCAGTACGACCAATCGACAAACAAACTATCTACAGCTAGAGAATCTTGAACAAGCAAGCTAAGGAATAGTTTTATGATGATTTTACAAATACAGAGTAATATATGAAAAAAAAATAGAAAAAAAAGATAAGTGGGTCAGATGTTGATATTAAAAACAAAGAAGGCATATCCTGACCACGAGCACATGTGCTTTTTAGATGGCAGAGCGCCATCTAGTGGAGCAAAAATAAACTAAACGTTTATTTAACTTGCTCCGTGATATTTGGCCAACCCAATTTCTTGATAAATCAAGAAAAGCCATCCACGATTTTTGGGCCCAGAGGCTTCTTGAGAAACTAAGAAATTGGTATTTAAGGCCAAATTTTCGTAAATACGCTTAACACATGAAAACATAATAGAAAAAAATAAAAGATAAGTGGGTCAGGTGTTGATATTAAAAACATCCTGACCACGAGCACATGTGCTTTTTAGATGGCAGATTTATATATATATTTATATATAATCTGTTGAGTATTTTCATTGAATAATTAAATTAAATAAAATATAAATTATTTCTTCGCCACAAAATATATATGTATAGACAAATGTAAAGACATACATGTATGACAGCGTAAGTGTCCCTAGGGGGACATAGCACTTTAAATTGAAATAAATAAATACAAGTTATATATAATAGGGGATATATCTTGATATATGGTGATTTTAATGACAGTCGATGTGGAAGAGTGGCGGAGGACGTTCACAGAAGACAAGAGTCCAGTGAGAGCATCTACAAGAAGAAGTAGAAAGAATATCCAGCAAAGGTCAGATTGTAATCATTGAATAAAAAAAAATTAAAAGATTTTCATTCAGAAAGAGCGCCAAGACGATGTTTTTATCGCAGAGAGTTTCATATTTTTACTATCAGATGAAAACAAACAAAACTATCTATAATAGAAATACACTCATGGACAAAACTTAAGGAATTGGAATATCTTTGATGTCGCTAGTTGTCTATTTTTTTGAAGGAGACATAAGCAATTTTGTTTACTTTTGATTATCTCTCATGTCTTCAATAAAGGTCATTGTAATATCTTTCAGAGTTATTGTCTCAATCCCGATAAACATGGTAAAAGGTACAACTTCCTTAAGTTTTGTCCATGAGTGTATCTTTCAGAGTTATTGTCTGAATCCCGATATACATACTGAAAGGTACAACTTCCTAAAGTTTTGTCCATGAGTGTATCTTTCAGAGTTATTGTCTGATTCCTGATATACATGCTAAAAGGTACAACTTCCTTAAGTTTTGTCCATGAGTATATATTTCAGAGTTATTATCTGAATCCCGATAAACATGGCAAAAGGTACAACCTCTTTAAGTTTTGTCCACGAGTGTATCTTTCAGAGTTATTTTCTGAATCCCGATATACATGCTAAAAGGTACAACCTCCTTAAGTTTTGTCCATGAGTGTATCTTTCAGAGTTATTGTCTCAATCCCGATAAACATGGTAAAAGGTACAACTTCCTTAAGTTTTGTCCATGAATGTATCTTTCAGAGTTATTGTCTGAATCCCGATATACATGCTAAAAGGTACAACTTCCTTAAGTTTTGTCCATGAGTGTATCTTTCAGAGTTATTGTCTCAATCCCGATAAACATGGTAAAAGGTACAACTTCCTTAAGTTTTGTCCATGAGTGTATCTTTCAGAGTTATTGTCTAAATCCCGATATACATGCTGAAAGGTAAAACTTCCTAAAGTTTTGTCCATGAGTGTATCTTTCAGAGTTATTGTCTGATTCCTGATATACATGCTAAAAGGTACAACTTCCTTAAGTTTTGTCCATGAGTGTATCTTTCAGAGTTATTGTCTCAATCCCGATAAACATGGTAAAAGGTACAACTTCCTTAAGTTTTGTCCATGAGTGTATCTTTCAGAGTTATTGTCTCAATCCCGATAAACATGGTAAAAGGTACAACTTCCTTAAGTTTTATCCATGAATGTATCATTCAGAGTTATTGTCTCAATCCCGATATATATGCTAAAAGGTACAACTTCTTTAAGTTTTGTCCATAAGTGTATCCTTTAGAGTTATTGTCTGAATCCCGATATACAAGCTAAAGGTACAACTTCCTTAAGTTTTGTCCATGAGTGTATCTTTCAGAGTTATTGTCTCAATCCCGATAAACATGGTAAAAGGTACAACTTCCTTAAGTTTTGTCCATGAGTGTATCTTTCAGAGTTATTGTCTCAATCCCGATAAACATGGTAAAAGGTACAACTTCCTTAAGTTTTATCCATGAATGTATCATTCAGAGTTATTGTCTCAATCCCGATATATATGCTAAAAGATACAACTTCCTTAAGTGTTGTCCATAAGTGTATCCTTTAGAGTTATTGTCTGAATCCCGATATACAAGCTAAAGGTACAACTTCCTTAAGTTTTGTCCATGAATGTATATTGAATAAAAAATCAAAAGAAAGATATCTATCTGAATCAGTAAAACTTTGTGTTGTTTAAAATAAATTCTATTTATAAAGACAATCGAAGACACAAAATACGACATTTGGAGTTAAAATTCTGTCACCGTAGTTTCGAATGCTGACATTTAGACACAACCTGTAGGCACCTAGTAATCAAGTTTTTGGTATTTAACCTTTTTTTTTGCTTATCCCTAGTATACGTGGTACAGGCCATGATAATCATGGTGGGTAGAAGTAGTTGACTGCTTTTACTGTAAATGCACCACATGTCTACACATGTGAAAACAATTCGACTTTTGCACTTACACTCGGTTACTTGCCCTCGCTGGTGGGGTTGGACTTTTGCAAGAATCGGAGGTCATTGGAGCATTTTTTTTTTAATCAGAAAAAGTGCCCTATGCGGGATTCGATCCCGGTTCGTAGCGATCAAAAGCCAACAGTTTAGACCACCCTTCCACCGACCCCTGGTATTTCGATAGTTCGGTGGGTGTCATTTAGATACTTAAAGTTGACCCACTTAAAGTGCACCACCTATGTTATAAATATTTGCATTTATCCTTTAAATAGAGGCTTTTAAGCTTAAATTTTGCTATCCACACACACACCTAGAATTCCTGTTATTTAAAAGTTTTTATTGTCGTTATTTGGGTTTTGCTTTAAGTAGTAACACTTTATGTCAAAATTTTCCAGAATCATAGGCTTAGGTGCCACAAATTTTGGTAGCAGAGACTCAAAAATGGCGACGAGAGAGCGGATTGTGCGCGCCGAGGAACACCTAATTAAGAATGACGGAACCCGTGGAGAGTAATTAAAATAATTAAAATTACCAAATATTCCGGCGCATTATTGTATTATTAAATCTTAATTGACTTCCCAAGGTTACTACACATCTACTACATCGTTTGTTACGGGTTCTGTTACTGCTGCTCGTATCTAGGAGATCGGCTGTGTATGTACTGTGTATGTGTAGGTTATATGTGTTGTGTGTTTTGTTTGTGGGTTATGTATGGTATATGTGTTGTATAGGTTATATGTTTTTGTGTAGGTTATATGTGTTGTGTGTTTTGTTTGTGGGTTATATGTGTGACAATTGACAATTAAATAATTTTTATTGACCGCTGGTCAACATTTACTCACGAGGAGTCAAAAGGGCAAACTATGTACATTGATCAGGAGGGCAAGGCTATCCTTAGCTTGTGAATACCCCTGCGAATGGTGGATGGCTGTTCCGAGTTCGCTCGAGAGCAGCGTCAAGGAAGCCCGCGAGGGTACTCCCCTGCTCAGGTGAGAGATCCTTGAGTAGATCCAATCTATCCTCGCGGTATAAGATCGCAAACATGACGGCATCCAGGGAAATCCCAGGCTCCAGCAGGGGCCCAAAGCTGGGTTCAGCGATCATTTCATTGAAGGTTGTATCTAACTCCGGCATCAGGTCGTCGTCGTCCTCCATCGGGTCAGGCGGTGGAAGCGGAGGTGTAGTCGTGGCCGGTGTCGTCTTTTGCCCCGGGTTATATGTGTGGTGCGAATGTGTAGGTTATGTACATTGTGTTTGTGTTAATTATGTGTTTGCGTGCGTATGTGTAGTGACAATGACAATGAAACAGACTTTATTGACCGTTCAGTCAATGGTTACACTCAAAGAGTCAAAGGGAAAATATTTACAATTAATTAATTACAATTATCCTGACTCTGTCAGGAGCCCAGGCCTGAGCACGGATAATTCCTTTTGGAAACTTTTTCAAAGGGGTGTCCTCAGGGAGGGTCTGGATCATAGGATGGCAAAGCAGACCTGAACTCCGATAGTCTCCTACGGATCAAGGGAACCGAGTCCCGAGTGCGCTCGATGAGCCCATCTAGGAATTGGGCGACCATCTTCTTCTGCTGCCTTGAGAGCTCTGCGACCACGCACTCCCACATCTCAGGGTCTCGGACCACGTCCACGAACTCGTCCGCGTCGAACGCTCGGAGAATGGGCTCCAAGCCGGGACCATGGATCAGTTCATCTATTAAATCCACCAAGTCCGTCCAACAGTCCGGCTCCGAGTCGTCCTCCATAAGGACAGATGGTGGAGGCGGAGGTGTGGCCATGGCCGGTGTCGTCTTTTGCCCCTGGGGAGTGGGCGGTGTTGGCTCAGCGAGCCGAGGCGCAGGCAGTGGGGGTACACATCGCTCTTCCTCCGTCATCGGAACGTCCTCCTCCATCTCCGTCGGGGCGGGCGGCGGGGGTGTTATCATAGCAGGTGTCAGTTTTGTCTTGTTGGAAGTGAGCGGCGTTGGATGAGATGGTCGAGGCGCAGGCAGTGTGGATGTTGTGATGTAATTGTACATATTCAGATGTAAATATGTAAATATGGTTTTGCATATAGACGCTCGAGTTAGGTTATAAATAGAGACTAATGAATGTTGTCAGTTAGTTAGTAAGTTCCGTTCTTAAATAAAGAAGTGTTCACCATCGTAGCCCGATTCCCATGAAGAAACTAAACATGGTGGCAGCGTAAAAGCGGTAAAAGCGGTAAAAGCGTAAAAGCAATTTTCAAAATTATAAAGTTGAAATATAAGTAAATTATTTTTTTTAAGAAAAAAAATGGCTAATTATATACAAGTAGCTGCTCCTGAAGGATTCAATTTTGGTAAACCTAATGAATGGCCGATATGGTTCAAAAGATTTCAAAGATACAGAATCGCTTCAGGACTTTCAGAGAAAAGTGAAAATGAGCAAGTAAATGCTCTGATTTACATTATGGGCGATAAGGCAGAAGAAATCTTGATCTTATTTAACTTAAGTGAAGCGCAAATTGATGACTATAAACTAGTGGTGTCCAAATTTCAGGACTATTTCATAGGAAAAAGAAACGTTATTTATGAAAGAGCAAAATTCAATAGAAGAAGTCAAGGGGAGACGGAACCTGTAGAGGAATTCATAACCAATCTCTACGTGCTGGCAGAAACCTGCAGCTATGGTATCTTAAAAGAAGAGATGATCAGGGATCGCTTGGTAGTTGGAGTGAAAAACCTTAATCTTTCTGAGAAATTACAGTTGGAATCGGAACCTACCTTGGAGAAGGCAATCCAGATAGTGCGCCAATCAGAAAGTGTAAAGAATCAACATAAAGAAATTAGGCAAGACACTGAAGATCGGAACGTGGATGTGATTGACAGGAAAGGGAGCAGAAATGGCACAAATGTTCGCAAAACAAGAATGAAAGGTACAAAAACGTACAATTCTAATTTTCCAAAGAATACTCAAGGTTGTTCTTCTTATGAGAAACGTAAATGTTTCCGATGTGGATATTACCAAGGACATTCGAAAGAACAATGTCCTGCTAAGGATGCTATTTGCAACAAGTGCAGAAAGAAAGGTCATTTTGCCAAGGTTTGTCACACAAAAACCGTACAAGAAGTATCAAGCTCCCAAAATGATGTATTCATTGGAATAGTGGAAATTGTACAAAAGTGAAATTGTACAAAAGTGAAATTGTACAAAAGTGTAATTGTACAAAAGTGAAATTGTACAAAAGTGAAATTGTACAAAAGTGAAATTGTACAAAAGTGAAATTGTACAAAAGTGTAATTGTACAAAAGTGAAATTGTACAAAAGTGTAATTGTACAAAAGTGAAATTGTACAAAAGTGTAATTGTACAAAAGTGAAATTGTACAAAAATGAAATTGTACAAAAGAGAAAATGTACAAAAGTGTAATTGTACAAAAGTGTAATTGTACAAAAGTGAAATTGTACAAAAGTGTAATTGTACAAAAGTGAAATTGTACAAAAGTAAAATTGTACAAAAGTGTAATTGTACAAAAGTGAAATTGTACAAAAGTGAAATTCTACAAAAGTGAAATTCTACAAAAGTGAAATTGTACAAAAGTGAAATTGTACAAAAGTGAAATTGTACAAAAGTGTAATTGTACAAAAGTGAAATTGTACAAAAGTGAAATTGTACAAAAGTGAAATTGTACAAAAGTGAAATTGTACAAAAGAGAAAATGTACAAAAGTGTAATTGTACAAAAGTGAAATTGTACAAAAGTGAAATTGTACAAAAGTGTAATTGTACAAAAGTGAAATTGTACAAAAGTGAAATTGTACAAAAGTGTAATTGTACAAAAGAGAAAATATACAAAAGTGAAATTGTACAAAAGTGTAATTGTGGTTCCTGTGGGATTCCTTTGAAGGTGCGGAGTGACAATTCGGATCACTATGGCAAATCAAAGGAAGCTTGTTCTGCTCCCTCTATAATAGGTGTTGTGAATGCTATTGATGAAAAGGAGTAAAGGATTCTGAAGCGAAGCCAAAGGGCGACGGATTAAAGGATTCTGATGCGAAGCCTAAGGGCGCAGGAGTACGAGAACTGCCTCCATTGGAAATAGATGATCGAGTTTGGCTGACGGACCTTAACGGGGAGCCATATGTAAATTACCCAGAGGCCAACCCACACACTTCGGATGCTGCTGCGGATGTGCCCGGATCATCAACATCTCCTGGAAGAACAGTTCGTCCGCCCAGACGTTTTGGAGAGGACTAGAGCTAATCTCTAAGAGGGGAGATGTGATGTAATTGTACATATTCAGATGTAAATATGTAAATATGGTTTTGCATATAGACGCTCGAGTTAGGTTATAAATAGAGACTAATGAATGTTGTCAGTTAGTTAGTAAGTTCCGTTCTTAAATAAAGAAGTGTTCACCATCGTAGCCCGATCCCTTGAAGAAACAAAACAGATGTAGGAGGCACTGTGGCTGGACCGGTCCTCAGCTCTGAAATGACCTGTCGCAGGACCTTATAAACGTTGCTACTTCCTCCGGGCCTTAGGTCGAGGATTTGGTTTATTAGACCGGCAAGAGCATTGCTCTGCGGAGGGGTCAGATGGCGACCACGCTTATGTGCCTTGGTCCTTGAGGAGAGGAGGTCCAAGACCTCCTCCCGCCCGAGGCCAAGGGCGTCCGTCTGGGCAAAGGAGACGCCTGGGTCCCTCTCTATGAACGTCACGAGGCTTTCTCTCGTTGATGTTTTTGACGAGGATGTGGAGGATGTTGATGTCTCCTCGATGACAGTCATCTCAAAGTCCAGTGTAGGGACTGCAGGCTCGTGACGCCCAGGTGCCCGCAGGGACGGAGCAGGGGTCACAGGTGGAGGGGCAGGAGGCGCCATCTCCGTAGGTACGGCTGGGGCCACTGGTGTAGATGGCCGAGGTGCTGCAAGTGGGGTCAGGGCTCGGGCCGCAGGAGAAGCGCTGGGGGTCTCCATGGTTGGACTGGGTGACGCCGGAGGTGGAGGATGGGCAGATGGCTGCTGAGGCAGCCCAGGAGCGGCCACTGGTGGGACGCTGGTGGGAGAGGTTGGTGTGGCCGGTCCAGGAGCGATGGCTCGCCCTGCAAGCAGGGGGCAGTTGGCCCTGCGATGTCCTTGGCCACGGCACCTGGAACACCTAATCCCGGAGGACAGGTATGCGGGCCAGGCCTCGCCCTTGATTGAGAGGTCGAGGCGGGTGGGCAGCCTCTCGATGGTCATTCCCTCGCGGAGGATGATGAACGCCTCTCGGCGGCCGTCGTTGTAGACGTATGGGCCAGCCTTCATCAGCTTGGGGGCGATAGATGTGACCCGCCCAAAAGATGAAAGGGCGCTGATGACGGCTGCATCCCCCACGAAGAAGGGGAGGTTGCCCACTGTAATTCGCTCCGCCCTCTTGCGGAACGGGAAGGCCCTGTGGAGGGTTCCCTCCACCTCAAGGCCCTCGTTGACGAGGCGCTCGGCCATGCCTCTGTTTGCCAGTCCCACCAGGAAGTGGCCGTTCATTTTGGTCACCTGGAAGACCTCCCTGGTGCTCCCGAACATTCGATCAATGGCCCTCAGGTAATGGTAGGGCTCCAGTTCAGGGCTGCGCTCTACGAAGACGCAGTGGTCTTCGGTTGAAGACGCCTGCTGCGCCCTGGCCTCCGCGATATGCGCCCTAGTGGTCCTGACCTCCTCCGCCCGCGGTGCCCATCCCGTGGACGATCGTGGCCGGCGAGTGGCCCCTGCGACTCTGGTGCCAGAGGAAGGTGCAGCCGCTGCAGGAGAACCCGGCGAGTCGCGGCGCCTTTTCTTATTCTTGACGACGGTGAAGTCGTCGTCGTCCTCTCCAGGGCCTTGGTCCTCGGTGTAGTCCGCCCAGTTTCCCAGGACACGGGCAGCGCCGTTAGATGACGTGGCTGCTGCCGAGCCGGTCGTGACGTCACCGCGCACGGCGGCCAGATTTGCATCTTTAACGCCTGTCGGCGGATTTGCATAGCTTTGCTTTGCGCGTAGATTATTTGAAATATTCCTCTGCAGATCTTCATTCGCAGATAATTCAGCGCAAGTTAGAGTTTGTGTGCTGTGCCTTACAGGCTTTTGTGCAGCTTTTGAAGGGCTTTCAGCCCGTACCGAATTCGTCGCTATTCGCGACATTTACCCGCTCGCCAGAGGCGAAAACGGCGGAGCTCGCTTATTGTTTTAGGAATTAAATATCAATCAGTAATTTAGGTTTAATAGAAAAATATTTGAAAAGGAAAGGAAAACAAAAACTAGGAGCGCGATCAAAGTGCTGCCGCCCGCGCTGGCTACCACGTGTGTATGTGTAGTGTGTGTGTGTGCAAGTTGTGCGTTTATGTAGGTTATGTGTTTGTGTAGGCTATGTCTTTGTGTGTGTATCTTGTTTGTGTTATACTGACAATTGACAATTAAATAATTTTTATTGACCGCTGGTCAACAATTACTCACGAGGAGTCAAAAAGGGCAAACTATTGTGTTATACTGTGTGTATTTGTCTAGACTATGTTGTGTTTATCTTGTGTTATGCTGTGTATTTGTGTGGTTTATGTGTTTGTCTGTTTGTTGTGTGTTTGTGAGTATTGTGTGTCTTTGAGTTTGCGTAGACGTGTGATTTTGTGTTGTGTACTTTGTGTTTGTGCATGCGCGTGTGTGTTGTATGTGTCCTCGTATGTGCATATGCGTTGCGTGTTATGGGTATTGGGTTTGTATATTGTGTGTATGTATATATATGTATGTATATAGTGTTAGTGTTTAGGCTTTGCATAGATGGAATGGTTATACGAAAGAGATAGAAGAAAAATAGCATTATATTGTAAAACGCATAGAATCAAAAAGGATGAGTTTCTTTTATTGGGAAAAACGTTTCTAGCTTTCGGGCGTAAGCGGCCCTTCCACAGGAAATAATGGAACAATTTCAAGTAAAGATGTATATACATATATATAACAGGTAATTTTTGCATATCTAGGATTAATTATGAAGTATTATATTTTATTATTTAAGAAAAATTATTGTTATGTAAATTAGTGAATTTGCTGATATTATTATTAAATGCATAATTGTAAAATGGTGTGATGAAGAAAAAACGGAAAAATCTATTTTAGTTTTTGGACCAGCCTATCATATGTCTCTGGGATGTCTAGATGTCTGTTTATACTATTATATTTTGTTGATATCAATGCTTCTAGTATTAATCTTTTGTATTTACTGTTTATGTTTGTGTAATGAATATTTGGGTTTGCTAGATTGAATTCATGATCTGTGTGTCTGATGTGTTGCACTATTAGAGATTTGGGGTCTTTGTTTTTAATGTTTCTTCTGTGTTCGTCTATTCTGTCTTTTATCTGTCTTCCTGTTTCACCTACATAGACATTATTACATTGGGTGCATGGTATGGAATATACTGCTTTGCTATTGTATAGTTTTGATATAGGAATACTGTTTCTGGTAATGGGGTTTCTTAAAATGGTTAATATACTCGGGTTGCTTTCATAATATGTTCTGATACCGTGTTTGTTTAAAATTCTGGCTATGTGGGTACTACTGTGGGAATATGGGATTGTACATATCGATTTATAAATATGATTATTTTTTATGAGAGAGGGATTGTAGAAATTTCTTAATATAAAGTTTTTCGGATAACCTATAGAAGTGAGTTTGTTGATCAATAATTGGGTTTCTGTATCTTTTGAGAGTTGGGTGGTACAATGTGTATATATTCGTTTGGAAAGGGTTTTAACTGTGTTGATCTTGTGACTGATGGGGCAATAAGAGGAATAATGTATATAATCTGGAGTGGAATTTGGCTTGTGGTATATTTCTGTTGTATATTGGTTTTGCGTTTTTAGTATAAGTACATCTAGAAATGGTAATATTGTTATATGTTGTATGTATACGTGTGTTGAATGTATGGCTTGTGTGCTGTGTGTATGTTTGTCGTATTGTGCATTGTATGTATGTAGGTGCGTGTGTTGTGCACTGAGTATGTATTCCGTATATTGTGCATATTGCGTAAGTTGTTTGTGTCACATATAAGCCATAGAGGATCAAAACTTACCTTCTTCCAGGCTTCAGGACAACCTCGATATCTAATAGAGCTCTGAATTTAGACAGCGATGGATTAACATCTAAGAGAGAGAGTTTCAACTAGTCCTAACGGCTATGCAAATTTTTTCTTCGTCAGGTCAATTTACGATTTAATATCAAACCAGGATTCCTATCTTAAATCCTATTTGGTCTTATTTCCGATAAGCTATCTCACTAGAATTGTAATAGGGACTGTAAGATCTTTGTCTTAAATCCATACTTGAAGGGAGAATAGTATGTTTTTTGGAAAGATCAGAGGCATAACGCTTTCAAAACTTCTGGAGAAAAATTGAAATTGGAAGAATTCACAGCTAACCAAATCAATCATCAAATTATTTTTGCATATAACTGAAACATTGTATTCATATCATTTACGAAGCGCCAATTTTAGAAGCCAAACGATTTTTGAATATGCAAATCTATCAGCATTATCGTTAGCTTTCGAAAAGGAAAATTAAAAACATGTCCAATCAATAAAAACACAAATATTTAGATTTAATTATTCCCATGTTTTTCCCCCATAACTTCATCATTTTTTAATATATTGCAACATTTAGTGATAAGACTGAATTACGTCGCTCGTAAGGAAACAGACGATAAATAAAAAAAGAACATTCGAGAAGGAAGGTGACACGATATTTTGAAATCGCTCACCCTGAGGCTACTACAAGAGACTTGAAGATAATTTAAAATGGATGAGTCATCTTCCTTGAAGTTACAAAAACAAAAAAATTGGTGAATTAAAAAATATCATACAAAGACTGATAGAGCCCAAGTTTTTGGATTTTTTTTATAAAAACATAGAACCACTCTCTAAAGAACAACAACTTTTCTCATTTCTTATCTCTTCTCAATCATATTAGGGTATCAAGCTTGTAGAGCTTGTTGATGGTGTCTGCTGCGTGAAGTAGAAAACGTCTGTCTTTGTCATTAAGACTGGGAGCACTACTCAGTGGCAGGCCGATTTAGCTCCAATATGAAATGGCCACCTCTGACATAACAGATGCTATGTGTAGCCGCTCCTAATATGGTGTACAGATCATCCTGTATCTTCGGATTAGGAGCCCTTACAGAGTACTATCAGCCGGGCCAGCTGAGCCCAGATATTTTAGTGAGCTTGTTACTGCTCCCCCTCCTCCTTTTTCATCCGGGCTTGGGACTGGCAAAGGCGGAGTTGCTTATTTATTTGAATCAAAAGAAACTTTTTGTTAAATTTTACTATTGTGATTTTTATAAAATACCTTAAAACAAAGGACAATACGCTTTTAAAAATATAACTCTTTATATAAGTGAAAGGTGGAATTATGGGACAACACCTATAGCTCCAAGGATCTCTTTGAAACCAAGCTTTTCATTTTAAACTATTAAATAAAGTTCTAGCATGATAGTCAATCGGAAATAAGAACCCTCTCTTTTAAGACCAAATTCGCATGAACAACGTTATTTTAAGAAGTCCTAAAATCAACTTTATCTTTTCAATTTATTGCATTTAAGACCATAAAAGGTTTGTTTTCGAATTATAAATATTTATCAGAAACAAAAAAGAAATGTAAACTCTCTTTGGTACCAACTTTTTATTTTTCAAGTAAAACAAATCTCCTGCTATCCTTACTACAACGAAAAAATATTACGAGGGCTTGACTCATCAATGATAAGCCCTTCCAGCGGTTTCGCCAGTTTAATCTACCATTTTGAATTATGTTGGAAAATTGTGTGAGTGTGTTAAGAAAGCATTAGAATAAGGAATGAATGGTTAAACTCTGTCATATATCCTATGTGTTTAACATCCTTGTTGATGTTTTGAGGCCTTTTTTTAATCCCAGAATGATCACCTATCAAAAACATTGAATCAAATTATGGACATACCCCTGAACACCTTCTGATAAACTGTCCATTAACTTCTGATCTAAGTGAAGAAAACCAACTTTACCTGACTAATACAAAACAAGTTGCTTGCAATAAAGACCAATACATTAAGTTTAATAGATTCTGCAGGATGTATATTTCAAGGCGAAAGTGTTGACTGTACATATTTCAAGCTACTATTTCGAATTACTATATGCAAAATTTGACATCGAACGTTTAATTTTCATGATTCCTAATGTTCAATTGTGTTAATTGTATATAATGCAATATATACACGCAATTATCCTAATTGTGGATATGGCGTGTCTCTCCCAACTGTTAAATAAAAAGAATTATGGACATAATAAGAACAATTCAATGATTTTCCTGACTTCTCTTATTGTATCTCAAGTTAATTTCCTGTGAAAATAAATATATTTCAAAATTATATTTAATATTATATTGAAAAATATTTAGTGTGATAAAATATAAATTAGGTTTCCTGGGTCTCCAACAATGGAAACTTTAGATAAAATATTTTTACTCTAGGTAGGATGTCTAGGAGCCTGGCAGGGCTGATTTAATCGGACTCGGCCGAGTAATGCCTGGGCGGAGGCTGACTCGAGCGACCCGATGTTGGAGCACTGTTAGAAGAGTGGTATAGGCCTACTGGGGAACCCGCCACTATAAACAAAGGGTAACGCGCCAACGGCCGTACCTCCTGGGTGGTGTGGAAATTAGGCCAAAAATAATAAAAGAAATGATAAATACACATACAAATAAATAAACTTCAATAAAATTAAAACATCTACAAGGTTTATGATAAAATATTATGTCGTAAATATATAAAATATGTTCCCAGACATTAAAGATGACCATTGTGTAATCAAACCTTTCAGTCAATCGACCACCACTTCTGGTATTTGTCTTGTTATAGAAAACCTGTTCTACAATCTGATTTTCTAATTTAGGAGATGCTCAGGAGAGGAGATGTCTTTAAATTTCACCAAAAACAATTGAGATAATATTTCAAGGAGATAATTTTTATAAAAGATAAATACGTTCCCCCCTAAATAATTTATAATTTTGAAAACTTAAGTTTTAAAAAACAATGGTATATAGTACATATTAAAGCGGAGGGTGTGTAATTTCCATGGTATATGGTACATATTACAGCGGAGGGTGTGTAATTTCCATGGTATATGGTACATATTACAGCGGAGGGTGTGTAATTTCCATGGTATATGGTACATATTACAGCGGAGGGTGTGTAATTTCCATGGTATATGGTACATATTACAGCCGAGGGTGTGTAATTTCCATGGTATATGGTACATATTACAGCCGAGGGTGTGTAATTTCCATGGTATATGGTACATATTACAGCCGAGGGTGTGAAATTTCCATGGTATATGGTACATATTACAGCCGAGGGTGTGTAATTTCCATGGTATATGGTACATATTACAGCGGAGGGTGTGTAATTTCCATGGTATATGGTACATAAGAATGCTACACATCGTTGATTTTCGATAACCCATGAACCGGGATCGAAACTCGCATTAATCACTTTTTTTACTTTAATGGCCTCTGATTTATATGCACAAGTTTACCCTCACTAGTGAGAAAAATTAACCACACAGGAACTCTGGCACTTTGTAAGCGACATGTTGTACATTTACAGTAAAAGCATCCGCTAACTATCCTCCATGATTATCATGCCTGCTCCACAGCATTGGGACCAATTATATTCATGGGTAGGTTATTTTTTTATCATTGATAATTTATTATTTTATTAACTAAAATTTCTCCCTTCTTAGGTGAACAGCGTCTCGCTGTACGAAGTTACTTGAACACGTTAACCTGGCCTGCTGGATCATGGTATGGTTTCTTCCTAAGTACGTGGACTAGGTCTCTTTTCTGGCGCGACATGTCTGATGGTTCTGTAGATTCAACTATGTATTTCCATTCTCTTCCTCTATTCCCCTGTTTTATCAAATAAATATTTTGGGTTTAGGGATCAGTGTATTAGAAAGTTTACAGGGTATTTTTGGGACACCAAATCAAGAACAGCGAATCCCAGGAGAATGATTCCGAAGAATGATGTGAAATATTAAGACTTACTGTTGGGTAATCCTGGATGGAGTCCAGGAAGTGTTGGATCTTGTCGGAGAGGGATACAGTGGCCACTGGAGGCTGGGTGGACAGTAACTGATCCATCTTCTCCAGCAAGGACTGGTGGCTCTGGAACACATTAATGGATGACACCATAGAAGATGTTTGTATCTTCCCCACATCTACTGTCATAACCCCACAGTCTAACACAAAGACTGAAGAATGATGTGAAATATTAGGACTTACTGTTGGGTAATCCTGGATGAAGTCCAGGAAGTGTTAGATCTTGTCGGAGAGGGACACACTATTGGATAGTGGGCTACCTAGAGACCAAAGTCTGGACGCCTTGGAGGGGAACACAGTGGCCACTGGAGACTGGGTAGCCAGGAACTGAACCAACTTCTCCAACCGGGACTGGTGGCTCTGGAACACATTCATGGATGACACCGTAGAAGATGTTTGTATCTTCCCCACATCTACTGTCCTACGAACTTCTCAATCTAACACAAACTGGCATTCACACAGATTGTCACATGAAGGAATATCTGAGGGAGTTTTGAAACCTCACAACTGGGTCAAGTTGAGCATGCAAATACAGTGGAATCTCATTTTTAAAAAGCCTACAGGAATTTGGTTAAATCATCATAATACTAAAGTCCCAATGTCTTAACCATTTTTATACCTATCCAGAGTACACTTGGTGGTACAAGTCATGATAACCATGGTAGGTAGTTAGCGACTGCTTTTACTGTAAGTGTGCCACTTGCTTTCACATGTAGAAGGGCAGTTAGACCTTTTCTCTTCTGGTGTGTGCCAGATCCCCGTTTAGATACTTGTAATCACTGGTGGGGTTGGACTTTGTTCATAAATGTTAACCACCTAAAACTAAAAGTTCCAAGGATTATTATACTTCCTGAACAAGAGAAAAATATTTACAAAAATAAAATTTTAAATATTTATATGAATTTCTCAAATATTACTTAAATTAGGAATTGAAGAGGTTGGCATCATAATAACAAACACATTCTATTTTGACAATTATGACTCTGGATCAAATTCCAAGTTGGTGAAATATTTCTGAAAAAAAATTGTTTTAATGGTAAATGACTTTTGAGTAAAAGGCCAAACTCTAACTAGCAAATGCATGTAACGAATTGGAACTCTGACATCTTGTTAGTATAAATGTTAAACTAATTTCTACATTCGAAAAAGCAAAAAAACAATATTAAGGTAAAAAGTTTTTTTCAATTTTGATTTTCGCAAGTTTTCGAGCAAAATTTCGGCTTTTCAACTTGCACTTAATTATGTTTATTTTTTCTTTTTCGAATAATTTCGAGGTAACTTTTACTCACATAATTTCTACATATTTACATATTTTGACAAATATAGAGCAATCCATACTTAAATTAAAATACGGCGTATTTTCAATTATATTAACCTCACCAGCAAAGAGATGCTTACTTGACTTGTGACCTGTTTGAAATATATAAACAATCAGTCTCGAAATATCGCGTTTATTTTGCTCCAAATAAACGTTTCCATCAATCTAAAGTATGTCATATTATTAACTATACTAAAATATGTAGTGTTCTTGGATTAAGAGATAGCCATTAATTTGTTGTTACCGTCTATCAAGTCGAGTTAAACTTCTAGTGACTATATGGACTAATATTCTACAATTTGATCTGTTAGGGACCATCACTCGTAACTCATTCAGTGACCTTCTGGTAGTTTTTACTCCTTTTAGCCATCTTCTATTCCTTCTCCTTAAATTTTTCTTAAATCATCGTATTTTCTAAATCATTTGCCCTCGTTAAATGGCATAAGTAGGTTTGTATATTTGTTTCCATATTTGTGATTCTATAAATCCACACCAGGATTAATCTCATTTAAGATTGAGATATTTGTTTTTACAAGACCAACGTCTTACCACTTGGCCACTGAGCCGTTTGATATTTGTCTCTTTATTTATTTATGACACTCTGAGTAGCTTTCTCCAAGTACACATTTTAAATAATTCAATTATTTTTCTTTATTCTTCTCTGAAGGTCTAGCTCTCACTTTTTTCATAGGTGACCACAGAGACCACATAGAGACTGAAGAGATATGGTGATAGTATACAGCCTTGCCTCTCTTCTTTTTGTGGTTGGGGAGTCAAACAGTATTCCTATATTCTGTCTTAACTGTGGCTTTCTGTTCTGTATATATAGTTATTTTATCAAGGAAATTAGGTTATCTGGCACTCCCATAATGATATGCCTCAGTGTAGAGACTGAAGAGATATGGTGATAGTATACAGCCTTGCCTCTCTTCTTTTTGTGGTTGGGGAGTCAAACAGTATTCCTATATTCTGTCTTAACTGTGGCTTTCTGTTCTGTATATATAGTTATTTTATCAAGGAAATTAGGTTATCTGGCACTCCCATAATGATATGCCTCAGTGTAGAGACTGAAGAGATATGGTGATAGTATACAGCCTTGCCTCTCTTCTTTTTGTGGTTGAAGTCAAACAGTATTCCTATATTCTGTCTTAACTGTGGCTTTCTGTTCTGTATATATAGTTATTTTATCAAGGAAATTAGGTTATCTGGCACTCCCATAATGATATGCCTCAGTGTAGAGACTGAAGAGATATGGTGATAGTATACAGCCTTGCCTCTCTTCTTTTTGTGGTTGGGGAGTCAAACAGTATTCCTATATTCTGTCTTAACTGTGGCTTTCTGTTCTGTATATATAGTTTGTTTTATCAAGAAATTAGGTTATCTGGCACTCCCATAATGATATGCCTCAGTGTAGAGACTGAAGAGATATGGTGATAGTATACAGCCTTGCCTCTCTTCTTTTTGTGGTTGGGGAGTCAAACAGTATTCCTATATTCTGTCTTAACTGTGGCTTTCTGTTCTGTATATATAGTTATTTTATCAAGGAAATTAGTTTATCTGACACTCCCATAATGATATGCCTCAGTGTAGAGACTGAAGAGATATGGTGATAGTATACAGCCTTGCCTCTCTTCTTTTTGTGGTTGGGGAGTCAAACAGTATTCCTATATTCTGTCTTAACTGTGGCTTTCTGTTCTGTATATATAGTTATTTTATCAAGGAAATTAGTTTATCTGGCACTCCCATAATGATATGTCTCAGTGTAGAGACTGAAGAGATATGGTGATAGTATACAGCCTTGCCTCTCTTCTTTTTGTGGTTGGGGAGTCAAACAGTATTCCTATATTCTGTCTTAACTGTGGCTTTCTGTTCTGTATATATAGTTATTTTATCAAGGAAATTAGTTTATCTGACACTCCCATAATGATATGCCTCAGTGTAGAGACTGAAGAGATATGGTGATAGTATACAGCCTTGCCTCTCTTCTTTTTGTGGTTGGGGAGTCAAACAGTATTCCTATATTCTGTCTTAACTGTGGCTTTCTGTTCTGTATATATAGTTATTTTATCAAGGAAATTAGGTTATCTGGCACTCCCATAATGATATGCCTCAGTGTAGAGACTGAAGAGATATGGTGATAGTATACAACCTTGCCTCTCTTCTTTTTGTGGTTGGGGAGTCAAACAGTATTCCTATATTCTGTCTTAACTGTGGCTTTCTGTTCTGTATATATAGTTATTTTATCAAGGAAATTAGGTTATCTGGCACTCCCATAATGATATGCCTCAGTGTAGAGACTGAAGAGATATGGTGATAGTATACAGCCTTGCCTCTCTTCTTTTTGTGGTTGGGGAGTCAAACAGTATTCCTATATTCTGTCTTAACTGTGGCTTTCTGTTCTGTATATATAGTTATTTTATCAAGGAAATTAGGTTATCTGGCACTCCCATAATGATATGCCTCAGTGTAGAGACTGAAGAGATATGGTGATAGTATACAGCCTTGCCTCTCTTCTTTTTGTGGTTGGGGGAGTCAAACAGTATTCCTATATTCTGTCTTAACTGTGGCTTTCTGTTCTGTATATATAGTTATTTTATCAAGGAAATTAGGTTATCTGGCACTCCCATAATGATATGCCTCAGTGTAGAGACTGAAGAGATATGGTGATAGTATACAACCTTGCCTCTCTTCTTTTTGT
Organism: Cordylochernes scorpioides; assembly: GCA_030710605.1. Taxonomy (NCBI): domain Eukaryota; kingdom Metazoa; phylum Arthropoda; class Arachnida; order Pseudoscorpiones; family Chernetidae; genus Cordylochernes; species Cordylochernes scorpioides. The sequence continues at coordinate 38,173,294 of CP092878.1, forward strand.
GGTTGGGGAGTCAAACAGTATTCCTATATTCTGTCTTAACTGTGGCTTTCTGTTCTGTATATATAGTTATTTTAACAGGACAATTAGGTGTTCTGGCACTCCCATAATGATATGCCTCAGTGTAGAGACTGAAGAGATATGGTGATAGTATACAGCCTTGCCTCTCTTCTTTTTGTGGTTGGAGTCAAACAGTATTCCTATATTCTGTCTTAACTGTGGCTTTCTGTTCTGTATATATAGTTATTTTATCAAGGAAATTAGTTTATCTGACACTCCCATAATGATATGCCTCAGTGTAGAGACTGAAGAGATATGGTGATAGTATACAGCCTTGCCTCTCTTCTTTTTGTGGTTGGGGAGTCAAACAGTATTCCTATATTCTGTCTTAACTGTGGCTTTCTGTTCTGTATATATAGTTATTTTATCAAGGAAATTAGGTTATCTGGCACTCCCATAATGATATGCCTCAGTGTAGAGACTGAAGAGATATGGTGATAGTATACAGCCTTGCCTCTCTTCTTTTTGTGGTTGGGGAGTCAAACAGTATTCCTATATTCTGTCTTAACTGTGGCTTTCTGTTCTGTATATATAGTTATTTTATCAGGACAATTAGGTTATCTGGCACTCCCATAATGATATGTCCAGTGTAGAGACTGAAGAGATATGGTGATAGTATACAGCCTTGCCTCTCTTCTTTTTGTAGTTGGAGTCAAACAGTATTCCTATATTCTGTCTTAACTGTGGCTTTCTGTTCTGTATATATAGTTATTTTATCAAGGAAATTAGGTTATCTGGCACTCCCATAATGATATGCCTCAGTTTAGAGACTGAAGAGATATGGTGATAGTATACAGCCTTGCCTCTCTTCTTTTTGTGGTTGGGGAGTCAAACAGTATTCCTATATTCTGTCTTAACTGTGGCTTTCTGTTCTGTATATATAGTTATTTTATCAAGGAAATTAGGTTATCTGGCACTCCCATAATGATATGCCTCAGTGTAGAGACTGAAGAGATATGGTGATAGTATACAGCCTTGCCTCTCTTCTTTTTGTGGTTGGGGAGTCAAACAGTATTCCTATATTCTGTCTTAACTGTGGCTTTCTGTTCTGTATATATAGTTATTTTATCAAGGAAATTAGGTTATCTGGCACTCCCATAATGATATGCCTCAGTGTAGAGACTGAAGAGATATGGTGATAGTATACAACCTTGCCTCTCTTCTTTTTGTGGTTGGAGTCAAACAGTATTCCTATATTCTGTCTTAACTGTGGCTTTCTGTTCTGTATATATAGTTATTTTATCAGGACAATTAGGTTATCTGGCACTCCCAAAATGATATGCCTCAGTGTAGAGACTGAAGAGATATGGTGATAGTATACAGCCTTGCCTCTCTTCTTTTTGTCGTTGGGGAGTCAAACAGTATTCCTATATTCTGTCTTAACTGTGGCTTTCTGTTCTGTATATATAGTTTGTTTTATCAAGGAAATTAGGTTATCTGGCACTCCCATAATGATATGCCTCAGTGTAGAGACTGAAGAGATATGGTGATAGTATACAGCCTTGCCTCTCTTCTTTTTGTGGTTGGGGAGTCAAACAGTATTCCTATATTCTGTCTTAACTGTGGCTTTCTGTTCTGTATATATAGTTATTTTATCAAGGAAATTAGGTTATCTGGCACTCCCATAATGATATGCCTCAGTGTAGAGACTGAAGAGATATGGTGATAGTATACAGCCTTGCCTCTCTTCTTTTTGTGGTTGGGGAGTCAAACAGTATTCCTATATTCTGTCTTAACTGTGGCTTTCTGTTCTGTATATATAGTTATTTTATCAGGACAATTAGGTTATCTGGCACTCCCATAATGATATGTCCAGTGTAGAGACTGAAGAGATATGGTGATAGTATACAGCCTTGCCTCTCTTCTTTTTGTGGTTGGGGAGTCAAACAGTATTCCTATATTCTGTCTTAACTGTGGCTTTCTGTTCTGTATATATAGTTATTTTATCAAGGAAATTAGGTTATCTGGCACTCCCATAATGATATGCCTCAGTGTAGAGACTGAAGAGATATGGTGATAGTATACAGCCTTGCCTCTCTTCTTTTTGTGGTTGGGGAGTCAAACAGTATTCCTATATTCTGTCTTAACTGTGGCTTTCTGTTCTGTATATATAGTTATTTTATCAAGGAAATTAGGTTATCTGGCACTCCCATAATGATATGCCTCAGTGTAGAGACTGAAGAGATATGGTGATAGTATACAACCTTGCCTCTCTTCTTTTTGTGGTTGGGGAGTCAAACAGTATTCCTATATTCTGTCTTAACTGTGGCTTTCTGTTCTGTATATATAGTTATTTTAACAGGACAATTAGGTGTTCTGGCACTCCCATAATGATATGCCTCAGTGTAGAGACTGAAGAGATATGGTGATAGTATACAGCCTTGCCTCTCTTCTTTTTGTGGTTGGAGTCAAACAGTATTCCTATATTCTGTCTTAACTGTGGCTTTCTGTTCTGTATATATAGTTATTTTATCAAGGAAATTAGTTTATCTGACACTCCCATAATGATATGCCTCAGTGTAGAGACTGAAGAGATATGGTGATAGTATACAGCCTTGCCTCTCTTCTTTTTGTGGTTGGGGAGTCAAACAGTATTCCTATATTCTGTCTTAACTGTGGCTTTCTGTTCTGTATATATAGTTATTTTATCAAGGAAATTAGGTTATCTGGCACTCCCATAATGATATGCCTCAGTGTAGAGACTGAAGAGATATGGTGATAGTATACAGCCTTGCCTCTCTTCTTTTTGTGGTTGGGGAGTCAAACAGTATTCCTATATTCTGTCTTAACTGTGGCTTTCTGTTCTGTATATATAGTTATTTTATCAGGACAATTAGGTTATCTGGCACTCCCATAATGATATGTCCAGTGTAGAGACTGAAGAGATATGGTGATAGTATACAGCCTTGCCTCTCTTCTTTTTGTAGTTGGAGTCAAACAGTATTCCTATATTCTGTCTTAACTGTGGCTTTCTGTTCTGTACATATAGTTATTTTATCAAGGAAATTAGGTTATCTGGCACTCCCATAATGATATGCCTCAGTTTAGAGACTGAAGAGATATGGTGATAGTATACAGCCTTGCCTCTCTTCTTTTTGTGGTTGGGGAGTCAAACAGTATTCCTATATTCTGTCTTAACTGTGGCTTTCTGTTCTGTATATATAGTTATTTTATCAAGGAAATTAGGTTATCTGGCACTCCCATAATGATATGCCTCAGTGTAGAGACTGAAGAGATATGGTGATAGTATACAGCCTTGCCTCTCTTCTTTTTGTGGTTGGGGAGTCAAACAGTATTCCTATATTCTGTCTTAACTGTGGCTTTCTGTTCTGTATATATAGTTATTTTATCAAGGAAATTAGGTTATCTGGCACTCCCATAATGATATGCCTCAGTGTAGAGACTGAAGAGATATGGTGATAGTATACAACCTTGCCTCTCTTCTTTTTGTGGTTGGAGTCAAACAGTATTCCTATATTCTGTCTTAACTGTGGCTTTCTGTTCTGTATATATAGTTATTTTATCAGGACAATTAGGTTATCTGGCACTCCCATAATGATATGCCTCAGTGTAGAGACTGAAGAGATATGGTGATAGTATACAGCCTTGCCTCTCTTCTTTTTGTCGTTGGGGAGTCAAACAGTATTCCTATATTCTGTCTTAACTGTGGCTTTCTGTTCTGTATATATAGTTTGTTTTATCAAGGAAATTAGGTTATCTGGCACTCCCATAATGATATGCCTCAGTGTAGAGACTGAAGAGATATGGTGATAGTATACAGCCTTGCCTCTCTTCTTTTTGTGGTTGGGGAGTCACACAGTATTCCTATATTCTGTCTTAACTGTGGCTTTCTGTTCTGTATATATAGTTATTTTATCAAGGAAATTAGGTTATCTGGCACTCCCATAATGATATGCCTCAGTGTAGAGACTGAAGAGATATGGTGATAGTATACAGCCTTGCCTCTCTTCTTTTTGTGGTTGGGGAGTCAAACAGTATTCCTATATTCTGTCTTAACTGTGGCTTTCTGTTCTGTATATATAGTTATTTTATCAGGACAATTAGGTGTTCTGGCACTCCCATAATGATATGCCTCAATGTAGAGACTGAAGAGATATGGTGATAGTATACAGCCTTGCCTCTCTTCTTTTTGTGGTTGGAGTCAAACAGTATTCCTATATTCTGTCTTAACTGTGGCTTTCTGTTCTGTATATATAGTTATTTTATCAAGGAAATTAGTTTATCTGACACTCCCATAATGATATGTCCAGTGTAGAGACTGAAGAGATATGGTGATAGTATACAGCCTGCCTCTCTTCTTTTTGTGGTTGGGGAGTCAAACAGTATTCCTATATTCTGTCTTAACTGTGGCTTTCTGTTCTGTATATATAGTTATTTTATCAAGAAATTAGGTTATCTGGCACTCCCATAATGATATGTCCAGTGTAGAGACTGAAGAGATATGGTGATAGTATACAGCCTTGCCTCTCTTCTTTTTGTGGTTGGAGTCAAACAGTATTCCTATATTCTGTCTTAACTGTGGCTTTCTGTTCTGTATATATAGTTATTTTATCAAGGAAATTAGGTTATCTGGCACTCCCATAATGATATGCCTCAGTGTAGAGACTGAAGAGATATGGTGATAGTATACAGCCTTGCCTCTCTTCTTTTTGTGGTTGGGGAGTCAAACAGTATTCCTATATTCTGTCTTAACTGTGGCTTTCTGTTCTGTATATATAGTTATTTTATCAAGGAAATTAGGTTATCTGGCACTCCCATAATGATATGCCTCAGTGTAGAGACTGAAGAGATATGGTGATAGTATACAACCTTGCCTCTCTTCTTTTTGTGGTTGGAGTCAAACAGTATTCCTATATTCTGTCTTAACTGTGGCTTTCTGTTCTGTATATATAGTTATTTTATCAGGACAATTAGGTTATCTGGCACTCCCATAATGATATGCCTCAGTGTAGAGACTGAAGAGATATGGTGATAGTATACAGCCTTGCCTCTCTTCTTTTTGTCGTTGGGGAGTCAAACAGTATTCCTATATTCTGTCTTAACTGTGGCTTTCTGTTCTGTATATATAGTTTGTTTTATCAAGGAAATTAGGTTATCTGGCACTCCCATAATGATATGCCTCAGTGTAGAGACTGAAGAGATATGGTGATAGTATACAGCCTTGCCTCTCTTCTTTTTGTGGTTGGGGAGTCAAACAGTATTCCTATATTCTGTCTTAACTGTGGCTTTCTGTTCTGTATATATAGTTATTTTATCAAGGAAATTAGGTGTTCTGGCACTCCCATAATGATATGCCTCAATGTAGAGACTGAAGAGATATGGTGATAGTATACAGCCTTGCCTCTCTTCTTTTTGTGGTTGGAGTCAAACAGTATTCCTATATTCTGTCTTAACTGTGGCTTTCTGTTCTGTATATATAGTTATTTTATCAAGGAAATTAGTTTATCTGACACTCCCATAATGATATGTCCAGTGTAGAGACTGAAGAGATATGGTGATAGTATACAGCCTGCCTCTCTTCTTTTTGTGGTTGGGGAGTCAAACAGTATTCCTATATTCTGTCTTAACTGTGGCTTTCTGTTCTGTATATATAGTTATTTTATCAAGAAATTAGGTTATCTGGCACTCCCATAATGATATGTCCAGTGTAGAGACTGAAGAGATATGGTGATAGTATACAGCCTTGCCTCTCTTCTTTTTGTGGTTGGAGTCAAACAGTATTCCTATATTCTGTCTTAACTGTGGCTTTCTGTTCTGTATATATAGTTTGTTTTATCAAGGAAATTAGGTTATCTGACACTCCCATAATGATATGTCCAGTGTAGAGACTGAAGAGATATGGTGATAGTATACAGCCTGCCTCTCTTCTTTTTGTGGTTGGGAGTCAAACAGTATTCCTATATTCTGTCTTAACTGTGGCTTTCTGTTCTGTATATATAGTTATTTTATCAAGGAAATTAGGTTATCTGCACTCCCCATAATGATATGCTCCAGTGTAGAGACTGAAGAGATATGGTGATAGTATACAGCCTGCCTCTCTTCTTTTTGTGGTTGGGGTGTCAAACAGTATTCCTATATTCTGTCTTAACTGTGGCTTTCTGTTCTGTATATATAGGTATTTTATCAAGGAAATTAGGTTATCTGGCACTCCCATAATGATATGCCTCAGTGTAGAGACTGAAGAGATATGGTGATAGTATACAGCCTGCCTCTCTTCTTTTTGTGGTTGGGGTGTCAAACAGTATTCCTATATTCTGTCTTAACTGTGGCTTTCTGTTCTGTATATATAGTTATTTTATCAAGGAAATTAGGTTATCTGGCACTCCCATAATGATATGCCTCAGTGTAGAGACTGAAGAGATATGGTGATAGTATACAGCCTTGCCTCTCTTCTTTTTGTGGTTGGGGAGTCAAACAGTATTCCTATATTCTGTCTTAACTGTGGCTTTCTGTTCTGTATATATAGTTATTTTATCAAGGAAATTAGGTTATCTGGCACTCCCATAATGATATGCCTCAGTGTAGAGACTGAAGAGATATGGTGATAGTATACAGCCTTGCCTCTCTTCTTTTTGTGGTTGGGGAGTCAAACAGTATTCCTATATTCTGTCTTAACTGTGGCTTTCTGTTCTGTATATATAGTTATTTTATCAAGGAAATTAGGTTATCTGGCACTCCCATAATGATATGCCTCAGTGTAGAGACTGAAGAGATATGGTGATAGTATACAGCCTTGCCTCTCTTCTTTTTGTCGGTTGGGGAGTCAAACAGTATTCCTATATTCTGTCTTAACTGTGGCTTTCTGTTCTGTATATATAGTTATTTTATCAAGGAAATTAGGTTATCTGGCACTCCCATAATGATATGTCCAGTGTAGAGACTGAAGAGATATGGTGATAGTATACAACCTTGCCTCTCTTCTTTTTGTGGTTGGGGAGTCAAACAGTATTCCTATATTCTGTCTTAACTGTGGCTTTCTGTTATGTATATATAGTTATTTTATCAAGGAAATTAGGCTATCTGGCACTCCCATAATGATATGCCTCAGTGTAGAGACTGAAGAGATATGGTGATAGTATACAGCCTTGCCTCTCTTCTTTTTGTGGTTGGGGAGTCAAACAGTATTCCTATATTCTGTCTTAACTGTGGCTTTCTGTTCTGTATATATAGTTATTTTATCAAGGAAATTAGTTTATCTGACACTCCCATAATGATATGCCTCAGTGTAGAGACTGAAGAGATATGGTGATAGTATACAGCCTTGCCTCTCTTCTTTTTGTGGTTGGGGAGTCAAACAGTATTCCTATATTCTGTCTTAACTGTGGCTTTCTGTTCTGTATATATAGTTATTTTATCAAGGAAATTAGGCTATCTGGCACTCCCATAATGATATGCCTCAGTGTAGAGACTGAAGAGATATGGTGATAGTATACAACCTTGCCTCTCTTCTTTTTGTGGTTGGAGTCAAACAGTATTCCTATATTCTGTCTTAACTGTGGCTTTCTGTTCTGTATATATAGTTATTTTATCAAGTAAATTAGGTTATCTGGCACTCCCATAATGATATGCCTCAGTGTAGAGACTGAAGAGATATGGTGATAGTATACAGCCTTGCCTCTCTTCTTTTTGTGGTTGGGGAGTCAAACAGTATTCCTATATTCTGTCTTAACTGTGGCTTTCTGTTCTGTATATATAGTTATTTTATCAAGGAAATTAGGTTATCTGGCACTCCCATAATGATATGCCTCAGTGTAGAGACTGAAGAGATATGGTGATAGTATACAGCCTTGCCTCTCTTCTTTTTGTGGTTGGGGAGTCAAACAGTATTTCTATATTCTGTCTTAACTGTGGCTTTCTGTTCTGTATATATAGTTATTTTATCAAGGAAATTAGGTGTTCTGGCACTCCCATAATGATATGCCTCAGTGTTGTTCGTAGTTTAGTTATTCAAACAATTATTATTAAACATATTTATAACCTTAATATTATTTTTTTTTTACATTGTGTCGCGATCTCACGCAATTCTGGCCTTAACTACCCGTTTCATGATTTTTTGCAAGATGCCTGAAGGACCAGTTTCTTTTTTTTCGGTCGTTGAGGTACAGCTTACACCACGCTGATGAGGGCCAACAGCCCAAAACGCTTACGTGGTTAGCTTTTCTTGATTAATCAAGAATGGGTATTTGGCCAATTCTGGAATAATTAGAAATCAACGAGAATAGTTGATATTTATTCCGATAGATGGCGCAAGCCATCAGCAACTTTCAGTTGCACGATAAGGAGATGCCTTTTTCTTAATTATATATAACCGTTATTATAAGTACCACCTTGATTATAATAGCCTAAATGGTTCAAAATCACATTAATAGGTACCGCTTAGCAAGAGCAACCTAGTTCATGATAATTGAAACAGTGAATTAATGTGAAGGTTATTCACATATTAAACAAAATTTTAACGCGAGATTCAATCCCAGTTCATGACTGTCGGGAATCGAGGGTGTTACCTACTCCTCCACCGACTTTTATATTATATATAGCCTAAATGATGTTTAATTGAAACTGGTAAAATTTTATATAAATTAAAGCATTGGTATTTATATATATATTGTATTTGACTGTTATTAGCAAACTTTAAAATTTATATAAAGATATTCAATATTTTGTGCTTCTTGAATTGAAATTATCAAAATGAATATACAGCCAATGGTTGCAATTGAATATGAAAAGTTGAATTTCTATCAATGTTAGAGAAACCTTTTGAATAATTCACAAAAATGTTAAGTAAGTATTAGTTTATGGAATGATTAATAAAACTATGCACTTCATCATATTTCCTATGTATTTAACATCCTTGCTGATGTTCTAAGGCTGGTTTTCTTTTTTTAATCCATAGGTCGATCATCTTTCAAAAACATCGCATCAAATTATGAACAAAATGATAACAATTCATATGAATTCCACACACACACATCTGCTATTATTATTTCTCTAGTTAGTTTTTTTAAATAAATGTATATTTCACAAATCATATTTTAATTTATTTAAAATCTATATATCAAGTTTTTGTGAAATATAAATTAGGCTTCCTTGGTTACGCCGCTTCAACAATGGACACTTTATAATATAATTCTTTTACTCTAGGTAGGATGTCTAGGAGCCTGGCAGGGCTGATTTAATCGGACTAGGCCGAGTAATGCCTGGGCAGAGGCTGACTCGAGCGACCCGATGTTGGAGCTCTGTTAGAAGAGTGGTATAGGCCTACTGGGGAACCCGCCACTATAAACAAAGGGTAACGCGCCAACGGCCGTACCTCCTGGGTGGTGTGGAAATTAGGCCAAATAAATAAAAGAAATAATAAATGAATACACCCCCACACACAGATAAATAAACTTCAATAAAATTAAAGCATCTACAAGGTTTATGATAAAAATTTATGTCGTAAATATATATGTTCCTAGACATTAAAGATGACCATTGTGTAATCAAACCTCTTAGTCTATTGACCACCACTTCTGGTATTTATTGGTATAAAAAACTACAATCTGATTTTCTAAGTTAGAAGATGTCTCTCAGTATATAAATAAATTCTTAACTCTCTTCAAATTTCACTAACCTTGAGATCTAAGAGAGAAAACCTAAAAATATACAATGATAGCTGATGCGAGGAAGCGTGTCCCAGAATTGGATTGTGTTTCTAGAGAAAACTTTTGCTAAAGTGAAGTTAGAATAGAATAATTTCATAGGAGTGAGGAGACGAGGAATCGTTCAAATTTTTAAAAAGTTTAGGAATAATTGATAAAATAAGCGTTAGAAATGACACTTAAAGATTTATTTACAATCAAGAATTTTAGCAATTAGATTGTAACAGTTTATATTAAATGACAAATATAAGTATTAATATGTTTCTATTTTATTATTTACTTCAACTCATACCTGTTTAAAATTGACAAAGCTGAATCACCTGGATGCTCGTGTGGAGGCGAAGAACAGAACCCCAGACACTTATTAACTGACTGCCCGCTGACCGCTGACCTTAGGGAACTAAATCAACTTCCCATAACAAATATGCAACATCTGGTCTACACTAAGGACATATATCAAAGATTCAACAAATTCTGCAGAATGTACTTAACTAAATAAGTGGCTACTAATGTAATCAATTTGCATACTGATATGTAAATATGTATATATCTCTTTAAACTACTTTTTCTTTTTTGTTCTTCATTTAAATTGTACTCGAAAATCATTTGCAATTGTAGTTTCTTTTTTGTTTTGTTGTGTTCCTTTTTAAGCAATAAAAAATATATAGAACTAAGGTGTAATATTCAATTCAAGCATATAGAACCAACATAGATTCATATTTAAAACAAAGCGATTTCGCCGCTAGGTGGCCGGACAATAAACAGCACGTGCAGCACCGCTCCGGTAAATATAGTTATATTACTAATATTTCAGTGTATATTTGCCTTATACTATGAAAGGGATAATACGGTTACTCTTAATACTTGTGGTATGCAACACTAAATATGTAAATTTACTCAAGGTAACGCACTATGCAAAAATCTCAGTACGAAGGGATAATGATGGACAATGTGGTCAAAATATAAACTCACCATCTGGGAATATATCTGGTAACCAAAAAAGACTGCTATGTATCATTCTGGCTCTATTATTTATCTCAGGCATTGAACAAAACCCAGGCCCCCCAACCAAAAGGCAAACTACATTGACTGCGCCAGTACACTCAGGAGAGAGAGAGAATCAATAGATGGCGAGCTAAAAATGCTAATCTTAAACATGGCGGCGGAAATAAAGAGTCTAGGAGAGAGAATTGACATCAGACTTACCAAAATAGAGACTCGAATGGACGATTGGGATATGCGATTCTGCAATATGGAGGAGAAGCTAACTAAATGTACAGAGTCTCAACAAGCTACCGAAAAAATTGGCTTCATGTAATTCGTTAAAGGTAAATGAACTGGAGGCTAGAGTCGAATTTTTTTAGACGAGACTGCGTGAGCCCAATCTAGTGTTCTATGGTATTGAGAGGGAGGGTGACGAAAACCAGGCAGATTGTAACTTAAAGTTTCAAAACGTAATTAGAGATAAAATGGAAATCGGAGATGATTTAAAAATAACAAAATGTCACCGACTTTCACGCGGATCCAATGCACCAGTTCTTGTTGTGGTGCCTGATTATGCTGATAGAGCAAAAATATTTAAAAATGCCTACAAACTCAGAGATACTAAAATTTCGATAAGTAAAGATTATAGTAAAAATGTTAGAGAGCAGCGGCGCATCCTAATTGCAAAAAGGAAAGAATTGGGTGAAAGGGGAATAAAATCGAAGTTGAGAGATAACAAGCTTTTTGTAAATGATAAAGTCTGTAAAGTGATGAATGGCCAAGTTGTTGATAGCACAGGAGCTGCTATATAGCAACAACCTCGTAGAAACAATTGTGTAAATAGAAGAAATACGACATCAAAATCACAAATTAATTCTCCACCCAACAATCAAATAACGGAAAGTTACTTCGACACAAATACATGTAAATTCGATTTTCAAGACGCTGACAATGCAATTTTTTCTGAAAATTCGCGAGGATTCGCGGAAACTTGGTTATCTATTTTCTTATCAACAAACACAAGAGCCCTCCAACATGTTATCTGTTTGATATTTGTATACCTTCCTCCAAACCAAATACAGCTGCATAACTTAGATAAACTGTCTCCATATATTCAAAAGCAAATAGCATATGAAATTTTTTTAGAGAAAACCACACCAAGATGCTCTGCGGTGAGGACCCGATTTGTACCTTCTGTAATTCAAAACTAAAAAATGAAATCACTCACTATATTTTTGATTGCTATGCTCTGAAAGAAGAAAGAAGAACCCTTATGCTCAAAACTGGGCAACTCTGTGCTTCACTTCCATCAATAATTGACAATATGACCCAGAATAAGTATATTGCTACGGCGTTTTATGGTTTCCACAAGTCCATATCTCAGAAGAAGGCCAAGTGACACTCACTCCTCACTTTCTTACTGCTACTCTTTTTGTGTTGTTTTTCTTGCTTCCCTCTTTCTCTTTCTTGTTTTTTTTTTCCTTTTCTTCTGTATATATCGCTATTTCCTTTGTCTCACTGCTTTGTTCTTATGCATACCTCTGGTGAATCCTGTATAGGGTCAGTGACCCTGAATAAAGGCTTTTTGTTGTTGTTGTTGTTGTTGTAAATTGTACTCGTATATATTTCACACGCAAATATCCGATTTGTGGATATAGCGTGCACTCTGCAATTTGTAAATAAATAAAATAAAATTTGAAAATTTTTCTCTATGACATTGCTCCCTTTCTATAGTCTAACAGCTTCTCGCTGTAGGAACATATTTGAACATGTCTACTTGGTCGGCTGCTTCGTGGTATGGTTTCATCCTTTGCGTGTGGTCAAGATCTCTTTTCTGGCGACTGCGTACTGATGTGTCTACAGACCTCGTAGATGACGTCGGATAGTTTCCACGTCATTTTGTACGGTCTGAAGTCCCTTTTGATGAGTTTTTCTGATATTTCTACTTTTCATACTGGTCTGAAGATCCACACGAGATCACCGATTCTGTACTCTTCTGTTTCGTTTTGGTGTTGCATTCTTGTCTACTTCTTGGGCCTTCTAAGTTTCCAATCATGTCAGCTGCCTAGCGTCTTCAACTCTTGCTGCAATCTTTTAACTGTTTTCTTCTTGTAGATATTTATTCGGATTTTGGAAGAGTGTCTACATTCATTTCAGTTTCGCGTCCATAGACCTGTTCAAACGAGGTGAAACCGGTCGTGTCCTGCTTGGACGTGTTGTAGCCAAAAGTGTCGTATGGTATGATAACATCCCAAGTCTTTTGTTCAACACGCACATACTTTACCAACATATTATCTCATGTTTTGTCAAGTCTTACGTTAAGCCATTTGTCTGGGGATAATATGCTGTTGTAAAACTGTGTATAAAAGAGCCCTTGTTAGTAAATTCCATTAGCATCTTTGATTGGAAAACTCACCCTCGGTTTGCAATGATTTCCCTGGGAGCCCCGTGTTTCATGACATTTTCAAACAAGAACTTGACAACTTCTTTTGCCTCTCCTGTGAGGTAGACCTTGGTAATAGTGAATCGGGTTAAATTGTCAGTACAGACTATGATACTTCTCTGCACAAATGGATAATATCTTGAATCCTGAGCTCGAGTTTTGAGTTTCTCTAAGAGCTGACCTTTTAGGGCGATATAATGTTGAAAATTCTTAGAAAATGTTTCTCAAAAATAATCTATATATATATAAATGAATGTCTGTGTGTGTGTGTGTGTGTGTCCTCTATGGATTCAAAAACCATACATCCAATCGCCGTGAAATTTTGGGATATTAGGTGTATCCCCGGAAAGGTTTGCGAAAAATAATTTCTTGAATATCTTTAATATCCTTAGAGTTATTTGCAGATTTGTAGCTTTAACTCGCAAGCAGCGCCACTTTGCGACGGAGATAGGCTTAGGTCTGCCCCACCCCGTGAGAGAATGGATTCGTCCGGCCGCCGGCCGACAGTCCAAGTACCCACCGACCAATCAGGGCAGAGTTGGTGACACAGCTGTGCCAAGTAGACAAGAAAAAAAGCCTCGCGGGAGCTTGCCCAAGATGACCTCGGGAACTTCGTCCATCTATATATATAATTGCCTTATTCTGTCTGAAGCTCACGGATAGAATGCGCGCCCATTGGCTGCCGGCGAACACGTGTCCTCCCTGCCCCCCTCTAGACAACCCTGTTATCAGCTGTGTGATACATACACCTGTCTATAGCGGCCATTCTAGACAACCCTGTTATCAGCAGTGTGTTACATCCACCTGTCTATACAGACCACCCTGTCTATAGCGGTTAGGCAACCCTGTTATCATCAGTGTGTTACATTCACCTGTCTATACAGACCACCCTGTCTATAGCGACCACTCTAGACAACCCTGTTATCAGCTGTGTGATACATCCACCTGTCTATACAGACCACCCTGTATATAGCGGCCATTCTAGATAACCCTGTTATCAGCTGTGTGATACATACACCTGTCTATAGCGGCCACTCTAGACAACCCTGTTATCAGCTGTGTGATACATCCACCTGTCTATACAGACCACCCTGTCTATAGCGGTCAGGCAACCCTGTTATCATCAGTGTGTTACATTCACCTGTCTATACAGACCACCCTGTCTATAGCGGTTAGGCAACCCTGTTATCAGCAGTGTGATACATACACCTGTCTATACAGACCACCCTGTCTATAGCGGCCACTCTAGACAACCCTGCTATCGGCTGTGTGATACATACACCTGTCTATAGCGACCACCCAAGACAACGTTTTTAAAATATATTCGCACTCGGGTAAAACCCGGGCGTTGCCCGGGCCATTCGTCTAGTCTTCCATAAACGACCATGAATTTATTCAACCTTATCGAGTATTTTTCAAGGGACCGGGAAAAAATGTTCACTAGATAAAACGATGATTTTTGTAATGTAGAAAATTAGGAAAGACAAAATTCAGAATGACACGGCACACAGGGACCGGGAAAAAATGATCACTTTATCAGTTTCAAATTATCAAAATATATCTATTTCTTTTTATAAGTTTATAGAGAATTGTTTTAACAAATGTTCGTTAGACAGACCTTTACTCGGGTACCGATTAATATTGATTTTATTCAACTTATCGAGTATTTTTCAAGGGACCGGGAAAAAATGTTCACTTTATCGAGAGATTCGTTAGACAAACCTTTACTCGGGTAAAACACGGGCGAAGCCGGGTACATCCGCTAGTCTATTATATAATTTGCTCTTCAACATTTCCGTACCGTTTGCGAGCTGTTTTTTTTTTTTTTTTTACTTAAAGGTGTACAGACGTTAGTGGTAGGTAGTGTAACACTGTACAAGAGAATCTCAGCCAGTACTATTGACACATCTATATATATAAAATTGAATGTCTGTCTGTGTGTGTGTGTGTGTGTCCTCTATGGATTCAAAAACCATACATCCAATCGCCGTGAAATTTTGGGATATTATTAGGTGTATCCCCGGAAAGGTTTACGAAAAATAATTTCTTGAATATCTTAAATATCCTTAGAGTTATTTGCAGATTTGTAGCTTTAACTCGCAAGCAGCGCCACCTTGCGACGGAGATAGGCTTAGGTCTGCCCCCCCCCCCCCCTCCCCCCACAGAGAAAATGTAGTCCGGCCGCCAGCCAAAGTTCCCACCGACCAATCAGAGGGATCCCCGGAATCCCCCCCGTCCGGCCGCCGGCCGGTTGTTGGACAGTCCAAGTTCCCACCGACCAATCAGAGGGATCAAGAGGTCCTGGCGCGCGGGGGCAGATTTGGTGACACAGCTGTGAAAAGTAGACAAGAAAAAAGCCTCGCGGGTGACCTCCGGGAACTACGTCCATCTTCCATAAACGACCATGATTCGGGTATTTTTCAAGGGACCGGGAAAATATGTTCACTAGATAAAACGATGATTTTGTAATGTAGAAAATTAGGAAAGACAAAATTCAGGATGACACGGCACACAGGGACCGGGAAAAAATGATCACTTTATCGAGAGATTCACGACCATGATTTTATTCAACTTATCGAGTATTTTTCAAGGGACCGGGAAAATATGTTCACTAGATAAAACGATGATTTTGTAATGTAGAAAATTAGGAAAGACAAAATTCAGGATGACACGGCACACAGGGACCGGGAAAAAATGTTCACTTTATCGAGAGATTCAAATTTACGAGTTTCAAATTATCAAAATATCTTTTTTTATATAAGTTTATAGAGAATTGTTTTAACAAATGTTCGTTAGACAAACCTTTACTAGGGTAAAACCTCGGGCGAAGCCGGGTACATCCGCTAGTTATAAAATAAATAAAGCTTCCAGGGTTAAGTTTCTTGTTCAACTTTTTATTTTCAAACTTTCGAACTTGGCAGTCCTTCAACAGGAGTATCACGTTAATAAATTAATGATAAATACTATTTTATATATAAATTATTATTTACATATTTTAAATATTGTCGCGCGTGACCCCTCCGGTTTTCTGCGACAACGCCGCTTCCTCCTTCGTGGATCACCTACTCAGGCTCCCGTTGCCTTCCTCTACAGCTCTTCCCTGCAGGCCACCCAAAGACGTCCTGAGAACCACCTCTCCCGTGGTACTCCCTTCCTCTGGCAGTATCTCTCGGCCTTACCACTGGTGGGGGGACACGAGAGACTTACCAGAAGAGCAGCAGCAGCAGCGTGGCGATGGCGAGAAGAACAACAGCAGGTGGCACCAAGACTTCAAACACTGACTTTTATTGTCATCCACTACTAAACATTACATTTAAATGGGATAATAAACAATGGGTATTTACATTATGTTACATCCTGGGGCCAACATAAAAGTGTATTTACAATCATTTTTCCCAGGAAACAGGAACACAGCAGTCGGCGATTCCCACATCAGTTAGAGAAGCGAAACAGGCGAAAGCGCCATCTATTGGCGGAGGTTGTAATCATTTGGAGGCCTTACACGCGACAATATTTATGATATTGAAAGGGAGAGAAATATATATATTACATTCCCTGTGTGTTCATAACAAATTTTTTTTATGTGCGCGCAGTTGTTTGCAAGAAAAAATAAACATTTGCGAGATACATTGAGGCATCCCAGCAGTTGTAACGACCCACCCAATAGTATTCTTTAAACCATTTTTCAGTGTCCTGATTGTATTCTCCCGTGAAAATAGAAGGGTATCTGAGAAAGGTTAAAAGTAGTAATCACCCTAATGGGTCTGTTATTCTATATTATTGATAGACACCACACACACAAAGCTTTTATTAGGGGCTTGCCCCATACAGATTCTCCCAATTGGGTAAGGTAATAATCATTTTGTGTTATTTGACTGGTCCTTACATAATGATGATCTAAACAATTTATAATAAGCTATTGCCTTAGATTTGTTTGCTGATATTTTGGAAAGCAATACGTAGGGTGAAATGTTGGTACATTTAATTTGTTGATATAGGGCCTTCCTTTCTTCATCAAGGGATGTACAATTAAGAAGGTAATTGGGGAGTTCTTCAGTAATTTTATATTATCGATAGAAAATTGTTCTAAAAGTTTTATTTCTTGGAATATTCAGTTTCTTCTAATAGCTTAGACGGTGAAGAGAATTATCGAGTTTCTCCACCAGTTGTTAAGGTAGTAATGACGAGAAGTCGTTTAATTAAGAAAAAAGGTTTTATAAGAATATCTAAAAACCTTACGCACTAATTTGAGTCAAAAGGCGATCCATTAATTAAGATTATATAAAAGGGCGTACCTGGATCTGTAAAGAAAAAAAAACAATTTTTTTCTTAAAATATTTCGAGAGATTGCTCCCTCTTTAAATCCCTCTATAAATTGATAAAGAGGGAGCAATCTCTCGAAATATTTTAATAAAAAAAAATAGTCGTGCAAAGAGTCGTGCAATAAATGAGATTTTTTATTTAAAATTGTTTCCTAGCGTAATGCTACAATATTATTATCGAAAAATGAGAACAATATCAAAAGAAGAATAGAAATCCCAGAACAATTCTGTCATACTCTAAATTAAGATTAAATAGCCATCATTTAGTTATATTTAGTCGTAGACATATAGCCTACACCACAATGACGAGAACTAACAGCCCGAAACGCGTACATGGTTACCTTTTTATTGAATTGTCAAGAAAATGGGTTGGTCAAATATCACGGAACAAGTTAAATCAACGTTTAGTTGATTTTTGTTCCACTAGATGGCGCTCTGTCATCTAAAAAGCTCATGTGAATGGTCAGGATAGATCTGTTTTGTCTTTAATACTATAATATTACGATGCACTAGCGCGCCATCTGTTATAAAAATTAGAAACTATTTTAGACGCGTAAGATTCTTTTTGAAATTAAACAATTTCTACTGCCCTTACTGCAATGGAAAAATATGGTATGGTATATTAAACTGGCGAAACCGCTGGGTGGGTTCACAACTGATGAGCCAGGCCCTCCCATTAATTTTTCCATTGCAGTAAGGGCAATAGAAATTGTTTGATACCAAAAAGAATCATACGCGTCTAAAATAGTTTCTAATTTTCATAAACAGAAGATCTATCTCAACAGTTCCAGCATATTCAACGCAGATGATGCCAACCCCCATTGAAACTGTACCCTCTACAACTGGAAACTATTTTTATTTTTGATTTTTTTAAATGTATTTCTCTGAATCTCTATTGTATCTGTTGCACGCCTTTGCGGAGCCAGTGACCCGATGAAGCGCGACCGCGCGAAAGCCTGCCTCCCGATACCTTAATAAAGAAACCCTGCAAATATTTTAAATTTATTTAACTCAATTATACCATAGTATATGGAGAGGTAGAAACCCTACCTGACCTGATTCTATATAAATAAAGATTTGGGTTATTTACAGAGATTTATAACCATCCCATATTTATGGAATAAATTTATGAGATGATAAACCTAGATTAGTGAGAAGAATGTTCTAAATCCCTCACACACCGGGCTACTGACACAGAGCCAACAAGTTGGGAACTAGATACATATAGAGAAGGTGAACACTTTACACTTCCATTTTTAAGGAATTCTATTATTGGTTTGTCTCTTTCCTCATTTACTACATTGATCCAAAAATGATTTTTAGGTCTTAAATACGATATGTTATAAAATCCATCATTTTTATCATCATAAAAAGGAGACACAATGGATATATTTACCTATTAAATATATATATGTAGGGCGTAATATATATATATTTCTATACTTGATTGATTTATATATGCATGTGCGTATGTGTGCGTGGGCAGGAGTGTGAGAGTGAGTGCGTGCTTGCGTGTGCTTGTATTTGTATGCGTGCATTCGTGTGTGTGTGTGTGCGCGTATGTGTGCGTGGGCAGGAGTGTGAGGGTGAGTGCGTGCTTGCGTGTGCTTGTATTTGTATGCGTGCATTCGTGTGTGTGTGTGTACGTATGTGTGCGTGGGCAGGAGTGTGAGAGTGAGTGCGTGCTTGCGTGTGCTTGTATTTGTATGCGTGCATTCGTGTGTGTGTGTGTGTGCGTATGTGTGCGTGGGCAGGAGTGTGAGGGTGAGTGCGTGCTTGCGTGTGCTTGTATTTGTATGCGTGCATTCGTGTGTGTGTGTACGTATGTGTGCGTGGGCAGGAGTGTGAGAGTGAGTGCGTGCTTGCGTGTGCTTGTATTTGTATGCGTGCATTCGTGTGTGTGTGTGCGTATGTGTGCGTGGGCAGGAGTGTGAGAGTGAGTGCGTGCTTGCGTGTGCTTGTATTTGTATGCGTGCATTCGTGCGTGTGTGTCCGTATGTGTGCGTGCGTTCGTACATGTGTGTTTGAGTGTGTTATGCGTATGCGTGTGTGTATATTGTTGCACCAGGTTGCGGCTTGGCAGACTTTTCAGCCTGGATTCTCTCCTGTGCTGGGTCTTGCATCTTACCAGAGCGTGTTTCAACCTTCCTACAAATTTATAAAAGGGAATAACGAGATAAGTCTTCTTTAAGTAGCCACCAGAATCCTCTATTTATTTTCTCACATCAAAGAGAGCAGTGAAGTCACACGTGTACCTAAATACAAATGATGACAATCTAAATAATCTGTGTTTTAAATAAATATCATAGAATATTTTATATAAAAATAAATAAATATATAATTTAAATTTCAAATATATTAAAAATAATATAAGAAATACGCCATTAATCATGATGTAACACTTCCCCCTCTCCAGAGGTCGTCACGTCCTCGTGAGTTACCTCATCAATTCTCTCAAAATAGGGTTTGAGTCTTGAGACATGGACAATCAATGGGTCTTGGCCAGGATTATCTTTTGGCTCAATTAAGTAATTTACGTTAGACAGCTTCTTTAATATTCTATATGGGCCAAAATATTTTCTCAGTAGTTTCTCACACTTTCCTATTTTCCTAATTGGTGTCCAAACTGCTACTAATTCTCCTGGTTCGTAGCTTCTTTTCTACCTCTCTTTCTCGACTCACATTTATTTTCGCTGGACTACTTCCAAAAGCCAATGTTTGGTTTTTCATTATTTTTAACGGTCGAGGATACGGATTAGTTATCCAGATGTGTGTTTCCCTATTTATAACATTGATCAAGCTTCTTGCTAGACGAAGTCCATTTGTTTGAAACATTTTGCTGCCTCCTCGATAATATATTCTCCATCCTCTGTTTCTACCAATGCCTTGATCAATTTCATGGAACATTCCGGTACAATGGAATCCTTGGCACTCTTTATTTTCAACATTTCAAAATTGATTTCGTCATGATTATTCGTCAAATCATATTTTATAGTTTCTTGCTTACAATCTATTTTTGCGTTCATTTTCTTAAGGAAATCTCTCCCAAGAATTAATGTCCGTAAATGCGTTTTCAATATCACAAAGTTGTGTGATAATGTTTCGTCATCAATTTTTATATTTAAAAATATACTTCCTACCATGTCCAATTTTTTTCCATCGGGTCCTGCACAAATTTTTGCGAGTTTACTTATACCATGGCCTGTATCGAGGGCCGTTCTGAGGTCAACCACTGAGAGGTCAGCACCTGTATCAACCAAAGCTTCAAAAGTCCCTATCTTGTCCACATTAATTTTTAATTTGTATTTAGGGTCCAACTTCTTGATTCCGTTTATGGTCGACTTGCTTTGATTGACAGATTCAGGCGCGACGCTTAGTTTAAATCTTCCAACACGGAATATCTATTCCGGGTAGGAATATTTGTCTGTGTGCTATGGCATACATCAGCATAAAGCCGAGGTCCTGATTTCTCTGATATTTCATTCATTTGGCATTTTTCTTCGACCTTCTCTTGGGTATCTGCTGGATCCTCTTCTAGGATTCTTATAAACTTGACCCTACAATAACGGGCCACGTGCCCTGGCTTGTTACATTTAAAGCAGATTGGTCTTCCATCTTCCGTCCTATTTTTGCTCACTTCTTGGCTTTTATTGTAAGTGTTATTCTGAAGGTTTGGTTTCGGCACAAAGTTAGGATTATAAGGACGTCTAGGGGTAGAGGGCTGGGGAAAGTTGTTTCGATACTGTCTAGGGGTAGGAGGGGAGTCGTTCTTGTAATTATTGGAAACAGGGGCTTGGGGCCTGGAAGTGGTCTGGTAGTTTCGTGCGGCAGTCGGCGGCACGTACCTCGATTGTTGTTGGGGTCTAGAATAGCGTGGACCGTTATATAGGTTTCTGGATTTCTCCACACGTTCCCGATACTTCTTTTCAAAAGAATCCATTTTCATGCACACGACAAGAAGGTCATCGGTCGTTTTAGGAGGGTTCAGGTAGAGCGCGAATGAGTACTCTTTTTTCAGTCCTCCAATAACATGTTCAATTTTTGTTTCTTCTTCCATTGCGGGGTCAACCTTGTTGCACAACACTAGAATGTCTTCCGCGAACCTGATTGCTGGTTCATTCCAGTGTTGCATTCTGTTGAGCTTCATTCTAAGTTCTTCTTTATTCGCGTCCAAAGAAAAATCCTGAATGAGGCGGATTTTAATACGGAGGGTGTTTCCTTTCAAATGAAATGATTTTCGAGCGCTCGCGTTTTGCACGTGCAGGCATGCTGCACACGACACTGGTTCCAATAGATCTAGAATCTTCTGGAGAATTCATTTTCATCAGGTATCATGATTTTTGCAACATGGGGGGAGAGAGACTAACGCTCCAAGTCGAACAAACAATTCGGACCCTTTCCAAAGAAGGAAACAGTTATAGCGTCATAGTGAAAAAGCTAAAAGCAGAAGGACTAGATGTTGGCAAAGCTACAATATGTAGGGTAGTAAATGGCATCGGAAAGAAAAGGGAAGCTGAATCCAATGGGCAAAAATTTCAAGTCGATCGACCACGTCCGGTGCGGACCCCCGCCACGGTTTCCAAGGTAAAGCGGCTAGCAACTACTGAAAATCCACCATCTCAGCGCCAACTTTCCAGAATGTGTGGAACATCGCTAAAAACGATAAATAACATCATTCACAAAGATTTGGAACTGGATACCCGACGAAAAGGCAAGGTTCACAAGCTCACCCCTTTCCACATGAAAAACCGTGCAACGAATGCCCGGAAGCTCTACGAGGAACACCTGGCCGGTTCCAGATCGGAATATACTGCAACATTGGACGAAGCATGGATGTATGTGACGTATTGCAATGGAATCCGGAAGATCTGTTACATCAAAAGAGGCAATCAGGTCCCGGATAATTGGGTTCACCAATGCTCCGAAACTTTCCCTAAAGGTTTCATGGTTGTCGGGGTAATGACTGGCCGTGGAGTCCTTCCGCTCATAAAGGTTCCATCGAAGGTGAAGGTGAACTCAGAATTCTATATAGAATGCGTTCTGAAACCTGTCATAGAACAACTGAAGGACCTTTACCCAGGGGAAATGGACAAAGTGTTCCTTCATCACGACAAAGCCTCTTCCCATACCTCCAACAAAACCCAACAGTTCCTACAAGAAATGAAGGACACCCTAGGCCTAAATTTTATCAGGAACTCGGACATTCCAGTGAAGTCTCCCGACGCCAGCCCACTGGATTTTTACGGGTTCGGTATGTTGAAACAACGGCTCTTCAACCGACGTCCCAAAACTGAGGCCGGACTTTGGAAAGCCGCACAAGAGGAGTGGTCGAATGTTTCGCTCTCCAAAGTCAAGGAAGTGTTCGCAGCTTGGAAAGTCCGATGCAGGGAGATAGCCAAGAAGAAGGGGAAGCACATAGAACACATGAAAAAAATTCACGTTCGAAAAATAAAGTTCTAACGGACGTTTGAAATCGTTTCATTTGAAAGGAAACACCCTCTGTATTTTCCCAGCTCGTGAAACTAGCTTTGTGTAAATTCAACCAGGTTTTAGCGCTTCCCGTCATGTTCATGGCGGCATAACGAGAGATAATGTAGTCTGCCCAATGGTACAAGAAGCCAATTTCTTCAAGAGATTCAATCCATGGGCGAGGGTCTTCCGTTCCATCATACTTGGGGATGTCGATGTTGGGATTCAGGACAACTGGGTCGGAACTAGCATCTCTACCAATTGTTGCACCAGGTTGCGGCTTGGCAGACTCTTCAGCCTGGATTCTCTCCTGTGCTGGGTCTTGCATCTTACCAGAGCGTGTTTCAACCATCCTACAAATTTATAAAAGGGAATAACGAGATAAGTCTTCTTTAAGTAGCCACCAGAATCCTCTATTTATTTTCTCACATCAAAGAGAGCAGTGAAGTCACACGTGTACCTAAATACAAATGATGACAATCTAAATAATCTGTGTTTTAAATAAATATCATAGAATATTTTATATAAAAATAAATAAATATATAATTTAAATTTCAAATATATTAAAAATAATATAAGAAATACGCCATTAATCATGATGTAACAATATGCGTGAGTTCATGTGTTTGTGCATTGTGTGTGCGCGCGTGTGTGCGTTCAATACTGCTGATTGATATATATTGACTAGCCGAATGACCCGGGCAACGCCCGGGTTTTACCCGATTAAATGCTTTTATTCAAATACTATTCGTTACAATTATAAATTGGCGCCGTATATGTCACTCTTGTGAAACGTCCCGCCCCAAACCATCGGCCGGGAATCGAACCCGGGGCGCTCGCGTGGCAGGCAAGCATTCTACCACTGAACCAAAGGCAAACGGTGACAGAAGTGTCTCGCGCATTGGCGGCACCAAATGATGGGGGGGGGGGATGGGGCAAAGGTGGCGTGATCGTAGCCGACCAATAGGAGGGCGCCGGCAAACCGTGACAGAGGCCATGACGCTCGTAATTGTATATAGAATGCTAATGTCTAACTAGTATATTATTGAATACTATATAAATATAGTGAATACTTAACATTGGGGGAAAATATTTCAAATGAACAGAAAGTTAATATATATATAACAAAAAAGTTGCGGGATAATTATTTTAATGTACCTTAATGTACCCATCTATCCTTTTTAATTATGTTCATCACTATTATCACTTTGATTATGTTCATCATTATGTTTATATCATCTTAGTAAAATACTATAATACTGATTTTTTTTACTAGGTTGATTAAATAAATTTGTAACAATTAAATTTACTGGCAATGTGTTTATTTTCAATAATTACATCAAATATCATCTCTACAGACCTTATTGCAATGATATAAGTTATTGAATGAGAGGGCTTGGCTCATCAGTAGTGAACCCTCTCAGCGGTTTCGCCAAATTAATCTCTAGACCGCTCTACTATTGTATTGGATTGGAATATACCCTATTTTCTATGGAAAGCAGCTTAGGGGTGTTTAAATATAATGTATCGTTCTGAATTTTTTTTTATTTTGTATATTAACCCAAAAAATTATATTATGATGCATTAGCGCGCCATCTGTTATCAAAATACGAAACTATTATAGACGCGTATGTTTCTTTTAAAAATTAAACAATTTCTACTGCCCTGGAATGCAAATAAGCAATGGAAAAATTTATGGGAGGGTTCACCACTGATGAGCCAGGCCCTCCCATTAATTTTTTCCATTGCATATTTGCATTCCAGGGCAGTAGCTATTGTTTAATTTTTAAAAGAATCATACGCGTCTATAATAGTTTCGAATTTTCAGGGTTCACCACTGATGAGCCAGGCCCTCCCATTAATTTTTCCACTGTAGTAAGGACAGTAGAAATTGTTTAATTTTTAAAAGAATCATACGCGTCTATAATAGTTTCGAATTTACAAAAATTATAATATTTAAAAATAATAGTAATAAAAAAAAAAAAAGATGCCGAAACCCGGGATCGAACCAGGGACCTTTAGATCTTCAGTCTAACGCT
This sequence comes from Cordylochernes scorpioides, assembly GCA_030710605.1. Taxonomy (NCBI): domain Eukaryota; kingdom Metazoa; phylum Arthropoda; class Arachnida; order Pseudoscorpiones; family Chernetidae; genus Cordylochernes; species Cordylochernes scorpioides. The sequence continues at coordinate 38,198,270 of CP092878.1, forward strand.
CTCCCAACTGAGCTATTTCGGCATGGTAATATATTACCCACCTAAATTCTTCTATTTATCTTTTCTAAATGAATATAGATTATAATTTAGTTAAAATACCATTAGTACCTAATGGACACTTTTAGAAATACATCTATCCCCCGATTTACACGGTACTTGTTTTACACGTTTTCGCTTTTACACGGTTTTCCAAATAAGTTTTTTTGTTTTTATCGCACTATACTAAATGCTACTGTGATTGAACACATGCGCTGTGTACACATCTCACGAGGAATCCCGAGCCTATGTGCTGACTTGCTGCACACGCACACTGTGTCTGTATATCTAATTAAAAATAATAATAATAATTTTCGATTTACACGTTTTTCTCAGGAACGTATCTACCGTGTAAATCGGGGGATAGGTGTAGTTTCGAATTTACAAAAATTATAATTAAAAAATAATAAATAAAAAAAGATGCCGAAACCAGGGATCGAACCAGGAACCTTTAGATCTTCAGTCTAACGCTCTCCCAACTGAGCTATTTTGGCATAGAATAATTTACCCACCTAAATTCTTCTATTTATCTTTACTAATTGAATATATATTAGAATTTAGTTATATATCACTAGACGAATGGCCCGGGCAACGCCCGGGTTTTACCCGAGTGCGCATATATTTTAAAAACGTTTTAATTCAAATACTATTCGTTACAATTATAAATTGGCGCCATGGATGTCACTCTTGTGAAACGTCCCGTTCCAAACTGTGTGTTTTTAAAATGTTTTAATTAAAATACTATTCGTTACAATTATAAATTGGCGCCGTGGATGTCTCTCTTGTGAAACGTCCCGCCCCAAACTGTGTGTGTCTTGAAAATATAAAAATAAAAATGTGAATTTTCATAAAGATTTCATCATGTCGATTTTTTTTTTTTTTTTTGCATTTCACCTACTAAATCGATAGAGATAATTACATTTGCAACATGAACTTAGGTATATTGACTAAATAGAAAACTGCATAGTAATAAAGATCATTTTTTAAAGGCACCATATCGTTTTTTTTTTTTCAATAAAATCGAAACAAAAATTAACGATAAATAACGATAATTGCCTTAAAAATAAATTGCCTTAAAAAAAGAAACATTCGCGGTGATTTTGTCTTGCATTCGTTTATACAATTATTATATACGAATGACCCGGGCAACGCCCGGGTTTTACCCGATTAAATGCTTTTATTCAAATACTATTCGTTACAATTATAAATTGGCGCCGTGGATGTCATTCTTGTATAATATATAAATGAGTTTTAAAAATTGTAAAAAAAAAAAAATGCATCGGCCGGGAATCGAACCCGGGCCGCCCGCGTGGCAGGCGAGCATTCTACCCCTGAACCACCGATGGTTATGAAAAATCCCATCCGTGAGCTTCAAACAGACAAACAGACAGAATAAGGCAAATATTTATATATCATTTGTACCTAATGGACACATTTAGAGATACACCTATCCCCCGATTTACACGGTACTTGTTTTACACGTTTTCGCTTTTACACGGTTTCCAAATAAGTTTTTTTTTTATCGCACTATACTAAATGCTACTGTGATTGAACACATGCGCTGTGTACACATCTCACGAGGAATCCCGAGCTTATGTGCTGACTTGCTGCACACGCACACTGTGTCTGTATTTCTAATTTTGAAAAATTTTTAATTTTCGATTTACACGTTTTTCTCAGGAACGTATCTACCGTGTAAATCGGGGGATAGGTGTAGTTTCGAATTTACAAAAATTATAATTTAAAAAATAAATAAATAAAAAAAGATGCCGAAACCCGGGATCGAACCAGGGACCTTTAGATCTTCAGTCTAACGCTCTCCCAACTGAGCTATTTCGGCATGGAATAATTTACCCACATGATTTCTTCTATTTATTATTTCGAATTGAATATAGATTAGTTAAAGATTATTGTCTGAATTTTCCAAAACAGGTGTTGTGGCTCATTCATTATCACCTACCTTACATTTTGTACTGGGGTAAAAACCTAAAATGCATTGTTTTAATATACAAGGTATGTCCCATAAGTTCCCGGACTAGGTCCATAAAAAAAATAAATAAATGAAAAATGTAAATAAATTTGACTGTTTATTATAGAGAAAATATCTGGCTACACGGTGGTACCAATATCGAGGCGGTACTTGCGCGCGCGCCAAGGTTATTCTAATTTATTTAAAGGTCACACTAGCGCTGCGGCGATTTTACGATGGAAAAAAATTGAAGCAGAGGATTTGTATAGAATTTTGTGTGAAACTTCAAATATCAGCAACCGAAACTTTTGAAATGCTTAATAAAGCATTCCCAGTGACGCCCCAAAGAGAACAACTGTTTTTGAATGGCATTCTAGATTTAAAGCTGGCAGAATTTCCATTGAAGATGATCCTCGTCAAGGACGCCCAAAATTTCAAAGGACTGATGAAAATGTGCAAAAAATCCCCGATTTGATAAAAGAAAATCCTCGAACCACTTTGCTGGAGCTAGAGCAAGACACAGGTATCTCTAAAACAACGATTGGAAGGATCGTAACCGAAGATTTGAAGCTCAAAAAGACTCCTGCAAAATTCATCCCAAGATTCCTCACCAATGAGCAAAAATTGTGTCGGCTTGCAACCTGTGTGAGGACATGATGGAAATGACAAGAACGGATCCAGAATGGAAAGACAAAATAATCACAGGCGACGAGACATGGGTCTATGGCTATGACCCTGAAACCAAACCTCAATCTGCCGAGTGGAGAAGATAGGGTGAGCCTAGACCCAAAAAATCCAGAAACAAGGTGTTGCTGGTCGCTTTTTCGGATAACAAGGGCATTGTTCATCACGAGTATCTTCCTGCAGGCCAAACAGTTATTAAGGAAATGTATTTGGGCATTCTTCGCCGTCTAAGGGAAGCGATTCGAAAAAAAAGGCCAGAAAAATGGACTAATGGTGGCTGGATCCTACACCATGACAATGCTCGCCCTCACACAGCGCACTTGATGACTAGCTTTTTGGCGAAAAAACGGGACACAAATCCTACTTCAACCACCCTATTTCCCAGACATCGCACCAAATGACTTTTTCCTGTTCCCCAAACTTAAAGCAGTTCTAAAAGGAAGACATTTTGACACCAGGGATGATATAATATAAAAATCGCCGTTAGCATTGAAGAGCATTCCAAAAGAGACTTATAAAAACTGTTTCGACAATTGGGAGAAACGATGGCGCTGGTGCGTTGAAGCAAGGGGGGATTACTTTGAAAAGTTTTAATAAAAAAAAAATATTAAAAATCTTACCTTTTTTTTTTATGGACCCAGTCCGGGAACTTATGGGACATACCTTGTATTTTTAAAGGAAGAGGTGCCACACTATCGGTACATATATATTTATCAAAATTCGAAACTATTATAGACGCGTATGATTCTTTTAAAAATTAAATAATTTCTACTGCCCTTACTGCAATGGAAAAAATTATAGGAGGGCCTGGCTCATCAGTGGTGACCCCTCCCAGCGGTTTCGCCAGTTTAATCTACCATACCGCTGTTATATTGCATTTTTCTATCTTCCTTTTATAGTGATACTAATGCTAGACTCTTTGAATGGGTATTTTAGATTAACTATGGACATAAGCTTTGCAAACAGCAGAATTACATACATTTATAAATATGATACAAAAATGCAATGCCTCGATAAAGGTTGGCGTTCAGCCAGCCGAAATATTGGCAAAATAAATCTATTATTAAATCCAATATATGCATTTTTATTATCTAATTTATAAATATATTTATATACACTCATAGACAAAATTTAAATGGAAAATTTTTGATATCGCCGGTTGTTTATTTATTTATTTTTATTTTATTTTTTTTTAAGGAGACTCGGGCAATTTTGTTCACACTGGTTATCTCGTGTCTCTTCAATAAAGGTCACTGTAATATCTTTCAGAGTTATTGTACCCGATATACATGCTAAAAGGTACAACTACCTTATGTGTTGTCCATGAGTGTATCTTTCAGAGTTATTGTCTCAATCCCGATATACATGCTAAAAGGTACAACTACCTTAAGTGTTGTCCATGAGTGTATCTTTCAGAGTTATTGTCTGAATCCCGATATACATGCTAAAAGGTACAACTACCTTAAGTGTTGTCCATGAGTGTATCTTTCAGAGTTATTGTCTGAATCCCGATATACATGCTAAAAGGTACAACTACCTTAAGTGTTGTCCATGAGTGTATCTTTCAGAGTTATTGTCTGAATCCCGATATACATGCTAAAAGGTACAACTACCTTAAGTGTTGTCCATGAGTGTATCCTTCAGTTATTATCTGAATCCCGATATACATGCTGAAAGGTACAACTTCCTTAAGTTTTGTCCATGAGTGTATATTTCAGAGATATTGTCTGAATTCCGATATACATGCTAAAAGGTACAACTTCCTTAAGTTTTGTCCATGAGTGTATATTTCAGAGATATTGTCTGAATTCCGATATACATGCTAAAAGGTCAAACCTTCTTAAGTTTTGTCCATGAGTGTATATAAATGTGATTATAATTATGTGCTCCACAGAGCAGCAACAATATCATGTTAGGTCTTGTTGTATTGTTTCTGTTCTGTTTATCACACAATAATCTTTCATTTTTAAATTTGAATTACAAATGAAACAGAAGATAATTCACAAACAGGATTCATCTGAATAAAAATCACTTTCTTCTTTGATGAATAGCTCCTATTTCCTTTCTTTTAGCAAATCTATCACATTCAGAAGAGTCTTAGATAAAAACCAAGTGGGAAAACGCATTGAAATATCAAAGAAACAAAAATCATAGTCAAATTAACAACGTTTCATCCACTCAGAGTAAATAGAGTCTTTAAGCTTAGCTCTTCCTGGACAGCGAAGGCTGTGTTAGATTGAATAGAGAAATTTTTTCACCTATAAGATCTCTGATTTTAGTCAGCTTCAACAAAAAGTTTTGTTCCTACATCCATTATTGCCCTCGACTATCCCACGACCTGGACCTAACAACCAAAGATTCACTTAATTCCGATGGACTCTGAGGTCTTATCTAGGATACACAAGGAATGGATTCTCACACCTAGGACCTCCTGATACTGAGGACCTGCAGGATTCCACACCACTGGACAACCACGGTCTAACTGTCGGACCTCCCTCCATAACGTGAGTCATGTGGAACATCTCACACACCACAGTTTTACATCCAATGTAAACACTTAGGGGATCGGTGGAAGGATGGTCTAAACCGTTGGTTTTTGACCGCTACGACCCGGGTTTGATTCCCGCATTGGTCACTTTTTTTCTGATAAAAAAAAAAAAATGCTTCAATGGCCCCTGATTCTCGCAAAAGTCCAACCTCACCAGCGAGTGCAAGTAACCAAACGGTGCTCTGGTACATTTGTAAGTGCAAAGTCGAACTGCTTTACACATGTGTAGTCATATGGTGCACTTACAGTAAAAGCAGTCGCCAACTTCTACCCACCATGATTATCATGGCCTGTACCACGTGTACTGGGGATAAGCAAAAAAAAAAAACTCAGTGAACACACTAGATAGATGTACTAGCCAAACATCGAACCTTACTTGACCTGACTTAATCCAACTTGGAAGTAATTTAACAAGTTTCAAATTGGTTGAGTTATCTCACAGAGTAACATTTATATCTTTTAAAACTGGATTCCATACTATATAACATTCCGTGTTTACTTTTATATGTAGAGATACGCTATCAGTTCTGTACTTCTCGTGTTTATATATCTTGTGTTTTCAAATACTAAAATTACAGAACAATTTCCTTCCATAGTACAAAGTGAAAACTGATAATTTAAATCTTTCTTTAGTAAATGAAATAAAAATGATTTTAAAAAACCTTAATCCTTATATCAAAGTAATTTTTGAAGAAAAAATATTCACATTTATACGTATCGTGTGATATTTTTATTGTGTATGATTTTAAAAAAAAGTTATTTAACAAATATATTTAACCAAACAATAAAAAATATATTTAATATTAAAAAGGATAATGAATTAAAATATCACTTTTAAAATTCGAAAAAATATGAGGAATTATGATGAAAATTTTGGATATAAAATTCAATATTTAAGGATAACGAGAAAATATTGGTGCAAATTTAGAAGAAAGAAAAAGTAATACAAATATATTTAAGACAATTTTACAAACTTTATTGTGAATATGTATACCAATATGTTGAAGAATGAAGGTAAGAATTCACCCTGACAATCATACCGAAGACATTAAACCAGATGAATCCAACTCTTGTATCAATCTCAGATGTCAACTCTGGTGTCTACTGATGAGGGCCACAATGTCAGCTGGACTGACCAAGCTTCTTGATCACTAAATCTTGATACACCATCAGCCAACCAGAAGTTAGATAAATATCACGTGATGTGAACTAGCCCAACTGATTGGTTGTATTGATAGAAATCAACATGATGCCAGTTGAGCTTTTTCTAAGCCAATCTGAATATAATTTAAGAAATCTGTTCCACGTATTTCTGCCCCAAATTTATCTAACTTTGACCAACCTATATGCTGAAACAGTATAACCTCTAACTCAGCTCTATTATATTTAAGGAAGGAAAAGCTCTATATCTCTGTCAAGTGGATTTAAATTGAAAGGAGTGTCATTCTGATGACAAAACATAAAAAATAATTGAAACTTTTTAAAATAACTTTGAAAGGAGCATGATTAGAGCAATCTAAGATAGATATGAGCATTACCTTTAGAAAACGATGGCTAAAACTAATATTTGTGAATATTAAACACTCGGGTAAAATTGTAATAAAAAAGATAAAATAAAAAGGACTAAATAATAATCATATATTATGAAGCATTAGCGCGCCATCTGTTATCAAAATTCGAAACTATTATAGACGCGTATGATTCTTTTTGAAATTAAACAATTTCTACTGCCCTTACTGCAATGGAAAAATTAATGAGAGGGAGCCAGGCTTTCCCATTAATTTTTTCCATTACAGCAAGGGCAGTAGAAATTGCTTTATTTTTTAAAAAGAATCATACGTGTCTATAATAGTTTCGAATTTTAATAATCATATATAAATATACACACAACTTATCCAGTTACCTTTCCAAGAAATATAGTGGTTTCAGCTTCAAATATTTTAAACCGTTTTACAATTTTTAAAGATATAGCTGGCGTAGTTTATATTATTTAACTTGAAGAAATACGAATTGAATCTAGAGGTTGTAGGTTTTCCTGAGGTTCTTGGAAGAATCTGGTGTCTTTGGTTGCTGATTAGAGCTGCTCCATGAATTGGATGGTTTCAACGAAATTGTAACGAGTTTCTTTGTCATAGTTGGAAGGTCTTCTTGCAGTCTTTGAATTTTTCTAATTCAAATTACCAAAAATCAGGATGAATAAACAACTTACAAACCGCTTGAAGGCCAAGGATAAAAAAGGGACTCGGTGACAATCTGTTGACCATAAAGTCTGAATTCTAGGCTGCTGTGTGTAACAGATGTTCCAGATGGAGAGCCGTGACTTCCCTGTGTTCCAGCTCTACTAACGGCGTTGTTGCAGGATCTAGCTAGTGTTAGACAGTAGCTATTGACAGCGGGGCGGGTTTTAGCGCTTACACCTCTGTGATGATCATAGCAGGGGCTGTGGTCATTTACCATTCCACGTTGGGCGGGAGGACCCACTACTTTAACCCTGTGTCACATAACGTGGATTGGTACTCAACTTCTCCTCTGGCAGCTTGGCCCGCTCCACAGACCCAGGACTAGGTACTGATTACTAGTCTGCTGGTTCTGGTGCAAAACTCCAATGGGAGGCCTCGCGTGTGACGTTAAGTCCGGCTTTCAGCGTTGGCAGTGTCAGCAGTTCTGTCTTCGGTCTCTAGTCCGCTCCATACTTCTTTGTTGTTCAATAGTGAACTCAACGAGTTCATCGAGTTGTCGGAATTGGGAAGTTGGGTTCAGGGGTGTAGAGCAATACATGACGGTGTGAGATGGTATAGTCTACCTCTAACCCCCTCTGTGTTATGTATCTAGATATCACGTGGAGCCCTCGCCATGTCTAGTTAACATTTAGGTAAATGTCTTTCTTTAAGCTCCCTCCACCGAGTCCCTTCTTTATAACTTGGTCTTCACGCGGTATAAATCAATAATCTTCCATATATATATATATATATATATATATATATATATATATATATATATATATATATATATATATATATATATATATATATATATATTTTAGGCATTTTCTCAACTTTTAAAAATATTTTTTGCTTATCCCTAGCATTATCCCTTGGTACAGGCCATGGTGGGTAGTTAGCGACTGTCTATATATATATTTTAGGCATTTTCTCAACTTTTAAAAATATTTTTTGCTTATCCCTAGCATTATCCCTTGGTACAGGCCATGGTGGGTAGTTAGCGACTGCTTTTACTGTAAGCGCACCACATATCTACACATGTGAAAAGCAGTTCGACTTTGCACTTAAAAATGAGCCAGAGCCCCGTTTGTTATTTGCACTCGCTGGAGGGGTTAGAATTTTGCAAGAATCGGGGGGGCATCGGAGGTTTTTTTTTTTTTTTTTTAATCAGAAAAAAAGTGCCCAATGCGGGAATCGAACCCGGGTCGTAGCAGTCGAAAACCAACGGTTTAGACCATCCTTCCACCGACCTCCTAAAAAAAAAGTGGCAGCGGTGGGATTCGAACCCACGCCTCCGAGGAGACTGGTGCCTTAAACCAGCGCCTTAGACCGCTCGGCCACGCTACCATTAAAACTTACTTAACTTAAAACTTTTTATAGTGATTATAAGCTAACGTACAATAAGAGAAGAAAGTTAACTTTCCGGCTATGTAATTCTATGATATTTAAAGTGAAGTTCAGGTAGGAAGGTATCTCTGACTCCATGTTAGATAGGCGAAGCTACACCGCACGGACTCTAGCCCAGCTGATGGACTATTGGGACCAAGTATTGTTGTGGGTCGATGTTACAAAAAGAACAGCCAAATAAGTAATTTTATAAATATATGATTATTATTAGATATAAGGATACATATGTTGACAAAAGAATAACAACCGCACACAGCAGTAGAACAAAAGGCAGTCTTTTTGGTTATATACAAGGAAGAAGACTGACGTTTGAGGTGGGCCGTTCCCATTGGTCAGTTATCTTCATGCAGCGCATCCAAGCGGCGCCCGTGTCCACGCTTCTCTCATCAAGTATGTTAGCGTTGACACCGGCGAAGGTGGAAACTTCTGTAACCTATACTTGGAAACGAGATTCTTATAAAAGGATCTAAACTAAATCTTAAAATATGAGATAAAATTATTATATATGATTGTGAATATATAACCAAAATACAATGTAAAATTATCCTTCTTTCTTCTTCTTCTTTCTTATCTACACTCAATTATTCATGATTGGGTGAAGTAGAATGTGTCAGCTTTTGTCATTAAGACTGGGAGCACTACTCAGTGGCAGGCCGACTTAGCTCCATAAGAAATGGCCGCCTCTGACATGAGGAACAGACACCATGTGCAGCCGCTCCTAACATAGAGTACAAACGCTGCTCATCCTGTATCCCTGGAGCCCTTACAGGGTACTATCAGCCGGGCCAGCTGAGCCCAGGTTTTTTAGCGAGCTTGTTACTGCTCCCCCTCCTCCTTTTTCATCCGGGTTTGGGACCGGCAAAGGCGGAGTTTAAAATTGTCCTGAAAATTGAAAATGTACTTGAATTTCATGATTATAAAGTTATTAGTAACACAAAATGAATATATAAAATTGACGTTTTGAAAAATACCAATTATTTCTGAAAGAATTCTTCCAATTGATATTTGAATAAGAAATTATTTGAATTATAAAATATGTTTATCTGTTCATATACTTGAGCTTGCTCGATGTAACATAATAATCCTGGTTCAAATTCACATTAATAGGTACCGCTCAGCAAGAGCAACCTAGTTCATGATAATTGAAACAGTGAATAATATGTGAAGGTTATTCACATATTAAACAAATTTTAACGCGGGATTTAATCCCGGTTCATGACTGTCGGGAATCGAGCGTGTTACCCTCTCATCCACCGACTTTTTTAACATAATAATGGTGTGTCCATAATAATTAAACATCTGTATAGATAACAACAAAATTGTCTTTAGGGTTTTTTTTTCTTATCCCTAGCACACGTGGTACAGGCCATGATAATCATGGTGGGTAGAAATAGGCGACTGCTTTTACTATAAGTGCATCACATGTCTACACACGTGAAAAACAGTTCGACTTTGCACTTACAAATAAATTTGCCAGATCCCCGTTTTGCTACTTACACTCGCTGGTAGGGTTGAACTTTTTCAAGAATAGGGGGACATTGGAGCATTTTTTTTTATCAGAAAAAAAGTGCCCAATGCAGGAATCGAACCCGGGTCGTAGCGGTCGAAAACCAACGGTTTATACGTCTTTAAGGTAATAGACATGGGGTAGAAATGTCTGAAACAAAGAGAACCAAAGTGGTTGGTGAAGGTAAATATTGCAATTCCTGAATATGTATACCTCAAGTATAAAATACAAGGTTGTCACAAAAGTTCGTAAACACTTGCAAAATATAAATCATAATATTACGATGCACTAGAGCGCCATCTGTTATCAAAATTCGAAACTCTTTTAGACGCGTATGATTCTTTTTGAAATTAAACAATTTTGGTTCAAAATCACTTTATTAGGTACCGCTCAACAAGAGCAACCTAGTTCATGATAATTGCAACAATGAATAATATATGAAGGTTATTCACATATTAAACAAAATGTTAACGCGGGATACAATCCCGGTTCATGACTGTCGGGAATCGAGGGTGTTACCTACTCGACTTTTGTGTTATTAAACAATTTCTACTGCCCTTACTGCAATGGAAAAATTAATGAGAAGGCCTGGCTCATCAGTGGTGAACCCTCCCAGCGGTTTCGCCAGTTTAATCTACCCAGCGAAACCGCTGGGAGGGTTCACCACTGATGAGCCAGGCCCTCCCATTATTTTTTTCCATTGCAGTAAGGACAGTAGAAGTTGTTTAATTTCAAAAAGAATCATACACGTCTAAAATAGTTTCGAATTTTCATAACAGATGGCGCGCTAATGCATTATAATACAGTCGAACTTGGATAATTCGAACCCCAAGGGACCATAAAAAAATTCGAATTATCCAAAAATTCGAATTAAAAACGGAAATTATAATTATAGGAAATTCTGGGGACCAAGATAAATATTCGAATTAAAGAGGTTTTCGAATTAAAGAAGTTCGAATTATCCAAGTTCTACTGTATTATAATTTATATTTTACAAGTGTTTACGAACTTTTGGAACAACCTTGTAATTCTGAAACTTGGCCCACCTACTGATTGGTCACCCTTAATATAGAAAACATCAAATATTAAATCATCCTTCTATAAGAATTCTGTTATAATTTTACCAAAGTTACCAATATTACCAAGGTTGTCTCGAAAGTTTATTAAAAACTTGCAAAATATAAATCATAATATGTTTACAAACTTTTGGGGTAACCATATTAACTCCAAAATATGCAAAATGAGTTATCAAATTTTAGTATTTGCATTTTTTATATATATAACAAATGTACAGTTAAATCTGTCTATAGCGCCTCCTCTTGGGACTCGCCAAAATAGGGTGCAATAGAGAGAGGGTGCTATAGACAGGTCACTTTTAACGTAACTCGCATTGTACTACGTATTAAAAATCGGGCGTTATAGAGAGGGAGGTGCTATTTAGAGGGGGGCGCTATAGACAGGTTTAACTGTATATATATTCAGTTACTTACGTGAAAAATCTTCCAATGATTTGATCAGTAATTTTGGTAAAGAAGTAACAAATATCAATTTATCTTGACAAGAATAAATTCAGTAGGGAATGGATGTTTGCCCTTAAACTATTGTTTACCAAATGTTCGTTATGCAAATTTTCGCCCGGGTAAAAACTATGCGAAGCCGGTTACATTCACTAGTAGATTATATGAATTTTTTTTTCCATTATACACTAGTGTCCAAAATTAAGGTAACAAACACTAAATCCTTGTTAATAATAATAACGAAAAAACTCATTTATGATATGCAAATTATACCACACGGTTTAGCTGGCCAATAAAAATAACTTTAACGCTTCACCTAATATGCAAAATTGGGTCATTCTTTAAAGCGTTCGCTTGCGTGTCTTTTTGTCCAGCTATAAAGCTTTATCAACTTTATTTAAAGGCAATGCTTGAAGAGGGCTTTCAAGCAACAATGTATTAAGTGTAGAACGACATTTTTGAAAATTATTCCGCATGTGTTTCTTTTGAATTGAAAAATCGAAATTTATTTTAAGGAGAAATAACGATTATTTCTAACCATATGGATGAAGTATGAAAGGATGAATTGTGAAGAGTAATGATAAACGGGAAAAAAATCGATTTTTCGTTCAAAAGAAACACATGCGGGTTAATTTTCAAATGTCGTTCTACAATTATAAGCCGCATTATATTCTATTATAAAGTATTAAGTATTAACATAATTTAAAAATATATATTTTATATCTTTTATAATACACCTATCCCCCGATTTACACGGTAGATACGTTCCTGAGAAAAACATGTAAATCGAAAATTAAAAATTTTCGCGAAATTTTTATGCGAAGAAATACAGACACAGTGTGCGTGTGCAGCAAGTCAACACATAAGCTCGGGATTCCTCGTGAGATGTGTACACAGCGCATGTGTTCAATCACAGTAGCATTTAGTATAGTGCGATAAAAAACAAAAAAAAAACTTATTTGTAAAACCGTGTAAAAGCGAAAACGTGTAAAACAAGTACCGTGTAAATCGGGGGATAGGTGTATAATCAAATAATTCCTTAAGCACGAGTACTTTGAACCAAGTCAAGCGGACGGGGAAAGATTGCCCTCCAGATGATATACTGTACTTCCACCCCCGGGATCTCTTCAGAACATCTCCACGAGATCATCAGCGATCATGGTGAGCTGTAATACGACAACGTGACGGGCTGTTGTGACGAAGCCATACTGTCTACAGCGGCGATCCAACTGGACGTGACAGAGCTGGGCGCTTCGTGGAAATGCGACAAAACTGGATGGTCGAAGCACACCGCAATTGGAGTCAGCGGAGCCTTTGGTGCTGCAAGAAAGTCCGACGACAATGTCTGCGACCAGAACGTCCCATCTAATGAGTCAGCGCAGCCATCTACATTCCAATCTGATGTAAGTCACGGAGTTTTGCCCGCCATCTTCTCTCTTTCATCCGACAAAAGCGCAAGGCAAACAGCCATCGACTATAAAAAGTTCTGCTGTAATTGAGACTACCATGCCTCCAACAGTTTTGAAGAATCCATAGTCTAGTTCAAGGTTGACACGAAAAGACCCAAGTCTGGAGCGCTTAGAAGGAGAAAACTTCTAGAGAAAGAAAATGGGAGGCTGACAAAGAACTTAATCCAGCAATGAATCTGCCTCAACAATCTCAGGAAGCCTGACATAGGGGAATATGTGCTGGACAGTAATGAAATAGAGAGCGTTTGTTAGGAAGACAATTCCATAGTAAAGAAAGACGACCTACAGCGCTGCCACGGACAGAAACGACGGGAGCGTAATATCAAAGTTTCTAACGTTACAGAAATGGCGACTGCGGCTACAGGATTACGCAATGAAGAAACCAAGCCACAAACAACATAATCGAAAGGAATGAACTATAGTCGCCATTATGCGGAGAACCACCGCCTTGTGATAGGCCGGTCGCTTGATAGCAAGACGTCTACAATGACTGAGAGTGGGAAGAAGTCCATAGTTGGAACATGGTGCAACAAACAAAGTGTGACGCTAATCCTGGCGTTATGTTTCAATACTGCAGACAAGCCTCATGTAATCCAAGACATTCAGGAGTATAAAGAGCCTTCTGAAGACTGGAGAGGAGGATTGCCCTGTTTGGAGCAAACATTTTTAGGAGAAGAGTGAATAAGAGGGCATCGTAGATTTGAATACGGCAGAAGGCATCGAGTTCTGCATAGCTGATGAGAGAGGGTCTCAACGGGCGTTTCTCCTTTAGGAGGAGAGCGATGTCACGAAGAGAAATCTTCGGTAATGCCATGATAGCAAGCAGGGTCAGTTTAACCTCATGTTTACCCAAAGAATTGCTGAAGGGACGGACCATTCAAGAAGGAAGAACTCCCAGTAGTGAAGTCATCATTCTCCTTGTTGTTGACTGTAGGATGTTACTTACTTTGTTCTCCGTGTGTGTTGTTTAAATGTACGAAGGTAAATAAAGAAGTCTAGAGATAACAGAGATCCTTACTGAGTCTGCGTGCTTATTTGATCATCTTTGACACAGCGGCACAACATTTATAAATGACTAGTTTCCCCTTGACATGGACCCAGAACAGCAGCTTTACACACCCAAGATAGAAGACATTGCTACTGCTGTGATAGAGATGTATGGAGACATCTGAGGCTCTTCATTAGACACGACAACAACAACAGAAAATTGGCATGGACCCAGAACAGCAGCTTTACACACCCAAGATAGAAGACATTGCTACTGCTGTGATAGAGATGTACGGAGAGATCTGAGGCACTTCATTGGACACGACAACAATAACAGAAAATTGGCATGGACCCAGAACAGCAACTTTACACACCCAAGATAGAGAACATTACGACTGCTGTGATAGAGATGTATGGAGACATCTGAGGCACTTCATTGGACACGACAACAACAACAGAAAATTGGCATGGACCCAGAACAGCAACTTTACACACCCAAGATAGAGAACATTGCTACTGCTGTGATAGAGATGTACGGAGAGATCTGAGGCTCTTCATTGGACACGACAACAACAACAGAAAATTGACATGGACCCAGAACAGCAGCTTTACACACCCAAGATAGAGAACTGTGATAGAGATGTATGGAGATATCTGAGGCTCTTTATCGAGCTTAATAAAAAACACGAATGTTTCTTACAAGAAATACATATTTGTAAATATTTCTTGTAAGATATAGTCGATATTTTTAAAGCCCGTTGAAGAGCGATTATCACTTGAAAGCTAGCGTTTTGTAATAAACTCATTGTGAGAAAACATTTTGTAATTTTAAACATTTTTCACAATTTTATCATGTGTATCTTTATTAAGAGCTTAAAAATAAGCTTTTGATCGAAAAACAGCTTTTTGACTGGCATGTTAAACATTGAAATGAGACAAAAATGCATACATAAATTGAATGCTAAATGGACATTTGTCACTCTGCTTCCCATACCACAAAACTTCTAAATCAATCATTGAGAAATTTCAAACAAAGTAGCTTAAGATATAGCTTACCATAGAGGCTATTCAAAACATATGCAAATATGCATAACAAACTAATTTGCATACTTTGGGATTAGAAAATGATGATAATACATTCTTATTATGACAAAGCATACAATTTGGATTATACACATGGATGGATTATACATGTATGACACATACAAGAAAATAAGACCTAATCCAAATAATTTAATAGTGTGTGATGTTTCGGTAACAGCATTGTTACCATCATCAGACAAAAGGATAAAAAAAAAAATAATAATAATTTTTTTATTGTTTTGTCTGATTATGGTATCAATGCTGTTACCGAAACATCACACACTATTGAATTATTTGAATTAGGTCTTATTTTCTTGCATCTATAATCCAAATTGTGCTTTATCATGTGTGTACACATATAGTGGATTATTTTGAAAATAGAGCAATCCATAAATAAATCTTTAATTAAAAAGGTATATATTGGATCAAAATATCATTTATTTTACCAATATTTCAGTTGGCTGAACGCCAACCTTTATCAAGGTGTTATAACATTTTAAAGTGTGTTAAAATTCACTTTAAAATGTTATAACACCTTGATAAAGGTTGGCGTTCAGCCAACTGAAATATTGGTAAAATAAATGATATTTTGATCCAATATATGCCTTTTTAATTATAGTGGATTATAGATTATAAACACAAGGTAATAAGACCAAATCCAAATAAATTGTGTGTGACGTTTCGGTAACAGCGCTGTTACCATCATCAGACTGAAGTAATGAATTTTTTTTTGTACTTTTTTGTATATTCAGTACTTTTGTCTGATAATGGTTACCATCAATGCTGTTACTGAAACATCACACGGTACTTATTTGGATTTGGTCTTATTATCTTGTGTTCAATTCTTATTATTTTGTGACGACTACTAATATTAATAGCCATAAAATATAGTTAATATAATAAAGGAATCTCATTATATTGTTGCTCAATAAAGGATAATTTCAGTGGGTACAAAGGACCCGCCTTTGCCGGGTCCCAAGTCCAGATGAAAAAGGAAGAGGGGGAGCAGTAACAAGCTCTCTAAAAAACCTGGGCTCAGCTGGCCCGACTGATAGTACCCTGTAAGGGCTCCTAATCCAGGGATACAGGATGAGCAGTGTTTGTACTCCATGTTAAGAGCGGCTGCACATGGCAGCACAGTGAAAGGAAAGCAGGAGTAGAATAGGAGACAGAAGTTGGTAGAACTTTTTAGAATCTTCCAGGAAGTACACCGGCGTCGGCGGTAAGCAGCAGTCAGACCTCTTGAGACAGCAGTTTGCTTGGAGTACACCACGTAGCTTCATTTTTCCCCTTGGCATGAGTTCCTTATCCCTATATATCCCAGAGTAGATCTTTCCAGAACAGTCATGGTTGGTCAGTCAACCAATCAGAAAGCAGCCAGCACCAAGCCTTGCGTAATCGCTTTAAATGTCCAAACAGTTGTTCTCCAATTTCTCTACATTATTCTCGAAGGTTCTAAAACATTCTATTATGGAATGTGCTTTGTTTTTTATTCTATATGTAACAATATATATAGAGGGAGTAGTATTTAAATCACAAAATGTAAGAAACACACAAAGTTTCAAAATATTTATTTTATTCCATAATAATAAACACATCCACAACAAACAAATTTAAAATTTCAAAAGAAAAACACAAAAATAAATCAACCTAACACAACAATGTAAAATCAAATTGTATAAAATATTTGTTATTTCTAACATGAAAGTCTTTTTTTTAACACAAAGAAGTTTTTTTGAAACCATTTGTGAAACTTTCAGTGAAAAACCATTGAGCATGATTCTTTATAACTAGATAAAGGTAAACTATATTTCTGTTTTTAACTTTTAGTCTTGGGGGTGGTGGGTCAGTGGAAGGATGGTCTAAACCGTTGGTTTTTGACTGCTACGACCCAGGTTCGATTCCTACATTGGGCACTTTTTTATGTTTAAAAAAAAAAAAATGCTCCAATGGCCCCCAATTCTTGCAAAAGTCCAACCCCACCAGCGAGTGCAAGTAACCAAACAGGGCTCTGGCACATTTGTAAGTGCAAAGTCGAACTGCTTTTCACATGTGGTGCACTTACAGTAAAAGCAGTCGCCTACTTATACCCACCATGATTATCATGGCCTGTACATATACTATTGATAAGCAAAAAAAAAAAACTTTTAGTCTTAAAAATCTCTGGACATTTTCTACATTAATGCTTTCATAGCACATAGGTAAAACTCTTATAATCAAAATATAAAAACCTTTATAAATTCTGATAAGGCAGACAATTTAAATTAAAGAATTTATAAACACAAAGTAATAAGATCAAATCCAAATAAATAGTGTGTGACCTTTAGGTAACAGCATTGTAACCATCTTCAAACAAATCATTCAGTACTTTTATCTGAAGATGGTAATAACGCTGTTACTGATATATCACAAACTATTTATTTAGATTTTGTCTTATTATACCTTGTGTTTATAAATTCTTTAATCTCTTTTTTTCAATGTTTTTAAGTGCTTTCATATCTCATAAATACACAAGATGTAAAATAATTCTCCCATATACAGGCAATCTTTGGGTAACAGCCATTAATACTTAACCACAAGGGTAGGTAGACAAGCGGTAGACAAACTTTGGTTTCTGACAGCCATAACTTGAGATTGAATCTCACATTTATGGACACTTTTTCTAATAAAAAAATGCTCCAATGGCCCTTAATTCATGTAAAAGTCTATTCCCACCAGTAAGTGTGCAAGTGCCCAAAGAAGAGGCTCTGGCATACTTCTGAGTGCAAACTGATTTCTACATTTGTGGTGCAGCACTTAGAGTAAAAGCAGTCACTAACTTCTACCCACCATGATTATCATGGCCTTTACCACATTTACTAGATATATTTAAAAAAGAAATCCAATGTTTTTAAGAGCTTTCGAGATATGTCTCTATCTTTTTTTTTAATAAATACATAAGATGTAAAATAATCCTTTCCTATACAGGCAATCTTTGGATAAGAGATATCATTATTTGGGCCAGGCTATGTCACACTTGTAAGTGCAAAAGTCTGCTTTCTACCTTTGTAAACATGTGGTACACTTACAGTAAAAGCAGTTACTAACTTCTACCCACCATGATTATCATGGCTTGTACCCAGTGTACTAGAGATAATAATAAAAAAAAAATTAACCAGAAAATAGAAAACATCAAAAATTCGAAAATCCTCACATTCCCCATTTTGCACAATGTGACAATATACATGTTATATTAAATTATTATTTTATTTAAAATTATATTTCATAGATACAACTACTCTGTTAAATCGACAGCTAGAGCTCACACTTTTTTCTTTATATAACCCTTTGTTGTTGTTTCTCGTTGGCCGGCTCAAAACTTTTGTACATTATGTAAATAATCTTTTGTTTTCCTTATTCTACTTGCCTTAAGCCAGGCATTACTTTTATCAAATTATGTTTTATATATATTTCTTAGTTCAATTAAAAAAATATCTGATCAAAATTATTTTTATTATTATACTTTCAAGATTTAACCACGACTGCATTACCATAATCCTCAACATGATCTAAATTCAAGCAGGAAATCTCATTCATCTTTATTTATAACAATAATGTTGTAACATAAAAGAACAAATATGTTCTTTTATATATTCCTTTAGTTCAAATAAATTACTGATCAAAAAACAACAGAAAATCTCTTTTCTTTATTTATTTATAACATACATAGGTATAAGGATTTTGTTAGAAGAAGAAATGGCTTTTCCATTTTAAAACTCAGAAAAAAATTCAATGACAAACAAACAAATATACAATTAAGGGCAGTAGAAAATTGTTTAATTTTTAAAAATAATCCTATGCATCTATAATATAGTTTGAATTTTCATAACAGATGCTAATACATCAAAATATACAATGTGTTAAAAGAATATTTTACCCGTCCATATATCAAGAAATAACAAAATTTCTTTATGGCACAAAAATTGTGTATACCTATCCCCCGATTTACACGGTACTTGTTTTACACGTTTTCGCTTTTACACAGTTTTCCAAATAAGTTTTTTTTTTTTTATCGCACTATACTAAATTCTACTGTGATTTAACACATGCGCTGTGTACACATCTCACGAGGAATCCCGAGCTTATGTGCTGACTTGCTGCACACGCACACTGTGTCTGTATTTCTAATTTAAAAAATTTTTTAATTTTCGATTTACACGTTTTTCTCAGGAACGTATCTACCGTGTAAATCGGGGGATAAGTGTAGTGTGTATTGTGATAGAAGGCAAAAGTTGGGTGAGAGTATTATGGTGAAGTGTTGTAGAAGATGAACATGGGAGGCTATTTAGGATAAAGATTGGACGAATCAAAACACCACACACAGAGGGAAGAGCTAGAAACTAAACAAAATTTCAAATATATACAAAATAAAATGAATCTTGGAAACTTGTGTTGAGAGGTGTAAATATTCATTAAAAAAAAGAAAAAGTGAGAACACACATATCCTTCAAAAGAGACTTCAATCTTCACACTTCAGCCTTAATCTAAAGCTATATGCAAATATGTAACAAATATGTTATTATAAAAACCTTCTGGAGATTTAGCAACCCACTGAGACGCTGAGAACTATTTCATAAATAAAAAATATAGCAATAGAACTCTATAATTTCTACAGATCAATTGTAAATAGATTCATACGCAAAAGAGGTAGCGAGGAAAGTTTTAGAACAGATACCTAAATAAATCCCTTTTCACACAAAGAATCGCGTGCACATGGGGAAAGGGAAAGGAATTGCTGTATTGTTTTGTTGTTGTATGGCGAATTCATACAGAGCAATGGGCCCTAATAAAAGCCTTTTGTTGTTGTTGTTGTTATTATAGCACTGGATACCGAGCCCAGCACTCCACCAAATAAACCTTCTGAGCCTTCTACATCTACGCCTTTGTCTCATCAATTCTATATACAGTTACGAGCGTCATCATCTCTGTCACCGTTTGGTTTTTTTTTGGAATGGCGCTCTCCTATTGGTTGGCTATGATCACGTGGCTACGATGGCGCCACCATTACGCGAGACACTTTGTTTTTGACTTTGCCCCCCCCACACGCTTTTTGGTTTTTGTAACTATTGTGTTGGAGCGGGTCGCTCCTTAAATAAATGCATATATTAGTTAATAACCAAATGGAATCCTCTCTTTCCTTTTTCCCAGTAAGAGACGCCTACGGAAGCCAACAGTACATAGACAGATAAAGCACATAGGCTATAGTTATTAACCAATATATGCATTTAAGGCGCCAATTTATAATTGTAACAAATAGTATTTGAATAAAAACATTCAATCGGGTAAAACACGGGCGTTGCCCGGGTCATTCGGCTAGTTTATAAGAAATGGAAGAAGCATCAAAGCACGAATGTTTAAACATAAGGTTTCTGTCAATGACCTTTGTGATATTTAGATTCCACAAGAGCTAAAGCTATGAAGTCTTTTAAAGTTAACAAAGAAATGTTTGTGTTTGCTAATATTGAGTAGAATCTCCAACAAGAAACAATCGAAAGAACATTTCTACCCCTGGTCATGTCTGGAGGTGGCCTCTGATTGGAGGGAGTTGGATTATGTCGCGAATCAATTTTACAAATTCAACAAAGTTTGCCATTCAGGACGATGTTGTATCATCAAATGGATTAACCATGAGAGACTTTGGATCTTTCTTTTTATCAAACTTCTACCTTTAGTGTTTTTTTTTTGTTTGTTTTCTAATAAAGAGTGATGATAAAATACACAACTTCGCCTTTGCCAGTCCCAAGCCCGGATGAAAAAGTAGGAGGGGAGCAGTAACAAGCTCGCTAAAAACCTGGGCTCAGCTGGCCCGGCTGATAGTACCCTGTAAGGACTCCCAATCCAGGGATACAGGATGAGTCTGTACTCCACGTTAGGAGCGGCTGCACATGGCGTCTGTTCCTCATGTCAGAGGCGGCCATTTCATATTAGAGCTAAGTCGGCCTGCCACTGAGTAGTGCTCCCAGTCTTAATGACAAAAGCAGACGCATTCTACTTCCCCTAATCATTATGGATGTCAAATCTCATTGATAAGCTCTACTCATCCACAGCAGACACCATTAAAAATCTCAAGCTCTACAAGCTTGATACCCTGATATGATTGAGTGGAGATAAGAAAGAAGAAGAAGAATAAATATCTTTCCAGAAATTAATAAAGAAAAGTGATAGGTGCAACTTTGAGGAGAATATGTATCAGAAACTGGACTCACTGTCTACTCGCGGTATGCTCAGCATTCTAAAAATGGCTGTTTATCAAGGCTTGAGCCATTTTCATTCTCCCTGTAATCATTCCATTCTTTTTACTTTTAATTAATTGAGTTATTTCTTAATTTGCCTTCCACTTTACGCGTATTATCACATGTGAAAAAATAATAGAAAAAAATAAAAGCGCCAACAGCGCGAAACACGTTCATGGATGGCTTTTCTTGATTTATCAAGAAATTGAGTTGGCCAAATATCAGGTAACAGGTTAAATAAATGTTTAGTTGATTTTTGTTTCACTAGATGGCGCTCTGCAATCTAAAAAGCACATGTGCTCCTGGTCAGGATATGCCTTCTTCATTTTTAATATGATCACATATACATTATAGCACACATTATGTATATATAGGTAATATAGGATGAATTGCAATAGGTTTCTTTGATTAGCTTGATGAAGAACTAAAGCTTCAGAAAGTTCTTTTCAGCCAATAGAAGAAAGTCTTTAGCAATCTCCTATTTACATATTTACATCATTAATATGATTCATTCATTAGGAATTTCTGGGGAAACTGAATAAATTTGTCTCAATTAACATTAAACATATATGTTCAAATCTAAAAGCTTGAGGGATGAGTTTCTTTTGCTTACTTTGGAGGAAAATGGGTTCTTCACTGGGTTCCTAATTCTCAATGGCGGTGGGATGAAATTTGACTCTTCACACCTGCGATTGAAGGCAAGGTGGCATCTCCATTTGGTGAGTTGGATGGACTTTTTGCGGATCAGCGAAAGAAACTCATCCCTCAAGCTTTTAGAATTGAACATTCTATTAAGGGATTAGCCTATTAATTAAACATATATTTAAAATATTCTATAATCTCACAAACTCATTCTAACTAATCAAAAATAAACAAAACCTTTGGGAGAGGCTGCTTCTTATTATCAAACAGCTTGTGGAGCATGAACTCATAGAATTTGTGTAATCTTTATACAAGGGGATAAACTACAACAACAATCAAAATTGATAAATCACAATTTGGATTATAGATTAGAAACACAAGGTAATAATGACTAAATCTAAAATAATTAAATAGTGTGTGATGGTTCGTTAAAAGCATTATTATCATCATCATCATACAAAAGTATTGAATGAAGTTTCCGTACTTTTGTATGATGATTTTTAACAATGCTGTTACAGTAGAACCTTCGTGTAAAGGACAACACCTAGTTGCAGAGCCAAACTGTCTTTTAGGGAGAGGTGTCCTCTTACTGGAGAGTTTCTAAATAGTAAAAATGGTAATTTTGACAATGAAAACTGTCTTTTGTAGAGAAGTGTCCTCTAGCATGAGTATCCTCTCATGGAGGTTCTACTGTACTGAAACATCAGACACTTTTTATTTGGATTTGATCTTATTGCTTTGTGTTACTAACTAATCAAACATTAAACATACATTATTTGAGATTGCTGATAATTGAGACAAGGTAATAAGACCAAATAAATAAATAGTGTGTGACGTTTCGGTAACAGCATTGTTACCGTCTTCAGACAAAAGTACCGAATGAGAAATTTTACCACAGAATGTTTTAAATAGTTACTGTTAACAAATTTGTAAACAAGATAGATACTGAAACGTCACACACTATTTATTTATTTTGATTTGGTCTTATTACCTTGTTTTATAATCTATAATCCAAATTGTGCCTTATCAATGATAATTGAGACAAATTTGATTTTTTTTTCTGCTTTACAGAATGTCCCTCAATTAACAACAACAACAACAAGAGCTATAGTGAAATCAAAGAGGTAGTTAGGAATGGAAGATGCGGAAGATGTTGACAATGTGTTTGCGGCAGATAGGACAGGCATCTTGGCGTTTGAGCAACATCCGGCCGCAGGGAGCGCAGGTACAAAGATGGTGGCAGGGGTGGAGTACGCAATTCCTCTCATCATCCATACATACCACGCAGTCTCGGTCCTTGGCTGGGATAACTTGGGATTCCTCTGTACACCAACATCATTGAAATTTCCCATAGGAATGGTTTTCAAATAAAGTACATACAGTATCTCTTTATATAACAGCTTTCTTTATAACAAACAAAGAATACATAGATCGCGTAGAAAAGTACTGAATGAGAAATTTTACCAAATTTTGCCATATCACTACCTTGTGTTTACCTTGTGCTTATCGTGGTAAAATTCTCATTCAGTACTTTTGTCTGAAGATAGTAACAACGCTGTTACCGAAACGTCACACACTATTTGTTTATTTGGATTTGGTTGTATTACCTTGTTTTTCTAATCTATAATCCAAATTGTGCCTTATCAATGGATTTGGTCTTATTACCTTGTGTTTCTAATCTATAATCCAAATTGTGCCTTATCAATGGATTTGGTCTTATTACCTTGTGTTTCTAATCTATAATCCAAATTGTGTCTTATCATTGGATTTGGTCTTATTACCTTGTGTTTCTAATCTATAATCCAAATTGTGCCTTATCAATGGATTTGGTCTTATTACCTTGTGTTTATAATCTATAATCCAAATTGTGCCTTATCAATGGATTTGGTCTTATTACCTTGTGTTTCTAATCTATAATCCAAATTGTGCCTTATCAATGGATTTGGTCTTATTACCTTGTGTTTCTAATCTATAATCCAAATTGTGCCTTATCATTGGATTTGGTCTTATTACCTTGTGTTTATAATCTATAATCCAAATTGTGCCTTATCAATGGATTTGGTCTTATTACCTTGTGTTTATATTCTATAATCCAAATTGTGCCTTATCATTATATGTTTGAAAGGAAATTGTCTCATTTTCATGACAAAGATCTTACATAATTTTGAAAGCTTTCACAATTTCTAAATGAAAATAAATGCACTGAATTTTACCTTAATCACATTATAGTGTTGTCTAGACATGGTGTACTTACAGTAAAAGCAGTCGCCTACTTCTACCCACCATGATTATCATGGGCCTGTACCACATGTACTAGTGCAAGCTAATATTCCTTCCAGTAGACATTATAGGATCCAGGGACATAGGTCCAACACTTACCGGACTCACTGGTCAAGAGGAGACTTTCCGAGAGGCTTAAGTCCGGAATCTTGAGAAGCATCTTCTTGAGATGACCTCGGTTGGTCTTGAGATATTGAGCGAAAGCTGCACATACCACAATTTATCAGTTATTTTATATGACACATTTTGGATTATGAAAAATAATACAAAAGTGAATTTGTATTTGGATCAGGTAGATAAATTAAGAAAAAAGGCATTTCCTGGTTGTGCAACTTAAAGTTGTTGATGGCCTGCGCCATCTATCAGAATAAATATCAACTAATCGTTGATTTTTTAATTATTCCTGAATTGGCCAAATACCGTTATTTTGAATATAGAGCGATCCATAATATATGTATATTTTAAAAATAAGGCTTATTTTGGATTGTAATAAGATTATTTATTAATCCGATATTTCGATGGACCAATCTTCCATCTTTTACGAGGTATTTTGCCCCGTGAAGCACGTAGCAGGTCGCGTGCCCCAGGTGAGCCACCAGACTCTGCTACATGCTTCACGGCAAAATACTACCTCGAAAAAGATGGAAGATTGGTCCATCGAAATATCGGATTAATAAATAATCTTATTACAATCCAAAATAAGCCTTATTTTTTAAATATATACTGTTATTTATATTTATATACCGGTATTTGGCCTATTCTGGAATAAATAAAATCAACGATGGATTCCATTAGCAACTTTTTGTTGCACAATCAGGAAATGCTATTTTTCTTAATTTGGATTATATATTATGATATATAGATGGCAATATTAAATTTATAAATTTAATTTACTAATATATATTTGTTATGAAAACATATTTTGCAGAAAAGCTTGGCTGGATGCAATACCATTTTTTTTTTTTGCTTATCCCTAGTACACGTGGTACAGGCCATGATAATCATGGTGGGTAGTTAGCGACTGCTTTTACTGTAAGTGCACCACATGTCTACACATGTGAAAAGCAGTTCGACTTTGCACTTACAAATGTGCCAGAGCCCCGTGTGGTTACTTGCACTCACTGGTGGGGTTGGATTTTTGCAAGAATCGGGGGCCATTGGAGCATTTTTTTTTTTTTTATAGAAAAAAGTGCTCAATGCGGGAATCGAAACCGGGTCGTAGCAGTCGAAAACCAACGGTTTAGACCATCCTTCCACGGACCCCCCCCCCTGTGCAATACCTTGAAATTATATGTATATACCTCTACAGACCTATAAGCTTATGTCCCTAGTTCACTAAACACCCCTAAGCTGCCTTCCATAGAAAATACAAGGTATATTCAAAACCAATCCAATACAATAGTAGAGCGGTCTAGAGATTAATTTGGCGAAACCGCTGAGAGGGTTCACTACTGATGAGCCAAGCCCTCTATTTCAATAACTCATATCATTGCAGTAAGGTCTGTAGATATAATATTTGATGATATTTAAAAGAAACGTATTGCCAGTAAATGTATTTGTGTAAAAAAAAACAAGGTAAAAAGATCAAATCCAAATAAATAGTGTGTTTACACACAGTGTGGTCTTGTTATCAAATATTTATTTACCAGCATGAAACAGGGGACAAATTTATTCAGCAAGAAGTCACATGTCATCTCAATATAGTTCCCAAGTAGAAAAGACTTGTTCTCGAATCCTCTAAAACTAACAAAATATCCCAAGCTACAGAATCATTTTACCCCATAACAACTTCAACACCCAGATGATTCTTCATGTTCTATCTTCTTCTTCTTCTTTCTTATTTCCACTCAATCATATTACAGTATCAAGCTTGTAAAGTTGACAACCATCATGACTGTGTGAAGTAGAATGCGTCTGTCTTTGTCTCATTAAGACTGGGAGCACTACTCAATGGTAGGCCGACTTAGCTCCAAAAGAAATGGCCTCCTCTGACATGAGGAACATATGCCATGTGCAGCCGCTCCTAACATAGAGTACAAACGCTGCTCATCCTGTATCCCTGGATTAGGAGCCTTTACAGGGTACTATCAGCCGGGCCACCTGAGCCCAGGTTTTTTAGCGAGCTTGTTACTACTCCCCCTCCTCCTTTTTCATCTGGGCTTGGGACCGGCAAAGTCGGAGTTCCTCATGTTCTATTAAATATCAAGGTGAAAAAGATCAGGGCTGTTGTTGTTGTTGTTTCTTATCCCCTTGTGCAAAGGTTACACGAATTCCATTAGTTCATGGTCCTCTAGCATATCTCATGGAATGGGGTGTAGGGGTGCAGCTTTCGTTGATCATGGCACTATGATCCAAGCACACTTTGGTGAAAGTCTGACTTTGCCTGTAGTTTGAGACCATTCCTAACATGGAAGCAGACGCCTTTGCTGCCGACTCTAACATGAGTACAGACACAGCTCCAGATCAGGGCTTCCAGGGATAGGTTTCACAATCTCACACAACACTTCTTTTTTTTTGCTGCTTATCCCTAATACACGTGGTACAGGCCATGGTAATCATGGAGGGTAGAAGTAGGCGACTGCTTTTACTGTAAGTGCACCACATGTCTACACATGTGAAAAGCAGTTCGACTTTACACTTATAAATATACTAGAACCCCCGTTTGGTTACTTTCACTCGCTGGTGGAGTTAGACTTTTGCAAGAATCAGGGGCCCTTTGGAGCATTTCTTTTTTTTTTTATCAGAAAAAAGTGCCCAATGGGGGATTTGATCCCGGGTTGTAGTGGTTGAAAACCCACGGTTTAGACCACCCCTTCACTGACCCCCTGAAACACAAGGTAATAAGACCAAATCCAAATAAATTACACTGATAGACAAAACTTAAGGAAGTTGTACCTTATAGCATATATATATCTCTCAGAGTTATTTTCTGAATCCCGATATATATATGCTATAAGGTACAACTTCCTTAAGTTTTGTCTATCAGTGTAATTAGTGTGTGACATTTCTGTAACAATGCTGTTACCGAAACGTCACACACTAATTATTTATTTGGATTTGATCTTATTACTTTGTGTTTAGAGATGGTGTAAAAAGACAAAGGTATATATATAGAAGCTAGCTAAAACCAAAAGTTGAACAAATGTAAGAGATCCAGTAACAGCTGTCAGATATCAATAGATATTACAGGAAGCTGTGTAAGTTAAGGAGTTACGCCAGTTGTGTGAAATCTTGCGCAGGATGATCTACCTTGTCTCCGAGTATCTCTCTCCTCTTCTGTCAGTACTAGAGGCTCCGGGCCGGACCTGAAGTACCCGGTCTTCCCCATCCTCTCCAGGAACTGCCGGACTGTCACAGCCACACTGTCATTCCATCTTGGAGCTATACAAACATTGTTTGATACAATCACACCAACACACTGTCTAAATATTTTTAAAATGCTATAATGGCCCCCGATTCTTGCAAAAGTCCAACCCCACCAGCGAATGCAAGTAACCAAACGGAGCTCTGGCACATTTGTAAATTCAAAATCGAACTGCTTTTCACATGTGTAGACACGTGGTGCGCTTACAGTAAAAGCAGTCGCTAACTACCCACCATGATTATCATGGCCTGTACCACGTGTACTAGGGATAACCAAAAAAAAAAAAACACCAACTGTTAATGTATTTTTGACACATTAGGACAAATTTTTCTTATTCGAGTTAGAATAATTTCCTTCTCTAGCATTCAGAATGTTATTGTCACATTTTAGCTTGCATTAGATACACTAAACAGAACCTTTAGGAGAGCCTGCAGCTTCTCATAAAACAGCTCGAGGAGCATTAACTCAAGGAATTTGTGTAATTTTTACACAAGGGGATAAGAAACAACAATAACAGAATATTGTTTGTCAACAAGTAGCCAACCAATGGTACATGTGGCCATTAAAAATTATTTTAATTTTTGTCTTTTTTTTATTTAATTATTTTTATCAGAGAAACAGCACCACAGAGCTGACTGGTATAAATTGTATTTGACCATTGACTACCGTTTCGCAATGTGTTAAATGCAATGTGCCAGTAATTAATCTTCGTTCTGTTCAGAATTTAACCGGCGATTGCATAATGCCTAGCCACAGCTTCAACCCGTCCTACAACCGGCACGGCCAGACCCCAAACATCATGACCTTCCTGGACGGACCACGAGTTCAGCACTGCACCAAATGAACAAACTGAGCATTACATCACTGCCCTTGTCTCATCTATATTTTACTTTTTCATTTTTAATATATATACAGTAGAACCTCCATTAGAGGACACTCACATTACAATGGACAGTTTTCATTTGTAAAATTACCATTTTTACTATTTAGGAACTCTCCACCTTAGGAAAACTCCGCCCTTGCCGGTCCCAAGCCTGGATGAAAAAGGAGGAGGGGGAGCAGTAGCAAGCTCGCTAAAAAATCTGGGCTCAGCTGGTCCGGCTGATAGTACCCTGTAAGGGCTCCTGATCCAGGGATACAGGATGAGCAGCGTTTGTACTCCATGTTAGGAGCGGCTGCACATGGCGTCTGTTCCTCATGTCAAAGGCGGCCATTTCTTTTGGAGCTAAGTCGGCCTGCCACTGAGTAGTGCTCCCAGTCTTAATGACAAAGGCAGATGCATTCTACTTCACCCAGTGTAGAGATAAGAAAGAAGAAGGAACTCTCCAGTAAGAGGACACCTCTCCCTAAAGGAAACTTTGACTCTGCAATTAGGTGTCTCCGCTAAAGGGAGGTTCTACTGTATAATATGTGAATAATATTGTGCTTTAAAACTGAGTAATTCATCCAGATATTGTGGTAGAGGTTGGTCTTGTCCACTTTGGAAACCTACGGGTCATACAAACAGGCCATTAACTTACCTACAACTTGGTATTCCTATGGGAACAAAAGTACTCCACAGTCCAACATGGAGGAACAACTGACCTTTCTCCAGGGTGATTGTAGAGGTATGGGTAGACAGAGCCAGCTCTACCTCTGGGATACAGTAGACAGGGTAGAGGAACCTCATCCCCAGACACCGCTGTGACACATACCAGTATTGAAGCCCCTATAGCTCTCACTCCTGAGGGCGATGTGGACATAGAAAAGTTACCCATCCGATTGAAGGATCGAGAATTCCTGCACTCCATATATAACAAGAATAAAGTGGTCAGGATATATATCATACTTGCGGTCTATTACAAAGAAGAAACGGAGCACCTCCTCGGGCTACTCACGCCTGAAGACAAGATTCTTCTCGACAAATTCTTCAACATTATCATCAAACATGTTCCGAACATGAACTCCCCAAATGGCAGGGATCTGTCTAGATTCAAGGCGGCTTTAAGCTCCTGATCCGGACGTTCCCTCGGAGAGGGCTACGTCGATTGTATATATCTCTCTTCATTCCTACCATTATTATTACCTTATAACTCTCTTTGAGTGTAAAGATTGACGAGATGTCAATAAAGTTGTTTAATTGTCAATTGTCACACCAGTATGAAAGAGGAACCAAAAGTAAAATAAATAACAAAATGTATGATAAGAAAGAGCATTAAAACTTTGCAAAGAAAACACAAAGTAATAAGACCAAATCCAAATAAATAATTAGTACTTGCCGTTTCTGTAACAGTTTGTTACCATCTTCAGATAAAAGTACTGAATCAAATAACTTCTTAGGTCCATTAAAGTCTATAATATGATTAGGTTTGGATTATAGACAACAAATTCAGTACTTTTGTCTGAAGATGGTAACAAAGCTGTTACTGAAATGTCACACACTATTTATTTATTTGGTCTTATTACCTTGTGTTTATAATCTATAATCCAAATATAACCATATATAACCTATACATTATAGATATATAAAAGTATAGAGCACCTCTCCCGTCAAAATAGATGTCATAACTAGAGGCCATCTATTGACCGTCACTGCAAACTAGCGGTCTCAGGTCGGTGACAATGCCACAACACCATCTTTGGCAAATTGAGAAGCGTCCACCTAGAGACCATGGTTTCTGGCTAATGGCCCTTGTCAGTCTAGGGCGGACTTTATTCCATTAGATCCACATGGGATCTTATGGAATCTTCACAATCCGTCAAAGATATAGTTAGCTTGGAAAGTGGCTAGGACAAATCTATGGCCAAAATATAGATGGAAATTTTTCCGGCAGGAAATAGATCTATGAAAATATAGGGAGCCTCTCTCCCATCAAATTAAACATCAAAACTAGATGCATCTATGGGGCGACAATCAATAGATGACTTCTAGTTTTGACGTTTAATTCAACAGGAGAAGCGCCCTATACTTTCATAAATAAATTTCCTTCCAGACAAAAAAAAATTTCCATATACACAAGGTAATAAGACCAAATCCAAATAAATAAATAGTGTGTGACGTTTCTGTAACAGCGTTGTTACCATCTTCAGACAAAAGTACTGAATGAGAAATTTTACCACAGCATGTTTTTAAATAGTTCCTGTTATCAAGTGTGTAAACAAGATAACAGATAAGAAAAAGATATTTATCTGATAAATACAGAATATTATTCTTAGAATTAAACGTATTTTTAAAACAACGCTGTTACCGAAACGTCACACACTATTTATTTATTTGGATTTGGTCTTATTACCTTGTGTTTATAATCTATAATCCAAATTGTGCCTTATCAATTTCCATATACAGTATAGAGTTATAAATATGGTTCCACAGGGCTTATACATAACAAGAAACAATTTGATTACTTCACAAGTCATTTCCTGGTTGTGCAATTTCCTGATGATAAGTTTGGCCACCCACAGGAATTAATGTCGTTGGACTTTTTGTTCCTTCCTTTTGAGTCCTTTTTTCACGTCTCTTAGGTTTTATGTCAACAAACTCAAGGTTACTCACTCCTTGAAGGTAGAAATTAAGTGGTGTATCAATATAACACACCTTCAATGATACTCTACTGACTTTATAAAGTTAAATGTAGAAATGGTCCCAAGCCCGGATGAAAAAGGAGGAGAGGGAGCAGTAACAAGCTCACTAAAAAACCTGGGCTCAGCTGGCCCGGCTGATAGTACCCTGTAAGAGCTCCTGATCCAGGGATACAGGATGAGTCGGTACTTCATGTTAGGAGCGGTTGCATATGGCGTCTGTTCCTCATGTCAGAGATGACCATTTCATATTAGAGCTAAGTAGGCCTGCCACTGAGTAGTGCTCCCAGTCTTAATGGCAAAGGCAGACACATTCTACTTCACCCAATCTCTCATTATAAATGTCAAATCTCCTTTAATGAGATCTTTTTTTTTTCCTTATCCCTAGTACACGTGGTACAGGCCATCATAATCATGGTGGGTAGAAGGCAACTGCTTTTACTGTAAGTGCACCACATGTCTACACATGTGAAAAGCAGTTTGACTTTGCATTTACAAATGTGCCAGAGCCCCATTTGGTTACTTGCACTCGCTGGTGGGGATGGACTTTTACAAGAATCGGGGGCCATTGGAGAATTTTTTCTTAATCATAAAAAAAAGCGCCCAATGCGGGAAATAAACCCAGGTCGTAGCGGTTGAAAACCAACGGTTTAGACCCTCCTTCCACCAACCCCCTTTGTTTTTTTTCTTAGTTAGTTATCAAATCATTTGTAATATTGTAGTTTCTTCTTTTTAGTTTTGCTGTGTTCCTTTTTAACCAATAAAATATATAGAACTAAGGTGTAATATTCAATTCAAACATATGGAACTAACATCGATTCATTTTTTAAAACAAAGCATAAATCATACGATTATACAACTTTCACTTTTTCATATACCATCAAAGCTCTGCAAGCGCCATTTATTAGATATAGTATTGCAGACATAACTTTTATAATATGATGTATTAGCGCGCCATTGGTTATGAGAATTCA
>CP092878.1:38230888-38245737 GCA_030710605.1 Cordylochernes scorpioides
AATATTATTCATTGTAAACAACATAAACTAGGTTTCCTTTTTTGATCGGTACCTAATAAAGTGATTTTGGAACAAGAACAAGTTATGAGTAACTTAAAGGGGTGTTGAATTATAGCCTGTGTCGAATTAGAGCATGTTAAATTAAGACAAATAGACTGATTTGTAATCAACAATGATTGAATTAAAGGTATAGATGGGAATTTTGCCGGGAGGATATTGATCTAAAGAAACAAAGGTCGCCTCTCCCGTCAAAATTGACGTCAAAACCAGACGCCATCTATTGACCGTCGCCGTAAACTAGCGGCCTCGGGTAGGTGACAAAGCCACAAAACCAGCTTTGGCAAACTGAAAAGCGTCAGCCCTAGGCTGACGAGGTACATTAGCCCGAAACCATGGTCTTTTGGTGGATGCTTTTCAGTTTGCCAAAGCTGGCGTTGTGGCTTTGTCACCGACTCGAGGCCACTAGTTTGCGGCGACGGTCAATAGATGGAGTCTGGTTTTGACTTCTATTTTGACGGGAGAGGTGACATTAGTCTCTTTATATGAATTAATTGTATTGATGTATAGTCAGTTCATTAAAAGAAACTATAATGTAATATGTAACACATAACTATCAAAATATATCTTAATGATAGTAAGTCCAAATTAATTCTTTTAATGACCGTAAAAAAGAAGGAATTTAGAAATTACTGAATTGTGTATCCTTCCTGCGGTGAATCTGTATAAGACCGGCGGTCTCAATAAAGTTTGTGGGTCTGAAATTACTGAAATATGGAAATCAGATACAGTAATCACGGACCAACAAAACACACCCAAAAACGCATTTCTATTATATTTATACAGTTTAACCTCCCATGAGAGACTGCCCTTAAATGGTATTTACAAGAGCTAGTCGTTCTTTGGAGGTTGAAATATATCTCAACAAATCATTTTTATATATACAGTTAAACCTGTCTATAGAGCCCCCTCTTGGGACTCACCAAAATAGGGTGCTATAGAGAGGGGGTGCTATAGACAGGTCACTTTTAATGTAAATCGCATCGTACTACGTATTTAAAATCGGGCGCTATAGAACACTTTACGATTTTGCGTGTTATCCTTGCGCAAGGGCCATGCTAATCTTCTCTGTATCGTTCCTATTTTAGTATATGTACCGCCGAACAAGCGTGTAGGCTTGGCGCTAGTCGCTATAGAGAGGGAGGCGCTATTTAGAGGGACGCTATAGACAGGTTTAACTGTATATATATAAGTGGTCGTTCATCAGAGGGGTCGTTCATGGGAGTCTTTCTGTAACTAAATCCATATACTGTCAAATTATTTTGACGAACATTAGCAGTTTTAAGATTTTCAGTGTTTAGAGGGAAGAATGTTGTTTGTTTGTTAAGTGAACTGATCTTCCACGTCATTGGACAAATGTGGCCATGTTTGTATATAAGGGGGAACCATAGGTATGTCTTTCTCAGGAGTGAGTTGTGTGGAGACGCTGAGAGCATTCTCTGTGTCTGTGTTTGGTGGTCTCCTGGCATACCTGTGTAACCCGCTCCCTATCAACGCTACAATAAAAGATAAGTACTGTTTTTTATATATAACAAATCGTAAGTTTTTATCTACCTCCTTTTTTGGTTGTTGTTGTAGAACTCTTGAGTGTATGCTTTTCTGTGTGTTAAGTTACTCTTACTTTAGGCCTTAGTAAATTTCACTTTGTGTATGTTAACCCGTAAAAGTTACTTTTGACAATAGATTCATCCACGAAAACAAATTCCTAATTAAAACTATATTGATTTGCTATTAATATTTTAAACATATAAGAATTTAAAAATTATATCGCAAGTGTTTCTTTTCAACGAAAAATCAAAATTTATTTTTTAAGGAGAAATAACGATTATTTCTAACCTTAGGAATGAGGTATGAAAGGATGAATTGTGAAGAGTAATGATAAACGGAAAATTAAAAGTGTCCAGGGACACTTCACAATTCATCCTTTCATACCTCATTCCTAAGGTTAGAAATAATCGTTATTTCTCCTTAAAAAATAAATTTTGATTTTTCGTTGAAAAGAAACACTTGCGATATAATTTTCAAATATCGTTTTACAATCACAAGTCGCAGTATATTATATTGTATTATAAGAATTTAGTTGAGAAGACAATAAAAAGAATGAGATAATTTTGGTTACAACTTATATCCTATCTTACCATCTGGCCATTTGGTGTTGAAGACCATCAATCATCACTTTCCATCATTCAACTGAACCAAATCATCCTATCCCATGAACCATCATGAAACATTTTTATAAAGATAGAGGCTGCTTGGCCGGCATCCATATTTCTTGAAAATAAAGATACTTCGACACCAGTAAATCTTTTTATTACCTCGACGTTTCGACAAAAATCTTTTGTCTTCGTCAGGAGCAAATGTTTTAATTTTTGAGTTCTCTCTGACGAGGACAAAAGATTTTTGTTGAAACGTCGAGGTAATAAAAAGATTTAATGGCCTAAGTATCTTTATTTTCAAGAAATCATTGAACATTGTGATCCAAAAATCAAACAATCCATACAATCAAAGTCCAACCATATATAAGTTCTCTAAACAAGTATCCCGTTACAAATCAAGATAATTCAAGACAAAACAGGTAAATACAATCTTTCTGTATTACATATCAAACCCTCAAAAGAATGCAATGATAGCAGTGAGAAGAAATTTACGACGCAAAGAATATAACATCAATGTAATCCAACCTTTATTTCAAGAACAGCTGGACTTCAAGACGACAAGATGGCATCCGAAAAAAAGAGATATCGGTATCATTAGACCCTCCAGAAATATGGACTTTTCACTGAAAGACCATTAGACAAGTCCACAACCTAAATGTACCGGAACGTAATAAATCTAGAAGGGTTCCCACCAGGAACTCCATCGCTAGAATCCAGCAAGTCTGGACTTCTTAATAAGGACCTTGCCATGTTCCCATGGCCTTCGCGTCGTACCCTGACTCACCAGGATGTCAACATGCCAAAAAAACACAATGGTGCCATCGTCAAGATGATAAAAAACACGAAGGACTTCCATCGCTACAACCATATCAACTTCTTAATGCTTGGAAACTTGAGCTGGATAGGACACGTAGTGCCATCTATCGTCGGTGAAAGGAATTAGAGGGAAAGCCAAACTTCAGCACAACTTTCTCTTCTGCCCTCTTCTATTTACATTATGCAATCTTCTCTTTACGTATTATTATTTTTTTATGATTTTGAGGAAGGATGTATTCTATTTGGACTCTATAATTTCTACAGATCAATTGTAAATATATTTGAAGAAGGAACAAAAGTTAACGGCCACGTGTTTCTTTTATTAAAGCTGTAAATTCGGCAAGTTTTCGGACTATGACGTCCTTCGACAGTGGAAGGACATCAAAGTCCGAAAGCTTGCCGAATTTACAGCATTAATAAAAGAAACACGACGCCGTTAACTTTTGTTTCTTCTTCAAATGATGTCAGGCGATTCCTTCTCTTGTATTGTAAATAGATTCATACACAAAAGAGGTAGTGTGGAAAGTTTTAGAACAGATGTGTAAATAAATCCCTTTTGAAACAAAGGCTCACGTGCACATGGGTAAAGGGAGAAAATAATTACTGTATTATTTTGTTGTTGTATGGCGAATCCATACAGGGCAATGGGCCCTAATTAAAGCCTTTTTGTTGTTGTATGGCGAATCCATACAGGGAAATGGGCCCTAATAAAAGTATTTTTGTTGTTGTATGGAGAATCCATACAGGGCAATGGGCCCTAATAAAAGTATTTTTGTTGTTGTTGTATGGAGAATCCATACAGGGCAATGGGCCCTAATAAAAGTATTTTTGTTGTTGTATGGCGAATCCATACAGGAAAATGGGCCCTAATAAAAGCCTTTTTGTTGTTGTATGGCGAATCCATACAGGGCAATGGGCCCTAATAAAAGTATTTTTGTTGTTGTATGGCGAATCCATACAGGGAAATGGGCCCTAATAAAAACCTTTTTGTTGTTGTATGGCGAATCCATACAGGGCGATGGGCCCTAATAAAAGCCTTTTTGTTGTTGTATGGCGAATCCATACAGGGCAATGGGCCCTAATAAAAGCCTTTTTGTTGTTGTTGTTTTATTCTATTTAGATGCGAAAGAAGAATCTCTCTCTATATTAGGGTATTTGTTTAACTTTTTTAAAGAAGGAGAATGAATGAAACAAACTTTAAATACGTCTAGTCAACGATAATACAAAAAGGTTCCAATAAAATTATATATATACAACAACAACTGCTTTATTAGGACATTTCCGTCCTGTAAGGACTCGCCATACATCATTTTCATGAAGAAAGGGGGGAAAAAAGGAGGGAAAGGAAAATGGAAGGAAATCAAAGTATTCAACAAAACTATACAAATTAACTATGGAAGGAAATTGTTCTGTAATTTTAGTTCTTAGAGATTACCTTGTTCTCTAACGCTTTATGAAAGTTAAACAATTCTATCGCTATATATTTTTTCTTGGATATTATTCTGATTAGCTGAACTGGCTTCACGTAGACTTGGATAATGTTTTTTTAAGATCTTATTCCGTTCCTTGTTAACAATAATGTATTCAGAGATGCAGTGGGTCATTTCTTCTATGCTTTCAGTTTTTCAGAATTTACAAATTACATCTTCCTTTTTAATTATTTGAAAGTGACTTTCTAAAATTATAGATATAAACAATAGAATTTATACAAATATATATATTTACATCAAACTCAAAGCCTTCTCTGAAGGGACGCCAAGTTTAAATCAAGGGTTACAAGCCACCCTGAATTTGGATAGGCCTTTGGTTATAAAGGAGTTTATATTTTTTCATTGCAGTAAGGACAGTAGAAGTTTGTATACTGTATAAAAGAAACATTCGTGCTTTTAATCCTTTCATTTTATATATATAGATGGCGCGCTATTGCTTTGTGTTAATTTATGCCTAACTGGCCTTGTCTTTATAGTTTGCGGAAGAGCATTGCTCGATGCAAATATTTGAACGTAATTCTACTGTCTTATATGTTTATGTCCATAGTTTTCTTGAAAACCATTTCTGAGATTCCATCCTTCAGTGCTGCGTATATAAGCAGAATCGTCCAATACAGTATTAGAACTCTGAGAAACGGTCTGGTGGATTAAATTGGCGAAACCGCTGGGAGGGTTCACCACTGATGAGCCAAGCCCTCCCAATATATTTTTTCATCGTAGTAAGGGCAGTAGAAGTTTGTATACTGTAAAAAAGAAACATTCGTGCTTTTAAATCCTTTCATTTTATATGTATAGATGGCGCGCTATTGCTTTTTGTTAAAGGAGTTTTTGTCCCCTAAAGAAAAGAGGATGGTGATCTTTTTTCGCAGATATAGCTATTGTTGGGGATAGGCCATAACTAGTGCACCGCTTTACTAAACCTAACTTAACCTAATTGATTCAATGCAAATATTCACATGTAATTCTACTATCCATACAAAGCGCCTATGACCACACATAGTTTGTCTGAATTCCATAATTAAGATTTACCTACAATGTCGGATTCCAAATAACTTTATTAGGTGCCACCGCTCAAGAAGAGCAACCTAGATCATCATATTTACAATATACTGTGGGGGATGTACAGGGTTTGTTCATTTCCAATTATAATTTATATTGTTGGGTCCTCAGGTCCTTGGGGTTATTGTTCTTGAGAAGGTTTTTTCTGGCTTGTTTGATATTCAAGGTGGGTTTATTTTTCCTTTTTTTTTACTTTTCATCATTCTGGCTTAATTAATGGAGAATTTGTCTAGGTTTTAAATTTCTTATTTTACTTTTTCCGCAATTGTAGTTTGTGGCTTCCTTGAAGGTGGGGTTTTCTAATTTTTCGGATTTTTCGTAAAATTTAAATGATTGTCTAATAATGTAGTCATTGATATGTCAGTGCCGGATATAAAAGCAGAATCTCCCTATACAATATTAGAGTTCTTAAAAGCTGTATGGTAGATTAAACTAGCAAAACTTCTGAAAGGGTTCACCACTGATTATCCAGGCCCTCTGCAATATTTTTTTTCGGAGTAAGGATACACTAAGAAGTTTATTTTAATATAAAAATAAATAAATCCGTGATTAATTATCTAATTTCTTTAACTGCATCATGCTAGTAAACAATTTATGTTAGAACTCGGGGTTAGTAAACATGGGAACTAGTTCCTAGACCTCCCGTATTATGGTGTATTAAAGCTCCTCTTTGCGACCACACGTTGTTAACGACAGATCGAGATTTATCTGCAAATTTTCTCTTTTCCCTCTATAATATATATTTATTAATTGTTAATTAAAGACATTCATGGACAAAACTTAAGGAAGTTGTACCTTTTACCATGTATATCGGGATTCTGACAATAACTCTGAAAGATACACTCATGGACAAAACTTAAGGAAGTTGTACCTTTTAGCATGTATATCAGGATTCAGACAATAACTCTGAAGGATACACTCATGGACAAAACTTAAGGAAGTTGTACCTTTTACCATGTATATCAGGATTCAGACAATAACTCTGAAGGATACACTCATGGACAAAACTTAAGGAAGTTGTACCTTTTACCATGTATATGAGGATTCAGACAATAACTCTGAAGGATACACTCATGGAAAAAACTTAAGGAAGTTGTACCTTTTACCATGTATATCAGGATTCAGACAATAACTCTGAAGGATACACTCATGGACAAAACTTAAGGAAATTGTACCTTTTACCATGTACATCAAGATTCAGACAATAACTCTGAAAGATACACTCATGGACAAAACTTAAGGAAGTTGTACCTTTTACCATGTATATGAGGATTCAGACAATAACTCTGAAGGATACACTCATGGAAAAAACTTAAGGAAGTTGTACCTTTTACCATGTATATCAGGATTCAGATAATAACTCTGAAGGATACACTCATGAACAAAACTTAAGGAAGTTGTACCTTTTACCATGTATATCAGGATTCAGACAATAACTCTGAAAGATACACTCATGGACAAAACTTAAGGAAGTTATACCTTTTAGCATGTATATCAGGATTCAGACAATAACTCTGAAAGATATTACAGTGACCTTTATTGAAGACACACGAGATAACCAAGTGTGAACAGCCTCTGTCTTGTAAAAGAAAATAGACGACCGGCGATATTAAAATAGTAAACTTCCTTAAGTTTTTTCTTGAATGTAAATATCTTTATTTGTATCTTCTGATATTTTATATGAAATTTTCTGTTTTGTTATTGCTCAGAAATAGAAAGGATCTGTAACTAGGTGTCTTTTATAGATAGGCTCTTTAATATAAGTACAGTAGAACCTACATGAGAGGACACTCTCGCTAAAGGACACCTCTTTACAAAGGACAGTCTTCATTGCTCCAAAATTTCCATTCATACTAATTATCTACACTCCAGTAAGAGGACACCTCTCTACAAAGTACAGTCTTTATCATTAGAAATTGCCATTTATGCCAATTAGCTACTCTCCAGTTAGAGGACACCTCTCTACAAATGACAGTTTTCACCTCAAAATTGCCGTTTTTATCAATCAAATGCTTTCTGGTAAGAGGACACATTTTTATAAAGGACATTTTGGATCTGTAACTAGGTGTATTTTATAGATAGGCTCTGTAATATAAGTACAGTAGAACCTACATGAGAGGATACTCTCGCTAGAGGACAACTCTCTACAAAGAACAGCGTTCATCGCTCCAAAATTTCCATTTATGCCAAATATCTACATCCCAGTAAGAGGACACTTCTCTACAAAGGACAGTCTTTATCTCCCCAAATTAGCATTTATACACCAATTATCTATACTCCAGTAAGAGGACACCTCTCAACAAAGGACACTTTGGCTCTGCAACTATGTTTTTTCTTTACAGAGAGTCTACTGTAGTAGAAAAATGTAAATAGTCAATTTTTCCATTTAAGTGGCTTACAAAGTTTTCATCAAGTTTATTAATACCAGATGGGATGGATCGAGCACAGAGATATCCAGGGTGAGGCCACAAAAGGCAGTATTTTATATAGTAGGACAGATTGTATATGCACCGTAAATATTAGAAGTTGACCCAGAACTGACACCATTATCACTTGATTTATAACCTGCTCTAGTTGAATGACTTCCGCGACAAGAACTTCCAGCAGGATTGACATTTTACGTGGAACATGATTGGCTGTTGTCCATTATCCTATGTACGTGATATACTTGACACCCTTTTTTCTATATGTAGTAATGTAGATTGTTTTACAAAACAAACTTAGTATATTTATTATTAAAAACAGTATATTGACATCTAGTCCACAGTAGGGAGAGAGGTTACTGTGCAGAGTATTAGGCTCATAGAATGTTGAGCTCTGGAAACCAAAAGGAATAATACTCTGCTAGTGATCTCTTTTGACTTGTATATGACATATAATATAATAGGTAATAAACTAATGCTTAGTTAATCTTGCCTCGTCTTGGATAACAACACATGGTGGCAGCGGTAAACTGAATTCATAAAGAAGGTCGTTGTTCGAAGAAAATTTGAAATTCGACATCAAGCAAGCTTAGAAACGGTAAACAGAATTCATAAAGAAGGTCGTTGTTCGAAGAAAATTTGAAATTCGACATCAAGCAAGCTTAGAAGCAGTAAACTGAATTCATAAAGAAGGTCGTTGTTCGAAGAAAATTTGAAATTCGACATCAAGCAAGCTTAGAAGCGGTAAACTGAATTCATAAAGGTCGTTGTTCGAAGAAAATTTGAAACTTGACATCAAGCAAACTTTTTGGTAAGTTATATTTTATTATAAATAAGTCTTTATAATGCCCCAAAATTATAATTGTGTAGCCCCAGAACCTTTTAATTTTTCAAATCCAGGTGATTGGCCAAAATGGATTAGGAGATTTGAACGTTTTAGGCAGGCAAGCGGGTTAATTAATAACCCAGAAAATGAGCAAGTTAATATGCTCGTGTACTGCATGGGTGATAATGCAGATGACATTTTGTTGTCATGTAAAATAGCAAGTGACCAATTAGAAAATTATGATAAAGTTATTGAATGCTTTGAGAGTCACTTTATTCCAAGACGTAATATAATTTATGAAAGGGCAAGATTTAATCAAAGATGCCAGCAGGAAGGGGAAAAGGTGAATGAATTTATCACAGCACTCCATAGCCTAGCTGAGCACTGCAATTTTGAGATGTTACATGATGAGTTGATTAGGGATAGGATAGTTGTTGGAGTAAGGGATAGAGCATTATCTAAAAGAATGCAACTTGATACAGACTTGACCTTAGTAAAAGCCACACTAATGGCAAAGCAATTAGAAAGTGTCAAAGAACAGCAGTCTAGCCTTTACCAACAAGATTCTGTAGATCAAATAAAGAAAATGCCTAATCATATAAAAGAAACAAAAAGGCACGAACCAAAAATAAGACAATTCAAGTCAAACCAGTTGGGAGGGTCATCACATGGATGCACCAGGTCTGGCAATTCAAATAATCATGATTGGAAAAATTGTCCAGCTATGAACTCGTATTGTAATAAATGCATGAAAAAGGGCCATTATGCCAAAGTATGTAGATCAGAAGCTATAAATGAAATAAAATCAGAGATAGCTTTTCTGGGATCTGTAGAAGATAATTCTAAGAAATGGATAGTACCAATTAAGGTAAATAATAGACAAGTTAATTTTAAAATTGACACCGGAGCTGATGTCAACGTGCTCCCCCTACAATATTATTATCAAAGTTTCCAAAGAATAAAACTGGAAAAATCTGATAAAGTATTACAAGGTCCAAATGGAATACCCTTGGAAACAGTGGGAATGATCCACGTAAAACTTCAAAATAAAGGCCAGCACTTAAACTCGAAAATATACATTGTTGATAAACTAAAGCAGCCACTTCTCTCTGGGGAAACAAGTGAAAAATTAAACATTGTGAGAATGATTCAGCAATTATCATCAAATTTTTTAAATCCAAAAAGAGAGTTTCCAAAAATATTTAATGGTTTAGGACATGCTAAAATAAATTACAAAATATCCCTACAACCAGATGCGAAACCATATGCTTTATGCACCCCTAGGAGAGTTCCAATTCCCTTAATGAAACAGGTAAAGGAACAACTTGAAGAGATGACCAGGCTAGGAGTCATTGAATCAGTAGAAGAGCCGACTGAGTGGTGTGCGGGAATGGTTGCAGTATCGAAACCAGGAGGAAAAATAAGAATTTGTGTTGATTTAACGAAGCTAAATCAGTATATAAGAAGAGAAAATTATCCGCTACCTGCGACAGAGCATATCCTGGGACAGCTGGGAAATGCTTGCTATTTTTCCAAGCTAGATGCAAATTCTGGATTTTGGCAGTTTGGGTTAGCTAAAGAATCCCAAAAACGAGCCACCTTTATAACGCCATTCGGCAGGTTCTTTTTCAAAAGAATCCCATTTGGAATAACGTCTGCACCAGAAATCTTTCAAAGAAAGATGACTCAGCTTCTGGGCAATATAGAAGGGGTTGTATGCTTCATGGATGATATTGTAGTATACGGATCTTCCTTAGAAGAACATAACGAAAGGGTACGCCAAGTTTTGAAGAAAATCCAAGAAGAAGGGATGACACTCAACCCAGAAAAGTGTCAATTTGGAGTTAAAACTGTAAAATTCCTGGGACACACATTGAGTTCAGAAGGCTTATTCATTGACGAAGAAAAGCTCGATGCTATTACAAAAATGGAGGCGCCTAGATCAACAAAAGAATTGAAGTCTTTCTTGGGCATGGTGAATTATTTAGGAAAATTCATTCCCAACCTTGCGGATAAATTACAACCCTTGAATTCGTTACTAAGTACAAAAAACGAGAGGGTTTGGGATGAACCTCAGAAAAAGAGCTTTAACCTACTGAAACAAGAGTTAGTATCTAGACCTAACCTCGCTTTATTTGATCCCTCAAGAACGACCATA
This sequence comes from Cordylochernes scorpioides, assembly GCA_030710605.1. NCBI lineage: Eukaryota > Metazoa > Arthropoda > Arachnida > Pseudoscorpiones > Chernetidae > Cordylochernes > Cordylochernes scorpioides. The sequence continues at coordinate 38,241,874 of CP092878.1, forward strand.
GTATCAGCTGATGCTTCTTCATTTGGAATAGGTGGTGTTCTAAGACAAGAACAACCTGATGGATCTTTAAAACCTATAGCTTATGTATCTAGAACACTTTCAGAAACGGAAAAAAGATACAGCCAAATTGAAAAAGAAGGACTGGCTATAGTATGGACTTGTGAACGACTAAAGGATTATGTTACAGGTATTAAAATCCATATTGAAACAGATCACAAACCACTGATTGCCATCTTTACGTCCAAATCCTTGGAAGACATGAGTCCCAGACTTCAGCGATTAAAAATGAGGATGATGAGGTATTCTTATCAAATAAGTCACATTGCTGTCAAAAAGCAAATAGTGGCTGATATATTATCAAGGAAGCCTATGTCTAAACCACATAAAGATGAATTGGAAGAAGAACTTTCTGCGTACATCCAATCCATTGAATTTCCAGCAACAGAAGAAAGACTTTTGGAGATTTCTAGAAAGCAAAAGGAAGATTCACTTTGCTCTCAATTGGCTAAATACTGTATGAGTGGATGGCCTAAGAATAAAAGAGAAGTAGATCCAGAACTAAGAGGATACTGGCAATTTCAGGAGGACCTGACCTATCAGAATGGTCTTCTTCTTAGAGGACAAAGAATTCTAATCCCTAAGACATTGAGGAAAGATATCCTTGAGAAACTGCACCAAGGCCATTTTGGGATCAATAAATGCAGATCTAGAGCAAAAGAATCGGTTTGGTGGTTAGGAATTTCCCAAGAGATTGAAAGGATGGTTTCGTCGTGTACAAAATGCTTGAAGGAGAGAAAACCCAAGCATGAACCTTTGATGCCCTCAGAATTTCCGATCAGACCTTGGCAAAAAGTCGGAATGGATCTCTTTTATCTAAATGGGAGATGGTATCTAATTGTATGTGATTACTATTCCAGGTACCCAGAAATATCACTTTTACAAAATCTAACTGCTCAAGAAGTAATAGGCCGTCTTAAATCTATATTTGCTAGGCATGGAACACCTGAGACTGTTAGAAGCGATAATGGACCACAATTCCAAAAAGTTCTGGGTTCCGAATTTTCAAAATTTTCTAAGGAATGGTCTTTCAAACATATCACATCCAGCCCGAAATTCCCACAAAGCAATGGATTTATTGAAGCAATTATCAAGAATATAAAGCAAAGTTTTAAGAAAGAAGAAGATTGCTATCTGACTCTTCAAGCATATAGAACGATGCCCCTGGAAAGTGGTTATAGTCCAGCTGAACTATTAATGGGACGACGCCTTAGGACCTCTGTTCCAGCAATAGAATCATCACTGATGCCAAGGTACTTGGACTCAGAAGCTTTGCAAGAAAGAGAGAAAAGGAGGGTGATCAACCAGAAGCGCCTATATGATAAACGACACGATGTACATAGCTTGCCTCCGCTTCAACAAGGGGACAGCGTTTGGGTTAGAGATCAAAGAGTAAAAGGAAAAGTTCTTCACAAATCCGAAAAACCGCGTTCCTATTGGGTACAAACTCCCCAAGGAAAAGTTAGGCGAAACAGACTCCACCTCACACCTCTACCAAAAATGGGAAGTACCATGGATGCTTCTGAGGATGACCAGGATGACCAAGAGCAAGAGACCGAGGAGGATTGCCCTGCACCAACGGCCTCATCTACAAGAGATGGAAGGATGCAGAGGGACAACCAAGACCAGGATCCAGAGAAGAGCCTCCCTTCAATGTCAGCTGTGCATACAAGATATGGAAGGGCAGTCAAGATACCTCGAAGGTTCCTGTAAAGATAAGGGAGGAGATGTGCAGAATATTAGGCTCATAGAATGTTGAGCTCTGGAAACCAAAAGGAATAATACTCTGCTAGTGATCTCTTTTGACTTGTATATGACATATAATATAATAGGTAATAAACTAATGCTTAGTTAATCTTGCCTCGTCTTGGATAACAACACAGTTACAGTTTAAAATATTTACATGAAAAAGATCAGCCAGGTGCTCTTCCCCACCGCGATATTGTCCTCTTCCAGGCGATGACGGAGTCCTCGATGGCCTAGCTCAGCCCGACCTGGACGAAAGTACCGGTTGATTCTCGATTTCGCCGATGCGAGGATGGCCAGTTCATCGTCCACCAGGTCAATCCCGAAGAACCAGGCTAATGTAGATTGTTGTTATCATGTTGGATGAATGTAGTGTGGCATGTTGGTTAAATGCAGTCGTTGTGGCCTCAATGTTCTGAGTGGTTTTAGGCGTGAATGTATTGCACCAAAGAACGAGACATGTTAGATGTCACCACAGAGATGGCGAGAGAGTAAATGAAGCCGACACCGGTCAGGGAAGTTCTGTCTAGAGAGGTTTGTCAATCCTCGTGTCTCAAAGCGGATAATCTGTTTGAGTAAGAAAGGGGCATACCTGGGAACCCGACTTGTTTTTCGGACCTTTTTCCTCTACTGGCGCCGACTGTCACTCACTCGAAATTTTATTCCTGTCACCTTGGCAATTACATTATAACTATATAACACATGGGGATATAGGTATATATATAAAATAAAAGGATCTAAAAGCGCGAATGTTTCTTTTATACATAAAACGAACTTCTACTGTCCTTACTGCGATGAAAAAATATATTGAGAGGGCTTGGCTCATCAGTGGTGAACCCTCCCAGCGGTTTCGCCAATTTAATCCACCAGACCGCTTCTCAGAGCTCAAATATTGTATTGGATCATTCTGCTTTTATATGCTACACTGAAGGATGAAATCTTAGAAATGGTTTTCAAGTAAACTATGGACATAAGCTTATAGGACAGTAGAATTATATTCAAATATTTGCTTCGAGCAATGCTCTTCAGCAAACTATAAAGACAAGGTCATTAGGAATAAATTAACACAAAGCAATAACGCGCCATCTATACATATAAAATAAAAGGATTTAAAGCGCGAATGTTTCTTTTATACATAAAACGAACTTCTACTGTCCTTACTGCGATGAAAAAATATATTGGGAGGGCTTGGCTCATCAGTGGTGAACCCTCCCAGCGGTTTCGCCAATTTAATCCACCAGACCGCTTCTCAGAGCTCAAATATTGTATTGGATCATTCTGCTTTTATATGCTACACTGAAGGATGAAATCTTAGAAATGGTTTTCAAGTAAACTATGGACATAAGCTTATAGGACAGTAGAATTATATTCAAATATTTGCTTCGAGCAATGCTCTTCAGCAAACTATAAAGACAAGGTCATTAGGAATAAATTAACACAAAGCAATAACGCGCCATCTATACATATAAAAGGATTTAAAAGCGCGAATGTTTCTTTTATATATGTTTTTTCATCGCAGTAAGGACAGTAGAAGTTCGTTTTATGTATAAAAGAAACATTCGCGCTTTTAAATCCTTTTATTTTATATGTATAGATGGCGCGTTATTGCTTTGTGTTAATATAGGTATATATTGGAATATATTACAACATATATATATATATATATATATATAAAAGAATATATTTTATATATATATATATATATATATGTCGTATTGTATATGTTGTATGTTGCATATAGAAACAAAAAATTATGTGTAATTACAAAATGACGCCAATAAAATGGATTCTCGGGAGAGAAAGGGAGTGAGCCGGGAAAGATAATATAAACAAGAGAGATTATAAACATTGGTCGTGGCGGTCCCTGATTGGACTTCCTCCCCCCTGTGACGTCACCATTATGATACAAACTGAGGCTCTCTGAAGTGGGCTTCTCACAACATTAGGAACCTCCAGATATGATCTAAACAGGCTCGACATGACCATGGGGGGGGGGTTTCCACAAATCACAAACTTGTCATACTTCCATTAATCTTTAATTAAAAAGGAATATATTGGATC
>CP092878.1:38254677-38291201 GCA_030710605.1 Cordylochernes scorpioides
AGGAAATGTGATTTTATTTATTGTTTCAAGATTTCGGGAAAATTATCCGGGAATAAACGGAAACCTTCTAAATAATTATACATACAAATACTCTTTAGGGAAATGATAAATCTGATTTATAAAGAGAATGCTCACCTTTCTCGTCAAAATAGACGAGGAAACTAAGTATCATCTATTGACCGTCTTGGCAAATTAGCAGACTCAGGTCGATGACAAAGCCAAAATACTAGCTTTGGAAGAATATGGAGATTTGGAGAATATGGTTTTGGACTAATGCACTTCGTAAGCCCATGTCTGGATTTGATTACATAATCTCTACAAGGGATTCACAAAATTCTCAGAATTTGTGAACGTTGGTGTTGTGGCATTGTCACCTAGACCGATTCTGATATTTTTAATAAAGAATATCGTCTGTTAGTTTTTATTCCTTATTTGAATAGTAATATCACACACACAAAAACCTTTATTAAGACACACAGGTCTTACAGAGGTTTCTCCTTGGGGTTACAAGACGGAGAAACCTATGAAAGTGGGAAATATATAAAGGGGTAAAATGGAGAAAGATTATATACACATGGTAAATATATACAGTGTACTCCGCTTATAACGAAGTCGCATTATCCATGACAATCACTTTGTTATATCCGAAGTTTGTTATATCCGCAGTTGGAAAAAAAAAATGTTTTGTACCAATAATTTTATTTACTATTCAACTCAAAAGAGCAACACAAAGATCAATAACAACCTCATCAGGTGTTTTTGGAGAAGTAGTTTGTGATTTTCTTTTGACATTTAGAAGTCAGTAACAAGTGCTGAACACTCTTTTCGATGTTGTCCAAGTCTGACAGATGCCTATGAAGAGACTTGGACTCATCCTGACATTGAAGAAACAATCGCAGAGTTTGAATGCTCTCCAAGACCTCTTTTGGATGCGGAATGTGGACAATTGGGTCTACTTCTTCTTCAACTTGGTCCGTTTCTTCTTCTTCTTTTGCTTGAAGAATGCTCTCGACAATTTCTACATCGGATAACATGGCATTTGTAACGACGTCATTGTCAGCGTCAGCATAAGAATCGAATAATTTTGTTTAAATAATGTAAAAAAAAATACTTATAATATGTTTGCATATTTTAAAATTGTCTATTATTAACTTATTTGTTGTGTATCATTAAATTTGTGTCATTCACACGTTGTAATTTGATATATATTATGCATAATATATTAGTCAATTATAATGGTAAATGAGAAAACTTCGTTATAAACGGATAAAATAAAAATTTATACATGCAAATCACTTCGTTATAAGCGAAAATTCTTTATATCCGACTTCGCAATATCCAGAGTTCTTTTAATGGTTTAAGCCCTTCTTTTCTTTCGTGCAGACAATTTCATTCGCTATATGCGGAATTTCGCTATAACCGACTTTGTTATAAGCGGAGTACACTGTACAGATTATTATTTGAATAATCCTATGGAAAATAAGAATATGGATTTGGAATTTTTTTTTTTTTTTTGGAAATATAGATGGAAGAAGTGGAGAGCGAAAAGAGGAAAGAAAACAGGTATTTACATATGGAACATACATATAATGGAACAAGTCAATTTAAGCTCTTCTGCTCACACAGCACAGGTGAACCATGGATTTTGAATTATAATATCATTGTGTTCACGATCGAGAACGTTGTGGCCCACTGTACGTATTACATCCCAAACACGATGCGACACCAGCCATCTCTGTCTTGAGCTTGATGTACTATCTCGGCAACCGTTAAACCAGTGAGTTCCTTTAATTGGTCCACGAAGCGTGTCGGCGGGCATCCAGGTATGTGTCGCCCAGATATTTTTCCAGTCAATCTATGAATAAATGTTCTTTATTAATGTCTTTAATAACTATCATTGTTTCTTTATTTGTGTTTAAATAATATATTAAAAATAAAAATTGCATATTCTGACCAGGAGCACATGTGCTTTACAGAAGGCAGAGCGCCATCTGGTGGAACAGAAATCAACTAAACATTGATTTAGCCTGTTCCCTGATATTTGGCCAACCCAATTTCTTGATAAATCAAGAAAAGCCATCCACGAACGCGTTTCGCGCTTTTGGCGCTCGTCAGCGTGGAATAGGCTGTACCACTGCGACCAAAAATATTTTTTGGTCCCAGAGGCTTCTTGAGAAACCAAGAAACGGGTATTTAAGGCCAAACTTACGTAAATACGCTTAACACATGAAAAAAAAAGGAAAAAAAAAAAGATATTGCCACGTGGAAAATTAGGGAAGACCAACTTCGGGATGAGACAACAATTTATTTCAGGCAAGAACAAACTATGAGTGATAAACAAAAGATAAGCAAAAAAGGGAAATGTACAGATTATAGCAAATTATAAACATAAAAAAAAGACTCTGTTAATAAAATAATAAATACTTTGTTACAATTGATAATGTTTTTTATAGCGATTGTGAATTAATAAAACTATTGAAGGATTTTAGAATGTAAGCAATTAGATCATAGTTATTTAGAATGCCTATACATACTTCTTGAAGAAAGAAATTAACGAAACGGAAAAAAAGAGAGGTGTGGTTAGTATAAAGAATTTGTTTAGATTTAACGGGGATTTCATAGATTCCTAAGGATTAGATCATACCATGACCTTGATGTCCGTTAAAAGTCATAGATTCTTCTTGGAACAGTAGCTAAGCGTCATGAAGGAAGTTGACGAAAGGGTTAGGCAAACTTGGCATTTCCTCGTTCCATCTGATTCTTGCTGATGGTATTTGATGGTATGTAATTTGTTCTATTTTTCCTTTCTTGGAACGATCCGTCTTCCTTCCGCCTTCATTTTTTCTTGTACCATCTGTACAATGGCTCATCATGTTTTTGAGAAACAGCCAATAAAGACATGATGAAGACATGCTGATGTTTTTCAAACGAATTCTCTTCAGTTTGAGTAAAATTAATCAGGCCTCTAAGGAAAAATGTCTTTTCAAAGCATTTTTATTCTCTAGCTTTCGGGCACGGATGCCCTTCCTCAGGAGAAAACTTGTTGTTGTCTCTTCAGTTTGTTATACGTAGCTGAAAATTAAAATTTCAATAATTTTTTATTATAGATGGAAATTTTGCTTGGACGAAATTGATTTATAAAAGTATAAAGTTTAAAGCGCCTCTCGCATATATCAAAATAAGTGTCAAAGCTAGACGCCATCTATTGACGGTCGTTGCAAACTAGCGTTCTCTGGTCGGTGACAAAGCCACAGTATGCTTTTATAGAATAAATTCTTTATTAGTTAAATCACACACACAAAGCTTTATACAGATTCACCACAGGAAGAAATAATAGATGGAGCTTCTATACTCCAGGCAGCACAGCACCCAACAACAGCTTCCAGGTCCGACACATGTCCAATGGCCACACGTTCCTTCGTTCATACGTCATGGTTAGCATATCACTGAACAGACTAGTGTGGAATCAGCCACGTTCTAGTCTTCACTTTCCTCATCTAAATGGACCATGGCAATCGGTGATTCTATTAATCTCCTCCGAACGGTGACTGCGGTCTTGTAAAATTTATTAGTTAAATCAATAAGTTCCTTTATTGAATTATGCCTGGCTAGATTTCGGACCAAATGGCCTTTAACAACCGTCCGTTATCATACAGCCTGTTAAAGTCATAGTCTTGTCCCAAAGATTAAGCCATGCATGTTTAAGTACACACTCTAGCAAGGCGAAACCGCGAATGGCTCATTAAATCAGTTCCTTAGATCGTACGCATTTACTTGGATAACTGTGGTAATTCTAGAGCTAATACACATACAGCCTGTTAAAGGATAACTAAACTGAAAACTATCTAGGCAAAATTCAATAATAAAGGACATAATTTATCAGTAACCGTCAATTCTTTTATTGTAAACGAACACAAAAAAATGAGCTGTCGGGCTGGGCTTCTTAATCTGAAGATATCTCGCACCTTCTGTAGAAAATAAACAATTGATAACTTTATTGAATCCTAGTCATTGGTTGAAAATTATTAAACAAAAATGATACAGGGGATATATACATACAGTAATATGTGCATTTATTTTCAGCGAGGGAAGCTTTTGCACTTTAAATATATATTCCATATAATCTCTTAAACTTTGGTAATTTTATTCCAGTATTTAAAAGCACGAATGTTTTTTTTTTATACATAATACTAACTTCTACTGCCCTTACTGCGATGAAAAAATATATTGGGAGGGCTTGGCTCATCAGTGGTGAGCCCTCCCAGCGGTTTCGCCAATTTAATCCACCAGACCGCTTCGTCCAATACAATATTAGAGCTCTGAGAAGCGGTCTGGTGGATTAAATTGGCGAAACCGCTGGGAGGGTTCACCACTGATGAGCCAAGCCCTCCCAATATATTTTTTCATCGCAGTAAGGGCAGTAGAAGTTTGTATTATGAATAAAAAAAAACATTCGTGCTTTTAAATACTTTCATTTTATATGTATAGATGGCGCGTTATTACTTTGTGTTAATTTTATTCCAGGTTTATTACAGGTTTTTCTCTGATTCATTGGCCAATGAGAGCTTTGTAGCGATGAATGGAGTGGTGAGAATATCGTTAGAAAATAAACAAAAAAGATAACCAGAAGACACACACAGTGGTATCTCTCCACCAAGACTGTATATAACTGGTTACCTATTTACATATGGATTCTAACATTGTGTTTGTCTTTTCCTCTCACTGATTCATTGACCAATGAGAGCTTTGTCGACTTGTACTGCCAGTTCTATAGTTCATCAGAAATGCTAAGAGAATATCGTTAGAAAAAAGAACAAAGAAGATAACCAGAAGACACACAGTGGTATCTCTCCACCAAGACTGTATATAACTGGTTACCTATTTACATATTGGTTCTAACATTGTGTTTGTCTTTTCCTCTCACTGATTCATTGACCAATGAGAGCTTTGTCTACATGTACTGCCAGTTCTATAGTTCATCAGAAAGGCTAAGAGAATATCGTCAGAAAATGAACAAAAAGATAACCAGAAGACACAGTGGTATCTCTCCACCAAGACTGTATATAACTGGTTACTATTTACATATTGGTACTTTCTACCTTTGTTTACTTTTTAATCCTTTTTTTGGACTCCGAAACAGGCCTACTAAATGTCTTAATAAAAACTACTGTATCTGTTTTTGGTAACATCTTCTCAATCAAGAAACAGTTAGTGTGTGGAGAAATTTCCAGTACCTCTCTGCACCTTGGAAGACCTTTAACAGTTCTCACAGAGTACAGGCAGTCGTGGTCGAGGCAGAGTGGAAAGCTTGGGAATGTCCATCACAAAAAACGAAGAGACACACTTGTACTAGGAAAGTTCCGTGAACAGATAGGAGTCGAGCTAAGCATTGTTGTTGTTTCCCGATGGCCGGCTCAAACCTTTTGTATATTAGGTAAATAATTTCATTTTTTAGATTCATACGCCTTAAGCCAGGCATTACTTTTATCAAATTATGTTTTTATATATATATATGTAGTATATTTTGAGTAATATAGTTCACAGCCTTATTCTAATATTTGTTATAACACCATATCTATGTAAAAATATGTATCATACTTGTAATAATAGAAGTGACAATGAAACAAAGAAGGGGTAAAGGTAGACCAAGACGACACTATAGATCAGACGACGCAATAACCAGACAACAGGTGTTTATGATAATGAGTTCATTCCCCCCCCGTCAGCAGGTGGCCGACACGTGGCCAGACATAATTAATCAGCGCTTGACAGGTGGCGTGATTTAATGGGAACCAATCAGAACTCATCGCCATCTGCGAGCGTCTCATATAAAAGCCCCCAAGAATTGGGACAAAGAAGTAGTTGTTTCAGTTGTTTCAGAGCGACGCTGTCATACGGTCAGTCAGACTTCTCACCCCTATCCGCGATGTAGACTTAGGGCATCCGTGACGTCCATGGTCCGACTACCTTCGTCCGTGGTCTACCTCTACTTCTTGGAGTTACCACCTAGACCTGCCTCTGTCTCTTGCTGTCCCAGTGCGGGAATCCCATCACTCACCCACTACCACGACTGCCCAGCACATTCCACCTCGGGATTACTACAGAACCCGTTAAAGTCGACAGGATGACTGAGGACAGAAGCGTGCAGAGGATGACGGAGGTCAGAGACAAGTACGTCGCGGATGCCCTCACCAACATACAGCCCCACTGCGAAGACCGAGTAAGCCACCTAAAAGACGCCATGCGAGGACTAGCTGCACCTCGCACCGAGGAGGTCATTATCGCCCCCATCGACATCTACTGCGCCACGAACATCTTCCTCCATCGGCTCGAACAGGCAGACAAGAATCATCGAGAAATCCTGACATTGCCCCGTCAACCAACATCGACGATGTCCCATGGCAACCATCGCAAAAAGTGATCACCAAGCCTCATCGCAGCCCACTCCACAAGACCCATTCAAGACATCCATCTGGTAAGAGAATTTTCTCTACAGAACTATTTAATGTAACACTATCTCCGTTTGCTCTGAATTAATTATTCGATACCATTTTAATAGCAATAACATTATTATTATAAATCCTTCAAGTTCATTATTTTACCATTTTTATAGCATTTAAATTCAAATATTAAATCTTATACACCCTCATTTATCAATTTTTACTTTATTTTAAGCAACTTTTAAATTTAAATTAATTAATTTCAATTTTTCATAAAAAAAATCATATTGTATTTTAATTACTCGAATCATATTTTCTAAACTTATTTGTGTGTTTTTTCTTATACCTTATTTATGACCATAGTATTAATAATTAAATTTATTACACTCTTTATTTTACTTGACCTATTACTATTCCAATCGATATTTCTCAATATTTAAAAAAGTTTTAAAAACTAGTCCTAGATTTGTAATTTTATAAATATCAATTTTAAATTATCTCATCTCAAAATGTGCGTCCCATTTTTCCCACAATTACAATTACAACTATAAATGTAATATGCGAAAACTAAATAACATACCATAAAATTTCCATACCCCATTGCATTTCATTCCTACCTGTGTTAAATTGTCATTTACGAAACTCTACCGAATTTTGTACCCATGCCATAACCTTTTCTCTTAAAAAATTTCGTAAATTCATTATTTTATCATTTTCTAAACCTAATCACCGCTTATAATCTCCAATCTAGCGATTTGTCTGTGCGTCTTAACGCGACAACAAATTCAAGGTCGCACTGATCTCCCCCTAATTGTTTTTTTTTTCTTCTACTTCATCTCTCCCTCCCTTGTTACATCATTAGCATCCATCATTAGCAGAGACAGTCCTTCTTACTGCAACACTCTTACCTGTCAATCAATCAATTATAGGCCTTCCATACTTCTCTCGTCTCTTGATCATTTTCCATTGGCCTTCTATGCCTTCGTTCTAACCACCCCTCGTTCATCGCAGAGTTCCTGTTTGCCGACTTTTTTTTATTTACTCCCAGGTCGTCGTCACAGCATTCTTTATTTCATTATTTTTTCCTCAAACCCGGGTTCAATCAATCAATGGCAACAGTCGAGCCCTGTTTTCACAATCTACCTTCCATCCTCTAACCTCTTCAACGGTTCCTGAGACTCCTGCTCGTCAACATTTTTTTTTAATTTTTATTTTTTTAATGATTCATCGACCTGGTACACTCTTCCTCCCCATGTTAACCCACACGGAGAGCTTGGGTAACCAGCGAGATTTTTTTTTCTCTAATGCTCGACCCAGGCCATCACAGCACGATGCGCCCACTCATTTTTCGTTTAATTTTATTTTTCATCTGGTCGAGCTCAATCACCGACAGCAGCGCAGCTCTTGAACCACCATCTCTTTTTAACCTCTATCAGAAAAGATTTCTTTCCCATATTCTCCCATTAACTACCTCTCCTTCGATCTTCACGACTTTTGCCCATCTGACCTAATGCTACTTACAGAGCATCTTGAGATTGCTGAACTCTGAAAACAATACTTCGCCTCTAAGCTCGTATTGCAGGGCAGGACTCCTGAGATGTCCTTTGCAGAAACCAATTCAGACCTTCTTCCTTTCTTCCTTTATTCCTCACTGCGTCACTACTTATCGCAACCCTTTTGCTTAAGTCAAGTTTCTTTTATATTTTAATTTTGCTTTTATTACCTCTACTTCTCCTCCTTCCTGTAAAACATCCCTGAAACTATGTTGTAAATATTCAAGGCACCTTAAGTAACAAAAAACTGTAACTAGTATACCAACTTCCCAAATATTTACTTTCGCTATTGTGTGTGTTTACTTTAAATTTATCCTTCCTATGTACTCCTCTTATATATTTTTTATAATTTTATAATTTTATATCAATGTGTCACCACTACTCCCCATTATCTTTATTTTATTCTAGTAACTAATTTGTGCCCCAAAATATTTTCCCATTTAATAGGTTTGCTAGCTTTTCTCCCATTTATTTGTAAATAGACTTAGAATTTATCTAGTTTGTGATGTTGGACTTTGTATTTTAACTTACAGATGTAGATAAAACATTTCACTATTAATCGATAATATCATTTTGTTTATTAACCATCAACATTAATGCCTTCAACTACCAATCAATCCTTTATATATTATTACCTTTAATATGTTTATTTAAATTTAATTTTCTTTTTCTCATCATGTTTAGACTTAGCATTTTACAACTTCAACTATTTTAGGCACCATTTAAAAAAAAACCTACAACTAACAATATTTATAATATTTCTTTAACAGATAAAACATTTATCATTTTATTTTTCTTAATAGATTTTCAGAATGTTATTTTTGACGCTTCCCTTACAACTTCTTAACTCTATCCCATGAACCTTTCCTCCCAACCTTTCCCTCCATCAAGAGTTTATTGTTCGTCAGCCATTTTCTTTTTTTTTATTGATTAAACTAACTAGAAGACCCTTCCTCGCTGTACATTTCCCAACAGTGAGCTCAGGAGACCCAGTTAGTTTTTTTTTTTTTCTCTCATCGTCCGGCTCATCATTTTCATTTTTCAACTTTTTATTTTCACCACACAAGCCTGACACAATCAAAATTGACAGCAATAAATCTCTTACAGCCACCTCTCCTTTTCCACATCCTTCAAACCTCCAACCTTCCAAGGGATTCCAGTTCGCCCAACATTTTTGTTTTTTTTTCATTGATTAATCCGACTGGAACAATCCTTCCTCACTATACCATTCCCAATAATGAGTTCAGGATATCCAGCGCGATATTTTTATTTTTTTTCTCATCGCCCGACTCATCATATCAATTCATCATATTTTCAACTTTTCATTTTTTTTTCTCTCATCATTCAACCGGGCATAATCATTATGGACAACAGGGATCCCTCTTACCTCTACCTCTCCCTTTTACCTCCATCAATCTTCCCACTTCTTTTCACTATCTGAGCTAATGATGCAGACGGAATATCTTGGGCCTTCTGTTAATGAAAACAATGCCTCACTTAAACAAGTTCGCATTGCATTGCAGAATGCTTGGGATACTACCTTTGCAGAAACATGTTCAGATACCCCCTTTCCCTTTTTCAACCTTAGCGTCACATTATAAGTTCAGTCAATAAACTAACTTCATTTTTTTTCTCTCATCTTTAATACAATAGGATATTATTTTCCTTGTACGATTCATTTTACCATAGTTACCATTTTGTATTATATACCTTCTCTTAATCTTTTATCATTCATTTTGTACGTTTTTATTGATACACCACCATTACAACCTCTTTCTCTTTTTAACTTATAGCTTAATAATAATTTTAACTAATTTGTATACAAATTATTTCTTTTATTTTTTATAATAGGTTTGTTAGGTCATCACTCATTACATGTCATTCCCCCAACCAAACCTTCATCACCGGGGACACATTCTGTAGTATATTTTGAGTAATATAGTTCACAGCCTTATTCTAATATTTGTTATAACACCATATCTATGTAAAAATATGTATCATACTTGTAATAATAGAAGTGACAATGAAACAAAGAAGGGGTAAAGGTAGACCAAGACGACACTATAGATCAGACGACGCAATAACCAGACAACAGGTGTTTATGATAATGAGTTCATTCCCCCCCCGTCAGCAGGTGGCCGACACGTGGCCAGACATAATTAATCAGCGCTTGACAGGTGGCGTGATTTAATGGGAACCAATCAGAACTCATCGCCATCTGCGAGCGTCTCATATAAAAGCCCCCAAGAATTGGGACAAAGAAGTAGTTGTTTCAGTTGTTTCAGAGCGACGCTGTCATACGGTCAGTCAGACTTCTCACCCCTATCCGCGATGTAGACTTAGGGCATCCGTGACGTCCATGGTCCGTCTACCTTCGTCCGTGGTCTACCTCTACTTCTTGGAGTTACCACCTAGACCTGCCTCTGTCTCTTGCTGTCCCAGTGCGGGAATCCCATCACTCACCCACTACCACGACTGCCCAGCACATTCCACCTCGGGATTACTACATATATATTCCTTAAGCTCAATTAAAGCTATTTCTAATATTCATTATTTTTATAATTATACTTTCAAGATTTCAACCACGACTGCATTAACATAGCATAATCCTCAAGATGATCAAAAATCATCAGAAATTAATCTTATTTTTTATATAATATAATGCGGCTTGTGATTGTAAAACGACATTTTAAAATTATACCGCATGTGTTTCTTTTCAACGAAAAATCCAAATTTATTTTAAAGAGAAATAATGATTATTTCTAACCTTAGAGATGAGGTATGAAAGGATGAATTGTGAAGAGTAATGATAAACGGAAAAATAAAAGTGTCCAGGGATGGGAATCGAACCCACAGTGTTCCGCTTACCGAGCAGATGCCATGTCAAGGGTAGCCTAGTTCTTTTCAACGAAAAGAAACACATGCGGTATAATTTTAAAATGTCGTTTTACAGTCGCAAGCCGTATTATATTATATTGTATTATAAATTACTTTATATATAATATTTACGAACGGAAAAATATGTCCAGGGTAGCCTAGTGGACATGGCATCTGCCTAGTAAGCGGAACACTGTGGGTTCGATTCCTATCCCTGGACACTTTATTTTTCCGTTTATCATTACTCTTCACAATTCATCCTTTCATACCTCATCTCAAAGGTTAGAAATAATCATTATTTCTCCTTAAAATAAATTTGGATTTTTCGTTGAAAAGAAACACATGCGGTATAATTTTAAAATGTCGTTTTATTATTTTTTTAATATTATAACACATACATGCTAAAAGGTACAACTTCCTTAATTTTTTGTCTCCATGAGTGTATTTTAAGTGCAATATATTAAAGAATGTTTACAAATTATATCGCTAGATGGCAAAAGAGTTATTTTCCATCAGTGACGCCGTGGATTGACCCTGGTGGTCAGTTTATAAACAGACGATATCAAGGCTGCTGCCAGATATTTCAGAAGATAGAGTATTGAGTCAGTGACATTTCTCTAGTGGTGGCAATTCAGCCTTGGAATCTGGTTAGTAATTCATTGCAGTTCCATGTCTTGATTTGACCTTCTTTCTCTTCCTCTTGTTCTTTCCTGAATTCTAATTGTCACCTCCCACAACATAGACTTTTTCTTCTTCTTCTTTTTTTTATCTCCATACTAGGTGAAGTAGAATGCATCTGCCTTTGTCATTAAGACTGGGAGCACTACTCAGTGGTAGGCCGACTTAGCTCCAAAAGAAATGGCCGCCTCTGACATAGGAACAGACCCCATGTGCAGCCGCTCCTAACATGGAGTACAGACTCATCCTGTATCCCTGTATCAGGAGCCCTTACAGTGTACTATCAGTCGGGCCAGCTGAGCCCAGGTTTTTTAGTGAGCTTGTTACTGCTCCCCCTACTCCTTTTTCATCCGGGCTTGGGACCGGCAAAGGCGGAGTTAAGGACATGGACTTTTTAATACGATACATTAGCGTGCCATCTGTTATAAACCGCTGGGAAGGTTCATCACTGATGAGCCAGGCCTTCCCATTAATTTTTCATTACAGTAAGGGCAATAGAAAATTGCTTAATTTTTAAAAGAATCATACACGTCTATAATAGTTTCAAATTCTCATTGGATTTTTTAGTTGCCAGCATATACCCTTTCAGTGATTTCGCCAATTTTTTTTTTTTTTTTAATCTACCAGACCGCTTCTTTAGAACACTAATACAGTATATTGGATCATTCTGTTTATATATACTCTTGTAGGGGTGTAGACAAGGTACTTGGTTACACTTAGGACAAGAGCCTTGCACTAACTAATTTATTAAAGCATAGGTTATATAAAGATTTAAAAAAAAAAGAGAGGGAACAAAGAGGTTACATCCTCCGTAGAAGGTAAACAAACAACAGCGTTGTAAGGCTAAACTTTTCAGTCAGTTGGAGAGGGGGGTGCCGACGTCATCCTTCCGGTCACGTGTTATACTTGAGTAGCGGCGCTCGGTGTCCAACATATCCCCTCCCGGAAAAACTTCAGCTGGACGTTTATTCCGATAGTCCATCAGCGCTCTACAGTACTTTTCATGCTGGCTTCTAGCAAGAGGCTTGGTAAGGAAGTCAGCAGGGTTCTCAGCACTCGGAGTGTAGAAAAGTTCGATTGCTTCTTCTGAGATCTTTTCTCGAACAAAATGGTACTTTACGGCAAAATGTCTAGTTTTCGATTTGTCGATGTAATTTTCCGCATGGGAAATTGCAGCTTGGTTGTCGCAGAATACTTTTGTTTCTCCACAAATCAAACTTGACATTTTCAGCTGTTCCATCAGATTCCGTACCCATGTGATGTCCTTCACAGCTGATGACAGTGCAATGTATTCCGATTCCATAGTACTCAAAGCGGTAACTGTTTGTTTGGTGCTTCTCCAAATTATTGGTGCTCCAGCTAAAATGATGAGATGTCCAGATACTCCTTTTCGGTCTACAATGTCTGAGGCCCAACTTGCATCCGAAAAAGCAATCAAAGGTTTGCCAGTGGATCTGTAAGTTATGCCAAAGTCCTTGGTGCTCTTCAGATAACGCAGCACGCGTTTCCCAGCTTCCCAGTGTTTTCTTGTGTAGTTATCACAGTATCTGGATAGGATCCCGACTGCGTAGGCGATGTCGGGCCTGGTTCTATGAGAAAGGTATGACAGTCCTCCGATCAGTTCACGGTATGGAAACCGCTCATTGGAATTTCCATTTTTCTTTACACTCAGGTCAAGATTGGTTTCCATTGGAGTCGAGACACCTTTTGCATCCTGTAGTCTGAAATGTTGAAGCAGTTCTTCTATGTAGTTACTTTGAGAAAGAGTCATACTTCCATCTTCTGACTTCTTGAAGGATACTCCAAGCATATGAGAAATTGGTCCTAGATACTTCACTTGAAAACTGGAATTTAAGAGTTCTCTGCATTTGTTTCTCGCTGCTTGATTCTCTGAAATGGCAAAGATGTCATCCACATAGATTGAGAGAATGATCCCTCCTTCTTCAAGTTCAACTTCGTAGATGCTCGGATCAATTGGGTTACGTTGGAATCCTATTTCGTGAAGTTGTTTGTTTAAGAATTTATTCCAGCATCTTCCGCTCTGTTTTAATCCATAGATTGATTTCTTAAGCTTGCAGAACAAATTTTCTTCTCCTGGTTTCTTGAAGCATTCAGGTTGTTCCATGTAAATAGTATCATTGAGTGTCCCATGAAGATAAGCACTCTTCACGTCGAATTGGTCAATGAACCAGTTCTTTTCTGTTGCTATCGCCGTTAATAGCCTTATAGTTTCAAAACTGGAAACAGGAGTATAGACTTCGTTGTAGTCAATTCCTCTACGTTGAGTGAAACCTTTGGCGACTAGACGTGCTTTGTATCTAGTGGTACCATCCACTGCATTGATTTTCTTATTTAGTACCCATCTACATTTTAAAGGTTTGATACCTTTCGGCAATTCCTGCAGTTGCCATACATCATGTCTTTCGAGAGATTCCCTTTCTTCTTCAATGGCTTCTATCCAATTAACTACCTCAGGGCTGTTCATGGCTTCTTCATAAGTGGTGTTATTGTCCTCTGCACTTGTGGCATTTATCTGTCCACCACTATTATCCTCTTCCGGAGATTCTGCCGTCTTTCCATGACTTCGGAGTGTCATTGGATGGCTTCTCAGGTTCTCTGGGAGAGTCTCAGATAGCTGATCTATTCCACCTGTAGTTCCAATCAGTTCTTCAGTTTCTCGGTCTACTGGTTGATCTGCATTACTCTCTTCTTGAAAGGAGGCCTCTTTCGAGGAGAAATGGACAGATGGTAGAGTATCCCTTTCTCTTTTGGGCTGTTTATAGAGGATTTCTTCTTTGAATACACAATTTCTAGATTCCACCACTTGGCGTTTTTCAGGAATCCAGATTCTCCAACCTCGTCCCTGTAGAGAATAACCCACGAGAATTCCTTTAGTGGCTCTTGGCTGAAGCTTCGAATTCCTTCTTTGTTTTGGAACATGAACAAAGGTTTCGCAGCCGATTGCTCTCAGATGTTGCAGAGCAGGTCTTTTTCCAAAACACAATTGAAAAGGCGTTTTCTCTTCATTGTGTCTGTTTGTAACACGATTTCTCAAGTATGCTGCTGTGTTGGTGAGCTCTGCCCAAGAGGCGGTTGGCAGATTGCAACTGTTCACAGTACTCCTCACTAAGTTCAGCAAAGTCCTATTCATGCGTTCGGCGACACCATTCTGTTCAGGTGTGTAGACCATGGTGCGTTCATGTACTATACCATGGGCCTTCGTGAAAATATCCCAAGGAGATGAACAGAACTCTAGTCCGTTATCTGTACGGATCCTCTTGAGAGAAAATCCCGTCTGATTTTCAGCTTCTTTCATCCATTCCTTGAATTTTTCTAGAGTATCGCCCTTCCTTTTGAGGAAATATACCCTTGTATATCTTGATGCGTCATCAATGATGGTCAAGACAAATCTTGATCCACCCCAGCTCTCAATGTTGAACGGTCCCATTAGATCACAGTGAACAAGGGCTAGTGTCTGAGTTTCCTTGGTAGATCTCAAATTCGGGAAAGGTCTTTTTGTCGATTTTCCAATCATACAATCAGAGCACTTATCAGGTTTTTCAGCCTGACAGTTCAAACCAATGACAACTTCTCTTTTCATCATGTCTACTATGGTGTCATAGTTGATATGCATGAGTCTCTGATGCCATAAATTTAGTGGGAATTTACGAAAATTGTTGGTTTGAGCAATGGAATTTGAACATTCTCCTGATTCTGGAAATCTGGACGGAGCAGTCCTGACGAAATAGAGTCTTCCTCTCTTCTCTGCTCTGATCATCAAGTTATGATCATTGTCGTAGATATGACATCCCTTCTTGTCGAAGATAACCTCATGACCATTTTCCACAATTTGTAGAACAGAGAGTACACCATGTCTGATCCCAGGTACAAACATTGCATTCTGAGCAACTATGCTTCTAAGTTGTCCAGAATTGTTGATCAGATCTACTTGAGCATTACCTCTTCCTATGTTTGAATGTGATGTACCATCAATGGTGGTCACTTGTCCTACATTCTCGTCATTCAACGTGGAAAAATACCTTCTGTTCGGAGTCATATGATGCGTGGCACCTGAGTCAATTACCCACGTATCCTCTTCTGATACAACTGCTGCATTATACATCACAGACAAGTTCTTTGCTTCGTGATGTTGATGTATCGCTCCCTTTTCCTGTTGTTTACCGTTATTCTTTTTCAGTTTGAAACAGTCCCGTGCAATATGCCCTGTTTTCCCACATCCGAAACATTTTCTAACAGTTTTAGAACCTTGATGTTCATGAGGGAATTGTTTCTTGTTAGAGTTCCTGACTGACAGTGCACCCATCCCTTCATTTGTTGTAGCATACCGGCGCTCTGCCTCAGCTAACAATTTACGTCTGATGTTGGCACTGGTGAACTCTGACTCTGGTAAGTTACACATTGTTGATATAACATTATCCCAGTCCTCGGGCATTCCACAAAGAATTAGCATGCTTAGATCATCGTCTTCAATTTCATCCCCTACACCTGTGAGTTCACTCACTATTAGATTTATGCTTCCCAAATAGGCATCCATGTTCGCACGTTGACAGAATTTCTGGGAGTACAACTTTCGACGCAGTTGGAGAATTCTGTGTTTGCTATCCCTGGGTGCATAAAGTCTTTGTAATTCATCCCAAACTTCTTTGGGGGAATTTAGATGTCTGATATGGTTTTGCTGCTCCTCACCAATAGAGAGACATATCTTTGCTAAAGCCTTATTCTGCCTCGTATTAAATTTGTTGATTAGACCAACATCCCCTCCCTCGGGTTTGACTTCGCCTGGGTCAACAATTGACCATAAGTCATTGTCCATCAGAATGAGCTTAATTTGGAAGCTCCATGAGGAATAGTTTAATCCATTTAGCTTGGTAATTTTCGTTAAACTTTCGTTAGCTTCCATTATAAGATGGCATCCACTGAAGGGGGGAGAGAGAACAAAAGAATAGGCTTACCGTTCAATGCTTCAGGCAGCTCCAATCAGTCTTATAATCTTTTCTTGTAGGGGTGTAGACAAGGTACTTGGTTACACTTAGGACAAGAGCCTTGCACTAACTAATTTATTAAAGCATAGGTTATATAAAGATTTAAAAAAAGAGAGGGAACAAAGAGGTTACATCCTCCGTAGAAGGTAAACAAACAACAGCGTTGTCAGGCTAAACTTTTCAGTCAGTTGGAGAGGGGGGTGCCGACGTCATCCTTCCGGTCACGTGTTATACTTGAGTAGCGGCGCTCGGTGTCCAACATATACTACACTGAAGAGTGGAGTCTCGGTCTATAGTTTGCTTAAATGCCCTTTCTGAGATTATACCCTTCAATATAGCATATATAACAGGGGTATGATAGATTAAACTGGTGAAACCGCTGGGAGGGTTAACCACTGATTAGCCAGGCCTTCCATTAATTTTTTCATTGTAGTAAGGACAGTAGAAATTGTTTAAATTTTAAAATAATCATACATGTCTATAATAGTTTCAAATTATCATAACAGATGGCTCACTAATGTAGCATATATAAGCAGAATGATCCAATACAGTATTAGAGCTCTAAAGAAGCTGTCTGATGAACTCATGATGAATTCTGTAGATGAACTCATGGAATTTGACAATTGAAACAAATTTTATTGACTTCTTGTCAATAATTTACATTAAAAATGGAAATAAAACTAAAATATAGATGATCATGCGGGGGATGTGCCCCGGCGAGTGAGCCTTCTTTCCCAGGTGATGAGCGGGTCCTCTGGTCAGCCCAACTCATGGAATTGGTGTAATCTTTACATAAGGGGATAAGAAACAACAACAAATTAGTGAAACCGTTGGGAGGTTTTACCACTCTGATGAGTCAAGCACTCCCAATGTATTTTTTCATTACAGTAAGGATAGTAGAAGTTTGATTGATATGTAAAAGAAATATTCACGTCTTAATGTTTTCATTTGCTGTGTATAGATGGCGCGGTATTAAATCCATGTTGTTATTAAACACACTAACTATTACTTATATACAAGTACACCTATCCCCCGATTTACACGGTACTTGTTTTACACGTTTTCGCTTTTACACGGTTTTCCAAATTAGTTTTTTTATCGCACTAAACTAAATGCTACTGTGATTGAACACATGCGCTGTGTACACATCTTACGAGGAATCCCGAGCTTATGTGCTGACTACATATTTTAACCTGTCAATGCATTTTATTTTTATTTCTGTGTACACCTATCCCCCGATTCACACGTTTTTCTCAGGAACGTATCTACCGTGTAAATCGGGGGATAGGTGTACATTATATTGTGACATTAGAAAAATAGTTAGTGGAAGATCGAAGTAGAAATTTATTCTTCAGTACCAACGAACAATCTCCACAGATTTTTAAAATTACAAATATTTTCTAGTAAATTAAATTCAATTGCCATCTATCGTTAAAATTTTACACATATAAATTTACTGGCAATGTGTTTCTTTTAAATATCATCAAATATTATCTCTACAGACCTTACTGCAATGATATGAGTTATTGAATGAAAGGGCTTGGCTCATCAGTAGTGAACCCTCTCAGCGGTTTCGCCAAATTAATCTCTAGACCGCTCTACTATTGTATTGGATTGGTTTGGAATATACCCTGTATTTTCTATGGAAGGCAGCTTAGGGGTGTTTAGTGAACTATGGACATAAGCTTATAGGTCTGTAGTGGAAGAGCTTTGCTCGATGCAATACCTTGAAATTATATGTATGTTCCTCTACAGACAATATAAGCTTATATCCATAGTTCACTAAACACCCCTAAGCTGCCTTCCATAGAAAATACAAGGTATATTCCAAACCAATCCAATACAATAGTAGAGCGGTCTAGAGATTGATTTGGCGAAACCGCTGAGAGGGTTCACTACTGATGAGCCAAGCCCTCTCATTCAATAACTCATATCATTGCAGTAAGGTCTGTAGAGATAATATTTGATGATATTTAAAAGAAGCGCATTGCCAGTAAATTTATTTGTGTAAAATATTTCTCACAATGAGTATCTTTTTATTAAAAAAAAAAAAAACGCTAGCTTTCAAGCGATAATCGCTCTTCAACGGGCTTACTAAAATATCGACTTTATAACCAGAAATATTAACAAAAACAAACGCGCGCAGCGTGGTTTAAAAAAAATCCGCAAAAAAAAGAAACTCATTGTGAAAAAATATTGGTAATTTTAAAACTTTTTTTCACAATATTATCATGAATACACAGATTTATATATAACAATGTTAATCCATTCCAATAAACCTAAACAGAATCAGAAACTTATAATTAGGTACCGAATATGGAGCAATTTTTATAATACTCAATTTGTTACAAACCACGGAAATTTCAAAAGTTTTTTTAAATAGAATAAAGGCAGTGGAGGATTCAAGTTACTTTTGTGGTATTGAGGAACAAACCTCAAGACATCTACTGATCGATTGCCCAGCATTTCAAGATTATAGAATGAAGAATGAACTAGTTGTTTGTGAACTTAACGATTTGATTTCTTATAAAAAATCATATTTAAAGTTCAATTCATTTTGTAAATACATTCTAAACTTTCTACAAAATCTGGATCTCTAATGTTTTCATGCGTTGAATAATGTAAATAACTTATGTAAATAAACTTTTCTCCTTGTTTGGCGCAAGTATCCCTTGCGTGATATAGCGCTTTGGAAATAAAATAATTGTAATTGTAATTGAATATAGAGCGATTCATATTTAAATCATTAGATAATAAAAAGGTATATTCTATCAAATAATTCCTTGAATCAATATTGAGTAAAATTAATCATTCCTCCAGGGAAAATATATGTCCATAGTTAATATAAAATACCCATTCCAAGAGTCTAGCAACAGTATCACTATAAACGGAAGTTTAAAAAATGCAATATAACAGCAGTATGGTAGATTAAACTAGCGAAACCGCTGGGAGGGTTCACCACTGATGAGCCAGGTCCTCCCATTATTTTTTCCATTGCAGTAAGGGCAGTAGAAATTGTTTGTTTTTTAAAAGAATCGTCTATAATAGTTTCGAATTTTGATAACAGATGGCGCGCTATGCATCATAATATATTGAGTAAAATTAATCATTCCTCCAGGGAAAAATATCTTTTCAAAACATTTTTATTCTCTAGCTTTCAGGCACGGACGTCCTTCTAAAGGGGAAAACCTGGTATAATGATTCGCCAATAGAAAACGTAGAAAAGTGTATTTTCCCTGGAGGTCTGATTAATTTTACTCAAAAACAAGTTGAGATTTCAGTTCGAGATGTAAAAGCGGTTAGTTTAGAAACTAAAAAAAATCGTTTTAATATATGTTTTTCTTCTGTTTTTCTTTGCGAAACATCCTATTAAGGAATAAAGACACTCACCCTGCTTTTCACATGTGTAGACATGGGGTGTACTTACAGTAAAAGCAGTCGCCTACTTCTACCCACCATGATTATCATGGCCTGTACCATGTGTACTAGTGTTATTCTTTGTTAAACATCGTATTAAAGAATAAAGACACTCGCCCTACTTTTCACATGTGTAGACATGTGGTGTAGTTACAGTAAAAGCAGTCGCCTACTTCTACCCACCATGATTATCATGGCCTGTACCATGTGTACTAGTGTTATTCTTTGTTAAACATCGTATTAAAGAATAAAGACACTCACCCTGATTTTTACATGTGTAGACATGTGGTGTACTTACAGTAAAAGCAGTCGCCTACTTCTACCTACCATGATTATCATGGCCTGTACCATGTGCACTAGTGTTATTCTTTGTTAAACATCGTATTAAGGAATAAAGACACTCACCCTGATTTTCACATGTGTAGACATGTGGTGCACTTACAGTAAAAGCAGTCGCCTACTTCTACCCACCATGATTATCATGGCCTGTACCATGTGTACTAGTGTTCTTCTTTGCGAAACATCGTATTAAGGAATAAAGACACTCACCCTGCTTTTCACATGTGTAGACATGTGGTGCACTTACAGTAAAAGCAGTCGCCTACTTCTACCCACCATGATTATCATGGCCTGTACCATGTGTACTAGTGTTATTCTTTGTTAAACATCGTATTAAGGAATAAAGACACTCACCCTGCTTTTCACATGTGTAAACATGTTGTGTACTTACAGTAAAAGCAGTCGCCTACTTCTACCCACCATGATTATCATGGCCTGTACCATGTGTACTAGGTAAGGCAAAAAAAAAAAGACACTCACCTATACCGCTATCGCATACATTTATCACTTTATCAATGCATATTTTCATCAATCTATACTCACAAATGGAATAAATCAGTAATAATAAACATCCAAAGTTATAAATTTATAATTTTCAAAGTTATAATTTTCCACCTTTGTAAAATTTGATTAAAAGAATCAATAAAATTGTTTAAATTGTCAATTGTCCAAAGATATAAATAGAAGGCTTAGGGTGTTATTCTTTCTTCAATATCATTATTTTATTACTTTTTAATGGTTCCAAATCTAATCGTTTTGAAAATCCATGTTATGAATACCAATAAGTAATTTATCTATATATAATTCTTTGTCAAATATCGTATTAAGGAATGAAGACATTCATCTATAAAGCTATCATATACATTTATCACTTTAACAATGCATATTTGCATCAATAAATACTCACAATTGGAATAAATCAGTAATAATAAACATACAAAGTTATATAAATAGAAAACTTAGAACTTTATAATGTTCTTTTTTCTTCAATATCATTAGTTTATTACTTTTTAATAGTTCCAGATCTAATCGTTTTGAAAATACGCTTTATGAATATCAATAGATAATTTATCTATATCTGTATTGGACACACCTTAGTTAACCTTGAACACCCCTTAGTAGAAACTGTGCTCAATAGATTGTGGCTTTATTTTTAAAGCAGACGTGTTCATTCTAAATATGGCGACGACACTAATCCTCTGATAAGGAAGGTCAATACAAGGTCAATGAGTTATAAATAAAATCCCTTTTACTGTCCACCCTGTTGGGAACAAAAAAAGAAAGAAAATGTTTTAAAAATAGTAAATCAATGATCTTGAAATATTTTTGGACTGACAACACTGTAATATAAAAAAGAGAATAAAGAGTGTTGGTTTTGTTTTACATAATTAGTAAGTGAAATTGTTAAATGTTTCTTTCTCTCTCTCTCTCGGCGGTACATATACTAAAATAGGAACGATACAGAGAAGATTAGCATGGCCCCTGCGCAAGGATGACACGCAAAATCGTGAAGCGTTCTCTCTCTCTCTCTCTCTCTCTCTTTGAAAATAATAAATCTAAAAAAAAAATTCTTAAAAGGTAAAATCGCCTAATTCTTTAAAACCACTTCAGCTGTAAGTAAACTTGTTATTTGTTGTTTCATCATCTGAACCATAAAGGATTCCCAACACACCCTTGCTGTAACTACAACCATCCATTTTTTAAAGGTCTACCCCGACTTGTGATTCATCTCCTCTTTAACGACTGATTGCGTGACGTCATTACAGAGTAGGGGGGTGGGGGAGACCCGCAGACACCCGTTGAGCGAGAAATTGCAATTTACCCTAAAGTTAATTGACCATTGACCACCATCATATATTGTGTGGTTAGAGAATTACATGTTTCTGG
Organism: Cordylochernes scorpioides; assembly: GCA_030710605.1. NCBI lineage: Eukaryota > Metazoa > Arthropoda > Arachnida > Pseudoscorpiones > Chernetidae > Cordylochernes > Cordylochernes scorpioides. The sequence goes on from CP092878.1 coordinate 38,276,872, forward strand.
TTGAGTCAGGTATACAGTGGAACTTCGATTTTTCCAAACGTCTTTTATTCAAATATTTATCTTGCTCCCTGAAGGAGTTCTGTGGAAGGATGGTCTAAACCATTGGTTTTCGACCACTATAACCCGGGTTCGATTCCCGCATAGAGCACTTTTTTTTTCTGATTAAAAAAAAAAAAAAAAAAACTCTAATGGCGCCCGATTCTTTCAAAAGTCCAACCCGAAAACGAAAACGTTTTTTTTTTCGAATATTTATCTTGCTTTCTGAAGGAGTTCTGTGGAAGGATGGTCTAAACCATTGGTTTTCGACCACTATAACCCGGGTTCGATTCCCGCATTGAGCACTTTTTTTTTCTGTTTAAAAAAAATACTCCAATGGCCCCCGATTCTTGTAAAAGTCCAACCCCACCAGTGAGTACAAGTAACAAGGGCTCTGGCACATTTGTAAATGCAAAGTTGAACTGCTTTCCACATATCTATGTGGTGTACTTACAGTAAAAGCAGTCGCCTACTTCTACCCACCATGAATATCATGGCCTGTACTACATGTACTAGGGATAAGCAAAAAAAAAATCTTGCTTCCTAGAATTTCCTATAAATAGAATTTCCATTTTTAATTCGAATTTTTTTATTATTCGATTTTTTTTTTGTCCCATGGGCTTTGAATTATCCTAAGTTCGTTAGTTTTAGTGTGTTTTGTGTTTTTACCATTTATATGTTATGAATAATATTTTTTGCTGTAAAGAATTGAAGGTGCAGTCGTGATAAAAGAAAAATAATTATTTACTATCAAGTAGTTTTTATTCTCAATTACTTGAAGAAAATTACACTTTAAATATTTTCACAGTTATATAGAATTTACAAAATCAATTCGATATTAGTGAATTTAAATTATAGAGAGAGATATTTATAACCCAGGGAGCACAGAACACCAACTACCCGGGAGTCCAGCTCACTAGTATGGACTAGTGTTGAGCGCTTTTACTCGCGTCCTGTTTTGATTGCTGAGTTGAACCAGTTGACCAGAAATTTCCATGCTGAGGTTGAGTCTGGAAGTCTGGCCATAGATGTAGGATTGAAGTGGGTCAGTCCAAGCAGGATAGCTGTTTGTATCCTATGTCTCAGGAATGCAGGACAGCTGAAGAGAAGATGATCGACTGTCTGTAGCTCTTCTGAACAGTGGATGCAGGTAGGGTCTGTTTTGAGATGTACACGTTTAATGTCTGCCAGTACATGGCCATGGCCCGTGAGGATGGTGGTGGGGGCCTCTCCTTGGCGGAGCTCTTTTTCTTAAGGAAGTTGTACCTTTTAGCATGTATATCGGGATTCAGACAATAACTCTGAAATATATACTCATGGACAAAACTTAAGGAAGTTGTACCTTTTAGCATGTATATCGGGATTCAGATAATAACTCTGAAAGATACACTCATGGACAAAACTTAAGGAAGTTGTACCTTTTACCATGTATATCGGGATTCAGACAATAACTCTGAAGATACACTCATGGACAAACTTAAGGAAGTTGTACCTTTTAGCATGTATATCGGGATTCAGACAATGACTCTGAAAGATACACTCATGGACAAAACTTAAGGAAGTTGTACCTTTTACATGTATATCGGGATTCAGACAATAACTCTGAAATATATTACAGTGACCTTTATATAACCCCTCCTTAATTTACTGATTATAAATAAGTTTGATGATATTATTGAGAAGAAACACATTACCAATAAATTTATTTGTTAAAATTTATTTTTTGATATATGGCAATTGAATTTATGAATTTAATACAGTTTAGTTTCAGGGGGGTCGGTGGAAGGATGGTCAAACCGTTGGTTTTTGACCGCTACGACCCGGGTTCGATTCCCGCATTGGGCACATTTTTCTGATTAAAAAAAAAAGTTCCAATGGCCCCCGATTCTAGCAAAAGTCCAACCCTACCAGCGAGTGCAAGTAATAAAACGGGGCTCTGGCACATTTGTAAGTGCAATGTCGAACTGCTTTTCACATGTGTAGACATGTGGTGCACTTACAGTAAAAGCAGTCGCTAACTTCTACCCACCATGATTATCATGGCCTGCACCACGTGTACTAGGGATAAGCAAAAAAAAAAGTTTAGTTTCTTTTTTGTTGTTGTTGAGTCTAGTGTTTTCTATCCTCTACCATAACTCTCTATGGGGGAATATATAAATAGAACAGGAGAATATCCATAACCTATTGGAAATTTGAACTAATTTTGACGCCTATGATTCTTACGCCATTTCTCGACCGTCTATAAAACGATCAGATTCGGGTCATTGACAAAGCCGTGACATCACCTTTAGCAAATTTAGGCTGGACAGACGAGGGCCATTAGCCTGAAACCACGGTGGGCGTTCTAAATTGGCCAAAGCTGGTGTTGTTACCGACCTGAATCTGATGACTTTCAAAGACTATCAATTGATGCCTCAGAATTTTCGTCTACTTTGACGTTCTCAATAATGGAAAGGGTCAGTACTGATGTGAGCCAAGCTTTTCCATTTTTTAAAATTTCAGGTTACGAATTGTTAAAAAAATTATTTCTTTTAAATAAAATAAAACGTGAACGAAGAGGAGCTTCTTATTTATATATATTTCGTTCTCGTTTTATTTTATTTAAGTATTTATATTGAAATGTTGATTTTGTCGATATTCTTTCTTTGTTTTAAAAAATAAATATCGTTGTATAATTCTTTTTTATAATAGTGTAGCGTAGAATCAAGTCTTTGTATATCTGGAGATGTGAAATTATTTATTGATGACGTCACCACGACCTGTCGACAATTATCAATCAAACCCATCTACAGCTAGGTAATCTTGAACAAACAAGTAAAGAAATATTTTAAAGATGATTTTACAAATACAGATTAATATATATTTTTTATAATCTGTTGAATAAGTTCATTGAATAAAATTAAATAAGAAATTAATTCTTCGCCACAATATATACATTTAATAATAATACAGATGTTATAGACACAAACAAGTGTCGAATTAAGACAATTAGTTTATATATAGCCATCAGAATAGATGTATATGGTCAATCTCAACATTAGATTGTCTTCTTTGTACCATAATGGTTGTACTCATTCGTATGGAATTTGGCCGTTTCAAATATCTATCAATGTAACAGTAAAAGATTTAAAGTTTCTTCTCTGATTCATTGCCGATGAAAGCTTTACTTGTACTGCCAGTTCTACAGTTCATCAGAAAAGCTAAGAGAATATCGTTAGAAAAAGAACAAAGAAGATAACCAGAAGACACACAGTGGTGTCTCTCCACCAAGACTGTATATAACTGGTTACCTATTTGATTATTGGTATTTAAAGAGACAAAGTCGCCTCTCCCGTCAAAATAAACGTCAAAACTAGACGCCATCTATTGACCGTCACCGCAAACTAGCGGTCTCGGGTCGGTGATAAAGCCACAACACCAGCTTGGCGTCTAGTTTTGACGTCTATTTTGACGGGAGAGGCGACCATTGTCTCTTTAGATCAATAACCTCCCGGCAAAATTTCCATCTATATTGGGATATGTGGGCGTTGATGGAAGGCTAGTAAAATGGCTCTATTCTAATCAATGTCACCGCTTTACCAGAAGTGTACCATTCTGGGAACCAGGTAAAACTGGTGGCCCTTGACTGTTAAAATCTGTGTTGGTTTAACACTCATTGCAGAGTAGTTGAGCATTGGAATTGTATGGTAATATTGGTATATTTACATATCCTTGAATATGAAAACAGAAAAAGATAACCAGAAGACACACAGTGGTATTTCTCCACCAAGACTGTATATAACTGGTTATCTATTTACATATTGGTTCTAACATTGTGTTTGTCTTTTCCTCTCACTGATTCATTCACCAATGAGAGCTTTGTTGACTTTTGTACTGCCAGTTCTATTGTTCATCAGAAAATCTGAGAATATCGTTAGAAAAAGAACAAAAAGATAACCAGAAGACACACGGTGGTTGTTATATCTATCCACTAAGACTGTATATAACTGATTACCTATTTACATATTGGTACTTTCTATCATGTTTCTCTTCTTGGATTCCGAACCAGTCTATATGGTCATTGGTCCGTTTCCCAAGGCCCAGGTACACCTCACGTCGAGGGAGTACAGCTGTTGCCGGGAGAAGGCGCAGCCATGGCGGCCTATGTGTCAGAAGGCAAGAGGATCCCACGTAGAGGAGAGATCGACCTAACTTCGATCAGATCGCCAGCTTCGAGGCTTCAGGCTATGTCATGAGTGCTAGCCGGCATCGGAGAATGGAGACCGTGCGGCTGAATAGGAGAACCAGATCTACAGCGTGGACGAGAAGCGAGTCCTGGCCATGTTCAAACAAGGAGAAGCGACAGAATAAGATCCTCACCCATAGAACCTCCAAGAACTCCTAGACACATAGTTACATATTGGACTGTATTGCATAGCTAGCCATTGTAAAGCTTGTAAATAGTTTAATTTCTCTCTCCATTAAACTTTGGTTTTGTAAATCTTTTAGTCTATATAAGATCAAATTTCTTGTATATACATGTATCCCGTGGTCCATTTGGACAAGGAAAGCCAAGGCTAGAACGCGGCTGATTCCACACGGCTGACATATGCACGAAGGAACGTGTGGCCATTGGACATGTGTCGGACCTGGAAGCTGTTGTTGGGTTCTGTGCTGCCTGGAGTATAGGAGCTCTATCTATGATTCCTTTCTTCCTGTGGTGAATCTGTATAAGACCGGTGGTCTTAATAAAGCTGTGTGTATATACAAGTATGATGAGGGGTTGTATTGTGATAGATAGAAAGGTACAGACAACATGAATGGTAAAGCTTGCGGGGAAAGACAGACTGTCTGTCTACCCTGGAGTAATCCATCACGGAGAGAGAGCGGGTTATTGCCCCAATTTGGAAGATTAGCCTAATATCCGGTGATTAGGGGGGCGGGGGCGTCCGTCCTGCTGAGGTGTGAACCTCCATAACATTCTATGTGAGACTTCAGATCTTTGTCTATGTAGTCTCACGCACCTTTCTTCAGTCTTTATAAGTTTATTGACAATTTGACACAATTATATTCTGAAAAAGGCATCTCCTTATTGTGCAACTGAAAGTCGCTGATGACTTGCGTCATCTATCGGAATAAATATCAACTATATGGGTATTTAGCCAATTATGGAATAATAAAAAATCAACGAGAATAGTTGATATTTATTCCGATAGATGGCGCAAGCCATCATCAACTTTCAGTTGCACGATAAGGAGATGCCTTTTTCATAATTTATGCACCTTATCCCAGTACAATATCACATTTGTACTATTTTTCACAATTATATTGATTCTTCTAATTAATTATTACAAAAAAGAGGAATATATAATAAAGAAGTAAATCAAAGGTAGATAAAATGTAAGTAAATATATATGTTATATTAAAATATTATTTTATTTAAAATTATATATCAAAGATTCAAATACTCTGCTAAATCGACCCCCAGAGGTCACGCTTCCACTATATAAACTTATTGTTGTTGTTCCCCGTAGGCCAGCCCAAACCTTTTGTACATTATGTAAATAATCTTTTCCTTTTTTATTCTTACGCCTTAAGCCAGGCAGTACTTTTATCAAACTATGTTTTTTTATATATATATCCGTAAGCACAATTGAAGCAATATCTGATCAAGACTATTTTTATTATTGTTCTTTCAAGAAATTTAACCACGACTGCATCAGGGGATTTATAGAGAGAGTTAAACTTCGCTAAAACCGGGGGAATATAGTGAATATTCAGTGAATTATAATTGAATAATATTCAGTGAATTATGTGAAATTGAATAATATTCAGTGAATTATAATTTCAGTGAATTATAATATTCATATAGTGAATATAGTGAATATAGTGAATATAGGGAATATAGGGAATATAGTGAATATTCCCTTATAACAAACCTAAATCGTGCAGCTAAAATTTGCCGATGGGTCTATCTGTCTGAATAAATATAGACTAATCCTTGATTTTTAGTTATCCCAGAATTGACCAAATATCCAAAATAGGAGTTTTATTTTTTATAAAAACTCTACTGATCGAAGTGTTTGTTGTTTCAAGAACTATAAATCCCAGTCACAGGCAACCTATATCTTCAAGGAAACATAAAATAATCCTCAATGCCAGGCGAAGCCGGGATGACGATACTCGATGACAATGCCAAGACATGTATCTACAAGCTTTCCTCTGTTTTGAACTGAGGAAGGCTCAAAAAGAACCCTCTTTAGACAGGGAGGAGGAATCTTTCAAGATGGGGGAGCCTTCTTTGCTGAAGAAAAATTATAAATATTTATTATTTTTGTATATTATATTGTGTGTAACCTAAAAAATTAGCGTAAAGATAGAGGCTGCCTGGCAGGCATTCATAGTTCTATGAAAAAATAAAGATACTTCGGTCAGTAAATCTTTTTATTATCTCGACGTTTTAACAAAAATCTTTTGTCCTCGTCAGGAGCGAACAAAAATTAAAACATTTGGCAAGGGGTTAAAAATTATTCTGAGGTTCCAAGGGCGTTCTCACGCGATATTCCAAATTTTGTATAACATCTAAAGCACGAGTCAAAAATAAATATTTAACTGACAAAAGACTATGATCTTTTAAAAAAATATATAATATACACTGGTCCGCAAAATTAAAGGAACAACATATTTTTTTCATTTATCTCAAATTTTATTGAACATTTATCAATGAAATTTTATACACAAATTTATTATTCCATTATTGATTAGAATACCCGAAATCAAAGAATTCTAACACGTATTTTATGCAAATTAGCCGGTCAAGCAATGATCTTCTTGCAGTCAGTGCATAAATATCTTGAATATTGTTGTTAATATGGGGTGTGATCACCTTTAACTGATAGACAGGCTCTACATCGGTGACCCATACTAAGAATTAGGGAGTTTATCAGCTCCTGTGGAATCAACGCCCACTCTTGTGTTAAGGCTGTTTCTAGCTCATGAGTGTTTATAGGAGGGGGTTGGAGGAATGAGATCCGCCGTCCTAGGTTGTCCCATACATGCTCAATGGGATTTAGGTCTGGGGATCGAGCTGGCCAATTCATCCGAGCAATTGCATGGTTTTGGAGAAAAGTGTCGACCACATCAGCCCTATGTGGACGGGCATTATCATCCATTAGAAGAAAGTTTTCTCCCATTTCCAACGCTTGAGGCATCACATATGCTGCCAAGATCTCGTCCCGATAACTCTGTCCAGTCAGGGTTCCTTGCCGAAAAATATGGAGTGCTGTGCGACCGCCCAAGAAGATTCTAGCCCAGACCATAAAACCTTGGCTTCTGTAGGGATCCCTTTCAACCATATTCCGGGGATTATTTCTGGTTCCTACCTCTCTCCAGACAAAGACACGACGAGAATCGCTGTTTAAAGAGAATCTGGACTCATCAGTGAACATTACACGCCTCCATTCATCTGGAATCCAGGCGACATGTTGCCTGCACCAAAGTTTCCTTGCTCTCTTTTGAGGTGGTGTCAATGGCACATAAATTCTTGTGAAGCCTTCTGAGTATTGTATCAGTTGATACTAAGACTCCTGTAGCTGCATTGAGGTCACTTCGTAGATGCGATGCTGTCATTCTTCTATTGCGACGCACAAGGAGACTCAAATAATGGTCTTGATTTAACATTGGGACCCTTGGCCGTCCTTGTCCCGGTTTTCTGGCAACATTAGCTGTCGTTTGAAATTTTTTCAAAAGCCTTGAGACAACGTTTCTTGTCACTCCAAGCCATCTTGCTACTTCTGCCTGTGATTGGCCTGCTTCCATCCTTCCAATAGCTTGCCATTTTTTTTCTTGTGATAAATGTTGCCTATAAGCCATGAAAACTTTAAAAACAAAAAGGTTCAATAAAAATCTAGTTGAGCGTAAAATTAGGACGCTTTGAGAAAGACTCAGGCACGTGCTGGAGGCGGAGTCAACGTAGACGGTGGTATTTTGCATATTGGGAACAACTTTATTGTTTTTCTGTTTTACATCCTCTCTTAATTCATGGAAGCTTTTGAATATACCAAAACTTGATATATATATCCCTTAATATAACTTTTCTTTTTCTCAAAAATGTGTTGTTCCTTTAATTTTGCGGACCAGTGTATAATGAGAAATTATAAACAAAAATTAGGTAAGACAAACTTCAGGATGACACGGAAATTTATTTAATGTAAAACCAAATTAAAACTAATTAAATAGTAGAGAAGCAATGAGAAAATTTTACAGTGTATCAAAATACAAATATCAATATTAAAAAATCTTTTCATAGAATAATGAATAATGTGCTACAATATCATATCATTTTATATATACAGTAGAATCTCTCTATAAAAGACACCTAATTGTCATGCCAAAGTGTCCTTTAGAGAAAAGGGTCTTCTTACGGAAGAGTTGTTTATTAGTAAAAATGAAAACTGTTCTTTGTAGAGAGGTGTCCTCTAGCGAGAGTGTCCTTTCATGGAGGTTCTACTGTATATTTTTAACCGTTGATACTTTCTCAGAATCAATAAGGGATTTTAAATGGTCAAAGTTATCTATACAACAAAAAGGAGAATTTCAATTTATATTATCCCATTGTATAATTATACAAGGTCATGGAGACTATATTCATTGATCAAATTCACAATCTTGGTAGGGTTGGAATACAGGTACTGTCTTGAGGCTCCCATACATTTCAAGAGGTGGTCTGGTGAGGCCTCTTTGGTCCTGCAGATGGTGCATTGTGGATAGGTCTTTACGCCATCCTGGAAGAGAAGCGGTCTTGTATGGCTGCCAGTTTTGAGCCTGGAAATATAAAAAAAGAAGAATACAATCTCAGACTTGAATGGAAGCATTGACAGTTTTACTATTAGCACACGACTAATTCTACAGAAAAAGTTAAATTAGTGGAAATAAAGTTACACTCAGAAGGACTTGAAATAAAACGTGGAATTGGCCCATATTAACTTTTTGTATCGTGTAGTCAATGATTAAATTTTAGATGCAAAACATTTAAAAAATAATTAAAATATAAAATTCTAAGTATAAATTCTTTCTAAATATATATGCTTTTATATGTTTGAATTTTTTTTAACATAAGCTAATTCAAAAAATTCCACATGTTAAATTTTAAATTGTAAATTGTGTAAATTCACAATAAGGATATTGAATTTAAAATAAAGCGTATAATAAAATCTACTCAAATATAAAAATAAATGTAAGGTTTGTTAAGAAAATAATTAGCTTTAATTCAAATGACTGAAGTCATTTATAAAATTTTAAAATCCCCATTATATATCCAAAGAACAAGATTATTTTTCACAATAAATATTTAGAAATTAAGTTTTAAATGATTTATTGAGGTGTTACGTTACAAAAGAAAATTAGCTTTTTACCCCGCGCGTTTACAAAAGAATTTTTAAATTATCTATTTCTAGAATTTCCAATTTAAAAATAATTGTTATTGCCAACCCTAATTTTTATCCAAAAAGAAAACAATAATTTATCCATAACACAATGTTAAAAACCATTATGACCTATTTCCATTAGTTCCCAATATTTTAAAAACGATATTTGTATTTTCAATTATTTCGTTGCAGAAGACGTAATCATTCACACCAAATTACGTTTCTTTATTTTCTATTTTGAAGAATTAACTATACGCCCCCTGTAGAATTTATTATAAAATCTCCATCAAAAAGTTTATAGATTCAATAAATCTAGATAAGAGCTCTATAAAAAAGCAATAAAAATAAAAGTTTAAAAACTATATTTAAAAAAATATATTGTTTTAAAACCAAAATATATATCTATGATTACAGCAATAAAATTTGCGTATTTTTAGTTTAAAATTATAATGTATTATTATATAATATGTTTTTATAAATTCATTGTTTAAAAAAGTATAAAAATTAATTTTTAAAACTTTTGTATTCTAATACATTTGATTCTTCTCTGTTTATTTAAATTTCCATAATATTTTGAATTGGAGGAACGCATATAAATCGTGTGTGTTTATTAAGTTATTATTTTGTATTTCTTTTGAGTACTTATGGGTAGAATTCGGGCCACATCCATTGAAATTTCAATCAAAATAAATATAAATAGTTAATTATAAGCCTGTACATAGCAGAAAAACAGGAACAATTTAATTTTTTTATTATCAAGATATGGAATTAGAAAGTTTAAATATTAATTTGTTATTTATTTTGTAATAAATATTTAAATTTATTTATTACCATTTGCGCATAAAACTTCTATATCCGACATAAATAATTGCGAGGAAAGCTATTTGCAATAATTTATACTGTGTAGTATGCATCTCAGAATTTTTAGTGAATTATTATTATCTTTTTTATTCAACTGTGTTTTGAAAATAGAGCAATGCATAAATAAATCTTTAATTAAAAAGGCATATATTGGATCAAAACATAATTTATTTTACCAATATTTTGATCCAATATATGTCTTTTTAATTGAATAATATAGTATGTATAATAATTTTTAGTGAATTGGTATTATCTCCTTTCTATAATAATGTAAAAAAAAAAGCAACATATATACATCAATTAATTACAGTATAAGCAGAAAGTTAAATCCATAATTATAGCCATTTACAAAATGTTGTGCAATGATAGCGGTTGAAAGCATAAAGTTATTTATAATGAATAGTATCGTTGAGAAAGAAATTTGATCTAAAAAAATGTTATTTACAATGCTGTAGAGTATAAATTGGTGGTTAAACCAATTCCTGAAGTCCACTCCTCTCCCATTTTGCAATGATAGTTATAGGCCTGGAAAATAGGTCCTCTATTGTCAGTTCTGAGCATGATATGCTCCGGAGAAGCTTCTGCACTATTACATTTCAAACAGTTATTGAAGGTTTTTTGTCCATTTTGAAATTTTAAGGTTTTTATATGGCCACTTCTTAGTCTTGCTAAAGCTGTTTGTTGATTTCTATTGAGTTTTTTGAAGTTCAGAGTAGAAATTAAAATTATTTACATTGTTTTGAATCAAGTCAAACAATACTGAAGTTACTCAGGCTATTTGCAGTCTTCAGAATTCATTAAATTTTATATTTTCCTTTATTATAAAAACTATTCAATGTTGGTAAGTGTTATCCATACGATTCTACTCTCTCATTTCCACCACCAATAGACAAGAAGTAAGAAAATATTGTGTGTTTTATAAAACGAGAGAGTCAATAAGGCCTAGATTTAAAGTTGAGGATGAAATATATATTTATTCCTTTAAATATAGTTACAGTATTAAAAGGCTTAGTGATGATCTGTTTAAGAATTATGCAGTGGAAAAAAACCTGGTCATTTGGAATTTTATAATTGAATACCCCATTTAATTTTCTATTTCTAAATGAGAGCGGAAGAATTGCAAAGGGAAGTTCCTTTTTAATGAGGAGCTCACCTATAAAATGATGTAATATATCATAGAATAAAAATATTCAGAGATAAATATATATTTTTATTAGATTGGATTTTTATTTTTAAACATCGTCGAATAAAATTGTTTTTAACATATATTTTATTTTGTTATATCAGCTTATATCAAACACAATAAATAAACGTATTTATAAAATGAAGAACAAAATCATAAGATGAAGTGGTTCTTGTAGATTTTTGGTTTTCTTTTGATAATGCCTTACTCTAGATGATTATTAAACTTCGTATTTATATATTCCTAGCAGTATTTTATTTTTAAAATGAGATTTGTAACTTGGCTTCATTCTTTTCTCAGCAAATTAATACATCGAATGTTCTTGTTATATATATATACTCTTCTATCTAATATTCAATAATCTTAGATAGTGTAGTTTCTATTAAAAGAGGTTGTATGCTACTGTTATATATTTGCATAATATTTTATTATTACAGAATTATCATAAGAACTAAAAACATGAATATCTCACGCTATATATTGATTACATCACGGAACAACAACCAAGTCCTTGGTCAAAACCATATAAACATATTATATATTACAGTTCAAAAAATCATTCTAACGTATTTTTGCTTCACGAAATCTCATTCAAATTTAGTACTTTTTGTACCATTTAAAAAAAGAAATTAGTACCTTGAGGTACTATTAGATTCTTTAATGTCTTGTGCAATATAGGATCCATTTAGATTGAAATTTAGCCCACCAAGGGTTTCTAATGGTTACTAATGGAACAAGTGACCACCTGGCTATATAGCACAAGTACTCTAGCCGTCCTACGCGCCTCGTTGATAATGGTTTCTTGTTCTCAATACGCCATAATTGTTTTACAAAATTTCATGCATCGCCCGCACATGTTCCTAATGATTTTTGAGATGCATTTGCCATAGTAAAGATTCCATTGTTCACTGCTGATTCTTTCCATTATCTGTTTTTTTATTCCAAATTTAGATAAAATAGGTTAATGATATTTTTCATTATTATTTTTCAATGTTCTTTTCGTTAAAAGGAAGGTATGTTTCCTGTCTGCTGTATTCGCTACTATGATTATTTGAATCAGCCGACCTGAAATATCAAAAATAGGGGTTTCATTAAGTCGTTCCATAGTATTTCAAGTAGTAATGATCCAGAGTAAAAGAAAGACCATCATTGTAAAAAATATTGTTAATACATTCCTTTTATATATATTGGAGACGCCGGTTATGTAAATTTCTCTCTTTTTTCCTTATTCAACCAGAAGATTTACATACTTGTAAATATAATTGTGTATATAAGAATGTGTAATAAAAGTGTGTCAGTTATAAATCAGGTGTTGGTGAATTATTAGTGTCATCAGTGTGTTGTGGACACTTTTAAGGAAGCATATAGGCTTCGGTTGGAGACCAGAAGAAGTCTGGCAAGAAGATACAGTCAAGCTCTGCCATAACTATTTAGATAAGGCCAGACATATCCAGGATGCGGCAAGCTTTCCGTGCTTAGTGTGTGAGGCAGTGATTGCATCCGAAACATATATAATTTCATGGATTGTTCTTAAAGGGATTTTCCTGGAAAATCTCTTAAAGATTTCTTGAAAAAAGCCATGGTCTACCTGTGCTGTGTGAGCAGAAGAGCTTAAATTTACTTGTTCCATTATATGTATGTTCCATATGTAAATACTTGTTTTTTTCCCTCTTTTCGCTCTCCACTTCTTCCATCCATATTTCCAAATCCATATTCTTATTTTCCATAGGATCATTCAAATAATAATCTGTATATATTTATCATGTGTATATAATCTTTCTCTATTTTTACCCCTTGTTATATTTCCCACTTTCGTAGGTTTCTCCGTCTTGTAACTCCAAGGAGAATCCTCTGTAAGACCTGTGTGTCTTAATAAAGGTTTTTGTGTATGTGTGTGTGGATTGTTCTTAAAGTTATGCAATTATGCATGTCATTGTTGCACTCTTTTGTAAGAATAGAATTTTATTTGCTTATTTCATAGTAACGAGAATTAAAAGAGAATTGAACAATTTGTGATTAAAATTGCGGCGTAATCGATTTAAAGAAGATGATTATCTCTCACTTCCTAAATTCTAAAATAATAAATATTCTCAGCTTGTATTTACTGATACATATTCAAACAAACTTGTTTTACTAATCGAAATACAAGCAAAATAATAAAACTATTTATAGCAAAACTTAAAAATAATTTTATTTACAAGCTAGTAATCTTTTGCGTTTGAATTGTAAATAAGAGACCTACAAAATTTGTTTTATATCTGTTCTCATTTCAAAAAAAGCTATTAAATAGGTAATCAATTCATTTAATTTACAATCGACGCTTAAAAGAAAACAATAGAAGATCATTTTAAAAGTTAAATGATGCAGGTTGAGAGAATAAAAATATACGACAAGCTATTTAAAAAAAAAGGCAAATGAATTTTTCACTCGAGGTCGACGGGTGTTGACCCGTCAAGAAAGGAAAGGCTAATGTTAGCAGACGACGAGTGACCCAGTGTTGCCAGATCCTCTTTACACACTGAGTATACTTCCCACGGTGTAAATAAATATAGATAGATACTTCATTTTCACTCCCCCACGCACTGTTCATCTGCTTCAAGGATAGATCCTTTTTTTTTTTCACTTAGCAAACGCTCATTTGCCTACCACTCATCGTCTGACAAGGATTGGCAATCGTTTCCTCCCGCCCACGTTTTGTTCTTCTGACAACATGGTTTTCTTATATCGTTTGGTATGTTTTAACATCGTAGTAAGATGTTTTGTGTCTTTCTGTTGACATTTACTTATTTTTCGTCTGGGATTATATTCAATGGGGGGAAAATGGCGGCTTTTGTTTACTTGAGTGA
>CP092878.1:38291301-38374116 GCA_030710605.1 Cordylochernes scorpioides
AAAAATGAAAAAGACATATCCTGACCAGGAGCACATGTGCTTTTCAGATGGCAGAGCGCCATCTGGTGGAACAGAAATCAACAAAACATTGATTTAACCTGTTCCCTGATATTGGATTGACCCAGAAATTGGGTTGGTCAAATATCAGGGAACAGGCTAAATCAATGTTTAGTTGATTTCTGTTCCACCAGATGGCGCTCTGCCATCTGAAAAGCACATGTGCTCCTGGTCAGGATATGACTTTTTTATTTTTAATATCAACACCTGACCTTTTTATTTTTTATTTAATATATTTTTTCTGTTATTTTTCACATGAATAGAATGTGAAGGTTATTCACATATTAAACAAAAAGTTAACACGGGATTCAATCCCGGTTCATGACTGTCGGGAATCGAGGATGTTACCCTACTTGTCCACCGACTTTTAGTTACTCATAAGTCAACAATACGCCATCTCTACACAAGAAAAGAAACTATTAAAGTATTAATACCTCTTTCAAATAAACAAACTTCTACTATCCTTACTGCGATGATAAAATATTGAGAGGGCTTGGCTCATCAGTGGTGAACCCTCCCAGTGGTTTCGCCATATTAATCTACCAGACCGCTTCTTAAAGCTCTAATACTGTATTAAACCATTCTGCTTTTGTCCATAGTTTTCTTGAATACCATTTCTAAGATTCCTCCCTTCAATGTAGCATATATAAGCAGAATGATCCAATACAGTATTAGAGCTCTAAAGAAGCGGTCTGGTAGATTAAATTGGTGAAAATACTGAGAGGGTTCACCACTGATGAGTCTAGCCTTCCCAATATTTTATTAATGTAGTAAGGACAGTATAAATATTTGTTTTAATTGAAAAAGAAACACAATTCGTTCTTTAATGGTTTCATGAATAGTAACTCCACTTTGTCCTGTAAATAAAACCAAGAAAACTTAGGGACAATTCAGGTAGTTTGCAGTAGTACATTCATGGACAAAACTTAAGGAAGTTTAATATTTTGATGTCTCCAGTTATCTATTCTTTTTGTGTGTGTGTGTGTGTGTGTGTGAGAAGGAAAATAATAAATTTTGATCACACTTGGTTATCTCGTGTGTCTTTATAATAAAGGTCACTGTAATATCTTTCAGAGTTATTGTCTGAATCCCGATATACCTGCTAAAAGGTACAACTTCCTTAAGTTTTGTCTATGAGTGTATCTTTCAGAGTTATTGTCTGAATCCCGATATACATGTTATAAGGTACAACTTCCTTAAGTTTTGTCTATGAGTGTATCTTTCAGAGTTATTGTCTGAATCCCGATATACATGTTAAAAGGCACAACTTCCTTAAGTTTTGTCTATGAGTGTATCTTTCAGAGTTATTGTCTGAATCCCGATATACATGTTAAAAGGTACAACTTCCTTAAGTTTTGTCCATGAGTGTATCTTTCAGAGTTATTGTCTAAATCCCGATTACATGTTTAAAGGTACAACTTTCTTAAGTTTTGTCCATGAGTGTATCTTTCAGAGTTATTGTCTAAATCCCGATATACATGTTAAAAGGTACAACTTCCTTAAGTTTTGTCCATGAGTGTATCTTTCAGAGTTATTGTCTAAATCCCGATATACATGTTAAAAGGTACAACTTCCTTAAGTTTTGTCCATGAGTGTATCTTTCAGAGTTATTGTCTAAATCCCGATATACATGTTTAAAGGTACAACTTTCTTAAGTTTTGTCCATGAGTGTATCTTTCAGAGTTATTGTCTAAATCCCGATATACATGTTAAAAGGTACAACTTCCTTAAGTTTTGTCCATGAGTGTATCTTTCAGAGTTATTGTCTAAATCCCGATATACATGTTAAAAGGTACAACTTCCTTAAGTTTTATGCATGACGCTTTCAAGAAACCCAGTTCAACCAAATAAATGATAACAATCCTATTTTCTACAATCACCAAAATCGCCAATATAGGATAAGTATTTATTGTGTTTTATTCTTCTCTTTTCTTGTTTAGTCATTTCTTTTCGGTTTTATTTTACATTTTGTTGCATCGGAGAACTTATCAATGTATTAATACCTATCATGATTTCGATAGCACACACACACACACACACACACACACACACACACTTTGTCCTTTTTGTTCTTTTTTCAATCAACATACATCGTGGACGGTTGACCCCAAATCTCCCCCATTTTGCCCCAACGGTTCATCTTCACCTGCCCATTACACCAATGACGTCATTGGGGACATTATCATCAACGTTTTTTATTATTTCCAACTGTTTCCTCGCGCTCTGTTTATAGGGGCGGTAAAAAACGGAACATTTTGATGGTTTATGGTCTTGTTACCCTCTCGGTATAATTGGTGATGATCAGAAAATGCTTTGGAACATCCAGAGATTGAAATTCCTTCTAAGTTTAACATGGCTATGCGCTTTACATTCTCTACAATAGAATCTGGCTTTAGGTACTTGCTGTTGTACGAGCTCGGGTCAAGAATAATCTTATGGTGATGCTAAGAAAGATAAAGATTCTTATCATGTGCGTTAAGGTCTCGTTACAACTAAGAATTCCAGCCCATGTTAGAATAGAAGGCAATGAACAGGCTGATGGCCTAGCGAAGGAAGGATGAAAACAGGCACTGGAAACCAATTCAATGACATTGAAAGACGCAAATACAATAGCAAAACTCATTATAAAAACCAAAATACCCCAGCCTATTTTTAACCCCAACATAAACAGAGAATTAACGACAACAATTTCAAGAATCAGGACATTTTAAAGGAATGAAGATAAACCCAGACATGACTAGATCCTACAGGAACTGCAATAACTGTCACAACACCCAACTCACTCCGGACCATATATACCCGGCCATCCTTACAGCCCTCTATATGGCAGACATCAATCCAGAAGAGGACATCCATACGGACAATGCACCTATGTTGGCCGGTATTGTGATCAGGGTGTATGGACCGATCTGATCTGATCCATGGACAAGACACCACCACCACCTCAGTTGGCCGGTATTGTGATCAGGGTGCATGGACCGATCTGATCTGCTCCATGGACAAGACACCACCACCACCTCAGTTGGCCGGTATTGTGATCAGAGTGCACGGACCGTTCTGATCTGCTCCATGGACAAGACACCACCACCACCTCAGTTGGCCGGTATTGTGATCAGGGTGCATGGACCGATCTGATCTGATCCATGGACAAGACACCACCACCTCAGTTGGGCGGTATTGTGATCAGGGTGCATGGACCGATCTGATCTGCTCCATGGACAAGACACCACCACCACCTCAGTTGTCCGGTATTGTGATCAGGGTGCATGGACCGATCTGATCTGATCCATGGACAAGACACCACCACCACCTCAGTTGGCCGGTATTGTGATCAGGGTGTATGGACCGATCTGATCTGATCCATGGACAAGATACCACCACCTCAGTTGGGCGGTATTGTGATCAGGGTGCATGGACCGATCTGATCTGCTCCATGGACAAGACACCACCACCACCTCAGTTGTCCGGTATTGTGATCAGGGTGCATGGACCGATCTGATCTGATCCATGGACAAGACACCACCACCACAAGTAGGAAGCAACATTCTGGGATCTTTGACAGAATCGTACTATAAGCGATATGCGTTATATACGGTAACTAATAAAAATTTGATTGGGGCAAAGAAAAATATAATTAGAAAAAGGAAGAGTTGTTGAAGATTGATCTTAGTCAATAATTAAAGAGGAAGCTGGTGATTTAGAATATCATATTTGTATATGGGTCGGTAATATGGTCAATGGGAAAGACATAGATATAGAAGATTAGAATCATAATAAATTTTAAAAACCTCTTTCGGAGAGTAGTCAAATAAATATTTAAAATATTTTTCAACAATAAACAACACGATGATATATAAAAAAAATATTTAAGTATTTCTATATAAGTAAAGATTAAGTAAAATTAATCCTCCAGGTAAAAAGTGGGAAAAGACACTTTTCTCTGGAAAGCCTGATTAATTTTATTCAATATTGTTGCAAGGAATTGTTCTATAGAATAAGTAAAGATGCTTCCTTGTATCTGTCTATCATCCGTTTTTTTTAATTGTATCGAGTCGTCTTAGCTTGCTAGTTATTCTCCCTGAGTTCGCTGAGTCATGTTTTATTCAAGTCACGGATTTCTCATGGAAGTGGATAGACAGGAAATTGGTGTACAGATGGTTGGGACATCCTGTGTTGAGACACAGTACCTGAAGAGAATATCCCTCAAAATCCTTCTTCAGATATATAGATAAACAAAGGGTGAAGACCTGTACTTTCTGTGGATCAGGAATAACAATGGAGATGTTACACTACTTATTTGATTATGCTGCTCTGTCTGAGGAAAGACAACTACTAAATGATAAAACGGGGCAACTTTGTCCTTCATTTCCAGCACTAATTAATGAAATATCAAAGAATAGGTATATAGCGGTGGCGATATTTGGATTCCACAGGATTATTTCCCGGAAAAAGGCCACACAGTGTTCTCCCCATCCCTTGTGAACTGGCGAATCCTGTATAGGGCGAGAGGCCCTTAATAAAGGTTTGTTGTTGTTTTTATATAGATAGACAAGAACTGAAAGAATTTAAGTACCAATATTTCTTTTTCACACAAATCAAACTTCTACTGTCCTTACTACGATTAAAAAATGAGCCAAGCCCTCCCAATATTTTTCAATCGCACTAAGGACAGTATTGTTTGATTTGAAAAAGAAAACATTCGTGCTTATAGATTCTTATAATTAAAAAGGAATATAAAATGAAAGGATTTAAAAGCATGAATGTTTCTTTTATACATAATACAAACTTCTACTGTCCTTACTGCGATGAAAAATATATTGGGAGGGCTTTTCATCGCAGTAAGGACAGTAGAAGTTTGTATTATGTATAAAAGAAACATTCATGCTTTTAAATCCTTTTATTTTATATGTATAGATGGCGCGTTATTGCTTTGTGTTAAAAAGGAATATATTGGATCAAAATATCATTTATTTTACCAATATTTCAGTTGGCTGAATGCCAACCTTTTTCAAAGTATTATATCTTGATAAAGATTGGCGTTCAACCAACTGAAATATTGGTAAAATAAATGATATTTTGATACAATTATATGCCTTTTTAATTAAAGATTTATTTATGGATTGCTCTATTTTCAAATAGATTCTTATATACAAATGACGCGTTATTAATTTATATATATAGATAGATAGCCCAGGTTCCTAGAATTATGAAAGCCAACTACCTGAAGAACCTTTTCCTAAAATTCAATAGAAATTCAAAAATAGGTCTCTCTCAAAATGAATAAAAAATTAAATTCATTATAAAAAAGGCATCTCCTTATCGTGCAACTGAAAGTTGCTTATGGCGCAAGCCATCAACAACTTTCAGTTAAACGATAAGGAGATGCCTTTTTTCATAATTTATGCACCTTATCCCAGTACAATATCACATATGTACTATTTTTTCACATGAAATTCATTGTTAAAGGATAATTAAGATGTATGTAATAAACAATGAAAAGATTTATAAAAGGTAAAAGTTAATTTGCTTATATCTCTGTCTGTCGTTCTGTTTGTTCACAAATTTTGGAATCTTACAGAACATCTAGAAGTCTGAAATTTGGTACATTTACTCACACTTGGTGACATTGCAAGTTGACAAAATGTCAAACTTCTGGGAGATCAGGAAATGGCTAATTTCTCTATATTTTATCTTTTAAAGAATGTGATCGATTTTTAATCGTACAGGACGCCTATAAGCCTGAAATTTGGTAAACTTGCTCAAACCCGATGACAATGCAATTTAACAAAATATCAAAATTCTGGGTGGTCAGGAAATGGCTAATTTGTATATATTTTTCCTTTTAAATAATGTGAGCGAATTTTTAATATAATTACAGAGCACCTAGAAGTTTGAAATTTGGTACACTTGCTCAAACCCGATGTCAATGTAATTTGACAAAATATCAGACTTCTGGGTTGTCGAGAAATGGCTAATCTGTATATTTTTTCTTTTAAATAATGTGAGCGATTTTTTAATATACTTACAGAGCACCTAGAAGTTTGAAATTTGGTTCACTTGCTCAAACCCGATGTCAATGTAATTTGACAAAATATCAGACTTCTGGGTTGTCGAGAAATGGCTAATCTGTATATTTTTTCTTTTAAATAATGTGAGCGATTTTTTTAATATACTTACAGAGCACCTAGAAGTTTGAAATTTGGTTCACTTGCTCAAACCCGATGCCAATGCAAGTTGCCAAATTATCAGATTTCTAGGTTTCGGAAATCCTCTGATTTTTAATCTCTATATTATATTTCAAATTTTGCGTTGAATTGAATTTTTTGTTTAAAAAGTCAAATTTCCTTTCATGCGGTGGTGATTCAACTGGCTGATGGATCTGCAAGGCATGCAATCTATACATTCAAGTTCCATTTTATAGCTTTGGTTTTTATTTGACATATCGGACGCGATATTCCAGCTTGAGATACTTGCGCCTATATATATTTTAGCAGCCAATATACAATTAATTTTATATACAATTCAATAACAGGACTAAAAACAAAATTAAAAATGAAAGGTTTGTTTTCTCAAACAAAAAAGAAAATCTAAAACGAATATATATTTACAAAAATTATTGAATTTTACATAGGTGTCTTTGTTATGTACAACAAATTCGCACATTTCTTCGATTTTGAATAATTACTATATGAAAAGTTGTGTTGCTTCCAGTTTGAAAATGTTCAGAGTTCCAGTATCCAGGAATTCTGTCTTTAACAGAGTATTTTAACTGAAGTCAATATACCCGCAATGTATTTCAGAGAATGACTCTTCTATTTCCTTTATTATTAAATGTATAATCATTAATGTTAGTAATGTGTTGTTGTTGTTGTGTCCAATGAAGAGCCTCAGATGTCTCCATGCATCTCTATAACAGCAGCAGCAATGTCCACTATCTTGGGTGTGTAAAGTTGCTTTTCTCGGTCTATGTCAATTTTCTGTTGTTGTGTTCAATGAAGAGCCTCAGATTTCTCCATGCATCTCTATCACAGCAGCAGCAATGTCCACTATCTTGGGTGTGTAAAGCTGCTGCTCTGGGTCCATGCCAATTTTCTGTTGTTGTTGTCGTGTCCAATGAAGAGCCTCAGATGTCTCCATACATCTCTATCACAGCAGCAGCAATGTTCTCTATCTTGGGTGTGTAAAGCTACTGTTCTGGGTCCATGTCAATTTTCTGTTGTTGTTGTCGTATCCAATGAAGAGCCTCAGATGTCTCCATACATCTCTATCACAGCAGTCGCAATGTCCACTATCTTGGGTGTGTAAAGCTACTGTTCGGGTCCATATCAATTTTCTGTTGTTGTTGTCGTGTCCAATGAAGAGCCTCAGATGTCTCCATGCATCTCTATCACAGCAGTCGCAATGTCCACTATCTTGGGTGTGTAAAGCTACTGTTCGGGTCCATATCAATTTTCTGTTGTTGTTGTCGTGTCCAATGAAGAGCCTCAGATGTCTCCATACATCTCTATCACAGCAGTCGCAATGTCCATTATCTTGGGTGTGTAAAGCTACTGTTCGGGTCCATATCAATTTTCTGTTGTTGTTGTCGTGTCCAATGAAGAGCCTCAGATGTCTCCATACATCTCTATCACAGTAGCAGCAATGTCCACTTTATTGGGTGTGTAAAGCTGCTGCTCTGGGTCTATGTCAATTTTCTGCAAGGCTGCGGCCATTGCTTGCCATGAGAATATGTGAGTAGGAGTTAGTTCCACGCCAAGACAGTTGTTACATGTCCTATAGGTTCTTGTGCCATCTGGATGTATTGTCATTCCTTTATAGTGTTTTGTTCTAAGTCTTGTTTTAGTTTTTGTCAGTTTTCTCTCAGAGTTTATTTCACATATTTGACCTTTTCTTATTTTTTGTTTAATTATCTTGTATTTTGCCAAAGCATTAGCGTCAAATACTGACATTTGTTAGTAATGTATTTCTTAAGGTATATATTTTCAAATATTATCTCGACAGATCTTATACTGCAATAATAGAAAATATTAAATAAGATGGGCTTAGCTCATCAGTGGTAAACCTTCTCACCAGTTTCGCCAAATTATTTTCCAGGCAGCTCTCTACTTTTATATACCTCTACAGACCTTATATTCATATTCATGATTTACAAAATCATTTATAATTTTCGAGTTTTTAAAAATCGTTTCTCATGAAATATAAACCAATGCTTGTTTTCTCTTTCGAATAAATAAAACATTATTCGAATCACGGTGCTTCATTCGCGAGCTATATCGTTACAAAAGGGTTCTTTTAAAAATTTAAGGCCCTCCCCCCCCCCCCCCCCCCCCCCCTCTGTATATATATATATTTACAGTTAAACCTGCCTATAGCGCTCCCTCTAAATAGTGCCTTCCTCTCTATAGCGCCTGATTTTAAATACGTAGTACGATGCGATTTACATTAAAAGTGACCTGTCTATATCACCCCATCTCTAAAGCACCCTATTTTGATGAGTCCCAAGAGGGGGCGACAGGTTTAACTGTAGATATTAAAACCACGATAAATACACTAAATATATGTTAAAATAATAATAAAATAATAAAAAATGTCAGGTACTGATATTATAACCAAATTAGGTATATCATAACCATTAACATGAACGTTTTTTATATGGCAGAACGCCATCTAGTGGGGTAGAAATAAACTAAACGTTGATTTAACCTGTTCCATAATATTTAGCCCATTTTCTTAATAAATCAAGAAAAGCCAACTACGTACGCGTTTCGGGCTGTTGGCCCTCGTTAGCGTGTTGTGTGTAAATTCTCACTTTCTTACTGCTACTCTTTTTGTGTTGATTTCTGGCTTCCCTCTTTCTTATATATTTTTTTCTTTTCTTATTTTTTTTTCTTTTTACTCTGTAATATCGTTATTTCCTTTGTCTCACTGCTTTGTTCTTATGCATACCTCTGGTGAATCCTGTATAGGGTCAGTGACCCTAAATAAAGGCTTTTTTTTTTGTTGTTGTTGTTGTTTGTAAATTCTGTGTAAATATTGGACAATATATATGCTATCTTATTATGTGCATTAACTTTCTGTGAATAGCTAAAAATAAATAATTTAAGCAAAAAAATAAATTTAAAATAGCATTTGTGAATTATTTTTCTCTATTTTTCTTTGTTCATGATAAAAATAGTGAAAAAAGTTTTAAAATTACAAAAAATTTTCTCACAATGAGTTTCTTTGTATTACAAAAAGCTAGCTTTTAAGTGATAATCGCTCTTCAACGGGCTTACTAAAACATCGACTATATACTACAAGAAATATTTCTTGTAAGATATAGTCGATGTTTTAGTAAGCCCGTTGAAGAGCGATTATCACTTGAAAGCTAGCGTTTTGTAATAAAAAGAAACTCATTTGAGAAAAAATGTTTCTTTGTAACGTCTCATAATATTTTCAAAGATGTTGAAATGTGAAAGATACTTTTAACAAAAAAGCTATGGGCCAAAAAGAGTGAATCTAAGGGATATAAAAAAGGAAGCTATCGTTAGCCTAGGAAGTCAGCAGAAGATGTAATTATAACACCCAGGGGCTTGTTAGCCAGACGACAGCCCCCCCCCACCACGAGAGTACAGGTGGACGTCTGCATCTGCTCGTCTGATGGATGGTTGAATGAACAACTACCTAATTCAATATCCATTGTTGACCTACTTCAGCTTGCCATCTATTGTCTTCAATAACACGCTATCATTCCCTTTTTACAATCTATTTTATCTTTTTTTCTCTTGTCCCAGGTCTGGACTTCAAGTCTAGACCAGATCCTGAAGGCCATGTCTCTTTATCACTCAATGACCACAGCTGGGTCGGTGTAGATGTCTGTTCGGCAATGCCCGATGTTACAGATGTGTTCTGGGCTCGCTGGAGAATCCTGACATTTGATGCAATTCAGTTTTGGATCACTTGTGAAAATCATTAGACGTAGATGACCTGTTCTAAGACGAGAAAGCATGGTGAAGTCTGATCTGTTAAGTTGTGAGTTGGTTTTCAGTTATCAGTAAACCTATCCCCCGATTTACACGGTAGATACGTTCCTGAGAAAAACGTGTAAATCGGGGGATAGGTGTACACAGAAATAAAAATAAAATGCATTGACAGGTTAAAATATGTAGTCAGCACATAAGCTCGGGATTTCTCGTGAGATGTGTACACAGCACATGTGTTCAATCACAGTAGCATTTAGTATATTGCGATAAAAACAACAAAAAAAACTTATTTGGAAAACCGTGTAAAAGCGAAAACGTGTAAAACAAGTACCGTGTAAATCGGGGGAGATAGGTGTATTCAATAATATTCCAGAATATATCTTTTATATATTCATTTATTCTGGCTGGCATTCATAGTTTTTCAAATTAACGATATTTCGGTCAGTAAATCTTTCTATTATCTCTATTTACTGGCCTAAGTATCTTTAATTTGGAGAGATATAACCATATAAAAAAACATATACAGTAGAACCTCCCTGTAAAGGACAACACCTAATTGCAGAGCCAAAGTGTCCTTTAGGGAAAGATGTCCTCTTATCAGAGAGTTGCTATATAGTAAAAATGGCAATTTTGGCAATGAAAACTGTCCTTTGTAGAGAGGTGTCCACTAGCGGGGTGTCAGCTAAAGGGAGAGAGGTTCTACTGTATATATATATCATATAATCTAAAATAAAATATATATATATTTTTAAACATATATTTCATTTTCATTCATTGACTGTTATATATTTTTGACCATAGATTCAAAAACATATCACTTTAATTATTATTGTTGTAAATATGTATAGTTAACCCTACCTTTTTAATTAAAATCACGATTATAGAATTCATTCTGTAAATTCTATATTGCTGTGATAAATAATGTTACGTGTAATTTTACTTCAAGTAATTCAAAATAAAAACTACTTGAAAGGTAAATAATTATCTTTACTTTTTCACGACTGCACCTCTTTTCAACAACAAAACACAAAAATAATTCTAACATCTATATATAACTAAAAATGATGAAAAAAAAGATAAATATAATGAGTAAGAAAGGTTTATACAGTAGAACCTGCATGAGAGGACACTCACGCTAGAGGACACCTATCTACAAAGGACAGTTTTCATTGTCAAAATTACCATTTTTACTATTTAGCAACTCTCTGGTATGATGACAACCTTTCATAAAGGACAATTTGGCTCTGCAACTAGGTGTCCTTTACAGGGAGGTTCTACTGTATAACTAAAAAATAATGAAGAAAAAAAAAAGAAGAATATAATGTGAGTAAGATAAGTCTATATTAATATTTTTTAGGTGAATGAATGTTTCAGTGAATATTTATGAATTGTTTAACAGCAAGATTTAACAACGGAACCAAGCATTTAAATCGGCTTCTACACGTCATGAGCTTGTCCAAAAAATAACTGGAGTAACGAACCAGATATTCTTCAATCAATATATATACATATAATTTGATGCTCCCCACCCAAGATAGAGAACATTGCGACTGCTGTGATAGAGATGTACGGATACATCTGAGTCTCTTCATTGGTCACGACAACAACAGAAAATTGACATGGACCCAGAACAGCAGCTTTACACACCCAAGATAGAGGACATTGCTGTGATAGAGATGTATGGAGACATCTGAGGTTCTTCATTGGACACGACAACAACAACAGAAAATTGACATGGACCCAGAACAGCAGCTTTACACACCCAAGATAGAGAACATTGCGACTGCTGTGATAGAGATGTATGGAGACAACTGAGGCTCTTCATTGGACATGAAAACAGCAAAAGAAAATTGACATGGACCTAGAACAGAAGCTTTAAACACCCAAGATAGAGGACATTGCGACTGCTGTGATAGAGATGTACGGAGACATATGAGGCTCTTCATTGGACACGACAACAACAACAGAAAATTGGTATGGACCTAGAACAGCAGCTTTACACACCCAAGATAGAGAACATTGCGACTGCTGTGATAGAGATGTATGGAAACATCTGAGGCTCTTCACTGGACACAACAACAACAGAAAATTGACATGGACCCAGAACAGCAACTTTACACTCTCAAGGTAGAGAACATTGCTGTGATAGAGATGTATGAAGACATCTGAGGCTCTCCATTGGACATGACAACAACAACAGAAAATTGACATGGACCCAGAACAGCAGCTTTACACACCCAAGATAGAGAACATTGCTGTGATAGAGATGTATGGAGAAATCTGAGGCTCTTCATTGGACACGAAGCAACAACAACAATTTGATGCAAATAATAACGATCCAGAATGTGTGAATGTCTAACGTTTTTTCAGAGGGGAAGGTTCTAGGGGGAGCATAAATCTTGTTATATCATTCTTGTAGGGATGATCTCAACGGCCTTGGAGGAACTTGTAATTGGCGACGGGTGGAGCAGGAAGTATGTTGGGTCTGGAGAAAGGAAGGAAGGAGAGGCATTGTCGTCCTGGTTGACAACGGCTCTGGCAGTCGTTGGGACAATTGACTGTTGACATCTGCATTCTGCAAGTTAACTGAAACTGTTAGAATATATCATTTTATTATTTTTGACCATTGACTGTAGAGTTTTTGTTTGTTTGTATAACAGCCCCCCCCCCCCATTGTATGACGATCTTTTTGCATATAAAAAGTTTTGCCTAAAGTAAGTTAATTGTTTTTTTTAATAAACTATGTTCAGTCGATATATCAGACTTGATCTCTTGAGAGATATGCAGCAAAGAAGTATGAAAAAGAGAGACAGAGAGATAAATTCGAATTGTGAGAAAGTATGAATTATATTTCAGAATAATAAAACTGCTTGTTCTAACAGAATTGACCCCACTAGTCGTAGTCAAGTGACTCCGGACCCAACTGCGGACGACAGATCGTCTGCTTACAGACAGACAGTGAATAAACACAGAAACTATCTCCCATTACTTTCTTTAGTATAACATCGGCGAACTTTCAGGGAAGAGAATCTATTTCTTCAGACAAAGAATAGACACAAGCTACAAAGATATCAAGATTTGTGAACTCAACGATTTGATTTCCGATAAAAAAATCATATTTAAAGTTCAATTTATTTTGTAAATACATTCTAAACTTTCTACAAAATCTGGATCTCTAATGTTTCATGCGTTGAATAATGTAAATAACTTATGTAAATAAACTTTTCTCCTTGTTTGGCGCAAGTATCCCTTGCGGGATATAGCGCTTTGGAAATAAAATAATTGTAATTTATAAAATAAAAAAAGCTAAAACTGAGTAAAATAAAAGTGAATTTATTTTACCTGTATTTATTTTGAATCTTGATTTTTTATCTGTTTTATATTATCGTTTTTATCGTGTCTCGATATTTAGCTGAAAGAGACTTCTCAATGGGAGCTCGATGAGTTATAATAAAGGAAGACGTTCTCTCGATTAGATGGTACAGCATCGCTAAGACCTTTGGGAAAAGAAAGACATATGACCTGACCACTATATAAACTCCATATAAACTTACTTCTAAAGAAATAGAAACAATAACCAAAACAAAAATAAACAAGAACTGGAGGATCCCACCTAAGCACAGTTGGTACAGTGGAGTGAACCCAGGAGGAGCTCTGAACATCAGAAATAGACAGCATAAAACAACACTAACAAGATTTAGAACAGGCCATCTCAAGCAATTGAAGATAGAAAATAATAACAAAATCTACCCCACTTGCTCAAAATGTAGCTTGGCACCTGCAGCTCCAGAACACATTTTGGCTTGCATTAGATGAACTAAACAGGACCTTTGGGAGAGGCCGCTGCTTATCATAAACAGTTCGAGGAGCATGAACTCATGGAATGCGTGTAATCTTTACACAAGGGGATAAGAAACAGCAACAACACTATATAAACTCTACAATGAATACAATGATGTTCAATCAAGGTTTGATTTGTATAAATTCTACAAGGCCGCAGTCACCGTTTGGAGGAGATTAATAGAATCACCGAATGTCGTGGTCCATTTGGATGAAGAAAATGAAGACTAAAACACGGCTGATTCTACACTCGTCTTTTCAGTGATACGCTAACCTTGACGTATGCACGGTGGAATCTGTGGCCACTGGAAATGTGTCGGATCTGTAGGCTGTTGTTGGGTGCTATGCTGCCTGGAGTATAGGAGTTCCATCTATGCTTCCTATCTTCCTGTGGCGAATCTGTATAAGACCGATGGTCTTAATAAAGCTGTATGTGTATAAACCCTACGATATATGTAGTGATATGGTAGATTAAATTGGCGAAATCGCTGGGATTATTCACCACTAATATAAGCCAAGCCTTCCCAAATCTTTTTCAATCTTCAGTTCACTAATTCCTGCACATTTCTTCCTATAGGATTAAAAGTAAATAGCGCTGAATAATTTCATTTTGAACATATAGATGGCACTATTAACCAATTCCATTTTTAATACCAAATGGCTTTACATGCAAACACAGAAAATCCTTCTACCATTTAAAAGATAATTTCAAATGAACCTCGTTCAGGTCGACCACCAACAGCGGTGAATCAAGAAAATATTGCGCTGGTATGATTTTTACTTAGAGAAGATCAAAGAATTATGTATCAGCAGTTAGATAAAAGTGTGGACGTTGGATCGGCAGCAATCAACACCATCATTAATGGTCATTTAAAATACAGAAAACTTGTTAGTAGATGGGTACCTCACAGCTTTACTGAAGACCTAGAACTTGGTTGCGTTAAATGGTGTAATTTCATGTTGAAAAAAAAATTATGAAGGCAAATCAAAAGCTGTTTTTAATATTATTACAGGTGACGAAACTTGAATTTACAATTTTGATCCAGAAACAAAACGGCAATCTACTTTTTGTTGCTCTTCAAAATCACCTCTTCCTAAGAAAATTCTCAGAGCTCGAAGTGTTGGAAAACAAATGGTCGCTTGTTTTTCTTTTTTTTTTTTTGGAAAAAGTGGTTTCATTGATATTGTGAAAATAGAAGATCGAAAGACAGTTAATAGTGACTTGAATACAACAAAATGCCTTCCAGCAGTATTTGAAAAAATCAAGCAAAGCAGATCAAGAGCTCAACTTAGAGGAGTCCTTCTTCACAATGACAATGCAAGACAATGCATTTTGATCCAGAAACAAAACGGCAATCTACTTGTTGTTGTTCTTCAAAATCACCTCCTCCTAAGAAAGTTCGCAGAGGTAGAAGTATTAGAAAATTAGCCAAATCCATTTCAATATCAAGTGGTCTATATGCAAACACAGAAAAGCCTTCTACCATTCCAAAGATAAGTTCAGACATAAAAAAAGAGGAAGTCCATTTGGCACCTGAAGTAACCACGCCCAAGACATACATAAATTAGGGGAAAAAACTGCTAATTTATTTTTCAGCCCACGAACACCTATAACTTACAATTTAAAAAAAAGCTAGAAGTTATTAGGGTAAAAAATAAAAAGGTCTTCAAAAAAAAAAGAGTACCAATTCTATGAAGTAGCATTATAGCGAAGAACAACACAAAGAACAATATTTCTTCAATTCTTTCTTTCTTTTTTCAATTTACGACTGGCTATAGTTGTAACTCCATGGAATATATTAGGGAACAGGTTTGTACCTTAGGATGGAATACGCTTACCCTGAATACGTCTTGGAGATTTTCTCTTCAATAATACTATGGACTGATCTTGTTGAAGGAACCTGATTGAGGAGGCATATCAGTTCTAAGTCTAAGATTCTCCTGAGAGATACAGAAAAGGTTTGGCCCATAGGATGGAATACGCTTGCCCTGAATAAGTCTCCTCTTGGAGATTTTCTCTTCAATAATACTATGGACTGATCTTGTTGAAAGAGCCTGATTGAGGAGGCATATCAGTCCCAAGTCTTAGATTCTCCTAAGAGACACAGAAAAGGTTTGGCCCATAAGATGGAATATGCTTGTCCTGAATAATTCTAGGAGAGCTTTTCTCTTCGATAATACTATGGATCGGTTACTAGGAATTAATTTTGTTGAAGGAATTTGATTGAGGAGAC
Source organism: Cordylochernes scorpioides (assembly GCA_030710605.1). Classification (NCBI taxonomy): domain Eukaryota; kingdom Metazoa; phylum Arthropoda; class Arachnida; order Pseudoscorpiones; family Chernetidae; genus Cordylochernes; species Cordylochernes scorpioides. The sequence goes on from CP092878.1 coordinate 38,307,395, forward strand.
ACTTCAGTTCTAAGTCTAAGATTCTTCTGAGAGATACACAGAAAAGGTTTACACAATAAGATGGAATACGCTTGTCCTGAAAAAGTCTCCTCTTGTAAGTTTTCTCTTCAATTCTAAGAAACGATTACTATGAATTAATCTTGTTGAAGGAATCTGATTGGAAAGTAACATCAGTTCTAAGTCTTAGATTCTGCTGAGAGATACAGAAAAGGTTTTGACCATTGGATGGAATACGCTTACCCTGGATAAGTCTTGGAGATTTTCTCTTCGATAATACTATGGATCGATTACTATGGATTGATCTTGTTGAAAGAGCTTGATTGAAGAGGCATATCAGTTCTAAGTCTTGGATTCTCCTGAGAGATACAGAAAATATTTGAGAGAAAAAAAAAAGAGTAACAAAGGAATTCGAATTTACAAAGTTATGTCCATCAATATCTTTATCAAGATCTTTAATCTTATCTTGAATATAGAGATTGCCTGGCCTGCATTCATATTTCTTTAAAAAATAGACACTTCGGCCAAAAATATATTTTTGTTCTTTTATACATTACATAGATTCTCCTGAGATATATTGAAAATGTTTGGGGAAAAAAGAAAGAGAAAGGAATTCAAATTTACCAAGTTATTACCATCAATATATTTATTGAAAGATCTTTAATATTATATACATATATTCTCCTTTGAGAAAGTGCGAGAAAGATATTTAAATTTACACGGAGTTTATTAAAATTATTATCTTTATTAAGACATTTAATCTTATGTGCAGATTCTTATGAGAGATACAGAAAGGTTGGCTGGCAGTATTCCTGTCCTCTCAGAGCTTCCTTTCTATGGCTAGTCTTTTGATGGTATCCTATCTATCTATTTCTCCTCAACCATCCATAGGTTGGTGGCTGGCAGTATTCCTGTCCTCTCAGAGCTTCCTTTCTATGGCTAGTCTTTTGATGGTATCCTATCTATCTATTTCTCCTCAACCATCCATAGGTTGGTGGCTGGCAGTATTCCTGTCCTCTCAGAGCTTCCTTTCTATGGCTAGTCTTTTGATGGTATCCTATCTATCTATTTCTCCTCAACCATCCATAGGTTGGTGGCTGGCAGTATTCCTGTCCTCTCAGAACTTCCTTTCTATGGCTATCTTTTGATGGTATCCTATCTATCTATTTCTCCTCAACCATCCATAGGTTGGTGGCTGGCAGTATTCCTGTCCTCTCAGAGCTTCCTTTCTATGGCTAGTCTTTTGATGGTATCCTATCTATATATTTTTCTTCAACCATCCATAGGTTGGTGACTGGCAGTATTCCTGTCCTCTCAGAGCTTCCTTTCTATGGCTAGTCTTTTGATGGTATCCTATCTATCTATTTCTCTTCAACCATCCATAGGTTGGTGGCTGGCAGTATTCCTGTCCTCTCAGAGCTTCCTTTCTATGGCTAGTCTTTTGATGGTATCCTATCTATCTATTTCTCCTCAACCATCCATAGTTTGGTGGCTGGCAGTATTCCTGTCCTCTCAGAGCTTCCTTTCTATGGCTAGTCTTTTGATAATATCCTATCTATCTATTTCTCCGCAACCATCCATAGTTTGGTGGCTGGCAGTATTCCTGTCCTCTCAGAGTTTCCTTTCTATAGCTAGTCTTTTGATAGTATCTTAGGATCCTCTCTTTCTGCCGAATTTGTCAATGGATTCCATCTTCGGCCTTTATCCACTCCGAAGACAGACAAGATGTCCAAACCTGATGGTCCCCCTTCTCTCAACCGTCTGCAATAAACCATATCCCTCCTGTATTTGAGAGATGATAATGATATATTGTCCGCAGTCACCGTTCGGAGCAGAGCAATAGAATTGCCGAATGTCGTGGTCCATTTGGATGAGGAAAGTGAAGACTAGAACGCGGCTGATTCCACACTCGCCTTTTCAGTGATACTCTAACCTTTACACGGTGTGGCCACTGGACATGTGTCGGACCTGGAGACTGTTAGGCTCTGTGCTACCTTGAGTATATGAGCTTCATCTATGCTTTCTTCCTGTTGTAAATCTGTATAAGACTGGTGGTCTTAATAAAGTAGTATGTATGTGTGATAATGATATATATATTTTTAAAAATCCTTATTTATGTTTCTTTATATACTAGACGAATGACCCGGGCAACGCCCGTGTTTTACCCGATTGAATGTTTTTATTCCAATACTATTTGTTACAATTATAAATTGGAGCCGTGGATGCCACTCTTGTGAAACGTCCCGCTCCAAACTTTACATGTACATTAGGTCAGCTGGTATTACCCCTCATTTTCACCGCTAGAGGCGCGAGCGAATTGACTTTTTGTAAATATACATAATTATAAAGATAGAAGCTTCTATAGAAGATAATTATCATAATGATGATGCGCGCGCATCCGTGACATGAGGAATTGAGGAATTGATTGAGGAGGAAAGACGGTCGTGACTATATATCTATATATATGTGTGTTATATAAGATTATTTAATTTTAAAATTATAAATTCATAATAAAATTACTCTGTTAATGTTGACCCCCAGATGTCGACGTTTTCCCTATATAAACTCATTGTTGTTGTTTCCCGTTGGCCGGCTCAAATCTTTTGCACATATGAAAATATGTCTTTCATTTTCTTTATTCTTACGCCTTAAATCAGGTATTTCTTTCTTTATTATGTCTTTTGTGTTTCATAAGCTCAATTAAAGCTAATTCTGATTTAAACTATTTTTTTTTATTATTCTTTCCAACGACTGCAAAACAATATCGCATACTCATGGATTCCAAGATCAAGCAAAAGACCAATAATTCTAAATAACATATTCTAAAATAAACAGCAGAAAAATCATTTTTATAATATCTACTAGCCGAATGATTCGGGCAACGCCCGGGTTTTACCCGATTAAATGTTTTTATTCAAATATTATTCGTTACAATTATAAATTAGCACCGTGGATGTCACTTTTGTGTAACGTCCCGCTCCAAACTTTGTGTGTTTTTAAAATATAAAAATAAATATGTAAATTTTCACAACGATATTTGAAAATTATATTATTTTGATTTTCAAATACTATTCGTTACAATTATAAATTGGCGCCGTGGATGTCACTCTTGTGAAACGTCCCGCTCCAAACTTTGTGTCTGAGAAGCGATATTTTTATAAAAAGATGATCTGGCTTTTGTTTTCTGCTCGAATGAATGTTTTTCTGTCAGAATTTTGTTCCTGCGTACAAAATAATGAACTGGTTTCACCCGTGGTCTCTACTTTTTGGAATTTTTCTCGATATAATTTTGTATCTGATAATCAAACATGATACAGCAATATCGTCATCATCATTTCTGACTAAAATATATAGTTTTAATAATTGATTTATATATATTTTAAAATAGCCTATCGTCTTCCCCGTATTTTTTTACCTATGTATGGAAATTTTGGTTTGAATTAGTGAACTACTGCGAATTTGTATACCGGACATACAAATAAACATACAAACATTCATTTTTATATATATAGAAGATGTTATATTAAAATATTATTTTATTTAAAAAATTATATTTCATAGATTCAAATACTCTGCTAAATCTACCGCCAGAGGTCACGCTTCCCCTATAAAAACGCATTGTTGTTGTTTCCCGATGGCCGGCTCAAACCTTTTGTACATTATGTAAATAAGTTTTCCATTTTTTTTTTAAATTCTTACGCCTTAAGCCAATCAGTACTTTTAATCAAATTATGCTCCTATATATCCCATAAGCTCAATTAAAGTTATTTTTGATAACTATTTTCATTAATATTATGCTGTTACCACGATTGCATTAACATAGCATAATCCTCAAGAATACCAAAATTTCGCAGAAAATCTCATTTTTATATTATATATATATATATATATATATATATATATATATATATATATATATATATATATATATAGAGCGTTCGAAAAAGATTTCAAATTGGATTCATAATTAGTGTCTTTGTGATCTATGATTTATATTATTTAATTCAATCATTCCAACCATTCTTTCTCAATGATACATTAAGATTATTTTAAGCATTCCTTTTCTCTTTCAACGTGGAGAGTGTTATTATGACCAGTGGTCAGTGGGTCTACATGGGGGTGGGGTCAGCTGTAATCATCAAGCGGTCAATGGTCAAATTACACAGTAGGCCATCGACAATTGATTTAAGGTATGTCCTCATCACTTCCTGGTACCATTTATACCTCAACCATTCTGGAGAGTACTCACTTCTTTGGCTTAATACAATTATTAAAATTTCTGTTGTTTCTTCAAAATCACATTAATAGGTATCGCTCAACAAGAGCAACCTAGTTCATGATAATTGAAACAGAAGGTTATTCACATATTAAACAAAATTTTAAAGCGGGATTCAATCCCGGTTCATGACTGTCGGGAATCGAGGGTGTTACCCACTTGTCCAACGACTTTTTAAATTGTATATTTCTGTTGTTTATTTATCATTGTACATAATCGTTAACATTACAATATATAAAACGATTTGCGTGTATAGAAAAAAATACCTAAATAGTTTAAATATATTTACTAAAATAAATCCTTGAATCAATATTGAAATAAAATATTAGGCTTCCAGGGAAAATTTTCTTTAAAAATTTTTTTTTTTTTTTTTACAAATCTATCTTTCGGTCAAGAAAGCTAGAGAGACTTGTAAATAAATAAATAAATAAACTTTTATCTGGAGACCTAATATTTTTATTTTAATAAGTTCAAATATATATTTACCAAAAAAAAAACATTTTATATCAAACAATTTATATCTTCAATATAAGTAAATAGAGTTCTTTCAAGGGTATTATTACTGTCACAGTAAACAAAAAAAGCCGCCATTTTCCCCCATTGAATATAATCCTAGACGAAAAATAAGTAAATGTCAACAGAAAGACACAAAACATCTTACTACGGAGATATGAAAACGTACCAAACGATATAAGGAAACCATATTGTCAGAAGAACAAAACGTGGGCGGGAAAATGATTGCCAATCCTTGTCAGACGATGAGTGGTAGGCAATTGAGCGTTTGCTAAGTGTAAAAAAAAGGATCTATCCTTGAAGCAGATGAACAGTGCGTGGGGGAGAGAAAAAGAAGTATCTATCTATATTTATTTACACCGTGGGAAGTATACTCTGTGTGTAAAGAGGATCTGGCAACACTGGGTCACTCGTCGTCTGCTAACATTAGCCTTTCCTTTCTTGACAGGTCAACACCCGTCGACCTCGAGTGAAAAATTCATTTGCCTTTTTTTTAAATAGCTTGTCGTATATTTTTATTCTCTCAACCTGCATCATTTAACTTTTTAAAATGATCTTCTATTGTTTTCTTTTAAGCGTCGATTGTAAATTAAATGAATTGATTACCTATTTAATAGCTTTTTTTAAATGAGAACAGATATAAAACAAATTTTGTAGGTCTCTTATTTACGATTCAAACGAAAAGATTACTAGCTTGTAAATAAAACTTTTAAATTTTGTTATAAATAGTTTTTATTATTTTGCTTGTATTTTTCGATGAATAAAACAAGTTTGTTTGAATATGTATCAGTAAATACAAGCTGAGGATATTTATTATTTTAGAATTTAGGAAGTGAGAGATAATCATTTTCTTTAAATCGATTAGGTTGCAATTTTAATCGCAAATTGTTCAATTCTCTTTTAATTCTCGTTACTATGAAATAAGCAAATAAAATTGTATTCTTACAAAAGAGTGCAACAATGACATGCATAATTGCATAACTTTAAGAACAATCCACACACACACACAAACCTTTATTAAGACACACAGGTCTTACAGAGGATTCTCCTTGGGGTTACAAGACGGAGAAACCTATGAAAGTGGGAAATATACAAAGGAGTAAAAATGGAGAAAGATTATATACACATGATAAATATATACAGATTATTATTTGAATGATCCTATGGAAAATAAGAATATGGATTTGAAAAAAAAAAATTGGAAATATGGATGGAAGTGGAGAGCGAAAAGAGGAAAAAAAAAACCCGGGTATTTACATATGGAACATACATATAATGGAACAAGTCAATTTAAGCTCTTCTGCTCACACAGCACAGGTGAACCATGGCTTTTTTTCAAGAAATCTTTAAGAGATTTTCCAGGAAAATCCGTTTAAGAACAATCCATGAAATTATATATGTTTCGGATACTATCACTGCCTCACTTACTAAGCTCGGAAAGCTTGCCGCATCCTGGATATGTCTGGCCTTATCTAAATAGTTATGGCAGAGCTTGACTGTATCTTCTTGCCAGACTTCTTCTGGTCTCCAACCGAAGTCTATATGCTTCCTTAAAAAGTGTCCACAACACCAGAAACACTGATGACACTAATAATTCACCAACACCTGATTTATAACTGACACACTTTTATTAAACTTACACATCCTTATATACAGAATTATATTTACAAATATGTAAATCTTCTGGCTGAATAAGCAAAAAAAAGAGAGAAATTTACATAACCGGCGTCTCCAATATATATAAAAGGAATGTATTAACAATATTTTTTTACAATGATGGTCTTTCTTTTACACTGGATCATTACTACTTGAAATACTATGGAACGACTTAATGAAACCTCTATTTTTGATATATTTCAGGTCGGCTGATTCAAATAATCATAGTAGCGAATACAGCAGACAGGAAACATTCCTTCCTTTTAACGAAAAGAACATTGAAAAATAATAATGAAAAATATCATTAACCTATTTTATCTAAATTTGGAATAAAAAAACAGATAATGGAAAGAACAGAAGTGAACAATGGAATCTTTACTATGGCAAATGCATCCCAAAAATCATTAGGAACATGTGCGGGCGATGCATGAAATTTTGTAAAACAATTATGGCGTATTGAGAACAAGAAACCATTATCAACGAGGCGCGTAGGACGGCTAGAGTACTTGTGCTATATAGCCAGGTGGTCACTTGTTCCATTAGTAACCATTAGAAACCCTTGGTGGGCTAAATTTCAATCTAAATGGATCCTATATTGCACAAGACATTAAAGAATCTAATAGTACCTCAAGGTACTAATTTCTTTTTTTAAATGGTACAAAAAGTACTAAATTTAAATGAGATTTCGTGAAGCAAAAATACGTAAAATGATTTTTAGAACTGTAATATATAATATGTTTATATGGTTTTGACCAAGGACTTGGTTGTTGTTTTGTGATGTAATCAATATATAGCGTGAGATGTTTTTAGTTCTTATGATAATTCTGTAATAATAAAATATTATGCAAATAAATAACAGTAGCATACAATATCTTTTAATAGAAACTACACTACCTAAGATTATTGAATATTAGGTAAAAGAATACATAACAAGAGCATTCGATGTATTGAGTTTCTGAGGAAAGAATGAATTCAAGTTACAGTACTAATTTTAAAAATAAAATACTGCTAGGAATATATAAATACGAAGCTTAATAATCATCTATAAAAATGTATTATCAGAAGAAAACCAAAAACTTAAAAGAACCACTTTATCTTATGATTTTTTTCTTCATTTGATAAATACGTTTATTTATTGTGTTTGCTATAAGCTAATATAACCAAATAAAATATATGTCAAAACAATTTTATTCAACGATGTTTAAAAATAAAAAATCCAATCTAATAAAAATAAATATTTATCTCTGAATATTTTTATTCTATGATATATCCACATCGTTTTATAGGTGAGCTCCTCATTAAAAAGGAACTTCCCTTTGCAATCCTTCCGCTCTCATTTAGAAATAGAAAATTAAATGGGATATTCAATTATAAAATTCCAAATGACCAGGTTTTTTTCCACTGCATAATTCTTAAACAGATCACCACTAAGCCTTTTAATACTGTAACTATCTTTAAAGGAATAAATATATATTTCAACCTCAACTTTAAATCTAAGCCTTATTGACTCGTTTTAAAAACACACAATATTTTCTTACTTCTTGTCTATTAGTGGTGGAAATGAGAGAGTAGAATCATATGGATAACACTTACCAACATTGAATAGTTTTTATAATAAAGGAAAATATAAAATTTAATGAATTCTGAAGACTTCAAATAGCCTGAATAACTAACTGCAGTATTGTTTGACTTGGTTCAAAACAATGTAAATAATTTTAATTTCTACTCTGAACTTCAAAAAACTCAATAGAAATCAACAAACAGCTTTAGCAAGACTAAGAAGTGGCCATATAAAAACCTTAAAATTTCAAAATGGACAAAAAACTTTCAATAACTGTTTGAAATGCAATAGTACAGAAACTTCTCTAGAGCATATCTTGTCATGCTCAGAACTGACAATAGAGGACCTATTTTCCAGACCTATAACTACCATCGCAAAATTGGAGAGGAGTGGACTTCAGGAATTGGTTTAACCACCAATTTATACTCTACAGCATTGTAAATAACATTTTTTTAGATCAAATTTCTTTCTCAACGATACTATCCATTATAAATAACTTTATGCTTTCAACCGCTATCATTGCACAACATTTTGTAAATGGCTATAATTATGGATTTAACTTTCTGCTTATACTGTAATTAATTGATGTATATATGTTTTTTTTTTACATTATTATAGAAAGGAGATAATACCAAAATTCACTAAAAATTATTATACATACTATATTATTTAATTAAAAAGGCATATATTGAATCAAAATATCATTTATTTTACCAATATTTCATTTGGCTGAACACCAACCTTTTTCAAGGTAATATGTTATAATACCTTGTTAATGTTTGGCGTTCAGGCAACTGAAATATTGGTAAAATAACTGATATTTTAATCCAATATATGCCTTTTTAATTAAGTATTTATTTATGGATTGCTCTATTTTCAAATACTTAATATAAAAAAGGGCATATCCTGACCATGTTCAGATGAACCTTTTAGATATTTTTATTATTTTTCCACATACTATACTAAAGTATAAATTATTGAAAATAGCTTCGCGCACAATTATTTATGTCGGTATACGTATATAAAAGTTTTATGCGCAACTGGTAATAAATAAATTTAAATATTTATTACTAAATAAATATCAAATTAATATTTACTCTTTCTGATTCCATATCTTGATAATAAAAAATTAAATTGTTCCTGTTTTTCAGCTATGTACAGGCTTATAATTAACTATTTATATTTATTTTGATTGAAAATTCAATGGATGTGGCCCGAAATCTACCCAAAAGAAATACAAAATAATAACTTAATAAACACACACGCTTTATATACATTCCTCCAATTAAAAAATTTAATGGAAATTTAAATAAATAGAGAAGAATAAAATGTATTAGATTACAAAAGTTTTAGAAATTAATTTTTATACTTTTTTTAAACAATGAATTAATAAAAACATATTATATAATAATACATTATAATTTTAAACTAAAAATACGCAAATTTTATTGCTGTAATCATAGATATATATTTTGGTTTTAAAACAATATTTTTTTTAAATATAGTTTTAAACTTTTATTTTTATTGCTTTTTTTATAGAACTCTTATCTAGATTTATTGAATCTATAAACTTTTTGATATGGAGATTTTATAATAAATTCTACAGGGGGCGTATAGTTAATTCTTCAAAATAGAAAATTAAGAAACGTAATTTGGTGTGAATGATTGCGTCTTCAGCAACGAAATAATTGAAAATACAAATATCGCTTTTAAAATATTGGGAACTAATGGAAATAGGTCATAATGGTTTTTAACATTGTGTTATGGATAAATTATTGTTTTCTTTTTGGATAAAAATTAGGGTTGGCAATAACAATTATTTTTAAATTGGAAATTCTAGAAATAGATAATTTAAAAATTCTTTTGTAAACGCGCGGGGTAAAAAGCTAATTTTCTTTTGTAACGTAACACCTCAATAAATCATTTAAAACTTAATTTCTAAATATTTATTGTGAAAGATAATCTTGTTCTTTGGATATATAATGGGGATTTTAAAATTTTATAAATGACTTCAGTCATTTGAATTAAAGCTAATTATTTTCTTAACAAACCTTACATTTATTTTTATATTTGAGTAGATTTTATTATACGCTTTATTTTAAATTCAATATCTTTATTGTGGATTTACAATTTAAAATTTAACATGTGGAATTTTTAAATTAGAATATGTTTAAAAAATTCAAGCATATAAATGAATATATATTTAGAAAAAAGAAAAATAATTTATATTTAGAATTTTATATTTCAATTATTTTTTTAGACGTTTTGCATCTAAAATTTAATCATTGACTACACGATACAAAAAGTTAATATGGACCAATTCCATGTTCTATTTCATGTCCTTCTGAGTGTAACTTTATTTCCACTAATTTAACTTTTTCTGTAGAATTGGTCGTGTGCTAATGGTACGACTGTCAATGATTCCATTCAAGTCTGAGATTGTATTCTTCTTTTTTATATCTCCAGGTTTAAAACTGGCAGCCATACAAGACCGCTTTTCTTCCAGGATGGTGTAAAGACCTTCCCACAATGCACCATCTGCAGGACCAAAGAGACCTCACCAGACCACCTCTTGAAATGTATGGAAGCCTAAAGAAAGTACCTGTATTCCAAGCCTACCAAGATGGTGAATTTGATCAATGAATATAGTCTCCATGACCTTGTATAATTATACAATGGGATAATATAAATTGATATTCTCCTTTTTGGTTGTATAGATAACTTTGACCATTTAAATCCCTTATTGATTCTGAGAAAGTATCAACGGTTAAAAATATACAGTAGAACCTCCATGAAAGGATACTCTCGCTAGAGGACACCTCTCTATAAAGAACAGTTTTCATTTTTACTAATAAACAACTCTTCCGTTAGAGGACACTTCTCTTTAAAGGACACTTTGACATGACAATTAGGTGTCCTTTATAGGGAGATTCTACTGTATATATAAAATGATATGATATTGTAGCACATTATTTATTATTCTATGAAGAGATTTTTAATTTCTATATTTGTATTTTGAAACACTGTAAAATTTTTCTCATTGCCTCTCTACTATTTAATTAGTTTTAATTTGGTTTTACATAAAAAATTGTGTTATCCTGATGTTTGTCTTCCCTAATTGTTTACGTTACAATATATTTTCGTCCAAGTTTTTATAACTCACAGTTCATCACAAATCATGCTAATTTTGGAGAATTTCTGTCGAAATTCGGGGCAACGGATGATCCTAGCTGCTTCTGTGGAAAAGAAAGTCAAAACTCAATACATTTATTAATAGAATGTCAGATATTTCACAGCTACAGAAGTAATCATTTTTATCCCATCGAAGAAATTTGCGAATTTGTATATAACAAAGACACTTATGTAAAATTCAATAATTTTTGTAAATTCATTTTAGAATTTCTCTTCTGTTTGAGAAAACCATCGTTTGAGTTTTAATTGCGTTTTTAGTCGGTTATTGAGTTGTATATAATGAATTGTATATAAGTTGCTAAAATGTATTTAGGTGCAAGTATTTCGATCTGGGATATCGCGTCCGATATGTCAAATAAATAAATATAATATACAAAAGTAATAAATATTTATAATTTTTCTTCAGCAAAAAAGCTCCCCCACCTTAAAAGAGTCCTCCTCCCTATCTAGAGGGGGTCCTTTCGAACCTTCCTCAGTTCAAAACAGAGGAAAGCTTGTAGATACATGGCATTGTCATCGAGCATGGTCATCCCGGCTTCGCCTGGCATTGAGGATTATTTTATGTTTCCTTGAAGATAGAGGTTACCTGTGGCTGGCATTCATAATTCTTGAAACAACAAACACTTCGGTCAGCCGAGTTTTTATTAAAATAAACATTCCTATTTTGGGTTTCTTGAAAATAAAGATACTTCGGCCATTAAATCTTTTTATTACCTCGACGTTTCTACAAAAAGCTTTTGTCCTCATCAGGAGCAAACAAAAATTAAAACATTTGGCAAGGCGTTAGAAAATATTCTAAGGCTCTAAGGGCGTTCTCACGCGATATTTCAAATTTTGTACAACATCTAAAGCACGAGTCAAAAATAAATATTTACCTCACAAAATTTTGTGTGTATTTGGCCAATTCTGAAAAAACTTAAAATCAATTATTATTTTATATTTATTCAAATAGATGGCGCAACCCATCAGCAAATTTTAGATGCACGATCAGGGGATACCTTTATCTTATTTTAGGTTTGTTCAGTAAGGAAATATTCGCTATGTCCCCGGTTCGTTTTAGTGAAGTTTGATTCTCTCTATAAACTTCCTGACCTTCAGGGCTGAGTCTACGGGCAAGGCCTGGATGATAAGGCCCTGGCCATCCTGTCAAGACTCACATCTATAAGTACTTCCTCGGTGTGGAACTGAGGAATGTTCAAGAAGACCTTGTCTGGAGGAGGACTCTCTCAAGGTGGGGAAGTCTTCCTTGCTGAAGAAATTTGTGCACATTTGGTTAAAACTTCCTCGGTGTGGAACTGAGGAGTGTTCAAGAAGACCTTGTCTGGAGGAGAACTCTCTCAAGGTGGGGAAGTCTCCCTTGCTGAAGTAATTTGTACACATTTGGTTAAAACTTCCTCGGCGTGGAACTGAGGAGCGTTCAAGAAGACCTTGTCTGGAGGAGAACTCTCTCAAGGTGGGGAGTCTCCCTTGCTGAAGAAATTTGTACATATTTGGTTATAACTTCCTCGTTGTGGAACTGAGGAGCGTTCAAGAAGACCTTGTCTGGAGGAGAACTCTCTCAAGGTGGGGAGTCTCCCTTGCTGAAGAAATTTGTACATATTTGGTTATAACTTCCTCGGTGTGGAACTGAGGAGCGTTCAAGAAGATCTTGTCTGGAGGAGAACTCTCTCAAGGTGGGGAGTCTCCCTTGCTGAAGAAATTTGTACATATTTGGTTATAACTTCCTCGGTGTGGAACTGAGGAGTATTCAAGAAGACCTTGTCTGGAGGAGTACTCTCTCAAGGTGGGGAGTCTCCCTTGCTGAGGAAATTTGTACACATTTGGTTAAAACTTCCTCGGTGTGGAACTGAGGAGTATTCAAGAAGACCTTGTCTGGAGGAGTACTCTCTCAAGGTGGGAAAGTCTTCCTTGCTGAAGACATTTGTACACATTTGGTTAAAACTTCCTCGGTGTGGAACTGAGGAGTATTCAAGAAGACCTTGTCTGGAGGAGGACTCTCTCAAGGTGGGGAAGTCTCCCTTGCTGAAGTAATTTGTACACATTTGGTTAAAACTTCCTCGGTGTGGAACTGAGGAGTATTCAAGAAGACCTTGTCTGGAGGAGGACTCTCTCAAGGTGGGGAAGTCTCCCTTGCTGAAGAAATTTGCACACATTTGGTTAAAACTTCCTCGGTGTGGAACTGAGGAGTATTCAAGAAGACCTTGTCTGGAGGAGGACTCTCTCAAGGTGGGGAAGTCTCCCTTGCTGAAGTAATTTGTACACATTTGGTTAAAACTTCCTCGGTGTGGAACTGAGGAGTACTCAAGAAGACCTTGTCTGGAGGAGTACTCTCTCAAGGTGGGGAGTCTCCCTTGCTGAAGAAATTTGTACACATTTGGTTATAACTTCCTCGGTGTGGAACTGAGGAGTACTCAAGAAGACCTTGTCTGGAGGAGTACTCTCTCAAGGTGGGGAAGTCTTCCTTACTGAAGAAATTTGTACATATTTGGTTATAACTTCCTCGGTGTGGAACTGAGGAGTATTCAAGAAGACCTTGTCTGGAGGAGGACTCTCTCAAGGTGGGGAAGTCTTTCTTGCTGAAGAAATTTGACATATACACAACTATATATATATTTCTCTAAATTTTATCTACCCTTTATTTACTCCTTTATTTTATATTATTCTTTATTGTAATTATTTGTCTGTAACAATTATTTAGAAGAATCAATATAATTGTGAAAAATAGTACAAATGTGATATTGTACTGGGATAAGATGCATAAATTATGAAAAAGGCATCTCCTTATTGTGGCAACTGAAAGTTGATGATGGCTTGCGCCATCTATCAGAATAAATATCAACTATTCTCGTTGATTTTTAATTATTCCATAATTGGCTAAATACCTTTATAGTTGATATATATTCCGATAGATGACGCAAGCCATCAGCAACTTTCAGTTGCACAATAAGGAGATGCCTTTTTTCTTAATATAATTGTATCAAATTGTCAATAAACTTATAAAGACTGAAGAGAGGTGCGTGAGACTACATAGACAAAGATCTGAAGTCTCACATAGAATGTTATGGAGGTTCACACCTCAGCAGGACGGACGCCCCCGCCCCCCTAATCACCGGATATTAGGCTAATCTTCCAAATTGGGGCAATAACCCGCTCTCTCTCCGTGATGGATTACTCCAGGGTAGACAGACAGTCTGTCTTTCCCCGCAAGCTTTACCATTCATGTTGTCTGAACCATCTATCACAATACAACCCCTCATCATACTTGTATATAGACACAGCTTCATTAAGACCACCAGTCTTATACAGATTCACAACAGGAAAAAAGGAATCATAGATGAAGCTCCTATACTCCAGGCAGCACAGAACCCAACAACAGCCTACAGGTCCGACGTATGTCCAATGGCCACACGTTCCTTCGTGCATACGTCATGGTTAGCGTATCACTGAACAGGCTAGTGTAGAATCAGCCGTGTTCTAGTCTTCACTTTCCTTGTCCAAATGGACCACGGGATACTTGTATATACAAGATCAACAATAAATTTCATCTTATGTAGACTAAAAGGATTACAAAACCAAAGTTTAATGGAGAGGAATTAAACTATTTACAAGCTTTACAATGGCTAGCTATGCAGTACGGTCCAATATGTAAATATGTTTCTAATAGTTCTTGAAGGTTCTATGGGTGAGGATCTTGTTCTGTCGCTCCTCCTTGTTTGAACATGGCCAGAGTTCGCTTGTCGTCCGCGCTGTAGAGATCTAGTTCTCCTTCCGCACGGTCTCCATTCTCCGGTGCCAGCTACCACTCATGACATAGCCTGAAGCCTCGAAGCTGGCGATCTGATCGTAAATGAGGCCGATCTCTCCTCTACATAGGATCCTCTTGCCTTCTGACACATAAGCTGACATTGCTGCGCCTTCTCCCGGCAACAGCTGTACTCCCTCGACGTGAGGTGTATTTGGGCCTTGGTAAACGGACCAATGACCATATAGACTGGTCTCGGAATCCAAGAAGAAGAAAAATGGTATAAAGTACCAATATGTAAATAGGTACCCAGTTATATACAGTCTTGGTGGAGAGATACCACTGTGTGTCTTCTGGTTATCTTCTTTGTTCTTTTTCTAACGATATTCTCTTAGCTTTTCTGATGAACTATAGAACTGGCAGTACAAGTCGACATAGCTCTCATTGGTCAATGAATCAGTGAGAGGAAAAGACAAACACAATGGTAGAATCAATATGTAAATAGGTAACCAGTTATATACAGTCTTGGTAGAGAGATACCACTGTGTGTCTTCTGGTTATCTTCTTTGTTCTTTTTCTAACGATATTCTCAACTTTCCTGATGAACTATAGAACTGGCAGTACAAGTCGACAAAGCTATCATTAGTCAATGAATCAGTGAGAGGAAAAAGACAAACACAATGGTAGAACCAATATGTAAATAGGTAACCAGTTATATACAGTCTTGGTGGAGAGATACCACTGTGTGTCTTCTGGTCATCTTTTTCTGTTTTCATTTTAAACGATATGTAAATATACCAATATTACCATAAAATTCCAATGCTCAACTGCTCTGCAATGAGTGTTAAACCAACACAGATTTTAACAGTCAAGGGCCCCACCAGTTTTACCTGGTTCCCAGAATGGTACACTTCTGGTAAAGCGGTGACATTGATTAGAATAAAGGGCCATTTTACTAGCCTTCTATCAACGCATGCATATACCAATATAGATGGAAATTTTGCCGGGAGGTTATTGATCTAAAGAGACAAAGGTCGCCTCTCCCATCAAAATAGACGTTAAAACTAGACGCCAAGCTGGTGTTGTGGCTTTGTCACCGACCCGAGACCGCTAGTTTGCGGTGACGATCAATAGATGGCGTCTAGTTTTGACGTTTATTTTGACGGGAGAGGCGACCTTTTATCTTTAAATACCAATATTTAAATAGGTAACCAGCTATATACAGTCTTGGTGGAGAGATATAACAACTACTGTATGTGTCTTCTGGTTATCTTATTTGTTCTTTTTTCTAACGATATTCTCAGCTTTTCTGATGAACTGTAGAACTGGCAGTACAAGTAAAGCTTTCATCGGCAATGAATCAGAGAAGAAACTTTTAAATATTTGACTGTTACACATTGATAGATATTTGAAACGGCCAAATTCTATACGACTGAATATAACCATTATGGTACAAAGAAGACAATCTAATGTTGAGATTGACCATATTGCCACGTGGAAAATTAGGGAAGACAAAAACTTCAGGAGGAGACAACAATTTATTTCAAGCAAGGACAAACTATGAATGGTAAACAAAAGATAAGCCACGAGGGAAATTTACAGAGTAGCAAAATATAAACATAAAAATAACCACTCTCTTAATAAAAATAATAAATACTTTGTTACATAGCTTCTTCCCTATGGGAGCTGTGACCTACAGCTAGCAATTATTTTAGATACTCACATGGATCTGACGTGCTTCTGCCAAGGATTCCATCGAGGTCTTGGAACTTTGTCCCTAGTACCTTTGCGTCCTTTTTCTTGCGGCGTGAAGAGCGACTTTGTCGTCGTATCGTCTATAGGGACATCGTCATCTTCGAGAGAAGTCTTGGCTTTAGCACGGCGGTGGAATCCTGATGTCAGTCTCCGAAAATGTAGATCACAGCACCCATGGCTTCAAGGTCTTCTCGGCGATCTTTAGTTTGTCTTCCCTAACTTACCCAGCATCTCCACCAAAATGTCACGTGTAAAATTAGGGAAGACAAAAACTTCAGGAGGAGACACAATTTATTTCAGGCAAGGACAAACTATGAATTGTAAACAAAAGGTAAGCCACGAGGGAAATTTACAGAGTAGCAAAATATAAACATAAAAATGACCACTCTGTTAATAAAAATAATAAAATTAATAAATACTTTGTTACAATATACATCTATGCTGATGGCTATATATAAAATAATTGTCTTAATTCGACACTTTTTTGTGTCTATAACATCTGTATTATTATTAAGTGCGTATATTATAAAAAAGAATTATTTAACAAATATTCTTTTTTTAAACAAAAAAAAATTGTCAACAATTCGTAACCTGAAATTTTAAAAAATAGAAAAGCTTGGCTCACTTCAGTACTGAACTTTCCCATTATTGAGAACGTCAAAGTAGACGAAAAATCTGAGCCATCTATTGATAATCTCTGAAAGTCATCAGATTCAGGTCGGTGACAACACCAGCTTTGGCAAATTTGGAACGTCCACCGTGGTTTCAGGCTAATGGCCCTTGTCAGTCCAGCCTAAATTTGCTAAAGGTGATGTCACGGCTTTGTCAATGACCCGAATCTGATCGTTTTATAGACGGTCGAGAGATGGCGTAAGAATCATAGGCGTCAAATTTCCAATAGGTTATAGGTATTATTCTTTCTATTTACATATCCCCCATAGAGAGTTATGGTAGAGGATAGAAAACACTGGATTCAACAACAACAAAAAATAAACTAAACTTTTTTTTTGCTTATCCCTAGTACACGTGGTGCAGGCCATGATAATCATGGTGGGTAGAAGTTAGCGACTGCTTTTACTGTAAGTGCACCACATGTCTACACATGTGAAAAGCAGTTCGACATTGCACTTACAAATGTGCCAGAGCCCCGTTTTATTACTTGCACTCGCTATATAAAATAAATCACTAAATCAAATAAATCACTAAATCAATCAATTAATTAAATCACTCGCTGGTAGGGTTGGACTTTTGCAAGAATCGGGGGCCATTGGAGCATTTTTTTATCAGAAAAAAGTGCCCAATGCGGGAATCGAACCCGGGTCGTAGCGGTCAAAACCAACGGTTTAGGCCATCCTTCCACCGACCCCCCCTGAAACTAAACTTGAATAATGATATAGAAATTAGATCATATACTGACCATATGCTTAGTTTTTATTCTATTTTGACATACAGTAGAACCTCCATAAGAGGGCACTCTCGCTAGAAGACACCTCTCTACAAAGGACAGTTTCCATTGTCAAAATTACCATTTTTACTAATAAGTAACTCTACCATAAGAGGACACTTCTATCTAAAGAACACTTTGGCTCTGCAAATAGATGTCTTTTACAGGGAGGTTCTACTGTATTAAATTCATAAATTCAATTGCCATCTATCAAAAAAAAATTGTAACAAATAAATTTATTGGTAATGTGCTTCTTCTCAATAATATCATCAAACTTTATTTATAATCAGTGAATTAAGGAGGGGTTATATAAAGGTCACTGTAATATATTTCAGAGTTATTATCTGAATCCCGATATACATGGTAAAAGGTACAATTTCCTTAAGTTTTGTCCATGAGTGTATCTTTCAGAGTTATTGTCTGAATCCCGATATACATGGTAAAAGGTACAACTTCCTTAAGTTTTGTCCATGAGTGTATCTTTCAGAGTTATTGTCTGAATCCCGATATACATGCTGAAAGGTACAACTATCTTAAGAAAATCCGCCATGGAAAGGCCCCACCACCATCCTAACGAGTCATGTACTGGCAGACATTAAACGTGTACATCTCAAAACAGACCCTACCTGCATCCACTGTTCAGAAGAACCACAGACAGTTAATCATCTTCTCTTCAGCTGTCCAACATTCCTGAGACATAGAATACAAACAGCTATCCTGCTTGGACTGACCCACCTCAATCCTACATCTACGGCCAGACCTCCAGACTCAACCTCAGCATGGAACTTCCTGGTCAACGGGTTCAACTCAGAAATCAAAAGAGGACACGAGTAAAAGCGCTCAATACTAGTCCATACTAGTGAGCTGAACTCCCCGGGTAGTTGGCGTTCTGCGCTCCCTGGGTTATAAATATCTCTCTCTATAATTTAAATTTACTAATATCGAATTGATTTCATAAATTCTATATAACTGTGAAAATATTTAATGTAGTAATTGAGAATAAAAACTACTTGAGATAGTAAATAATTATTTTTCTTTTATCACGACTGTAGCTTCAATTCTTTACAGCAAAAAATATTATAACATATATATATGTAAAAACACAAAATACACTAAAACTAACGAACTTTAATTTGTTATTTATTAACTTGAACGGATAATTTGAAGCCCAAGGGACAAAAAAAAATCGAATTATCAAAATATTCGAATTAAAAATGGAAATTCTATTTATAGGAAATTCTAGGAAGCAATATTTTTTGTTTATCCCTAGTACACCTGGAATAGACCATGGTAATCATGGTGGGTAGAGGTAGGCGACTGCTTTAACTGTAAATGCACAACATAGACATGTGAAAAAGGAGTTCGACTTTGCACTTACAAATGTGCCAGAGCCCTTGTTACTTGTACTCACTGGTGGGGTTGGACTTTTACAAGAATCGGTGGCCATTGGAGTATTTTTTTAAATCAGAAAAAAAGTGCTCAATGCGGGAATCGAACCCGGGTTATAGTGGTCGAAAACCAATGGTTTAGACCATCCTTCCACAGAACTCCTTCAGAAAGCAAGATGAATATTCGAAAATAAAACGTTTTCGTTTTCGGGTTGGACTTTTGAAAGCATCGGGCGCCATTGGAGTTTTTTTTTTTTTTTATCAGAAATAAAAAAGTGGCCAATGCGGGAATCGAACCCGGGTTATAGTGGTCGAAAACCAATGGTTTAGACCATCCTTCCACAGAACTCCTTCAGGGAGCAAGATAAATATTCGAATAAAGGACGTTTCGAATTATCGAAATTCTACTGTATACCTGACTCAACCAGAAACATGTAATTCTCTAACCACACAATATATGATGGTAGTCAATGGTCAATTAACTTTAGGGTAAATTGCAATTTCTCGCTCAACGGGTGTCTGCGGGTCTCCCCCCCCCCCCCCCCCCCCCCCCTCCCCCTACTCTGTAATGACGTCACGCAATCAGTCGTTAAAGAGGAGATGAATCACAAGTCGGGGTAGACCTTTAAAAAAAATGGATGGTTGTAGTTACAGCTAGGATGTGTTGGGAATCCTTTATGGTTCAGATGATGAAACAACAAATAACAAGTTTACTTACAGCTGAAGTGGTTTTAAAGAATTAGGCGATTTTACCTTTAAAGAAAGTATTTTAAATTTATTATTTTCAAAGAGATAGAGAGAGAAAAAAAATTAACAATTACACTTACTAATTATGTAAAACAAAACCAACATTCTTTATTCTCGTTTTTATATTACAGTGTTGTCAGTCCAAAAATATTTCAAGATCATTGATTTACTATTTTTAAAACATTTTCTTTTTTTTTTTTTCAACAGGGTGGACAGTAAAAGGGATTTTATTTATAACTCATTGACCTTGTATTGACCTTCCTTATCAGAGGATTAGTGTCGTCGCCATATTTAGAATGAACACGTCTGCTTTAAAAATAAAGCCACAATCTATTGACCACAGTTTCTACCAAGGGGTGTTCAAGGTTAACTAAGGTGTGTCTAATACCGATATAGATAAATTATCCATTGATATTCATTAAACGGATTTTCAAACGATTAGATCGGGAACTATTAAAAAGTAATAAACTAATCATATTGAATAAAAAAAGAACATTATAAAGTTCTAAGTCTTCTATTATATATATATATATATAACTTTAGATGTTTATTATTACTGATTTATTCCATTTGTGAGTATTTATTGATGTAAATATGCATTGTTAAAGTGATAAATGTATATGATAGCTTTATAGATCAATGTCTTCATTCCTTAATACGATATTTGACAAAGAATATGTATATAGATAAATTACTTATTGGTATTCATAACACGGATTTTCAAACGATTAGATCTGGAACCATTAAAAAGTAATAAACTAATGATATTGAAGAAAAAAGAACATTATAAAGTTCTAAGTTTTCTATTTATATATAACTTTGTATGTTTATTATTACTGATTTATTCCAATTGTGGGTATTTATTGATGAAAATATGCATTGTTAAAGTGATAAATGTATATGATAGCTTTATAGGTGAATGTCTACATTCCTTAATACGATATTTGACAAAGAATTTATATATAGATAAATTATCCATTGGTATTAATAACACGGATTTTCAAACGATTAGATCTGGAACTATTAAAAAGTAATAAACTAATGATATTGAAGAAAAAAGAACACCCTAAGCCTTCTATTTATAACTTTGTACAATTGACAATTTAAACAATTTTATTTATTCTTTTAATCAAATTTTACAAAGGTGGAAAATTATAACTTTGAAAATTATAAATTTATAACTTTGGATGTTTATTATTACTGATTTATTCTAATTGTGAGTATAGATTGATGAAAATATATATGCATTGATAAAGTGATAGGTGTATGTGATAGCTGTATAGATGAGTGTCTTTTTTTTTTGTTTATCCCTAGTACACATGGTACAGGCCATGATAATCATGGTGGGTAGAAGTAGGCGACTGCTTTTACTGTAAGTGCACCACATGTCTACACATGTGAATAGCAGGGTGAGTGTCTTTATTCCTTAATGCGATGTTTAACAAAGAATAACACTAGTACACATGGTACAGGCCATGATAATCATGGTGGGTAGAAGTAGGCGACTGCTTTTACTGTAAGTGCACCATATGTCTATACATGTGAATAGCAGGGTGAGTGTCTTTATTCCTTAATGCGATGTTTAACAAAGAATAACACTAGTATACATGGTACAGGCCATGATAATCATGGTGGGTAGAAGTAGGCGACTGCTTTTACTGTAAGTACACCACATGTCTACACATGTGAATAGCAGGGTGAGTGTCTTTATTCCTTAATGCGATGTTTAACAAAGAATAACACTAGTATACATGGTACAGGCCATGATAATCATGGTGGGTAGAAGTAGGCGACTGCTTTTACTGTAAGTGCACCGCATGTCTACACATGTGAATAGCAGGGTGAGTGTCTTTATTCCTTAATGCGATGTTTAACAAAGAATAACACTAGTACACATGGTACAGGCCATGATGATCATGGTGGGTAGAAGTAGGCGACTGCTTTTACTGTAAGTGCACCGCATGTCTACACATGTGAATAGCAGGGTGAGTGTCTTTATTCCTTAATGCGATGTTTAACAAAGAATAACACTAGTACACATGGTACAGGCCATGATGATCATGGTGGGTAGAAGTAGGCGACTGCTTTTACTGTAAGTGCACCACATGTCTACACATGTGAATAGCAGGGTGAGTGTCTTTATTCCTTAATGCGATGTTTAACAAAGAATAACACTAGTACACATGGTACAGGCCATGATAATCATGGTGGGTAGAAGTAGGCGACTGCTTTTACTGTAAGTGCACCATATGTCTATACATGTGAATAGCAGGGTGAGTGTCTTTATTCCTTAATGCGATGTTTAACAAAGAATAACACTAGTATACATGGTACAGGCCATGATAATCATGGTGGGTAGAAGTAGGCGACTGCTTTTACTGTAAGTACACCACATGTCTACACATGTGAATAGCAGGGTGAGTGTCTTTATTCCTTAATGCGATGTTTAACAAAGAATAACACTAGTATACATGGTACAGGCCATGATAATCATGGTGGGTAGAAGTAGGCGACTGCTTTTACTGTAAGTGCACCGCATGTCTACACATGTGAATAGCAGGGTGAGTGTCTTTATTCCTTAATGCGATGTTTAACAAAGAATAACACTAGTACACATGGTACAGGCCATGATAATCATGGTGGGTAGAAGTAGGCGACTGCTTTTACTGTAAGTACACCACATGTCTACACATGTGAATAGCAGGGTGAGTGTCTTTATTCCTTAATGCGATGTTTAACGAAGAATAACACTAGTATACATGGTACAGGCCATGATAATCATGGTGGGTAGAAGTAGGCGACTGCTTTTACTGTAAGTGCACCGCATGTCTACACATGTGAATAGCAGGGTGAGTGTCTTTATTCCTTAATGCGATGTTTAACAAAGAATAACACTAGTATACATGGTACAGGCCATGATGATCATGGTGGGTAGAAGTAGGCGACTGCTTTTACTGTAAGTGCACCGCATGTCTACACATGTGAATAGCAGGGTGAGTGTCTTTATTCCTTAATGCGATGTTTAACAAAGAATAACACTAGTACACATGGTACAGGCCATGATAATCATGGTGGGTAGAAGTAGGCGACTGCTTTTACTGTAAGTACACCACATGTCCACACATGTGAATAGCAGGGTGAGTGTCTTTATTCCTTAATGCGATGTTTAACAAAGAATAACACTAGTATACATGGTACAGGCCATGATAATCATGGTGGGTAGAAGTAGGCGACTGCTTTTACTGTAAGTGCACCGCATGTCTACACATGTGAATAGCAGGGTGAGTGTCTTTATTCCTTAATGCGATGTTTAACAAAGAATAACACTAGTATACATGGTACAGGCCATGATAATCATGGTGGGTAGAAGTAGGCGACTGCTTTTACTGTAAGTACACCACATGTCTACACATGTGAAAAGCAGGGGGAGTGTCTTTATTCCTTAATACGATGTTTAACAAAGAATAACACTAGTACACATGGTACAGGCCATGATAATCAGGGTGGGTAGAAGTAGGCGACTGCTTTTACTGTAAGTGCACCACATGTATACACATGTGAAAAGCAGGGTGAGTGTCTTCATTCCTTAATACGATGTTTCGCAAAGAATAACAGAAGAAAAACATATATTAAAACGATTTTTTTTAGTTTCTAAACTAACCGCTTTTACATCTCGAACTGAAATCTGAACTTGTTTTTGAGTAAAATTAATCAGACCTCCAGGGAAAATACACTTTATACAAACATATATTAAAACGATTTTTTTTAGTTTCTAAACTAACCGCTTTTACATCTCGAACTGAAATCTGAACTTGTTTTTGAGTAAAATTAATCAGACCTCCAGGGAAAATACACTTTTCTACGTTTTCTATTGGCGAATCATTATACCAGGTTTTCCCCTGTAGAAGGACGTCCGTGCCTGAAAGCTAGAGAATAAAAATGTTTTGAAAAGATATTTTTCCCTGGAGGAATGATTGATTTTACTCAATATATTATGATGCATCAGCGCGCCATCTGTTATGAAAATTTGAAACTATTATAAACGTATGATTCTTTTGAAAATTAAACAATTTCTACTGTCCTTACTGCAATGGAAAAATTAATGGGAGGGCCTGGCTTATCAGTGGTGACCCTCCCAACGGTTTCGCCAGTTTAATCTACCATACCGCTGTTATATTGCATTTTTTTAAACTTCCTTTTATAGTGATACTGATGCTAGACTCTTTGAATGGGTATATTTAGATAAACTATGGACATAAGCTTTGAGGACAGCAGAAGTACATACATTTATAAATATATAATATGCTTCGAGCAATCGCTCTTCCGCAAATATCTATATGTTCTATTGGCGAATCATTATACCAGGTTTTCTCCTGTAGAAGGACGTCTGTGCCCGAAAGCTAGAGAATAATAATGTTTTGAAAAGATATTTTTTCCCTGGAGGAATGATTGATTTTACTTAATAATAATACAAGGGATTATTTTCTAGAATAAGTCTTTTAATTATCAAAAGATTTAAATATGAATTTCTCTGTAAAACGAAAATTGCAATTATACCGCAAATGTTTCTTTTGAACGAAATTTATTTTAAAGATAAATAACGATTATTTCTAACCTTAGGGATGAAGTATGATATGGATGAATTGTGAAGAGTAATGATTAACGGAAAAATAAAAGTGTCCAGGGATGGGAATCGAACCCAACAGTGTTCGATCTATCATACTTCATCCTTAAGGTTAGAAATAATTGCAATTTCTCCTTAAAATAAATTTCGATTTTTCGTTCAAAAGAAACATTCGCGGTATAATTGCAATTTTCGTTTTACAATCATAAGCCGCATTATATTGTATTATAAAGAATTTCTCTATATTCAGTACATAATTATAAGTTTCGGATTTTGTTTAGGTTTATTGGAATGGATTATCATTGTTATCTATAAATCTGTGTATTCATGATAAAATTGTGAAAAAAGTTTCAAAATTACAAATATTTTCTCACAATGAGTTTCTTTTTTTTTCGGATTTTTTAAATCCACGCTGCGCGCGTTTGTTTTTGTAAATATTTCTGGTAGGATAAAGTCGATATTATAGTAAGCCCGTTGAAGAGCGATTATCACTTGAAAGCTAGCGTTTTTTTAAATAAAAAGATACTCATTGTGAGAAAATATTTTACACAAATAAATTTACTGGCAATGCGCTTCTTTTAAATATCATCAAATATTATCTCTACAGACCTTACTGCAATGATATGAGTTATTGAATGAGAGGGCTTGGCTCATCAGTAGTGAACCCTCTCAGCGGTTTCGCCAAATTAATCTCTAGACCGCTCTACTATTGTATTGGATTGGTTTGGAATATACCCTGTATTTTCTATGGAAGGCGGCTTAGGGGTGTTTAGTGAACTATGGACATAAGCTTATAGGTCTGTAGAGGAACATACATATAATTTCAAGGTATTGCATCGAACAAAGCTCTTCCGCTACAGACCAATAAGCTTATGTCCATAGTTCACTAAACACCCCTAAGCTACCTTCCATAGAAAATACAGGGTATATTCCAAACCAATCCAATACAATAGTAGAGCGGTCTAGAGATTAATTTGGCGAAACCGCTGAGAGGGTTCACTACTGATGAGCCAAGCCCTCTCATTCAATAACTCATATCATTGCAGTATGATCTGTAGAGATAATATTTGATTATATTTAAAAGAAACACATTGCCAGTAAATTTATTTGTGTAAAATTTTAACGATATATGGCAATTAAATTTAATTTACTAGAAAATATTTGTAATTTTAAAAATGTGTGTATGTTAAAATTTAGTGGAGATTGTTCGTTGGTACTGAAGAATAAATTTCTACTTTGATCTTCCGCTAACTATTTTTCTAATGACACAATATAATGTACACCTATCCCCCGATTTACACGGTAGATACGTTCCTGAGAAAAACGTGTAAATCGGGGGATAGGTGTACACAGAAATAAAATTCATTGACAGGTTGAAATATGTAGTCAGCACATAAGCTCGGGATTCCTCGTGAGATGTATACACAGCGCATGTGTTCAATCACAGTAGCATTTAGTATAGTGCGATAAAAAAAACTTATTTGGAAAACCGTGTAAAAGCGAAAACGTGTAAAACAAGTACCGTGTAAATCGGGGGATAGGTATACTTGTATATAAGAACTAGTTAGTGTGTTTATAACAACATGGATTTAATACCGCGCCATCTACATACAGCAAATGAAAACATTAAGACGCGAATATTTCTTTTATATATCAATCAAACTTTTACTGTCCTTACTGCGATGAAAAAATATATTGGGAGGGCTTGACTCATCAGAGTGGTAAAACCTTCCAACGGTTTCACTAATTTTTTGTTGTTTCTTATCCCCTTATGCAAAGATTACACCAATTCCATGAGTTGGGCTGACCAGAGGACCCGCTCATCGCCTGGGAAAGAAGGTCCACTGGCCGGAGCACATCCCCCACATGATCATCTATATTTTAGTTTTATTTCCATTTTTAATGTAAATTATTGGCAAGAAGTCAATAAAATTTGTTTCAATTGTCTAATTCCATGAGTTCATCTACAGAATTCATTATGAGTTTATCAGACAGCTTATTTAAATCTCTAATACTGTATTGGATCATTCTGCTTATATATGCTACATTAGTGGGTCATCTGTTATGATTATTTGAAACTATTATAGACGCGTATGATTATTTAAAAAATTAAACAATTTTCTACTGTCCTTACTGCAATGAAAAAATTAATAGGAGGGCCTGGCTCATCAGTGGTGAACCCTCCCAGCGGTTTCACCAGTTTAATCTATCATACCCCTGTTATATATGCAATATTGAAGGGTGGAATCTCAGAAATGGCATTTAGGCAAACTATAGACTGAGACTCCACTCTTCTGTGTAGCATATATAAACAGAATGATCCAATATACTGTATTAGTGTTCTAAAGAAGCGGCCTGGTAGATTAAATTGGCGAAATCGCTAAAAGGGTATATGCTGGCAACTAAAAAATCCATCAGAATTTGAAACTATTATAGACGTGTATGATTCTTTTAAAAATTAAACAATTTTCTATTGCCCTTACTGTAATGAAAAATTAATGGGAGGGCCTGGCTCATCAGTGATGAACCTTCCCAGCGGTTTATAACAGATAGCACGCTAATGTATCGTATTAAAAAGTCCATGTCCATAAATCCGCCTTTGCCGGTCCCAAGCCCGGATGAAAATGGAGGAGGGGGAGCAGTAACAAGCTCGCTAAAAAACCTGGGCTTAGTTGGCCTGGCTGATAGTACCCTGTAAAGGCTCCTAATCCAGGAATACAGGATGAGCAGCGTTTGTACTCCATGTTAGGAGCGGCTGTACATGGCGTCTGTTCCTATGTCAGAGGCGGCCATTTCTTTTGGAGCTAAGTCGGCCTGCCACTGAGTAGTGCTCCCAGTCTTAATGACAAAGGCAGATGCATTCTACTTCACCCAGTGTGGAGATAAAAAAGAAGAAGAAGAAAAAGTCCATGTTGTGGGAGGTGACAATTAGAATTCAGGAAAGAACAAGAGGAAGAGAAAGAAGGCCAAACTCAAGACATGGAACTGCAATGAATTACTAAGATGATGTCAAGGCTGAATTGCCACTACTAGAGAAATGTCACTGACTCAATTCTTTATCT
Organism: Cordylochernes scorpioides; assembly: GCA_030710605.1. Lineage (NCBI taxonomy): Eukaryota > Metazoa > Arthropoda > Arachnida > Pseudoscorpiones > Chernetidae > Cordylochernes > Cordylochernes scorpioides. The sequence goes on from CP092878.1 coordinate 38,335,352, forward strand.
TCTGAAATATCTGACACCAGCCTTGATATCGTCTGTTTATAAACTGACCACCAGGGTCAATCCACGGCGTCACTGATGGAAAATAACTCTTTTGCCATCTAGCGATATAATATGTAAACATTCTTTAATATATTGCACTTAAAATACACTCATGGAGACAAAAAATTGAGGAAGTTGTACCTTTTAGCATGTATGTGTTATAATATAAAAAATAAAACGATATTTTAAAATTATACCGCATGTGTTTCTTTTCAACGAAAAATCCAAATTTATTTTAAGGAGAAATAATGATTATTTCTAACCTTTCAGATGAGGTATGAAAGGATGAATTGTGAAGAGTAATGATAAACGGAAAAATAAAAGTGTCCAGGGATGGGAATCGAACCCACAGTGTTCCGCTTACCGGGCAGATGTCATGTTCACTAGGCTACCCTGGACATATTTTTCCGTTCGTAAATAATACATAAAGTAATTTATAATACAATATAATATAATACGGCTTGCGACTGTAAAACGACATTTTAAAATTATACCGCATGTGTTTCTTTTCGTTGAAAAGAACTAGGCTACCCTTGACATGGCATCTGCCCGGTAAGCGGAACACTGTGGGTTCGATTCCCATCCCTGGACATTTTTATTTTTCCGTTTATCATTACTCTTCACAATTGATCCTTTCATACCTCATCTCTAAGGTTAGAAATAATCATTATTTCTCCTTAAAATAAATTTGGATTTTTCGTTGAAAAGAAACACATGCGGTATAATTTTAAAATGTCGTTTTACAATCACAAGCCGCATTATATTGTATAAAAAAATAAGATTGATTTCTGCTGATTTTTGATCATCTTGAGGATTATGCTATGTTAATGCAGTCGTGGTTAAAATCTTGAAACCATAATAATAAAAATAATAAAGATTAGAAATAGCTTTAATTGAGCTTAAGGAATATATATATAAAAACATAATTTGATAAAAGTAATGCCTGGCTTAAGGCGTAAGAATCTAAAAATAGAAAACTTATTTACATAATGTACAAAAGATTTGAGCCGGCCATCGGGAAACAACAACAATGAGTTTTTATAGGGGAAGCGTGACCTCTGGCGGTCGATTTAACCGAGTATTTGAATCTATGAAATATAACCTTTTAAATAAAATAACATTTTTATATAACATATATATGGTAATTTAAACCAACAACCCCATATTGTATATAATATAACAAGATTGTCATGTTGTATATAGAAACACATCTATAAATAATTATACGCATGATTGACATGTGTCATTGCATCACCATATGTAATGTACTTTGTACAAACTGAGGATAAATAAATAAAACTCTGTAATAGATTAAGAGTTGATCTAAAGCAAGAGATCGAGATCTAGAAGTCCCACAATTTTAGGAACGAGGCCTAGAAGATGTCAGGGCGTTGCCAGTGTACAATGATCTCTTCCTATACACGCCCTTGTTGCATCCGCTGAAACCCAATACTTACTTTCAGCAAAGATATAAAAGACTCAACAACAACAACAACAAAAAAGCCTTTATTTAGGGTCACTGACCCTATACAGGATTCACCAGGATATAAAGGACTCAAACAGGGCCAAAAATAAATAGTCACTTCCCATCAGCGGGAGCCCTCGTCAGATGTCCCCAAGGTCAATCGACCATGTAGACCAGTAAGAACTTTTCTCAAATCTCCATCCTTTCGCTGCCTAGCTCGACTCCTATCTGTTCACGGAACTTTCCTAGTACAACTGTGTCCCTTCGTTTTTTTTGATGGACATTCCCAAGTCTTTCACTCTGCCTCGACCACGACTGCCTGTACTCTGTTAGAACTGTTAAAGGTCTTCCAAGATGCAGAGAGGTACTGGAAAACTCTCCACACCCTGACTGTTTCTTGATTGAGAAGATGTTACCAAAAACAGATACAGTAGTTTTTATTAAGACATTTCGTAGGCCTGTTTCGGAGTCCAAGAAAAGGATTAAAAAGTAAACAAAGGTAGAAAGTACCAATAATTATATAGGTAACCAGTTATATACAGTCTTGGTGGAGAGATACCACTGTGTGTGTCTTCTGGTTATCTTCTTTGTTTATTTTCTAACGATATTCTCATCGCTCCACTCATCGCTACAAAGCTCTCATCATGGCATCAGAGAAAAACCTGTAATAAGATAAACCTGGAATAAAATTACCAAAGTTTAAGAGATTATATGGAATATATATTTAAAGTGTAAAAGTTTCCCTCGCTGAAAAAAAATTCACATATTACTGTATGTATATATCCCCTGTATCATTTTTGTTTAATAATTTTCAACCAATGACTAGGATTCAATAAAGTTATCAATTGTTTATTCTCTACAGAAGGTGCGAGATAGCTTCAGATTAAGAAGACCAGTCCGACAGCTCTTTTTTTTTTGTGTGTTCGTTTACAATAAAAGAATTGACGGTTGCTGATAAATTATGTCCTTTATTATTGAATTTTGCCTAGATAGTTTTCAGTTTAGTTATCCTTTAACAGGCTGTATGTGTATTAGCTCTAGAATTACCACAGTTATCCAAGTAAATGTGTACGATCTAAGGAACTGATTTAATGAGCCATTCGTGCCTTGCTAGGGCGTGTACTTAGACATGCATGGCTTAATCTTTGAGACAAGCATATGACTTTAACAGGCTGTATGATAACGGACGATTGTTAAAGGCCACTTGGTCCAAAATCTAGCCAGGCATAATTCAATAAAGTAACTTATTTATTTAACTAATAAATTCTATAAGGCCGCAGTCACCGTTCGGAGGAGATTAATAGAATCACCGATTGCCATGGTCCATTTAGATGAGGAAAGTGAAGACTAGAACGCGGCTGATTCCATACTCGCCTGTTCAGTGATTCGCTAACCATGACGTATGCACGAAGGAACGTGTGGCCATTGGACATGTATCGTATCTGTAGGCTGTTGTTGGGTGCTGCGCTGCCTGGAGTATAGGAGCTCCATCTATTATTTCTTACTGTAATGAATCTGTATAAGACTGTTGGTCTTAATAAATCTTTGTGTGTGATTTAACTAATAAAGAATTAATCTATAAACGAATACTGTGGCTTTGTCACCGACCAGAGATCGCTAGTTTGCAACGACAGTCAATAGATGGCGTCTAGTTTTGACACTTATTTTGATGAGAGAGGCGCTTTATACTTTAATAGATCAATTTCCTCCCGGCAAAATTTCCATCTAAAGAATTATTGAAATTTTAATCTTCAGCTACTTATAACAAATTGAAGAGACAACAACAAGTTTTCTCCAGTAGAAGGATATCCGTGCCCGAAATCTAGAGAATAAAAATGCTTTGAAAATACATTTTTCCCTGGAGAAATGATTAATTTTACTCAAACTGAAGAGAATTCGTTTGAAAAACATCAGCATATCTTCATCATGTCTTTATTGTCTGTTTCTCAAAAACCTGATGAGCCATTGTACAGATGGTACAAGAAAAAATGAAGGCGGAAGGAAGATGGATCGTTCCAAGAAAGGAAAAATAGAACAAAGTTGCATACCATCAAATACCATCAGCAAGAATCAGATGGAACGAGGAAATGCCAAGTTTGCCTAACCCTTTCGTCAACTTCCTTCATGACGCTTAGCTACTGTTCCAAGAAGAATCTATGACTTTTAACGGACATCAAGGTCATGGTATGATCTAATCCTTAGGAATCTATAAAATTCCCGTTAAATCTAAACAAATTCTTTATACTAACCACACCTCTCTTGCTTCCGTTTCGTTAATCTCTTTCTTCAAGAAGTATGTATAGAGGCATTCTAAATAACTATGATCTAATTGCTCACATTCTAAAATCCTTCAATAGTTTTATTAATTCACAATCGTTATAAAAAAAACATTATGAATTGTAACAAAGTATTTATTATTTTATTAGCAGAGTATTATTTTTTTATGTTTATATTTTGCTATACTCTGTACACTTCCCTCTTTTGTTTATCTTTTGTTTATCACTCATAGTTTGTTCTTGTCTTAAATAAATTGTTGTCTCATCCCGAAGTTGGTCTACCCTAATTTTCCACGTGGCAATATCTTATTTTTTATCCCTTTTTTTCATTTTTTCATGTGTTTATGCGTATTTACGTAAGTTTGGCCTTAAATACCCGTTTCTTGGTTTTTCAAGAAGCCTCTGGGATCAAAAAATATTTTTGGTCGCGGTGGTACAGCCTACTCCATGCTGACGAGCGCCAAAAGCGCGAAACGCGTTCGTGGATGGCTTTTCTTGTTTAATCATGAAATTGGGTTGGCCAAATATCAGGGAACAGGCTAAATTAATGTTTAGTTGATTTCTGTTCCATCAGATGGCGCTTTGCCTTCTGTAAAGCACATGTGCTCCTGATCAGGATATGCCATTTTTATTTTTAAATCTTATTTAAACACAAATAAAGAAACAGATTAGAAAATTCGGCTCACATAGCCAGGGACGATATAGGCAGCAATGCCCTTGCGTCCCCTCTAGCGTCACACAGCCCGAAGGAATGATGCATTCTCCATGCACCGAGCGGCCTTTGGTAGGCCCCTCGCGCCCGCCAGTATGGTCCGGCTACAATGGGGTTGACCACTCACCCACAGGCGTCTCCGAGAGTTCATTGGCAAGGTTACTGTCCGAGCCCTCTCGTTCGGACTTGGATCCACCCGTCCTACGCTCCTATAGGACTCCCCCCCCCTTTAGCCCTCGCACCCTTACCCATAAAGAAACAATGATAGTTATTAAAGACATTAATAAAGAACATTTATTCATAGACTGACCGGAAAAACATCTGGGCGACACATACCTGGATGCCCGCCGACATGCTTCATGGACCAATTAAAGGAACTCACTGGTTTAACGGTCGCCGAGTGGTACATCAAGCTCAAGACAGAGATGGCTGGTGTCACATCGTGTTTGGGATGTAATACATACAGTGGGCCACAACGTTCGATCGTGAACAAAATGATATTATTATTCAAAAGCCATGGTTCACCTGTGCTGTGTGAGCACAGAAGAGCTTAAATTGACTTGTTCCATTATATGTATGTTCCATATGTAAATACCTGTTTTCTTTCCTCTTTTCGCTCTCCACTTCTCCCATCCATATTTCCAAAAAAAAAAATTTTTTTTTCCAAATTCATATTCTTATTTTCCATAGGATAATTCAAATAATAATCTGTATATATTTACCATGTGTATATAATCTTTCTCCATTTTTACCCCTTTGTATATTTCCCACTTTCATAGGTTTCTCCGTCTTGTAACCCCAAGGAGAATCCTCTGTAAGACCTGTGTGTCTTAATAAAGGTTTTTGTGTGTGTGATATTACTATTCAAATAAGGAATAAAAGCTAACAGGACGAGATTCTTTATTAAATATATAAGCTAGGCAAGAGCTTTAGGACAATAACTTCCTTCAAAATACAGTAATACGAATACAATATTATTACAACCAACTCCGCCCTTGCCGGTCCCAAGCCCGGATGAAAAAGGAGGAGAGGGAGTAGTAACAAGCTCACTAAAAAACCTGGGCTCAGCTGGCCCGGCTGATAGTACCCTGTAAGGGCTCCTGATCCAGGGATACAGGATGAGCAGAGTCTGTACTCCATATTAGGAGCAGCTGCACATGGCGTCTGTTCCTCATTTCAGAGGCGGCCATTTCTTTTGGAGCTAAGTCGGCCTGCTACTGAGTAGTGCTCTCAGTCTTTTAATGAAAAAGGCAGACGTATTCTACTTCACCCAATCATGATGGTTGTCAACTTTACAAGCTTGATACCGTAATATGATTGTGTGGAGATAAGAAAGAAGAAGAAGATCATTACAACCTGCTGAAGGAATTTATTGTCCGAAAGCTCACCAATCTTATATCACTTTAATATAGAAAATCGTCGCTGTTATCTTATATATCTTCATAGCAATGGTATCTGGCCATTCCTCTCCTCTTGTAAAGAACATCTGTACTCTGTTATTTGGAAAGAATAAAAACTTTCATAAAAAATGTATCTTTCCCTGCTAAGATTTAGATTTTAAAACAATTTTAGTGATATCCGTCAATGATAAATCATACATACACGATAAAAAATAAGAGAGGAAACTATAAACAAAGAAGTTATGTGTCATTATATGAGGAGGCATCCCCAACGCCGAAGAGTTCTCTTCTAGATATTCAGGAGGTCTTTGTTTTCTCCCCTTACCTCAAAGCTCAGGAAAAAGGTAGACAATTTAAACAATCTTATTGATTCTTTCAATCAAATTTTACAAAGGTGGAAAAATAAAAGAGTAAAAGGGCATGTAAAGTGTAGGGGGGTATATATATACAAATATCTTCAGCAAGGAAGACTTCCCCACCTTGAGAGAGTCCTCCTCCAGACAAGGTCTTCTTGAACACTCCTCAGTTCCACACCGAGGAAGTTTTAACCAAATGTGTACAAGTTTTCTTCAGCAAGGAAGGCTTCACCACCTTGAGAGAGTCCTCCTCCAGACAAGGTCTTCTTGAACACTCCTCAGTTCCACACCGAGGAAGTTTTAACCTAATGTGTACAAATGTCTTCAGCAAGGAAGACTTCACCACCTTGAGAGAGTCCTCCTCCAGACAAGGTCTTCTTGAACACTCCTCAGTTCCACACCGAGGAAGTTTTAACCTAATATGTACAAATGTCTTCAGCAAGGAAGACTTCCCCACCTTGAGAGAGTTCTCCTCCAGACAAGGTCTTCTTGAACACTCCTCAGTTCCACACCGAGGAAGTTTTAACCTAATATGTACAAATGTCTTCAGCAAGGAAGACTTCCCCACCTTGAGAGAGTCCTCCTCCAGACAAGGTCTTCTTGTACACTCCTCAGTTCCACGCCGAGGAAGTACCTATAGATGCGCGTCTTGGCAGACTCCAGGATGGCCAGGATGGCTTACGAAGTTCATTAGTCCAAACCAATATTCTACAAATCTCCATATTCTTCCATATTCTCCATTCTCCATATTCTTCACCGACCCGAGTCTGCTAATTTACCGAGACGGTCAATAGATGATACTTAGTTTTATCTTCTATTTTGACGAGAAAGGTGAGCATTCTCTTTATAAATCAGATTTATCATTTCCCTAAAGAGTATTTGTATGTATAATTATTTAGAAGGTTTCCGTTTATTCCCGGATAAGTTTTCCTTAATCTTGAGAGAAACAATAAATAAAATCACATTTCCTTTCAGTAAGTTAGCTACAATTTTGACCTAGTTTGATTCTTGCATAAGATCCATTCTAAATGGTAACCCTAAATGTTGATTACACCAATACCTCGCTTTGCGTCGTTTCGTTTTGCGTTTTTTTCGAAGTTGCGTCGCTGCTTAATTTTTACTGATTTTCACTGTGCGTCGTTAGATTTTCGAAGTTGCTTTGTTTTGGATTCGAGTCTTTAATTTTTATTTTTTTTCCCTAAAATATGGCAACACCTTTGTTTTTGATTGCGCCTTCACATATTTTCACTTTGCGTCGTTTCAATTTGCGTCGTGTTTTTTTGGAATGTAACCCCGACGCAAAGCGAGGTATGGGTGTATTTTAATTCCTACGAATATGACTTCCAATCTAGATATATTTTATCGTTAATATTTTTATTGCCTTGAGAGTTACATAGAGCCATAGCGACTCTATATTTGCCAGATATCAGCCGATTTCCGGTGAGGCCGGCAGCTGGTATCGTCTGATACAGTATCAGGGCTGAGTTGAAGCCTCGCAAACAGCCGATTAGATGCCCTCCCTCCCTCTGGATAAAAATAACCTGTGTCGTCTGTTCTCTCTCTGCGTTTACCTACTTCTCGTCTGCTCTCCCTAAGTTTTAACTACTTCTCGTCTACTCTCCTTAAGTTTTCACTACTTCTCGTCTACTCTCCTTAGTTTTAGCTATTTCTCGTCTGCTCTCCTTAAGTTTTCACTACTTCTCGTCTGCTCTCCCTAAGTTTACCATTTCTCGTCTGCTCTCCTTAAGTTTTCACTACTTCTCGTCTGCTCTCCCTAAGTTCACCATTTCTCGTATGCTCTCAATAAGTTTTCACTACTTCTCGTCTGCTCTCCCTAAGTTCACCATTTCTCGTCTGCTCTCCTTAAGTTTTAACTACTTCTCGTCTGCTCTCCCTAAGTTTTAACTACTTCTCGTCTACTCTCCCTAAGTTTTAACTACTTCTCGTCTGTTCTCTCTGCGTTTACCTACTTCTCGTCTGCTCTTCCTAAGTTTTACCTACTTCTCGTCTGCTCTCCTTAAGTTTTAACTACTTCTCGTCTGCTCTCCTTAAGTTTTAACTACTTCTCGTCTGCTCTCCCTAAGTTCACCATTTCTCGTATGCTCGCATTAAGTTTTCACTTCTTCTCGTCTGCTCTCCCTAAGTTCACCATTTCTCGTCTGCTCGCCTAAGTTTTCACTACTTCTCGTCTGCTCTCTATAGGTTCACTATTTCTTGTCTGCTATTACACCACTACTCGTCTGCTCTCTAATTTAAAAAAATGGTTAAAGGTTTTGGTTCAGCCAATTGAAATATTGAGGCCATATTTTTACAAATATTTAACCAAATGTGTACAAATTTCTTCAGCAAGGGAGACTTCCCCACCTTGAGAGAGTCCTCCTCCAGACAAGGTCTTCTTGAACACTCCTCAGTTCCACGCCGAGGAAGTTTTAACCAAATGTGTACAAGTTTCTTCAGCAAGGAAGACTTCCCCACCTTGAGAGAGTCCTCCTACAGACAAGGAGGGGGTCTTCTCTGTAACTAAGATAGAAAAGAAAGATTGAATAGAGAAAAAAATGTTAGTAAATTAAATTTAATTGCCATCTATCGTTAAAATTATACACAAATAAATAATATCATCAAATATTATCTCTACAGACCTTACTGCAATGATATGAGTTATTGACTCATGAGTCAATACCTCATATCATTGCAGTAAGGTCTGTAGAGATAATATTTGATGATATTTAAAAGAAACGCATTGCCAGTAAATTTATTTGTGTAAAATTTTAGAGAAAAAATAGTTAGAATACTTCAAAACAACTTGAAGAAATTCGTCAATCATCCGCATACATACTTTACGGCGATGTTCTACAAGTGAATCCGTGTGTCCACTGAGGGACTTGTATCAATCTCCAAACTTCAACATGACAAGGATGAAGAGAAGTGAGGGGTCGACGTTAGCGAGGTATGCAGTCACTAGGCCCCGGCCGAATGTTTATTCCCACCGCCCCTCGTAAACTGCTGAGTCACGGCCTCCCTCGCTTCTTGGTCGTCCTATAGGTCTACGGGGTCATACAGCGTCTACAAGTGACGGGGACATTCAGCGTCTACAAGTGACGGGGTCATATAGCGTCTACAAGTGACGATATCATCCAGTATCTACAAGTGACAAAGTTCTAGATAATCCAGTACTTACTAGTGACACAAGTTCACAGTATCTTTCCGTATTCCAGAGATGATACAGATTAGAGACCCTCCAGTGTTAGAGATCCAATGGAATGTCAGGCAGCGGATAGGGTCTAGCCCAGAATCGATAGTTCTGTTTATCAACATAATCATTGAGTTGGAAATGAGCTTTGTTATACCTAACAACATATACAAAAATTGATATTTAAATATATTGCCACGTAGAAAATTAGGGAAGACCAACTTCGGGATGAGACAACAATTTATTTCAGGCTAGAACAAACTATGAATGATAAACAAAAGATAAGCAACGAGGGAAATTTACAGAGTAGCAAAATATAAACATAAAAATGACCACTCTGTTAATAAAATAATAAAATTAATAAAAACTTTGTTACCATATATATATTAAATTATTTATAATTATCATAGCCTTTTTCCGTTATAAATCAATATATATAATACAATATAATGCGGCTTATGATTGTAGAACGACGTTTGACAATTTCACCGCAAATGTTTCTTTTGAACGAAAAATCGTAATATTTATTTTAAGGAGAAATAACAACTATTTCTAAACTTAGGGATGAAGTATGAAAGGATGAATTGTGAAGAGTAATGATACTTGCAATGCATGTATGTCCCATATGTAAATACCTGTTTTTTTTTTCCTCTTTTCGCTCTCCACTTCTTCTAGCCATATTTACAAATCCATATTCTCATTTTTCATATGATTTTTCAAAAATAATAATCTGTATATATTTATCATGTGTATATAATCTTTCTCCATTTTTACCCCTTTGTATATTACCCACTTTCATAGGCTTCTCCGTCTTGTAACCCCAAGGAGAATCCTCTGTAAGACCTATGTGTCTTAATAAAGGTTTTTGTGTATGTGTTGTGTGATAATTGTAATGAGTAAATGTAAAGAGTAATGATACTAAAAAATCGTGAAGAAAAATTTCGTAAATTTGAAGAATTAGGGAACATTGTAGATGAGATACGGAATTAAAGAGGTTTCATTAAAAATCGGATATTAAAAGAAATGATATTAAAGAGAATATTATTTTAATCTCTTAAAAGATGATTAAGACATTTTATTTAGTAGAAACGGTTTATTTTCGAGATATGACCCTTATCAGTACAGGGGCGGCTTTGATTTCATAACCATCTAAGAGTGGGGTTATGACATCGGTCGAATTTACTAAAAAGGTGTTTAAAATGGTGGACGATGATATTCTTTACCAAATATATAAATATTGCCACGTGGAAAATTAGGGAAGATAAAATCTTCAGGAGGAGACAACAATTTATTTCAGGCAAGGACAAACTATGAATTGTAAACAAAAGATAAGCCACGAGAAAAATTTACAGAGTCGCAAGTATATCTTTTGTTTATATAACATAAAAAAATGACCACTCTGTTAATAAAAAAAATAATAAATACTATGTTACATAAATAAAATTAATAAATACTATGTTACATAAATAAAATTAATAAATACTATGTTACATAAATAAAATTAATAAATACTATGTTACATAAATAAAATTAATAAATACTATGTTACATAAATAAAATTAATAAATACTATGTTACATAAATAAAATTAATAAATAATATGTTACATAAATAAAATTAATAAATACTATGTTACAATAAATACAAGGTTCTCCCAATAGTTCGTAAACACTTACAAAAAATTGAAATACCAATATTATTTCTCATAATATTATTCGCCGTTATGTATAATGTCTTTGTACTATATATAAAATAATTGTAAAAATTTTGATTTATTTTTGATGCGTATGATTATTTTTTTCAATAAATCAATTTTCTATTGTCATTTAAACTAGCGAAACCGTTAGGAAGGTTCACCACTAATAAGCCAGGCCTTCCCATTATTTTATCATTGTAGTAAGAGCAGTAGAAGATTGATTTATTTTAAAAGAATCCTAGGGGTCAAAAATAGTTAAATTTTCTTCTAACAGATGGCGTGATTATGCATTATATAAAGTAATTGTATTATGTATTCGCCGTGATTATTCGTCAAGTAATAAGAAAAAGACGAACTTTTGGGACAATCTTATAGTAACCTACTTGATTCTGGGACATTATCTTCCATTAGTAACCTTTAAACCGAAGTAGATCGCAAAGATACCTAGATTCCTTAATCCATTCAAAATGTCTTCACCAATCGAACCTTTCAGGGCAATTACAGAAGGAAATGTTGCAATACCAGAAAGGCAACAAGTTAACTACCATTTAATTCGTAATTACATTGAGATATCCTCATGTCTGAAAGGACGAAACACTCAAAGCTTCAATTAAAATACATTCATGGACAAAACTTAAGGAAGTTGTACCTTTTAGCATGTATATCGGGATTCAGACAATAACTATGAAAGATACACTCATGGACAAAACTTAAGGAAGTTGTATCTTTTAGTATGTATATCGGGATTCAGACAATAACTATAAATGATACACTCATTGACAAAACTCAAGGAAGTTGTATCTTTTAGCATATATATCAGGATTCAGACATTATCTCTGAAAGATATTTGATACAGAGTGACCTTTATTGAAGACACGAGATAACCAATTGTGAACGAAATCGCCTCTGTTCTCCTAAAAAATGATGATAAGCGACATTAAAGACTTTCCACTTAAGTTTTGACTATGAGTGTTTAGTTTAAATTAATATTTATTAAATAGGGTTTGGTGTAAATAGGATTTATATTAAGAAAATATATGAAATCTGCAAAGGTTTTTCAGACGGAGTTTTACAGAATTCTGTCAGTAGGATTCCAGATTCAGTTTCTTTTAATGCAAACTCTGGTCGGATACTTGACCGGATTCTTCTCTCATTGATGAATGCTTTCTTCATTCTTTTTACTTCTTCTTCGATCATACCCTCGCAGACTTTAACACCAACTTCTTGGTCATCAACTATCCACTTACTGTTCTCTTCAAGACAGAGACATATTGGACTGTCTCACTTACTCATCTTCTATTCACAATTCATCGTAGTTATTGTCTTTTCTCGACAATACCTCCGTACTATTTCACTACATCAACTTTTTGTTCAGCAACTATCCACTTACTGTTCTCTTCAGACTAATCTCTTCATAGTTATTCCCTTCTCTAGACAACATCCTAGACTATATAAACTACACCCTTCTATTTCAGACAAGAGCTCAGCGTTTGTACTCCATGTTAGGAGCGGCTGCACATGGCGTCTGTTCCTCATGTCAGAGGTGGTCTTTTTTTTTGGAGCTAAGTCGGCCTGCCACTAAGTAGTGCTCCCAGTCTTAATGACAAAGGCAGACGCATTCTACTTCACCCAGTGTGGAGATAAGAAAGAAGAAAAAGAGACAAGAGCTGGATGACGCCTCCATTCTCACGTCAATCTCCCATCTACGTTTTTTTCCGAGCATTGAGGTGAGTGGAAGAAGACGAAGACCTCGGATTATCTGAAGGAAGACTCTTCGGCAGTGTGCAAAGCTTCTCAACTGTATATATTACATAGTCTTGTTTATAGTTTCCTTCTCATTGTATATCTTTCAACCTATTGTATATGATTTACCACGGTGTGTGTTTGTGAACGGTGGAATCTGTGACCACTGGACATACGTCAAACCTGGAGGTGGTTGCTGGGTTCTATGCTGCCTGGAGTATAGGAGCTCTATCTATGCTTCCTTCCTGTCGTGAATCTGTACAAGACCGGTGGTCTTAATAAAGCTGTGTGTGTATATAAGCATTATTATGTACGGTGGAATCTGTGGCCACTGCACATGCGTCGGACCTGGAGGCTGTTGTTGAGTTCTGTGCTGCCTGGAGTATAGGAGCTCTATCGATGCTTCCTTCCTGTGGTGAATCTGTACAAGACCGGTGGTCTTAATAAAGGTGTGTGTGTATATAAGCATTATTATGTACGGTGAAATCTGTGGCCACTGCACATGTGTCGGACCTGGAGACTGTTGCTGGGTTCTAGGCTGCCTGGAGTATAGGAGCTCCATCTATGCTTCCTTCGTGCGGTGAATCTGTATAAGACCGGTGGTCTTAATAAATCTGTATGTGTGTATATAAGGATTATTACGTACGGTGGAATCTGTGGCCACTGGACACCTGTCAAACCTGGAGGCTGTTGTTGGGTTCTGTGCTACCTGGAGTATTGAAGCTCTATCTATGCTTCCTTCCTGTGGTGAATATAAGACCGGTGGTCTTAGTAAAGCTGTTTGTCTGTATATACTTTACCATCGATGGATGTCAATAAAATTGTTTCAAAATTCTACACTACACCCACTTTCAAATGACAACTCTTTTTGTTCCTCAGATTTCTCTCGTCCCCTTGAGTTTCCTCTATCTTTTGTTTTTTCTTCTTTTTTATCGACCCGAGAGAGAGAGCGCCCAGGCTTTTCATTGGACAATAGCTCTATGTTCAGCTTGAATATGGTTTTGCCTTATGGAAATTGTAATATATACTTAAAATGTGGCTTTAAAATCTCAAACTTCAATCCGAGTTAGTCTCAAATGGGATTGGTCTTATTTAGCAAAAGGGTCTTTGGGAGAGAACGCTTCACGATTTTGCGTGTCAGGGGCCATGCTAATCTTCTCTGTATCGTTCCTATTGTAGTAGTTGTACCGCCGAACAAGCGTGTACTCTTTGGGAGAGAGAGAGAGATTGAGATTAAACCACTTTTATCACACATCTCTCTGGTTCATATAAGATTATATAAGATTAAATATGAATATGTATACAAATATGAATACATAGGATTAAATAATGATGAATATATGAGTAAACAGATGTAAATATATAAAATAATTGATAAATATACAGTAAAACCTGTCTATAGCGCCCCCTCTAAATAGTGCCTCCCTCTCTATAGCTCCCGATTTTAAATACGTAGTACGATGCGATTTACATTAAAAGTAACCTGTCTATAGCACCCCCTCTCTATAGCACCCTTTTATGGTAAGTCCCAAAAGGGGGTGCTATAGACAGGTTTAACTGTATTTATAAAATATCGTCATTGGTGGGGCCCACCGCGGGAAAGACTCCGCTACCGATGGACTGCAAGAGTTCTTCCCCACAGAGTGGGCAGGTCTAGGTGTTGGCTGGCGTTACCCACATCAAGACCAAGATGATACTTGTAGATGGTAGCCTTCGCCACATTAGTTAACTTCATTACCTCGGGATGGAGGATGACGTCGAACAGCCAGGCCTGCAGATCCAGGGGCACTTCGCAGAGAGAGAGAGATATTCGGTACCTGTGAGAATATCTTGGACTTTTATTGACTTTGAATGTAATTCTACTGTCCTATAAGCTTATGTCCATAGTTTTCTTGAAACCCATTTCTGAGATTCCATCCTTCAGTGCTGCGTATATAAGCAGAATCGTCCAATACAGTATTAGAGCTCTGAGAAGCGGTCTGGTGGATTAAATTGGCGAAAACGCTGGGAGGGTTCACCACTGATGAGCCAAGCCCTCCCAATATATTTTTTCATCGCAGTAAGGGCAGTAGAAGTTTGTATTATGTATAAAAGAAACATTCGTGCTTTTAAATCCTTTCATTTTATATGTATAGATGGCGAGTTATTGCTTTGTGTTAATTTTATTCTATAGTTTTATCAGAATTGAAATGTTTCAACACTTTGATAAAGAGAGACAGGCATAAAAACTTCAACACGTCATTTTTTACTTTACGCCACGTTGTGTTACATCACATCTAGTTGCTGCATTGTATGAAGACAACATTCCTCGCAAACCAAAGTGGTGTCTATAAAAACTTAACTTGTCCATTGGCCAAGTGGTAGTTTACCCAGTTAGCTTGATGGAGCCTATTTTAGTAATACAGTAGAACCTCCCTTTAGCGGACACCTCTCCACAAAGGACAGTTTTCATTTGCAAAATTACCATTTTTACTATCTAGCAACTCTCCTGTAAGAGGACACCTCTCCACAAAGGACAGTTTTCATTTGCAAAATTACCATTTTTACTATTTAGCAACTCTCCGGTAAGAGGACACCTCTCCACAAAGGACAGTTTTCGTTTGCAAAATTACCATTTTTACTATTTAGTAACTCTCCTGTAAGAGGACACCTCTTTACAAAGGACAGTTTTCATTTGCAAAATTACAATTTTTACTATTTAGCAACTCGCCAGTAAGAGGACACCTCTCCACAAAGGAGAGTTTTCATTTGCTAAATTACCATTTTTACTATTCAGTAACTCTCCGGTAAGAGAACACCTCTCCACAAAGGACAGTTTTCATTTGTAAAATTACCATTTTTACTATTTAGTAACTCTCCGGTAAGAGGACATCTCTCCACAAAGGACAGTTTTCATTTGCAAAATTACCATTTTTACTATTTAGAAACTCTCCGGAAAGAGGGAACCTCTCCACAAAGGACAGTTTTCATTTGTAAAATTACCATTTTTACTATTTAGCAACTCTCCGGTAAGAGGACACCTCTCCACAAAGGACAGTTTTCATTTGTAAAATTACCATTTTTACTATTTAGCAACTCTCCGGTAAGAGGACACCTCTCCACAAAGGACAGTTTTCATTTGTAAAATTACCATTTTTACTATTTAGCAACTCTCCGGTAAGAGGACACCTCTCCCTAAAGGACACTTTGACTCTGCAATTAGGTGTCCTTTACAGGGAGGTTCTACTGTATGTCAAACTTATATAAGAATACAATCTCTATGTTAGATATAGTATCTTTGTTCAACAGTATGCATGATAATGAAGGTTTCGTATAGGTCAACTCTGATATTGAAAAAACAACGGAAAGTTGATATATTTTCCAATAGTCACATTCAGATGATGATCCGTAGGTGCTCAAATATTCATTATAATACACACACATACAGCTTTATTAAGACCAGCGGTCTTATACAGATTAACCATAGGAAGAAATAATAGATGGAGCTCCTATACTCCAGGCAGCGCAGCACCCAACAACAGCCTCCAGGTCCGATACATGTCCAATGGTCATACGTTCCTTCGTGCATACGTCATGGTTAGCGAATCACTGAACAGGCTAGTGTGGAATCAGCCGCGTTCTAGTCTTCGCTTTCCTCATCCAAATGGACCACAACATTCGGCGATTCTATTAATCTCCTCCGAACGGTGACTGCGGCCTTGTAGAATTTTCATTATAATATACATACAGCTTTATTAAGACTACCGGTCTTATACAGATTCACCATAGGAAGAAATGAAGCATAGATAGAGCTCTTGTTATTATAATAAACATTTTTCGAAAATAGACCAATCCATACTTAAATCATTAGATAGTAAAAAGACATATTGGATTGAATAAGATATTTATTGCCAATATTTCGGTTGGCTGAATGCCAACCTTTATCAAGGCATTATATTTTTGTATACACAAACTCAGCGCCGCATAGTGTTATAATATCACAGTTGAAATAATTTAAAATACAAATTTCCCCCACCTACTTTGTATTTTAAATGATTTCAACTGTGATATTATAACACTATGCGGCGCTGAGTTTGTTTATACAAAAATGTAATGCCTTGATAAAGGTTTGGCGTTCAGCCAACCGAAATATTGTCAATAAATATTTTATTCAATCCAATATATGCCTTTTTACTCTCTAATGATTCAAGTATGGATTGGTCTATATTTAAAAATATGTATATTATAATAACAGGAGCTCTATCTATGCTTCATTTCTTCCTATGGTGAATCTGTATAAGACCGTTGGTCTTAATAAAGCTGTATGTGTATTATAATGAACGTTTGGGCACCTATTCAATTTTATTCAATCCAATATATGCCTTTTTATTATCTAATAATATATATATATGGGGAAGCAATGGTCGCCTCTCCCGTCAAAGTAAACGTCAGAAGCTGACGCCATCTATTGGCCGTCGCCGCAACTAGCGGCATCGGGTCGGTGACAAAGCCACAACACCAACTTTAGCAAACTGATAAGCGTCCACCTAGAGACCATGGTTTCGGGCTAATGGCCCTCGTCAGTCTAGGGCGGACTTTATTCCATGAGATCCACACGGGATCTAATGGAATCCTCACAATCTACCAAAGAGGTGTTATATATATGGACATGTTTTATTTTATTTTATTTCAACACACAAAACGCGATATCCCGGCTAAGGATAATTGCGTCGATTTACATTTTTTTTATATATATAAGAAACAGTTATAAACATATTATACAATAAAAAGTAATTAAAAATAAAAAAGAGAAACAATAATATATATTAGGAACCTGAACCTTTCAGGTTTGAAAGATATTCACAAATATATCTACAAAGATAGTTAAATCTATGATAATTCTCTCTGCTATTTACAAATTGATATAGATCTACAACATTATTTATTGTCTGTTGTCTAGCGGTGAAGAAGAGTGGGCATTCCAGCAGTAGGTGTCTCGAGTCCTAGATTTCGTTGCCACAATGACAGCTAGAGTCTTCAACCGCTCCAATTTTTGATAAAAATCCCTTAAAATCTCCGTGGTTCGTTGTAAACTGGGCATTATAAAAATTCGAACAGAAAAATGTTGGAATTCCAAACGGGAAAAAGCTTTGGAATGTTTCATTTGTTTTTAGAAATAAATTATGTGGTAGGGTTTGAACAGCCACAAACCACTACCTACCATGAGAGTTTGTACCATGAGTTGATGGAACAAGTAAAACAAAGAACTGGGTGCATGGTGAAAGTGATGTGTAAACGGACAGTTTGGAGACCTCGAAAGCTTGTACCAATATTGAGCTGGGAAATGACTTAATTGATTTAAAAGCTGTTTATTGAGGTCGATTGAGACAAGTAAGTTGCTCCAAGGTTTTCCTAACTTGTCCTTTCACTGGAAGATCTTTAGATTCTTAAAGATGTTCGAGTGTTAACAGCATTCTAGTGTGTAGCTTTACTATCTACAGAATGGTTATACAATCCATATAACCTTTTATAAAACTTCCAATAATTCCAAAATCTTAAACAAAGATTCATTTATTCAGTACGTCTTATAAGATTTTAACCTAAATATTCAAAGAAAAATAATTCATATAATTCTAACAATATTTTAAGACTATATCCTAAACTTCTAAAAAAAAATTCACTTAATTTTATTACTATCAAGGGAGTTTTTGACCGGTACGACCCGGGATTGAATCCCGCATTGGGCACTTTTTTTCTAATTGAAAAAATAAATGCTCCAATGGCCCCTGATTCTTGCAAATGTCCAACTGACACCAGCGAGTACAAGTCACCAGACAGGCCTCTGGCATATTTGTAAGTGCAAAAGTCGAACTGCTTTTCACATGTATAGACTTGTGGTGCACTTACAGTAAAAGCAGTCGCCTACTTCTACCCATAATAATTATCAAGGCCTGTACTACGTATACTAGGGATAATAAAAAAACGACCTTCAAGATTCCATCTCTCTATAACTTCAAAGAAAATCCATCTAATTCCTAAGATCTATAAGAATAACAAGTCTGATGCCATCTAAGAATTCTTAAAATTCATTGTAAAATCTCTACGTATCGGAGAGTCTATACGTTTCTTAATGAAACAAGAATAAAAGGGTATTTAAGAACAAATACGCCTTACTCAAGCTGTGAGAAAAAGTCTTCTTCTTATCTCCACTCAAGTTGTGACCCTTGACTGGGTGAAGTAGAATGCCTTTGTCATTAAGACTGGGAGCACTACTCAGTGGCAGGCCGACTTAGCTCTAAAAGAAATGGCCGCCTCTGACATGAGGAACAGACGCCATATGGCCGCTCCTAACATGGAGTACAAACGCTGCTCATCCTGTATCCCTGGAGTCCTTACAGGGTACTATCAGCAGGGCCAGCTGAACCCAGGTTTTTTAGTGAGCTTGTTACTGCTCCCCCTCCTACTTTTTCATCCGGGCTTGGGATCGGCAAAGGCGGAGTTCGTGTGAAAAAGTGAAAAAAGAGAATCTATATACAGTTACGAGCGTCATGCGTTCTTCATCTCTGTCACCGTTTGCTTTTTTTTTTTTTTGGACCCTGTAAGGGCTCCTGATCCAGGGATACAGGATGAGCAGCGTTTGTACTCCATGTTAGGAGCGGCTGCACATGGCGTCTGTTCCTCATGTCAGAGGCGGCTATTTCTTTTGGAGCTAAGCCAGCCTGCCACAGAGTAGTACTCCCAGTCTTGATGACAAAGGCAGACGCATTCTACTTCACCCAGTACCCTAATATGATTGAGTGGAGATAAGAAAGAAGAAAAAGATAATCTTTGCTGAGTAAAGCTTTTTCCTTTGTGTTTTCTCTGCAGCTGGTAACTTTGATGCTGCCATCTGAAGCTGTTAACTCCAATCAGTGTCAGACAGATTGTTGGTTGACCAGAGGGATCCTGTCATCTGTTTACGTTGATAGAACTGCAAGATCCGCTTCACACCCGCTTCCCACGCGGGCGGGTTTATGGGTGGCGAAGGAACCCCCCTGGGCTGGGAAATTCACCAGTAATGACCCCAATTAAACTGCTCATTAGCGGGCGCTGTGTGGGCTGAGCATTGGGGTCGCTGCCGGCCTGGATTCTACTTGTTCGGCACTGGTGGTGGGACTCGATCTTAGCTGAAAGCTGTGCCTTTTTGTCCGATCTAGCTCAAGATCCTACTTCTTAGTACTTGGCAGACCTATTAGTGGGACTAGATGTTAGCTGAGAGCGGTTCCTCTTTGTCCGGTCTACCTTTAGATCCTACTTCTTGGTACTTGATTGGTACTGGTGGAGCTCGATGTTATCTGAAAGCTGTTCCTCTTTGTCCGGTTTAGCTCAAGATCCTACTTCTTGGTGCTTGCTTGGCACTGGTGGTGAGACTCCATGTTAGCTGAAATCTGTACCCTTTTGTCCGGTCTAGCTCAAAATTCTACTTCTTGGTGCTTAGTAGACCTGCTGGTAGAACTCGATGTTAGCTGAGAGCTGTGCCTTTTTGTCCGGTCTAGCTCAAGATCCTACTTCTTGGTACTTGGCACTGGTGGAACTCGATGTTAGCTGCAAGCTGTTCCTTTTTTTGTCGGGTCTAGCTCAAGATCCTACTTCTTGGTGCTTAGTAGACCTGCTGGTGGGACTCAATCTTAGCTGAAAGTTGTTCCTTTTTGTCCGGTCTATCTCAAGATCCTACTTCTTGGTGCTTAGTAGACCTGCTGGTATCATAGTTCCTTCTGTTGAAAGTTCGACGTTACTGAAATCTGTACGTCTAGCTTAAAATCCTACTTCTTGGTACTTGGCATTTTTAGAATTCCGCCATTTAAGATGTGACCGTTAATTCACCCAGTCCATTGTCAAAACTGCGGTTGGTCAATCCATCCAAAGTGACCAAACAAGAATAATCAACGAAATTTATCCTCGGAGACCGTTTTTTATCATTATTTATATTTCAGAAGATGCTCTCTTTCGGCATTCAATTCTTCACTACGGATATCTTTTCACTCAAGATAAAATGGTGAAAGGTATGATGAAATATTTGATTATATCAATATAAAAGCATGGCACACACCTGAAGACCAAGATTTACTCAAGAACAGAGAATAAGAATTGAAGTACCAGTCAAGATGACAAAAAGAACAAATTCTTGCTATAAAAATGCTTGTTTTGTTTTTGTTGTTGTTTTGACGTTTGAGGCCAAAAACTTAATATGTACACTGTGTGACAAGGAAATTACTGAAGAACTCCACCATTACCTGCTTAATTGTACAGCCCTTGATGCAGAAAGGGAGACCCTATATCAACAAATTAAATGTACCAACATTTCACCCTACTTATTGCTTTCAAAAATATCAGCAAACAAATCTAAGGCAATAGCTTACCATAATTTTTTAGATCATCATTATGTAAGGACCAGTCAACAAGTGAATGACTTTGAGACGAAGAGTAAAGCCAGTTCAATTTCTATGTAAACAACACAAGATGGTTATTACCTTACCCAATTAGAAGAATCTGTATGGGGCAAGTCCCTAATAAAGGCTTTTGTGTATGTGTGTGTTTTTGTTGTTTTTTTTTTTTTATAATAAAATTCTAACAAGAAAATAAGACCTAATCCAATTAAATTAATAGTGTGTTACGTTTCGGTAACAGCGTTGTTTTTTTTTTTTTTTTTGCTTATCCTTAGTACACGTGGTACAATGATAATCATGGTGGGTAGAAGTTGGCGACTGCTTTTACTGTAAGTGCACCACATGTCTACACATGTGAAAATCAGTTCGACTTTTGCACTTACAAATGTGCCAGAGCCCCGTTTGGTTACGGTAACAGCGTTGTTACTGAAACGTCACACACTATTAATTTATTTGGATTTGGTCTTATTTTCTTGTCTATAATCCAAATTGTGTTTAATCAAAATTCGAAACTATTTTAAACGCGTAAGATTCTTTTTGAAATTAAACAATTTCTACTGCCCTTACTGCAATGGAAAAATTAATGGGAGGGCCTGGCTCATCAGTGGTGAACCCTCTCAGCGGTTTCGCCAGTTTAAATTTGTGTCCATTGCAGTAAGGGCAGTAGAAATTGTTTAATTTCAAAAATAATCTTACGCGTTTAAAATAGTTTCGAATTTTGATAACAGATGGTGCGCTAGTGCATCATATTAAAAATTGTGTTTTATCACAGAATAAAATTCTGTCCATTTTCTTTCAGGTGTAGAAGAATGTCAAGATGGTCAACTTTGGCGATCTCCAACATGTGAGAACACCCAGCGAAATATTCCAGACAGACGACTCATGTAGCAAGTTCTTATCTCAGCGTGGCGCTATCTGATAGCAACGTTGCCAAATAAGAAGATTAATTTGCCTCTTCAGTGAGTAAAAAAATATAAACACCTCTCCACTTATACGTCTTTCTGTACACAGCATTCTTTATAAATTGAGAAAAAGCCATTTCCTGGTCGTACAACTAATAGTTGCTGATAGCTTGCACCATCTATCGGAATTAATGGCAACTATTTGTTGATTTTAATTATTCCAGAATTGGCTAAATACCCATTCTTGATTAATCAAGAAAAACTAACCACGGACGCGTTTCGGTCGCTGAAGTACAGCTTGCACCACGCTGACAAAGCCCAATATCTTGAAACGCGTACATAGTTGACTTTTCTTGATTTATCAAGAATGGGTATTCGGCCAATGTTGGAATAATTAAAAATCAATGAATAGTTTACATTTATTCCGATAGATGGCGTAAGCCATCAATCATCAACTAAAAGTTTCCCGAGCATAAGATGCCTCTTTCTATCAATTTATCTATTACAATTACTATTACTGTTATTCCTGTATGTACCCTACATTTCTGTGTGCTAGGAGAATCTGTATAAGACTGAAAGGTCTTAATAAAGCTTTTTGTTATTGTATTACTGGTACTATTATTGTTATTCCTGTATGTACCCTACATTTCTGTGTATTTGGAGAATCTGTATAAGACTAAAAGGTCTTAATAAAGCTTGTTGTTGTTGTTGTATTACTGGTACTATTACTGTTATTCCTGTATGTACCCTACATTTCTGCTCGGAGAATCTGTATAAGACTAAAAGATCTTAATAAAGCTTTTTGTTGTTGTATTACTGGTACTATTACTGTTATTCCTGTATGTATCCTACATTTCTGCTTGGAGAATCTGTATAAGACTAAAAGGTCTTAATAAAGCTTTTTGTTGTTGTATTACTGGTACTATTACTGTTATTCCTGTATGTATCCTACATTTCTGCTTGGAGAATCTGTATAAGACTGAAAGGTCTTAATAAAGCTTTTTGTTGTTGTTGTTGTATTACTGGTACTATTACTGTTATTCCTGTATGTACCCTACATTTCTGCTTGGAGAATCTGTATAAGACTGAAATGTCTTAATAAAGCTTTTGTTGTTGTTGTATTACTGGTACTATTACTGTTATTCCTGTATGTATCCTACATTTCTGCTTGGAGAATCTGTATAAGACTGAAAGATCTTAATAAAGCTTGTTGTTGTTGTATTACTGGTACTATTACTGTTATTCCTGTATGTATCCTACATTTCTGTGCTTGGAGAATCTGTATAAGACTGAAATGTCTTAATAAAGCTTTTGTTGTTGTTGTATTACTGGTACTATTACTGTTATTCCTGTATGTATCCTACATTTCTGCTTGGAGAATCTGTATAAGACTGAAAGATCTTAATAAAGCTTGTTGTTGTTGTTGTATTACTGGTATAATTACTGTTATTCCTGTATGTACCCTACATTTCTGTTTGGGGAATCTGTATAAGACTAAAAGGTCTTAATAAAGCTTGTTGTTGTTGTATTACTGGTACTATTACTGTTATTCCTGTATGTACCCTACATTTCTGTTTGGGGAATCTGTATAAGACTAAAAGGTCTTTATAAAGCTTGTTGTTATTGATGTATTACTGGTACTATTACTGTTATTCCTGTATGTACCCTACATTTCTGTATGTTTGGATAATCTGTATAATAATAAAAAGTCTTTATAAAGTTTTCTGTTGTTGATTTAGATTTGATACACGAGGCAACTGGCGTGTTTCACATCATTAGACCATCTAAGTGACAAGAAGACAAAGATAAGCAAAATTGACCATTTCCATCAGTTGATCTCCACGTCTGCTAAGAGTAGACTCGACATAATTGCCTAATTGGTCACGCTATGTAATAATTAAGAGATATTTAAATAAATTAAGAGACAAGTTCTTCAATTAAGACTAAAGGTCCCTAACCGTCTGTTCCTCGAATATAATTTTCTGCCGAAGAGATCCGTTGTAGATTATACAGCACACCTATCGGTGGAAGGATGAGTCGGAACAGTCAAAAAATACAATTTACAAAATTTCAAAGTTTTTAAAGAGCCACAACATTTTTTTCTTGCCAACAATAAATAATACTCGCATAAATAATATTTACGTATGGAACTATATAAAGAGCTTCACATCCAAAGAGCCGCATGTAGCTCACGAGCCGCAGTTTACCAACCTCTGGTCTAAACCGTTTGTTTTCGACCGCTAAGACTCGGGTTCGATTCCCGCATAGGGCACTTTTTTCTGATTAAAAAAATGTTCTAGTGGCCAACTCCAGATTCTTGAAAAAGTCCAACCCCACCAGCGTGTGCAAGTAAACAAACGGGGCTCTGACACATTTGTAAGTGTAAAGTCGAACTGCTTTTCACATGTGTATGGAACTCTTCACGATTTTGCGTGTCATCCTTGCGCAGGGGCCATGCTAATCTTCTCTGTATCGTTCCAATTTTAGTATATGTACCGCCGAACAAGCGTGTACTTTTCACATGTGTAGACATGTGGTGCACTTACAGTAAAAGCAGTCGCCTACTTCTATCCACCATGGTTATCATGGTCTGTACCACGTGAACTAGGGATAAGCAAAAAATAAAAGCACACGTATTTAACTTTTATTCAACTATAACAACAAAATGACATGTCCAGTTATGGATACTGCGGCCCAAAGAAAAATAAGAGGAAGGCAAATATCTCAAATTTTTTGACACTCAGTCAACAATCATAACAAAAATTTTAAAATATTAAAAATAAATTCAAATATATACAACAGACTAATCAATGAAGAGACGTTTGGAATTCAGATTCACAAGCCGCCCTGAATTCTGACAAGCTTCTGGCTCATATAGTGATTGTTGTCCCAACACTCGCTATTGCATGGTCGAGGAACTGTGCGAAATGATCTTTTCCGTTTTCAGCTAGTTTCTTGTTAAGGGTAGAGCTAAGGTCAGGGATATTTTCTGGATTTTCGAAGTGAAGGACAAGTTTCCCTTTGGTTCTAAGAGACACCCAGACGATGTTTTCATGAACTGAATGGGTAGCGCTGACAGTCTTGAAGATCTCCCTGGTGTTTGGATCAGAGGCCTCGATAATTACGTGGGAGGCAGAGATGGTCCTGGGTTCTTTTGTTGGGGGCAGAAGGAAGCTTGTGTAGTTTATGTTTAGGAGTTGTTTTGGTGCCTCCGTTTTCGGGATAGCTTGAAATTCAGGAAGAGTAGTTTTTAAGTGAGACAGATTTGGAAGTTTGGGTGGCTACAGAAGTGCTTGGGAGATAGAAAATAGAAGGCCTAGAGGGAAGAGCGTCTTTACAGTAGTTGATCGCGGTCCGCTGTCATAACCTTCAGTTTGTTTGAGAGATTAAAGATGCATGCGCAGCGTCTCTGGAGAATTCTGTCTATGTTTGAGCAATGGGAGTTCATTGATAAGATGAGAGTGTACAGCTGGGGGTTCAGACTCTTTCCATGGCCTCTAGCAGCAGGATTCTGTTCCCTCGGATCACCACCATGCCAATGTTGTGTTTCTCTCCTCCCTTGGTCTCCTCCATCACCAGGTTCATGAAGGGGTCAAAGCCATGCAGCAGGCCCGTCCATTCAGCTTCAGAGCCATTTTCTTCTCCGTGTACTTTTAGAGATCGGGAGGATGAGCTTTATTAATTTCTCTTATTAAAAATTTACTAACAATTTATCAAAACAAGAAATTAAACAAAGATGACAGTTAAAAAAATGTCTATGGTGGCATGCAGGCAGGGATGAGTGTAGCTGTGGTAGCAGGCGAGGCTGTCGATTGTCTTGACTGTTTCTGGTGTTATTTAAGGAGAGTCTGGTTCTTGGTAGAGTGCCATAGTGTAGCTAGTAGAGGAGCCATAGTAATTTGGTGATACGACTGTTCAATAAGTAGGACATGGGTAAAACATATAGTTTTGGACCCTGAGGTTTCCTTGTAAATTAATTTCATTGGTTTCTTCCAAGATTGTTACCGTAGGGATTAGAGTGGTGGTTTGGACTGGAGTGGTAGGTTCTACAATTTCTGCAATGGTTTTCTTCCTTCCCTTTGTCATCTTGATGGGTAGAAGGGTGCATAAGCAAGGAATGATGTTTACACCCAAGGTACAGGCCATGATAAACATGATGAGTCAGGGTTTGTTGACTGCTAAATACTAAGTTTACTACATGTTTATATATTGTATACACTCATGGAGATAAAATTTAAGGAAGTGGAAAATTCTTGTTTATGCCGGTCGTCTTTTTTTTTTTTTTTAGAAGGAGACAGAGGCAATTTTGTTCACACTTGGTATCTCGCATTTCTTCAATAAAGATCACTGCGTATCAAATATCTTTCAGAGTTATTGTATGAATCCCTATATACATGCTAAAAGGTACAACTTCCTCACGTGTTGTCTATGAATGTATGTTTAGAAGCAATTTGTACTTATAGGATGATTCTAGAGTTCTCTTGCACTTACTGATAGGAATGGTGCGCTTATGATAGAATCAGAGACCACTGAATCTATCTTTTTACTTCCTCAATGTGAGGATCGTCACTGAGTCTTCATGGTCAAAAAATCAACAGCATTCATCACCATCTTATACTATGCATCAGCGAATAATCATTTTTAACATTTTATTTTGAAAAACTCCTCATGAAAAAAAAGGAAAGATGTAATAAGGCAGAAGACTTCTTTCCATTCACAATAAATTTTGAGAAAACAAAGAGGTAAAAAAGAAGAATTGAGGCGTGGTGGAGGAAACACGAATGGGTCAGTAAGGGCAGAATGTTCCGCACGGCAACTTGTGTCCTTGGGCCCATTAAAAACAGGAAATAAGATCAAAATTAGCCGTTTCCGCAAACACACCACAAATCCAATCAGCCTCTGACACCAACACAATAAAAAAAAAAAAAAAGGTGAAGGTGGCCGGAAGTCGGCAGATGGCGACGGAAGTGACGTGGCATCACAATCATCGTCTGGCATAAAGCCAGAGTCTTGTTTTGGTCGGTGAAGGTGCCCTTCCTTCGTCATGCAACCCAGAGCCCTAGGGCCAATAGTGGCCTTGCATTGTCTTCTTCCCGCGTCCTGTTTACGTCCTTTTTGTCTTTCTCGAAATGTATTCTTGCAACACCTTGTTGCAACTTGCTTTAACGATTTCTTTTCTTTTTTCAATGTGTAAGCATCTATCTTTCTGCCAATAAAATGGCTACTTGTATTCTTTTTGGATGGTTGGACTTATAAAAGAGTCAAAAAGTTCCATTGAAGCAAAAGAAACTCTGTTACTTTTGTAATAGTCTTCTGAAATGGTATTCTTTCAACAACACTATGCAACCATCACTTTGTTTTAAAGATTTCTTTCCAATGTGCAATCATTTCTTTCATAATCTATCAATCAATCCCTACCTTTTTTAAGACCTTTAGTCCTATATACAGATTCTCTTGATAGATATGGAAAAGTAGTTGAAAAAAAAAGAAGCAAAAAGAAATTCGAATTTAAAAAGTTGCATGGTAAATATGTAAATAAAAACTATATAAATATTTTGATATGATATACATAGGTTATAGGTATTCTCATGCTCTCTTACCTTTAATGATATATTGGCTATCTGTATTGTCACATTGGGGAATACGAATTTTTAAAAATTGAAGGTTCATAGAAGCAAAAATATCTATGACACTTGGGTAAATTCAAGGTCGAGTTACATTTATGGACAAAACTTGAACCATCTTCATGGGCCATGTACTGGCAGACATTACACGTGTACATCCCGAAATAGACCCTACCTGCATCCACTGTTCAGAAGAGCCACAGACAGTTGATCATCTTCTCTTCAGCTGTCCAGCATTCCTGAGACATAGGATACAAACAGCTATCCTGCTTGGACTGACCCATCTCAATCCTAGATCTATGGCCAGACTTCCAGACTCAACCTCAGAATGGAACTTCCTGGTCAACTGGTTCAACTCAGCAATCAAAACAGGACGCGAGTAAAAGCGCTCAACATTAATCCATACTAGTGAGCTGGACTCTCAGGGTAGTTGACGTTCTGTGCTCCCTGGGTTATAAATATCTCTCCCTATATCAGGATTCAAACAATAACTCTAAAAGATAATTGATACACAGTGACCTTTATTGAAGACACACGAGATAAACAAGTGTAAACAGCCTTTGTCTCCTTCAAAAAAAAAAAAAACGATGACCGGCTATATAAAAGACTTTCAACTTAAGTTTTGTCCATAAGTGTAAATAATTTTATATGATATTTAGGTTTAAAAGTGTTCTCATTTTCTCTCCTTCCTTCCATAATATATTGGCTATCTGTATTCATTGGTGAATAAGAATTTTAAAAGAGTAGAAGGTTGATATTGAGGCAAAAGTAACTATGGCACTTTGGGAAATGATGGTCGAGTTATTTCTCATGGACAACACACTTAAGGAAGTTGTACC
This sequence comes from Cordylochernes scorpioides, assembly GCA_030710605.1. NCBI lineage: Eukaryota > Metazoa > Arthropoda > Arachnida > Pseudoscorpiones > Chernetidae > Cordylochernes > Cordylochernes scorpioides. The sequence continues at coordinate 38,363,999 of CP092878.1, forward strand.
TTTTAGCATGTATATCGGGATTCAGACAATAACTCTGAAAGACACACTCATGGACAAAACTTAAGTAAGTTGTATCTTTTAGCATGTATATCGGGATTCAGATAATAATTCTGAAAGACACACTCATGGACAAAACTTAAGTAAGTTGTACCTTTTAGCATGTATATCGGGATTCAGACAATAACTCTGAAATATACACTCATGGACAAAACTTAAGGAAGTTGTACCTTTTAGCATGTATATTGAGATTCAGACAATAACTCTGAAAGATATTAAAATGACCTTTATTGAAGACACATGAGATAACCAATATACACTCATGGACAAAACTTAAGGAAGTTGTACCTTCCAGCATGTATATCGGGATTCAGACAATAACTTTAAAATATATTACAGTGACCTTTATTGAAGACATGCGAGATAACCAAGTGTGAACAAAATTGCCACTGTCTCCTTCAAAAAACAGATGACAGGTGACATAAAAGATTTCTACTTCCTCAAGTTTTGTCCATGAGTGTATTTCTCAATTCTAGGAAGGCATTCTTACACCACACTTCAAGATTCAATTGGCTTGAAAGATTTCTTTTAAAACCTCAATGTTTATTCAAGCGAGAGTACGTCCTTACAAGGTCACACAACTATTCACCTTCAATTCTGTAGTGAAGTTTGGAAATAGTAAAATTGATGTATTACATTTCTACATATATTAACATATTGATCTTTTTCTGCTGATACAGTTTGCAGTTACATAGCTCTTCTGGATAATATGATGTTTGATTGATAAATTATGATCAATTTGAAGGTTTTTCTTTTCAATATACACTTTTCTTTAATTAAAAAGGCATATATTGGATCAAAATATCATTTATTTTACCAATACCAATACCAATAAATGATATTTTGATCCAATATATGTCTTTTAATTAAATATGTATTTATGGATTGCTCTATTTTCAAATAAACTTTTCTGTTGGGTGCAAGTTGAAAAAATACGCGGGGTTTCAGTAAATTGCATATTTAACTTCCATCTCTATTTACATATGCATATATATATGTGATGATTTAAGACCATGGAATTGTTGTAAATAGTCTAGATATCTACTACCACATGTTCCACCCCATGACTGTATATAACTTCTTATGTACTGCAAATAGAAAGCCTCAACTAACATCAATCTGTACCGCGTAAGAATCTAATAAAGTATAGCAACTGTACAGATAGAAGGAATGGAGACTAACAGGAGAAAATTAAGGTTAAAACTAATCAGGCTTAGGTGAGAGTAGAAGTAAGACCTAGGAAGTAGGCTTAGAAGAGAACACACTATTAATAAATTTACAGTCAATTTTATGAATCGCGGAAATCATAAAAGTCGAGTTTAACGGCCAGTATTTCCTGGGCCAGGCCGGATATATCTTCCGACAAAGGCAGCAGCAAAGACCAATTAGAAGACAATACCTAAGTAGGTCAACCAATAGCCAACGGCCACGTGACATCTTCCTACCAATTAGAAAGAAGAAAGGTCTTGGTGTTAAATCGAGAACCTAGGTTAGGCAGTCTGCGCTTGGATCTCAACGGTAACACTTGCTCTAAAGATCTCTCTCTCCACTCATCCCATTCCTTCTTGACGTCAGACGCTTCTTAGTGGAATCTCTGTTTGTTTATTTCACCTTTGGCCCAGCTGTGTCGCCTTCCACCACGACTGCACGGTAGAGTTGACATCGAGGTTCGTCTAGCATCAGGTAACACTGGTCCCAGAGGTCCCAAGATATCACATATATATAATCTATTTACATATAGCCATTAATACAAAGCAATATAGCGCCATCTATATTGTTACATCATGATTAATGGCGTATTTCTTATATTATTTTTATATATTTGAAATTTAAATTATATATTTATTTATTTTTATATAAAATATTCTATGATATTTATTTAAAACAGATTAGATTATCATCATTTGTATTTAGGTACACGTGTGACTTCACTGCTCTCTTTGATGTGAGAAAATAAATAAAGCATTCTGGAGGTTACTTAAAGTAGACTTATCTCATTATTCCCTTATATAAATTTGTAGGATGGTTGAAACACGCTCTGGTAAGATGCAAGACCCAGCACAGGAGAGAATCATGGCTGAAGAGTCTGCCAAGCCGCAACCTGGTGCAACAATTGGTAGAGATGCTAGTTCCGACCCAGTTGTCCTGAATCCCAACATCGACATCCCCAAGTATGATGGAACGGAAGACCCTCGCCCATGGATTGAATCTCTTGAAGAAATTGGCTTCCTGTACCATTGGGCAGACTACATTATCTCTCGATATGCCGCCATGAACATGACTGGAAGCGCTAAAACCTGGTTGAATTTACACAAAACTAGTTTCACGAGCTGGGAAAATATTAAAATCCGCCTCATTCAAGATTTTTCTTTGGACGCGAATAAAGAAGAACTTAGAATGAAGCTCAACAGAATGCAACACTGGAATGAACCAGCAATCAGGTTCGCGGAAGACATTCTAGTGTTGTGCAACAAGGTTGACCCCGCAATGGAAGAAGAAACAAAAATTGAACATGTTATTGGAGGACTGAAAAAAGAGTACTCATTCGCGCTCTACCTGAACCCTCCTAAAACGACCGATGACCTTCTTGTCGTGTGCAAGAAAATGGATTCTTTTGAAAAGAAGTATCGGGAACGTGTGGAGAAATCCAGAAACCTATATAACGGTCCACGCTATTCTAGACCCCAACAACAATCGAGGTACGTGCCGCCGACTGCCGCACGAAACTACCAGACCACTTCCAGGCCCCAAGCCCCTGTTTCCAATAATTACAAGAACGACTCCCCTCCTACTCCCAGACAGTATCGAAACAACTTTCCCCAGCCCTCTACCCCTAGACGTCCTTATAATCCTAACTTTGTGCCAAAACCAAACCTTCAGAGAAACACCTACAATAAAAGCCAAGAAGTGAGCAAAAATAGGACGGAAGATGAAAGACCAATCTGCTTTAAATGTAACAAGCCAGGGCACGTGGCCCGTTATTGTAGGGTCAAGTTTATAAGAATCTTAGAAGAGGATCCAGCAGATACCCAAGAGAAGGTCGAAGAGAAATGCCAAATGAATGAAATATCAGAGAAATCAGGACCTCGGCTTTATGCCGATGTATGTCATAACACACAGACAAATATTCCTACCCGGAATAGATATTCCGTGTTGGAAGATTTAAACTAAGCGTCGCGCCTGAATCTGTCAATCAAAGCAAGTCGACCATAAACGGAATCAAGAAGTTGGACCCTAAATACAAATTAAAAATTAACGTGGACAAGATAGGGACTTTTATAGCTTTGGTTGATACAGGTGCTGACCCCTCAGTGGTCGACCTCAGAACGGCCCTCGATACAGGCCATGGTATAAGTAAACTCGCAAAAATTTGTGCAGGACCAGATGGAAAAAAATTGGACATGGTAGGAAGTATATTTTTAAATATAAAAATTGATGACGAAACATTATCACACAACTTTGTGATATTGAAAACGCATTTACGGACATTAATTCTTGGGAGAGATTTCCTTAAGAAAATGAACGCAAAAATAGATTGTAAGCAAGAAACTATCAAATACGATTTGACGAATAATCATGACGAAATCAATTTTGAAATGTTGAAAATAAAGAGTGCCAAGGATTCCATTGTACCGGAATGTTCCATGAAATTGATCAAGGCATTGGTAGAAACAGAGGATGGAGAATATATTATCGAGGAGAGCAGCAAAATGTTTCAAACAAATGGACTTCGTCTAGCAAGAAGCTTGATCAATGTTATAAATAGGGAAACACACATCTGGATAACTAATCCGTATCCTCGACCGTTAAAAATAATGAAAAACCAAACATTGGCTTGTGGAAGTAGTCCAGCGAAAATAAATGTGAGTCGAGAAAGAGAGGTAGAAGAGAACAAAGAACCTAGATTCCAAATAAACGAAAATCTTTCACCAAAGGAACAGAAGGAGTTAAAACAAGTTTTAGAAATGTATGGAGATCTTTTTTCGTCGAGATTAGGGAGAACCAATTTGGCAAAACATCGGATAGACACAGAAGACGCGAAGCCAATTAAACACAAGCCTTACCGGGTAAGTGCTAAAGAACGAGATATTATAAAAGAGCAAATTGACGAGATGCTTACAGAAGGCATAATTAGGCCATCTTCTAGCCCCTGGTCTTTTCCAGTAATATTGGTCAAGAAGCGAGATGGTAAATACAGATTTTGTGTGGACTACAGAAAACTGGATAATGTGACAGTAAAAGATGTCTATCCGATCCCTAGAATAGACGAAGTTATGGATACTCTCCAAGGATCTACACACTTCTCAGCAATAGACCTCAGATCTGGATATTGGCAAGTTGAAGTCGAAGAAAGAGACAAAGAGAAAACAGCTTTCACTACAGCACATGGATTATATGAATTCAACGTGATGCCTTTTGGACTTTGTAACGCGCCTGCTACCTTTGAGAGAAATATGGAGAATATGCTTGGAAATCTGAGATGGCAAATTTGTTTGTGTTATCTGGATGATGTTATCATATATAGCCCGGATTTTCCAACGCACCTCAAAAGACTTGAAGCTGTTTTTAGATGTTTTCGTGAATCTAATTTAAGGTTAAACGACAAAAAATGCCGATTTGCTTTTGAAGAATTGGAGATTCTCGGCTATATAACGAGCAAACATGGTATAAAACCCGCGGAACATAACATCAAAGCTGTCAGAAATTTCCCTCGGCCCAAAAAGGTCAAAGAAGTACAATCCTTTTCGGGAATGTGTTCATATTATAGAAAATTTATCAAAGACTTCTCAAAAATTGCTGACCCTTTGACCAACCTTATAAAAAAAAGTGTATCATTTACCTGGACAGAAAGACAAGAGGAAGCGTTTCAAACCCTAAAAACAGCACTATTAAGTCCACCAATTTTAGGTCACTTCAATCCAAATGCACCTACTTATGTTCATACTGATGCGTCCAACATCGGCATAGGTGCAACACTTGTCCAAGACATCGGTGGTGAAGAGAAGGTGATCTCATATTTGAGTCGTACCCTAAGTAAAGCGGAGCAAAATTATTCAACCACTGAAAAAGAATGTCTGGCCGTTGTCTGATCAATGTCAAAATTACGACCCTACCTTTATGGAAGACACTTTAAAATAGTAACAGACCACCACGCCTTATGCTGGCTCAAAAACTTGAAGGATCCAACAGGTCGATTGGCAAGATGGGCATTGAAAATTCAAGAATATGACTTCGATATAATACATAAATCAGGAAAGAAGCATCTGGACGCCGATGGCTTATCTAGGGGACCCTTACCAGAAACTGATTGGGATGAGGATTTTGAAAGGCTATTTTTAAATCAAATAACAGACGAAGAGGATAAGTTTATCGAAAGTGTTAAGAAAAACCTTAATGGAAGCAGGCGATCAATTGCGCAAAACTTTAAAGTAGAAGATGGATGCCTCTTTAAGAAAAACCCGAACCCTGAAGGCAGGGCGTGGTTGCTTGTGGTTCCAGAGAAGAAAAAGAGAGAAATTATGAAAGAATATCACAATCATATGTCGAATGGCCATCTGGGTGTCGCCAGAACCATGTACCGAATAAAGAGTAAATACTTTTGGCCATCCATGCTAAAGGATGTCTCAGAGTTCGTTAAGACGTGTCACCTTTGCCAAAGTAGAAAAGGCTCAAACCAATTACCTTCTGGACTACTACAGCCCATTCCCCCAGCCAACTTTCCTTTCGAAAGAATTGGAATTGACTTTGTTGGTCCATTGCCATCTACGAAAAACAGGAAAAAATGGATAATCGTGCTGACGGACTACTACACTAGATATGCAGAAACAAAAGCAGTCTCGGAAGCAACTGTGAAAGAAGTTTCAAAATTTCTAGTAGAGGATATTTTTCTCCGGCACGGAGCCCCACAATATCTTATTAGTGACAGAGGCTCTCAATTTACCAGTAATTTAATGAAAGAGGTGATGAAAACGTGCAAGATTAAACATTGCTTCACAACGAGCTATCATCCCCAGACTAATGGATTGACAGAGCGGTTAAATAGAACATTGATCAATATGCTCAGTATGTATGTGAACACTGATCAGAAGAATTGGGACGAAATACTCCCATTCATCACTCACGCTTACAATACTACAATTCAGGAAACCACAGGATATTCTCCCTTTTTCCTGATGTTTGGAAGAGAACCCACGTCTCTTTTGGACGACAGGAATATCTCGGTGGACATTGACAAGGATGATTATGATGAATACATAAAACATCACTTAGACAAAATAAACAGAACAAGAAAATTAGTTATTAACAACACAATAAAGACTCAAGAAAGAATGAAAAAGAACTATGACAAGAAACACATGGAAAGAAGCTACGAACCAGGAGAATTAGTAGCAGTTTGGACACCAATTAGGAAAATAGGAAAGTGTGAGAAACTACTGAGAAAATATTTTGGCCCATATAGAATATTAAAGAAGCTGTCCAACGTAAATTACTTAATTGAACCAAAAGATAATCCTGGCCAAGACCCATTGATTGTCCATGTCTCAAGAATCAAACCCTATTTTGAAAGAATTGATGAGGTCAATCACGAGGACGTGACGACCTCTGGAGAGGGGGAAGTGTTACATCATGATTAATGGCGTATTTCTTATATTATTTTTAATATATTTGAAATTTAAATTATATATTTATTTATTTTTATATAAAATATTCTATGATATTTATTTAAAACAGATTAGATTATCATCATTTGTATTTAGGTACACGTGTGACTTCACTGCTCTCTTTGATGTGAGAAAATAAATAAAGCATTCTGGAGGTTACTTAAAGTAGACTTATCTCATTATTCCCTTATATAAATTTGTAGGATGGTTGAAACACGCTCTGGTAAGATGCAAGACCCAGCACAGGAGAGAATCATGGCTGAAGAGTCTGCCAAGCCGCAACCTGGTGCAACAATATATATATATAATGAAAGGATTTAAGCACACGAATGTTTCTTTTATACACAAAACAAACTTCTACTGTCCTTACTGCGATGAAAAAATATATTGAGAGGGCTTGGCTCATCAGTGGTGAATACTCTCAACGGTTTCGTTAATTTAATCTACTAGACTGCTTCTAAGAGTTCTAATACTGTATGAGCCATCAGTCAAGCCCTCCCAATATATTTTTCATCGCAGTAAGGACAGTAGAAGTTGGTATTGTGTATAAAACATTTATGCTTAAATCCTTTCATTATATACTCGTATATAGCCATTAATAGTTTGAATATAACAACAACAATAAAAATATTTATTAAGACCTTTCAGTCTTATACAGATTCTCAAAAGTAGAAATGTAGGATACATACAGGAAAAATAATCAAATATTTATGAATATGATGATCATGTATATGATATGTACGGCTGATTCCACACTCGCCAGTTCAGTGATTCGCTAACCATGACGTATGCACGAAGGAACGTGTGGCCATTGGACATACGTTGGACCAGGAGGCTGTTGTTGGGTGCTGCGCTGCCTGGAGTATAGGAGCTCCATCTAGTATTTCTTCCTGTGGTGAATATGTATAAGACCGGTGGTCTTAATAAAGCTTTGTGTATGTATATGATGTGTATTGATGATATTCAGACGATAATCCCTACCATGGCTATCTTTTGACCAATTGACCAACTAACTATGACTTTCCAGTCCAACACAATGATCTCATCAAACATACAGTACAACGTGGCAAGGCGTCAAGATAAGCAGAAAGCCGTCAACATAGGTGAGATTTCTGGTAAACGGTTTGCGGATTTCGACAATTTAGAAAGAGGGAATCATATATCGCCGCAACTCTTTTTATTAACGCGATTAAGGAAGCTTTCGGGCAAGCCCTTCTTCAGCTAATTATATTGTACAATTGTTTGTACAATATAATTAGCTGAAGAAGGGCTTGCCCGAAAGCTTCCTTAATCGCGTTAATAAAAAGAGTTGCGGCGATATATGATTCCCTCTTTCTAAATAGGTGAGATTCCCCAGGGGCGGAAAGACAATCGACAATTTAAACAAAGTAAAAAATAATACAAAATTTAATATGTACTTGGATCAGGTGGATAAATTGAGAAAAAGAACATTTTCTGATCGTGCAATTAAAAGTTGCTGATGGCAAACGCCATCTATCGTGCTTAGCTTTTATTGATTAATCAATAAATGGTATTTGACCAATTCTGGAATAATTAAAAATCAACGATTGATATTTATTCCGATAGATGGCGCAATACATCAGCAACTTTTAGTTGCACGATCCATAAATGTCCTTTTTCTCAATTTAAACAATGGTATCGATTCTTCTAAAAATTGTTACAGAAATTAAGATCAAATAAAGATAATAAAGGAGAGTAAATAAAGGGTAGATAAAATATAGGGAAATATATATGCAGTTGTCTATACACAAATTTCTTCAGCAAGGAAGGATTCCCCACCTTAAGAGAGTCCTCCTCCAGACAAGATCTTCTTGAACACTCCTCAGTTCCACACCGAGGAAGTTTTAACCAAATGTGTACAAATGTCTTCAGCAAGGAAGGATTCCCCACCTTGAGAGAGTCCTCCTCCAGACAAGATCTTCTTGAACACTCTTCAGTTCCACGCCGAGGAAGTTTTAACCAAATGTGTACAAATGTCTTCAGCAAGGAAGACTTCCCCACCTTGAGAGAGTCCTCCTCCAGACAAGGTCTTCTTGAACACTCCTCAGTTCCACACCGAGGAAGTTTTAACCAATTGTGTACAAGTTTTCTTCAGCAAGGAAGACTTCCCCACCTTGAGAGAGTTCTCCTCCAGACAAGGTCTTCTTGAACACTCCTCAGTTCCACACCGAGGAAGTTTTAACCAAATGTGTACAAATTTTTCAGTAAGTAAGACTTCCCCACCTTGAGAGAGTCCTTCTCCAGACAAGGTCTTCACTCCTCAGTTCCACACCGAGGAAGTACCTATAGATGTGTGTCTTGGCAGACGCCAGGATGTCATCATTCAGGTGTCGCCAGGGGCAGAAAGAACTGATAGAAAAAAACATCACTGAAAAGAAGATTTTAATAATCCCTACTGTTATCATTAAAACAAGAAGATCAAGTGGAAGGATACCTGTTGAAGAAGAGATATGTCCGAAATGTCCCGATTCATGAGATCCAATAAAACACGTTTCCTTAAATCTTTGTGTTTCAATGAAATGTACATTCATGGAGACAAAACAGGAGGAAGAGTAAAAAGTATTTGTCGCCGGTCGTCTGTTTTTTTTTTTTTTTTTTTTTTTTGAAGGAGACAGAGGCAATTTCGTTCGTGGCTGGTTATCTTGCGTGTCTTCAATAAAGGTCACTGTAATATACAAGGTGAGTTCATTAATTTCCAGGACTGGTTAAAAAATAAAATAAATAAAAAAGCTAAAGAAAAATTTTTTATACAGAGTTAAATATTGGACATTCGACCACACCTGACTTAAAGCACGAGTCTCGTGGCGCACGCGCCGATCTAAAAATAGAAAAAAAACAACTTCCTTGTAAGGTTCGCATTTCTAATTTTAAAATGGCCATTTTCGAAGAGCAGAGATTCTGCATTGAGTTTTGTTTTAAATTGAAAAAAATTGCTACTGAGACGTATGAAAGTAGTATATGGGTACTACTCCAGCAGACACCACATTTTTCATTTTGCATCAAAACACTCGATTTTTTCGAACAAAAAAAGCGGTTTTTCACACACCATTTCTGTCCTTTTTTGACCATTTATTATGATTTTATTTATGAACATAAATAAATTCCTCATGCTCATGAATAAATTCCTTATGTTCATAAATAAAATCATAATAAATGGTTAAAAAAAGGACAGAAATGGTGTGTGAAAAATCGCATTTTTGTTCGAAAAAATCGAGTGTTTTGATGCAAAATGAAAAATGTCGTGTGTGCCAGAGTAGTACCCATATACTACTTATGAATTGATTAAAGAAGCTTTTGGCGATGCAGCTTTATCCCGTTCAATAACTTTAGAATGGTTTTCACGCTTCCTAAAAGGTCGGGAAAAGGTAAACGATGATC